>CAJVGC010000508.1:20234944-20283534 GCA_910822075.1 Senecio squalidus
GAATTGTATATTCGGAGAAAAAAGTATAAGTTGAAGAAAAAAAATTGAGCAATCTAGTTCGTTAGAGATTTTATTTAGTTCGGATTTAATCTTAGTTTTTTGTATATTTTTATTTAACCCATTTACACTCCATTATAATTTTCACATGTCTTTACCTGTACATTATAACCCGAATAAAAGTCCCCGTTTAGTTTGTACCTAGACTCCAGTGGTGGAGATTTGATACGTTATCAAGCCTATGATAGAATATTCACCATGACTGAGCAATTGAGCGATTCTACAGAAATATTTTACACACCCTTTTAGACTAGTTTGAGAGTTTTGTGTGATTTTACTTCCCATAAAATCGCGAGGTGTTTGGTTATGTTAATTTTTGGATTTGATAATTACTTTTAAAACAGTTTTTTCTTGAGGGCAAGCAAAGGTTAAGTTTGGGGGATTTGATATCGCATATTTAAATAGATATTATATGCGATATTTGGTCACATTTCATAGTAAACCATGATGGATAGGATCATTTTTTTCGTGTAATTGTTTATTAAGTGATTGCAGGTCTTAGCCGAAATTCTTGAACGAAAATAACAAAAAGTAAAGAGAAAAGATTACTACCAAGGCACTGGACTTTAGTTGGGCCAATTAATATTTGTTTTACTAAGGGACATTAGATGTAATGGGCTTGGAAGAATTAAATATATGTCAAACTTGGTGGACAAGTTTTTGATTGAATTCTTTTGGAGAGGAATCACGTGGGAGTATTTACAACAAAGAAAGAAATAAAAGAAAGGGAATCAAATGCATATGGGAGAAGTAAAAAGTTAAAGTTTCCATTAAATCTTACTTTTTAATTCAAGGAATTTTGGAGATAATTCAAATAAAAAAAAAGTCACGGTCAACATAAGGAAAAAAAGAAAATTGTAATCATCTTTATTGGATTTTCATCAATATTGGAGCATCCAGAAAAATCATTCAATTATTATTATTCAAGTCTTAGAGCTGGAGTTCGAGTTTCAAGGCAAGGAGAAAAGCTAGGAGTTCGTTTTCGTTCAACGTCGGTCACGACATGTTTTCATCTTTTAGTTTGTTTCTCGTTTCCTTTTTAAGACTTTTTTCTATTATGTTTTCTATTTGTTTATTTGTTATTTTTATGTCGATTGTGAGGCACTAAATTCGTTTTATGCTTGTTTGAACACGGTTGTTTGAAGTTCTAGTTTTCGTAATCGATTTATTTATGTTTTTGTGTTTAATCGGTGATCCTTATTTGCTTAAGTTTTAATTTATTATCTTTAAGTTGTTTATATATAATTTGCTTAATCAACATTCTAGGTATTCGAGAGGAATCTAGATAGATTAAATAGGTTGTATGAAATAATCGGTCGGTCTATAACCGGTTTGAAATTATTTAGATTCGAGAGGACTTAGTAATCACAACTTAGGTAATTAAATTTAAGTGAGTAAGTCTAATTGTTAAGATTCGGAAGGACTTAATATTTAGAGGAGTTATTCGAGGAGGAAAACTGTTAGGTCTCACTAAGATCCCAAACAATGGAAAATCAATAACAAATAGTTATTTAGACGTTAATTGTTATATATCGATTAATTACTCAGTGTTCAGTATATATTATAGCGGAATTATAATATAGAAGCAACGAAAATAACAGCACAGTTATATTTCAGTAAAAGTTGTGTGATTACCAAACTCAAACTCACTATTTATACACAATTATAGTGAGTTTGATAAGGATCAATCTAACAAGATCTTTTAAACATATAAAAGATATTGACTAACTAAACTTCCTTAAATCACGCCTGACTTCTCTCATGAGTCTGAGTTAGTCAGACTGAGTCACTCAGACTCATGTCACTCAGACTGAGTCACTCAGACTCATGTCCCTCAGACTCAGACTTTGCTTAACAGATTTATTAATCTTGGGATAGATCATTGTTTTTCCCAACAATCTCCCTCTATCTGTTTCAACCAAAGTCTTTTACAAAAGATGCAGCAAAATAAACACAAACATAAAAATCTTCAATCAAAACATTGTTGTGAACAAAATAAGCACCAGTCAGTTTACTTCCTTTTCTTCAAAGTTCTCTTCTTTCTTTTCAATGAAGTCTCAAACGGCATAGGTTGATCTCTTTCCCTCATCCATCTCAACCTATCTTTCTTCCAATCCATTAATATCTTCATTTCATCAGCATCAGATTTGTTAAAGTGTAGCTGATATTCCTTCTTTATTAGCTCCACCTTGTCTGACAATGTTCCAATTTCTTCAATTCTTCTAAGATTGTTGAACAGCCAGCTGATCAGCCTCATTCTGAATGGAAGACATTGAGGAGACTCACATTCACTTAGCAGAGCTATGCAGTGATGAATAGAGGTCGTGGTGAGTCCATCCTTAGGTTGAAAACTTTCTTCTCCCCCACAATCTGTATAACATAAACCTGTATGCTTCTCAGTTTCAACATAAGTTCGGTCTTGAACACAATCTCTTTAGGATAACTTCCGGAATCAAAATTAGAAGTCCTAATACCAAGAAAACACCTAATGAACTTTCCTAAGTTCATAACTTATCATAATTAAGAACTTTCAATTAACAAAAAGGTCCAACGAAGCAATAACGCAAAAACGAAAATTTTGAAAAGGCTGAAAATAGCCCGGTGCGCCGCACCTAGTGCAGGGGTGCGCAGCACCTTCAAAAATGTTACAATTTTAGTCCTTTTCTCGTTTTACACCACCACCACCCCTTTTGGCCAATCAAAATCGAGCCTTTACTGCCCATTTACTGTCCCAAGGCCAGATTATCACCCCCACTATCTTTTCTTTTCATTTACTTTTCATTTTACCAAAAATCAAACACACACACACAAAACACCTACATCTTTTTCTCTCTATTTTATCTCAAGAACACCTTAATTTCCAGAAGCATTTCACCATTAAAATCCATTTTTAATCCATACAAATCGCCCCTTTCATCAAGAGAAGCAAGTGGGTATTGTTATTTCGAAAAAGGACCTCGGTTGTAAAGATTTTTGGAGCTCAAATCCGACCAAAACTCTTCATCCAAGCTTTTCTTTCGGTAGATCTCTTTACTTTTGTTATTCTTACACTAATATTCAATTGCATGTAAGATCTAACGGTTAAAAATATGATTTTTCATAAATTTATGACTTTTTACGGTCAAAAACGTTTTTAATCGAAATACTCTTTAGATCCACGAATCTGTGGATGAAAACACTTTTGAAACTGTTAAAATGATGTCTTAAAGGATATTTACTAATTGCATGTTCAATCTAAACAACAAAGATAAGTTTTATGAAGTTTTATGTCACTTTTCTCACAAAAACGATTTTTATCTAAATAGCAATTAGATCTACATTTTTGTGGTTTAAAGTTGTTTAGAAACTGGGAAAACCTTATTTTATATGGTATCTACTGGTTTCATGTCGAAATCCATAAGTCACAAAACGTCTTTAGCAAGAAAAACACAAAACGGGATTGAGACAGCAGCTAGGTGCGCAGCACCGAGCTGCTGTCCTCCCGAAAAATCGTCGTTTTACCCGATTAAAAGTTACATATACGTTCTGGACTTCTACCAAAATCGTAAGGGGACTGAGATAAATGAAATCAATAATAAAAGTGACTTGTGTTGGACTATTTGGACTATTATAAGCTATAATATATGTATTATTGTATTTTAGGTGATTTGTGAGCGGAATTGATTACAATTTTTGGATATGAAATTTGGGCGCGGAAGCGCTGCCCAAATTTCCTCAAAGATTGTAAATCACCTCAGCGAGCAAAACACTTAAGATATAATAACCTAAAATGTTAAATCGGACTTTCGGACAAAAACGTGACAATTACCTTTTTGGACTATTTTGACGATACTTAAATTTGACACTTACACTTTAATGACATCTTACCTATATTATTATATAAGAACCTAATAATATAACCACTCATTAAACTACCTTGGTATTATTAGGCAATCCGTGATTCCCGGCTTACACATTCCGACCGAATTCCCGAGTACTCGATCTCTTCGCAATCCGTGAGTTACAACCCCTTGTTTTATATATTTTACATGAATTTGGGGGAAACATAAGATTAATTGCATTTTGAGCTTTATGAAACAATTTGCAATACATCAAACTTTGACTTATTAAACGTTGACTTTGACTTTATCAAAACTTTGACATTGAAACGTCTACTTAGTTTCTTATGCGTAAAACATTTCTTTCTCTATTTATAACTGTTGTTTCATCTCTTTAACTCAACTATTTATTGATACTTGTATGCGTAACCGACCCTTGATGGAACTATAACACGTTCTTAAGTGATGTTGATTCTCTCTCTTTTATAATAAAATTACATAGTGCCCAATTATGCTTTAGTTTCTCTCTTACACACTATTAACTACTTAAGCCGTATAGTAATTATGGGTATCGATACTTAGGAAAGAACCGTTCCTTGCTTAGATGGCAGTCTAAGTACATATTTACTGAATTTCTTTTAATTTCCCGTTTGAGAGGCGGGGAGTTGGGCCGCACGGTTGATAATCGGATTAGTGTGAACACTTAAGTTATAGATGCCAAGTGGTTGATACAAGAAATCTATTTAGTTACTTACGCATAAACTTATAAATTTTTAGCGATTGTTATCCGCTTCTACTATTTGACTAAATTTGATTCTATTTAGTCTTTACAAGTTAGGGCACATTTCGCCCGTTACTTAAACTTTACAAGTATATAAACTCTTTAAGCGACTTTTCTCCGCTAATCTCCCTTATGGGAAAACTCTTACTTTATATACTTTACTCATACTTTTACGCCAACTATTTAAACTGTAACTCACTCACTGCGTTTTCGTAGTTGACACTTTATCTTATGTTTCAGGAAATTAGTGTAAGTCTGAGGTGCATGGCATGGACGGGTCGAGGCGGTTGTGTGAGAACCTATGCGGGAAAAGACTTGGCCAGTTATTTTGGGAATTTTTAATGAAACACTTTTATTATGTGTCGATGTATTAAACTATTGTCTCTTGGTTGTTTGAATGGTTTTTAAACATTTTTAATTTTAATGAATGACTCATTTGCCGTTATGTTTTATATGACCTGTGATATGATTTTCCAGCTCTTCACATTCCCGTGTTTCCGCTTTAGAGGGGTGTGACATTTTATCACCTTCTTTTCTTATACCCGCTCTTGTAATTCCAAAACCGGCTGGGGGGGCATACTTCTTAAAGAAATCATAAAGATCATCTTCTGTATCAAACTTCATTCCAACATTAGGAATCTCGTCAACACTAGGGCAAGTTTCAAGATTTTCAATTTGTTGCACCGGAAAAGGTTCAACATCTGCATTTGCGCAAACTTGTTGGATAAGTAATTGTTGAATATCTTGAAGTTCATTTGTAGATTCCAATATATGTAAAAAGTTGTCATTGTAATCATTATGATCAACGTCCCTTAGATTGACTTCCATTATAACGTTGAATGGTACATAAAAAAATAGATTGAAATGACCTGATTTGTATAGAAAAAACAAAGAAAGTTTATTGCATATAATTAATAAGGACATAATAAGTAAATAAATCTCATTGATTTAAGTTAATATTTGGAGTCCTTATCCTCATTTATCTGTGTCAAAAAGAGATATACCATACAGTAGCAGTAGATATCAGCATCTCATAAAGATTAAAAATTCTCCATTGTAAATCATTATCATATAATAGTTTTATTGATCAAGTAGTATTGCATAGCCTCTTAACAGAGTTCGTACAAACAAACTTGACAATCACATGCATTTTCTAAACAATTTTTGATCATCATATAAACTAGTCCCACAAAAATTTGATTATCATATACATACAAAAAAGTGTAATCATATAAATATAGTCATTTATTTACCCCCAACGATCAAACATAAAAATTAAGGTTTTAAGATTAGATATTTCAAATCGTAAGAGTAACACATTAAACAATGTTTGCATTGTACCTTTAATATTGCAGCGAAGAAACGGTCATCCGATGTCGTTGCAAAGGTTAAGCAAAGGTGTGGTGCAACAGAGGTTTGGAGAAGACAAAGAGTCTGAGTGATAGAAAAGAAGAAAAGAAAAGAAAAGAAAAGAAAAGATAAATAAATCGAATGTTTTAATTTATAAGGGTAGATTAGGAATTTTAAAAAATATGATGCTTTTTTTAATATACAGGAGAGATGGCAAGTCAAGGTTTTTAGGCTTATTTGTAGGCATACATAAGTAGTCTTATTTATCATTTCTCTATAAACTATGATGCTATTTTTTTGCACAATCGGATTTTATTTATTTATATAAAGTCGAAGTTGCATTATGCCAACCATCAATATCTGTTTTTCTTTTGAACTAATTGAGCTACCTTTCTATTCTTGGACTTTGAGAACTTTTGAACTATTTTAGAACTTGCAACTAAAATGCGTAGACAATATCTTTATTCGGATTGGCTTACTTTAGACTCCCTAGGTTTGCCTCTTTGGATAATTGATTAGACAATGATAGCTTGGTTGTATTTTAGAGCAAAACCCTAGGTGAGGATATAAGCGCCGTAAGTACAAACAAACGATTTTAGAACGGAACGAACTAAATGCCCCACAACTTTTCTTGGAACATGACTCTACACACTATTAACAATAGCCGTTAGCAAATTTTATGGGTATCGATACTTAGGAGCGGTAACTCCTTACTTTAGGGTAGCAACCTGGGTACATATTGCTAAGTTCTCGCGAACTCGAACTCTAGACTGGAACTTGACCAGAATCGGATTAGTGTGCAAAACTAAATCTTACGTATATTAAGCTTAGTGGTTGGTACAACTCGAGGATCATAGGTCTTTATTATTTACGCATATACTTGCTTACTTTTTGTCTTACACATGTGGATTAAACCACCGCTGAGGTAATGACTACTCTCTTTACCGCTTGCTAAGCACTTGAACTTATTTGGACTATTCTTGAATTTTAAGCACTTGAACTTATTTGAACTATTCTTGAATTTTAAGCACTTGAACTTATTTGAACTATTCTTGAATTTTAAGCACTTGAACTTATTTTGAACTTCTCTGACTTTGAACGAATCTAGAACTTTTATTTGAAACCTTTTGTCAACTTATAAACTGTAACTCACTCACTACGTTTTCGTAGTTGACACTTTATCTCATGTTTCAGGAACTAAGCGTAAGTTATGAAGTGTATTGCTCGGGGGTCAAGTCTAATATGTGAAGTGTACCTTGGGAAGACGACCTTATTTTGGGAATTTTTATTTAAAGACATTTTAATATGTATTATGGTCTTAACTTTGAATCTTGTTTGTAACTTTGACTTTTGTACTTTTCAATTTAAATCTTAACGACTTGAACCGTTGATTTTAGTGTAACCCGTGAAATGATTCTTTGCTCTTCACATTCCGTGTTTCCGCTTTAGCGGGGTGTGACAGACTTGGTATCAGAGCACGGGTTATAGTGAAAACGGTTTTAAAAATTTTCAAAAAGTTTTCGAAACCAAAACTATAACCAAGGCTTTTCAGAAAAATTCATTTCGGGTTCAAACTTTAGAACATTACTTTCTGCAATTGCATGGTTATCTTTTTTCAACTATACGTGACTTGATCAACCATGCATAGTTCAAAATGAATTATGCAAGAACGGAAAGTCAATGGCTATCGTTAACCGTTTTGAGTCGAAAAATTCCCGGTCTTGTCAATTCCCGACACTCACATAATTGACCCGTGCATGCATTTTACTTACGTTTTTCCTATTCTTAGTTTCCCCCGTACTTATGTAACTCTCTATTCGCAGATACGCCATGTCTCAGTCGTCACGCTCCCGATCCCAGACCCGATCACTTCCACGAGCCGCCTCCCCCTCTCACGAACCCTCTGAGGGCCACACGGCTTCTGAGAGTCAGCGTCACTAGACGACTGACCCAACGGAAGACACATCCGGGACCATTAGCAGCAGCAATGGGTTCAGCCCAAGGACGGTACTCCCACCTCCTAGGCTGGTACCCGCTGCAGCGCCACTGCAGCCCCGAGGACCCAATGCTAGAGCACCCATGCATCAGCAGTCGGGCCCGTTCCGACCCGCACCTCCCCAGTCTTTCCTGGAACCTTACGACCCCGCCCTGCGTACCCCGATAGCGGAACGCTACGTGTGGGATCGCTAGTTCATAGAGGAAAGACGACGTGCCCAGGAGGTCGGACCCTCCCGACCCATGATGCCACCTACTCACCAGTCTCTTCCACGTGATGCGTTCCTCAACCTGCACCGTCAGGTCCGGGGACTCGCGGAAGAAGCCCAGGAGCAGGGTCTTCTTCTCTTTGAAGTCTCCGACGCTGCCAATGAGTTGGCACAGCAGTCCCGGCGGATCATCGCAACGGCTCAGGCCACCGCCCAGACAGTGCAGTGCCTCACCAGAGCCTGCTTGGTCATGGGAGCACTTATCGTAGCCATTGCCGCCATGATGTTCTTTGAAGAGCGTTATTAGGCATACTTTCTTTTATTTGTACTGTACCGGCTTAGTCGTAATTTTTCCATTGTACACGACTTAAGCCATTATCTATTATTTCTCTATGTATTGTACTAGTATTTCTTCCAGCATCTTGTTCTATGTACTAAAACCAACTATTATTAATGAAAATTTCTATCTTCTATTTAATTACACTTGTCTTATCGCGTGAGTCTTTTATTATTGTCAAAATTATTACAAATTCTTGAACCATCATCGTGCGTATACTGTTACCTTGCTTGTACACTCATTTACTACTATCGTTATCATACTTGTACTAATTGTCCACTCTCATTACTCTCGTGTACTCGATAATTGTTAACTTTGAGTTGAATTCTAGTAGCAAATTCCAAATGGTGCGTTCTAAACTAGTTCTTCTTTCCCTTGTAGAACCATGCCTCCCAAGAGAAGCCGCGAAGATCGCATAGCCGAGCAGATCGTTGTGCAATTCCAAGCGGTTCTCCCAAGCGTGATCGCTCAGATCATCGCTGGAATCAACCAAGGCATCTTTGGAATCAACGAACCCCTTCTCCCTCTTGTATCGACTAGGCAGGACGAGGACGAGGATTTTGGAACCAACCTCCTACCTCCCCCTCCAGCCCTCTTCCAACGAAGAGAGAGTAAGAGAAGGAAAATTCACCACCAAACCTCATGGACTAGCATGGACCAGGAATCCACCACCGTAACCCGAACCTACTCCAGACCGCACCCCCGGTGCAGTAGGTGCCACTTCCATCACGCTCGAAGATGCCCGGTATGCAGACTTTGCAACGCAGTAGGGCATTACCCCTGGTGCTGTCCGGAAAATGCAAACAGAAAACTGCTATGCCTCGAATGTGGAAGCGACCAGCACCTCCGTGGGGATTGTCTCCTAGAGCGTACCACATAAACCCTCAGTGCTCTCGCAATCACGGCCGAGGAAACCCCTCAGGACCCCAATGCAGCTACTGGTGTTCCCTGTAAAATAACCATTTCCTTCCGTACTATTTGATTCAAGAACTAAAAGAAACTTTGCCCCCATAGAAATTAGACCCCTCGTCAGCTTAGGACCTAAAGATTTGCGGATAGCTTTCCATCGAATATGCCGATGTCCAATAGTCGAAGCTACGAATGCAAACTTAGGATTCCCGATACTTCATTTGCATAGAACCTTTTCCCACCAACCTTATCCCTACCGAACCATCAAGCTTTGACGCTATCGTTGGGAGGAACCGGTCACCCCATTTCTGAGCCAAGATCGCCCGTTCCGACGAACTCACCCGTATCCCTACCCATAAGGTGAAACTTCCGTCGTTTAGGAGGACAGACCTTAATGACAACTTCGCAGCGTGTATCCTTTGATGATGCGCCAGTATCTCGAGAAGGACTACGTCGCACCCTCCGCTCACGGCGTCGAACGTAAATCTAAGGAAAGCAGAGTCCAAGACATTTTGTGGTCAAGGACCATCCAAAACCTTCCCGAAGATTTGCCCGGACTACCGCCGAATCGACAAGTGAAGACTTCGAATAAACCTCGTTCCTGGCACGGCACCAATAGCCGAGGCTCCCTACCATCTAGCACCACCCGAGATGTTAAGGCAGCCAAAGCTGCTGTAGGAACTTCCAGACCCTAATACTATCCACTCAAATCCAACCCTAGGGGAAGCCCCAATTTCCCTAACAAGAGACAGACGGACCCTTCCGTTTGTACGCTGAGCGTCATGAACTCATCAAGCAAACCGTCAAAAACTGATGACCATTCCCGAGGATCGACAACCTATCCGAGTAGTTGCAGGATGCAGCATACCTCTCAAAAGTCGACCCCGCCCGGGTCATCACCAGGTTCGTGACATTATACCCATCATTACCGAAAACCGCATTTCCCAAACTCGATACAAGCAATCCAAGCCTCCCCTCTGTCAGTAGGCCTAACCAACACACTGCCGGTAATCATGGACTTAATGAACAAAGTGTGTAGGCCATACTTGGACGATTAATTACCATACTCCTTGTCAACACTTTCACCTACGCAAGGAAGATCCGGTGAGCATCCCAAGCTCACTCTAGAACTCTCCCGAGATCAAAAGTTGTACACCAATTTCCCAAAGTGCAAATTCTGACTCCGAGAAGAACACTTCCCAGACTCCATAGCCAACCATGAAGGAACTCGAACTCAGGCTAAACGTAACTCGTTACGCCAAGCTCCAAGCATGAGTTCGGAAGTCCGAAGGTATTCGTAAACTCAATTCCGTCGAGAGCCACAGATTCCGATACTTTACCCACCCGGGACCCGACTTGATGTACAAGGATTCCCGAGGGTACTGTTTCTGGCCGGACATGTATAAGGACATTACCTTGTATCCAGCCGAGTGCCTCACTTACTCCGAGGTCAAGGCGGGACACCGAAACCCATCCCTCTATTAGTTGATCTGCGTCCCACTCTCTTCGGAATGCCCTCCAGAGAATCCCTAGGAACGCGACTAGACCTCATCACCACTCACCATTCCCCTTCTTCTGACCGAGTTCACCTATGTCAACGGCTTCCATGCCAGCACCAAGTGCACACCCTTCAGTCTCTATAGGGACACAAGTGTCGAGCACCACCCTATCGGCTAGAAGCTGACGATCGACAACTTGCAAGGTCCGATGCCTATCTCTACCTGAGGAAGACTGGAAGCATTCCGTACCCGGCCAAGGAGCTGCGTGACCACCTAGACGAAAAAGCCCTCAATCCCTAAGATGGCAATAGAGTATCCCGCAGGATATCGCCATGAAAGAGGATTGCCTGCTTCTGGAAACGTGGCAAATTGAGCCTGAAGTACACTGGTCCAATCTAAGTCTTGGAACATATCGATCCGATTACGCATTGCCTTTAACTTCCCCAATCTTCTTCTAACGTTCTTTTGTGTCCCATTCTCACACTCGAAAGCATTCATCGGATAGGACCAACGTCACCCCTCTAGACAAGGTCAAAGCTGGTGCCAAACCCAATTTCCTTGATGAACCGCTTAAGTTGTTGACTCCAAGGCCAAACAACCTAGACGGAACCCTGTTCTCATATCTGAGTTCGGTGGAACCTCCGGCGTAGCCCCACAACCGCGTGAAGACGCAGGGACCGAAATTTGTCAGGAGAATCCACCATAATCCGACGGCACTTCCTCCCCATGAGACGAACTAAATTTCGGGACGAAATTCCTTTCAACCCGGAGAGAATGTGACAACCGTCAAATCTCAGGTGATCTTTACGCTCTATGTCTCTCGTTTTGTCTCTTATGTCTTTAAATTGAACATTTATCGGAATCGCGCACGTGTCGGAATCACAACCGGAGTCAACTTATATAAGTCCTAATGCCAAGAAAACGCCTAATGAACTTTCCTAAGTTCATAATGTAACATACTTTAAAGCTTTAGTTAACGAAAAGGTCCAACGAAACATTTATGCAAAATCAGCCAAAACACAAAAATTCTTACAAAAATGGTCCAGGACGACGCACAAGGGCCATGTGCGCCGTCCTGGAGGACGAAAATTGTAACAGATTTGAAAAATTTGCATGTCTCGATTTCCACCATATTTCAACCAATCAATCTCGGGTTTATGCTCTCATTACTGACTTGTTGACAGTCCCAACTTACTTCATTAATATTTTCTCTATTTTCCTTTTTACATATCATTTTTATTAAACAAAAACACACACATACACCATTTCTCTCAACTTTTCTCTAAAAAACACTCTCTAAACACCCTTGTTCCAGAGATTTCCAGCAACCAAAATCCATTTTTCCATCCATACAAAACGTTTGAATCATCAAGGGAAGCAAGGGGTGCCATTTATTTCGAAAAAGGACTAAGCTTGTAAGGATTTTTGAAGCGTAAATCCGACCAAAAACTCATCAACCGAGCTTTTCCTCCGGTAGATTTCTGTCTTTTCACTATTTTTATACAAATAAACATTTGCATGTAACATCTAACGGTTCAAAACACGTTTTTATTCAAATCTATGACTTTTTATGGTCAAAAACGATTTTTAACCGAAATGTTACTTAGATCTATGTTTTTATGGATAAAAACGTTTTAGAAACTGTTAAAATAACATTTTATTAAGTTTAGACCGACTGCATGTTAAAATCCGTGGCCAAAATAAACGTTTTGAACGAAAAATCCCGAAAATACGATGTGTGCGCCGTTCCCGTGACCAGAACGACGCAGCGGGTGAGTTTTTGGTCTATGTGCGCCGTTCCTATGGTCACAACGGCGTACAGGCCTGGAGTTTTTCCCAATTTTCCGTTATTTGACGTTTTTGAATATGTTGACCCGCTGACTTTTCGAGAAATAGCATTTTGGGACTGAATATGTAAAAGTAATAATATTTGGGACATGTATGGACGAAATCGAACTTAAATGGACTTATTTGGATATAATATAGTGTTGTATGTATTTTTGTGAGCGGAATTGGTAGGTACATTTTTGGATGTGAAATTTGGGCGCGGAAGCGCTGCCCAAATTTCCTTAGAAAAATGTAAACCACTTCAGCGAGCAAAAACACTTATGACCTAACAATAATAAACGTTAAAATTGGACTTTTGGACAAAAACGTAACTTTCACCGTTTTGGGACTATTTTGATTATACTTAACCTTGACACTTAAAGTTTAATTAAAAACTTGATTACATTATCTTAAGTACAATAAAATAATAAGATAATAACAATTGGACTATCTTGGTATTATTAGGCGACCCGTGATTCCCGGCTTCCACTCCGACCAATTCCCGAGTACTTATCTTCGCAATCCGTGAGTTACACCCCTCCTTACTTTTACACTTTAAGTACTCTTTTGGGGGAAACATGAGATCAAATTCTTTTGTGAACGATATCTTTATGTGAAACTATTTTACGTGCTTGAATCTATGAACAACGTGTTGTGATCTATTTTTAGAAACTTTTGAACTAAGTGAGCTACCTTTCTATTTTTGGAAATTTTTGAACTAATTGAGCTACCTTTCTATTTTTGGAAACTTTTGAACTAATTGAGCTACCTTTCTATTCTTGGAACTTGGAGAACAATTGAACTATTTTAGAACTTGCAACTAAAATGCGTAGACAATATCTTTATTCGGATTGGCTTACTTTAGACTCGCTAGGTTTACCTCTTTGGATAATTGATTAGACAATGATAGCTTGGTTGTATTTTGGAGCAAAACCCTGGGTGAGGATATAAGCGTCGTAAGTACAAACAAACGATTTTAGAACGGAACGAACTAAATGCCCTACAACTTTTCTTGGAATAGGACTCTACACACTATTAACAATAGCCGTTAGCAAATTTTATGGGTATCGATACTTAGGAGTGGTCACTCCTTACTTTAGGGTAGCAACCTGGGTACATATTGCTAAGTTCTCGCGAACTCGAACTCTAGACTGGAACTAGGGGCTGGAACTTGACCAGAATCGGATTAGTGTGCAAAACTAAATCTTACGTATATTAAGCTTAGTGGTTGGTACAACTCGAGGATCATAGGTCTTTATTATTTACGCATATACTTGCTTACTTTTTGTCTTAGACATGTGGATTAAACCACCGCTGAGGTAATGACTACTCTCTTTACCGCTTGCTAAGCACTTGAACTTATTTGAACTATTCTTGAATTTTAAGCACTTGAACTTATTTGAACTATTCTTGAATTTTAAGCACTTGAACTTATTTTGAACTTCTCTGACTTTGAACGAATCTAGAACTTTTATTTGAAACCTTTTGTCAACTTATAAACTGTAACTCACTCACTACGTTTTCGTAGTTGACACTTTATCTCATGTTTCAGGAACTAAGCGTAAGTTATGAAGTGTATTGCTCGGGCGGGTCAAGTCTAATATGTGAAGTGTATCTTTGGAAGAAGACCTTATTTTGGGAATTTTTATTTAAAGACATTTTAATATGTATTATGGTCTTAACTTTGAATCTTGGTTGTAACTTTGACTTTTGTACTTTTCAATTTAAATCTTAACGACTTGAACCGTTGATTTTAGTGTAACCCGTGAAATGATTCTTTGCTCTTCACATTCCGTGTTTCCGCTTTAGCGGGGTGTGACAATGTCAATCACGTAAAAAAAGTTTGGACTTCTTCTTTGCATACGGACAAAATAATCACGAAGTGCTTCGGCATCCTCGGTCCCGAGTCTTAATTTCCTTACCTTCGCAAGATAGTTTCTACAATCTCTCTCACCAAAAGATAAATTCTCGTACCCTTTAGCTTCAACTACTAATGAATGAAAATTTTTGTTTAATGAAATCCCAGCAACATCATTTAACTCGAGTCTTCGTTTTGTGTATGAATCCATTTCTCTATGACACCGTTGAAATCGTGACTTTTTTGGACTTAAAAGATGGTTATGATCCAAAAAAACACGAGATATAATGCATCTCCCATCACTATGAACGATCACATTAATCTTGGCTTTACAATCTGTTTTGCTCGAAAGTTTCGTCCTCTTAGGATTGTTCTTCGGCACATGTACACCTCCTTTAGCACATTGAATTCTGTAATACTTTTTATCACCTTCTTTTCTTATACCCGCTCTTGTAATTCCAAAACCGGCTTGGGGGGCATACTTCTTAAAGAAATCATAAAGATCATCTTCTGTATCAAACTTCATTCCAACATTAGGAATCTCGTCAACACTAGGGCAAGTTTCAAGATTTTCAATTTTTTGCACCAGAAAAGGTTCAACATCTGCATTTGCGCAAACTTGTTGGATAGGTAATTGTTGAATATCTTGAAGTTCATTTGTAGATTCCAATATATGTAAAAAGTTGTCATTGTAATCATTATGATCAACGTCCCTTAGATTGACTTCCATTATAACGTTGAATGGTACATAAAAAAATAGATTGAAATGACCTGATTTGTATAGAAAAAACAAAGAAAGTTTATTGCATATAATTAATAAGGACATAATAAGTAAATAAATCTCATTGATTTAAGTTAATATTTGGAGTCCTTATCCTCATTTATCTGTGTCAAAAAGAGATATACCATACAGTAGCAGTAGATATCAGCATCTCATAAAGATTAAATATTCTCCATTGTAAATCATTATCATATAATAGTTTTATTGATCAAGTAGTATTGCATAGCCTCTTAACAGAGTTCGTACAAACAAACTTGACAATCACATGCATTTTCTAAACAATTGTTGATCATCATATAAATCTAGTCCCACAAAAATTTGATTATTATATACATACAAAAAATTGTAATCATATAAATATAGTCATTTATTTACCCCCAACGATCAAACATAAAAATTAAGGTTTTAAGATTAGATATTTCAAATCGTAAGAGTAACACATTAAACAATGTTTGGATTGTACCTTTAATATTGCAGCGAAGAAACGGTCATCCGATGTCGTTGCAAAGGTTAAGCAAAGGTGTGGTGCAACAGAGGTTTGGAGAAGACAAAGAGTCTGAGAGATAGAAAAGAAGAAAAGAAAAGAAAAGAAAAGATAAATAAATCGAATGTTTTAATTTATAAGGGTAGATTAGGAATTTTAAAAAATATGATGCTTTTCTTAATATATAGGAGAGATGGCAAGTCAAGGTTTTTAGGCTTATTTGTAGGCATACATAAGTAGTCTTATTTATCATTTCTCTATAAACTATGATGTTATTTTTTTTGCACAATCGGATTTTAATTATTTATATAAAGTCGAAGTTGCATTATGCCAACCATCAATATCTGTTTTTCTTTTTAAATAATCTATATCTATATTTGTATATATTATAAAACATTTGGACAAAAAGTTAAAATTTAAGTATTGTAAAATTACTAAACTACCTTTTTAACTAATTAATTATTGAAAAATTACAAATATAACTCTATAACACACTTACCATATATACTTAAAAATTTGAAATAATTGCATTTTACCTTTTTTATAAATTTAAAACAATCAATTTTAGTGTATAAAATTTTAAATAAGTAGAGTTAATTTTTAAAATTTCTAACTAATTGAATGTTTATAAACCGAAAATCTTGATCATTTATAAATTTATTTGTAACAAAATATCTACCACCGAAGAAAATTATTTTACCGAAAATTTAAACAATTTATAATCGTCGTCGCATCACGCGAGTATTTTACTAGTACATTATAAAGCATTTGGGTATAAAGTATTGAAATTTAAGCATGATAAAATTACTAAATTACTCTTTTAACTAAACATTTATTAAATAATTACAAATATAACTCCATAACACACATACCATATATACTTAAAATATTGAAATAATTAAATTTCTTTTTTTATAAACTTAAAATAATCAATTTTAGTGTGTCAAATTTTAAATAAATAGACTTAATCTTTAGAATTTCTAACTAATTGAATGTTAATAAACCGAAAATCTTCATCGTTCGTAAAATTATTTGTAACAAAATATGTACCATCGATTTATATATTTATTATCGCCGATGCATCACGCGAGTAGGGGTGTTAATCGGGTTAACCCGACCCGAATAAGCTTAATCGGGTCGGGTCCAATCGGGTTTTCAAAACTCAAAACATGACCCGCAACCCGACCCTAATAAGGTTCGGGTATTCGGGTTCGGGTCTATTCGGGTTTATTCGGGTCGGGTCTATTCGGGTTCGGGTTGGACGAAAATAAAATGTATAATAATCTTTGTCCAAAGTAGTAAATAGCTATTAGTTCTTAGATGAATGGGCAAAATAATTTATAATAAACGATTCCTTAAGGAGCAAAATAGTAGCGACCAAACAAAACTTTTAATGCTTTTAAAGTTATAAAGAATATTAAATAAGAAATATATAATCTTGCAATTATATATATACAAAAATGCTAAAAAGATAATCCAAAAAAGAAATAATTCACTTATCGACTTACCGTAACATATTTTCGCCACTATAAGTTGTTTACATGAATTTTATAAATATTTATTTGACTACTAAGATATAAAAACAACATTCATAAAAAGGTTCAACCATTTACTATATAAAATTTACAAGTTAGTTCGATTACAACCTTTAATGTGAAGTTGTATTTTGTAAAAAAAAAAATTAACTTTTCAAAGAGTAGGAATTAAGAAAAACAATATGTAAGGTTTTTATTTCGAGAAAGGATCGACCTTTTTTACTTATCAATTCATTAATGAATTGTATAAAATATTATTAAGCTTATTAGTAAAAGGATTAAAACAAAGAAAAAAAATTATTCGGGTTATTCGGGTTGACCCGAACCCGAATATTGATGCTTAAAAAGACCCGAACCCGACCCTAAATAAGTTTCGGGTTAATCGGGTTGACCTGAATAACCCGATCGTAAATTCTAGACCCGAATAACCCGACCCTAATAAGCTTATTCGGGTTAGGGTCAGGTCGGGTCAATCGGGTTCGGGTTTTTTTGACACCCCTACACGCGAGTATCATACTAGTACATTATAGAGCATTTGGGCATAAAGTTGAAATTTAAGCATTGTAAAATTACTAAACTACCCTTTTAACTAATAAATTATTTAATAATTATAAATATAACTCTATAACACATTACCATATATATACTTAAAAATTTGAAATAATTGTATTTTACTTTTTTTATAAATTTAAAACAATTATTTAAATGTGCAAAATTTTAAATAAATAGAGTCAATCTTTAGAACTTCTAACTAATTTTAAATATGTACCACTGAAGAAAATTATTCACTAGATTTTAAACAATTTGTTATTGTCGTGACATCGCACGGGTATATTACGAATTTATTTTAGAAAGAATTGATTTATTTAATTTTTTCATTTTTTTGAGATAATGACAATGCAAATTATGATATATTTTTAGTTCATTTAAAGTTTGACTTCTCATTATACGAACGTACTTATTGAAATAAGCTACATCCTATAAAACTTCATATATCAGTGATTAGGTATATCCGAAAACTAAGGAACACATTAACCTACTCAGTCGAACATATATTGCTTTTCTCCTGGATCAACAGATGATTATCATCTTCAAATCTCGCTTTATTTTCTGCTTTTCTCTTCCCTCTTTGTATATTGCTTGCTACTTTTCGTGAGTTTACTTTTATCTAATGAAGTTCAAAGTGTGGACTCTGCAACATATGATTCTTAAGGCTGTTAATGAATATATGAAACTTGTTTTCACTCCTAGTCCTCGTAAAGCACCTTCTATCGCACCATCTTTTTCAAATGGCCGAAATAAAGGACCCACATCCAGACCAAGCTCTCCTAGTTCACGTATTCGACCTCCACCACAACCTATCAAACTCCCTAATTTTCCACACGAAACTCCACCAAATCTAACAACAACTTTGCCCGAAAGGCCTCCCTATGCCGGTATGAAGAGACATGTAGAGTGTTGGTAGAGCAGAGAGAATTATGATGATTTTTATTATCTTTCAAAAGAGAATACATGACCCATACTTATAGCAATGATTATGATAACTCCTAAAACTCTTAGACTTCACACTTATTGATTCCTAAAACTCTCTGCCTTGTAGACATAAAGGACATTAAATAAAACAGTTATTTTGAATCATTTAACATTCCCCCTTGATTCGAAATCACATACTCCTAACTGTGACATAAAGAACTGATGTTTGGCAATAGGAAGAGACTTTGTAAAGATATCAGCCGTTTGCTCGTTTGTACCACAAAACTTGAGCTCCATTTCATTATCAGCTACCAACTTCCGAATAAAGTGATGTTTCACGTCAATGTGCTTCGTTCTACCATGAAAAGCAGGATTTTTTTTCCATTGCAATTGTGGACCTGTTATCACAAAACATTTCTGTAGCTTCCTTTTGTTCACTGTTGAAATCAACAAGAAGCTTCCTTAACCATAACGCTTGTCGTGCGGCTGAACTTAGAGTTGTGTATTCCGCTTCAGATGATGACAAAGCAACAGTTTCTTGCTTCTTTGAGCTCAAAGTTACTGCACCTGAGCCAAAGCTAAAAACATTTCCAGAGGTGCTCCTTCGGTCGTCCAAACTTCCTGCCCAATCACTATCACTAAAACCATATAACTTGAAGTCGGGCACATGAGTGTACCATATACCAAAATTACTTGTACCAGCAACATAACGGAGAATTCTTTTTGCTGCCCCAAGATGTTGCTTGGTAGGATTATGCATAAATCTCGACACGACACTAACAGAAAAAGTAATGTCAGGCCTTGTGTGTGTCAAATAATTTAATCCACCAACCAAACTTCTAAACAATCTTGAATCAGCCTTTTCAGTTCCATCTTCACGCTGCAACTTCTCATTGGTGTTCATTGGTGTGGCTGCGACTTCATAATTAGTCATGTGGAACCTTTTCAAAAGATCAGCAACATATTTCTTTTGACACACAAATAATCCACTTTTATTTTGCACGACTTCAAGACCTAAAAAATATCGTAATAGGCCTAGATCTGACATCTCGAATTTCCTCATCATACAAGATTTGAAATCATCAATTAGGGTTTTTGAAGAACCCATATAAATCATGTCATCAACATAAATACAAACCATTAAAAATTCTCCATTACCTTGTTTCTTCATAAAAAGAGTAGGCTCATTTTCACTTTTTGTGAAACCGTTTTCTTCAAAGAACGATTCGATTTTGCTATACCATGCGCGAGGTGCTTGCTTCAACCCGTAAAGGGCTTTCTTTAATTTATAAACTTTATTTTCATTGCCATCAACAACAAAGCCTTGAGGTTGCGAAACATAGACTTCTTCCTTCAAATCTCCGTTCAAAAACGCGGACTTTACATCAAATTGATACATCGGCAATTGTAATTGTGCAGCTAAAGCCAAAAACACTCTTACAGTTTCAAACCTGGCAACAGGAGAAAACGTCTCCTCAAAATCAATTCCTTGCTCTTGTGAGTAGCCCTTTGCTACGAGTCGAGCTTTGAGCTTTTGAATGCTTCCATCAGCATTATATTTGGTTCGAAACAGCCACTTGAGATCTACTATATTCTTGTCTTCAGGAGGATCGACCAGGTCCCATGTTGAATTCTTCTCAATGGCTTGAATTTCATGAGTTATAGCGTCTTTCCACTCTTTAATCCTTGTTGCATCAAAATAATTAGTGGGGTCTGAAACATACAAAGCAAATTGACATGTTTCATATATATCATCTAGTGAGCGGAATTTCCTTGGAGAAGAATCTGGAGTCGAATTTGAGGAAGATGAACCGCCACTTGAAGATGGGCTTCGAGGAGTTTGCGGGCTATTTTGCTCAGATGATGGTTCTAAACTCGGTTCAACCTGAACTTCATCTTCATATGTTTCATCATCTAGAGAAACATGCGTTGTCTTCCCATCTTTTTCGACACTCCAAAACCATGTACCATCTTCATTAAACGTCACATCTCTGCTAATAATTACTCTACCACTCATAGGATCATATAGCCGATATGCTTTCGATTTCAGACTATAACCAATAAAAATACATTTTTCTGATTTTTTTTCAAGTTTATGATGATGTATTTTGATCAAAGCATATGCTATACATCCAAAGATTTTTAAGTGACTTACATTCGGCTTCACACCTCTCCATGCTTCATACGGTGTTCGGTTCAAAACTGCTTTCGTAGGAGAAAGATTGATAAGATACACAGCTGTAGCTACTGCTTCTGCCCAAAGTTTATCGGGAAGCTTTGTTGCTTTTAACATACTTCTCGCCATCTCCATAATTGTTCGGTTCTTATGTTCAGCGATGCCATTTTGCTCCGGTGTATATGGCGAAGTGAGTTCTCTACGAATACCTTGTTGCTCACAAAAAGAGTCAAATTGTTTTGAGCAAAATTCACCTCCTCGATCGGTACGCAAAAATTTGATATAGCGACTCGTTTGCTTCTCTACAATGGCTTTCAATTTCTTGAAATTGTCAAAAGCCTCAGATTTGAATTTTAAAAAATAAACCCAACACATTCTGCTATAATCATCAATAAAAAGAAGAAAGTACCGATTACCATTCAACGACTCCGTGTCCATAGGACCACAAATATCAGCATGCACTAGTTCAAGATGTTGAGAAGCTCTCCAAGACTTTCCAACAGGAAATGACTTTCGACTTTGTTTCCCTAATACGCAACCCTCACAAAATTCAATGGAATCGATATTCGGCAATCCCGTAACCATGTTTTTGCTCTTTAACAATCTCAGCCCATTTAAATGCAAATGACCGTAACGTAAGTGCCATGTATCAGACTCGTTATACCCTTTAACAATTAAAGCATTTTTCTCGACTGATGAAACATCAAGCGGAAACATTCTGTTTTTAGTCATGCCAACTCTTGCAATTTTTTTACCAGACTTCTTATCTTGAATGACACAAAACCCGTCATCAAATATGAGTCGTAACCCACTACTCATCAATTGACCAAGGCTTAACAGATTGTGAGCAAGTTTTGGTACAAATAAAACATCATGCAATAGTTTCTTTCTACCATCAGTTGTGTTGATAGCAATTGTACCTTTTCCTTCGGCTTGAACCTGGTTTTCATATCCAAGTCGAACCTTTGATCTCAACTGTAACCACCTAATTCCCTATAAACACGAGCTCTGATACCAACTGTAACACCCCGGCTAAAGCGGAATACACCAGAGGCATTACAATTTGTTCTTAACTCGTGTTCCTCTATTAGGTTATAATAGACACATTTAATGGTTTAAATGAATGCATTAAAGATGAATAAATGTTTTACAGAAAAGTAACCGAAAAACGAGAAAAGACTTAAATTATTCATTAATGTCATTAACTAGGTCCAAGCTCTTATGTTTTCTTCAAACAAACCTATCCATTTCCTGTATCATGTAAAAAGTAAACGTCAATACAAAAGTATTGGTGAATAAACAAGTTTAAGACACAAGTATAAAGTATTAAAAAGATTACGTAATAAAGAGTAAAAAAGAAAATATAAATGAATATGTAAAATGTAGTATAAAAGAATGTATAATAAAAGAATATATAAAGATTGTATATTGTAAGCAAATATAATATGTGTATAATGGCATAACACGCGTTTGTATCAAGTCTGATGTATATCATATATGATCAAAGTCACATAGGGTCCGGTCGAGGGCCTCGACATTCACAGTAACACGTCAGAATGTCTAATAACGGCCAATAGATCTATCACGTTTCCCGTTTAGTATATACATATAATGATTGATTGTTTGAATGTTTGATTTATCGTGTGTGCATCCCATAATGATTGTGTCACTTGATTCATTCCAATATTTGCCATAATACGAAAATATAGTATCAAATATGAATATAAGTACATATAAACATAAATGACTTTACGAATGAATATAATAAGAATGACTTTTATGAATGAATACCAATATGAATGAATTACGATGAATATAATACAAAAAGTATACATATAAACATGATTATAAGTGAGTATATAAACATGAATATAAGTTTTAATATGAATATAAGTATAAATCTCAATATGAATATAAGTCTGAATATACACATAAATATAAGTATGAATATAAACGTAAATATGAATATGAATCACCATATTACTATAAGTATGAATATAGACATAAAATATAAATGTGAACATAAGTATGAATTAAACATAAAAGTATGAATATAAGTATGAATATGAATGTCATGATACAGCCCAAAGATTTATATAATAAAAAGGGCATCGACTTTACTCACATGATTAAATACGGAGGTAGATACGGATACTAGATTATGAATACGGAATACGTTGAAAGGAACACCAAACTTGCCTTTACAAATCTAGAAATAAGAATAAATATGAATAAGAATATATCATGAAATTAGAGTTTTCTAGATTAGAGTTTGAATAGACAAGATTAATAAGATGATGATGGTAAGCTTGAGTAACATAAAAGATAAACATGATTAGGGATTATTTTGATGAAAAACAATAGAATTGGGAACCTTTACAATCGATTATGGGAGGCTTGAAGTTTCGATTATGGAACTTTGTGTTGGTTCGATTTTTGACAAGAAGACACCAATTTATTGAGTTTGAAATGTGATAAAGAAAGGTCAAAATGTTGAGCTTTGTAACTCCCCTAATAATCAACTCCAAATTTAATTATTGTAGGTTACAAAAAGAAATGGTTAAAGAGGTGATTAAAGCCAAAAACGTTTTATTGCATAATTCAAGTTCCATATTTAATTACATAAATAAGAAATGTGTAACTATTAGTCTACCACATTTGACCAAACTTGAAGGCTAAGAACAAGGAAAACGTTTGGAAGGTTTAAAGTATTGGAACAACTTGCCATGAATGCAAACATACATACATACATAGTTCCTTGCATGCATATATTAATTAAACTATTGTCTTAACACATTACTAGAATTACTTACATTTATATAAGTCCATGTGTATTAAACACATTTTTAGTGTACATTAATGTACACATGCAAGATAACACATTAATAATGTTACAAGATATAATAAACAAGGTTTAAATAGAATTAAGATAACCCAAATATACATAACTCAAATATACATAACTCAAATCGAACTTTTATAAATCGTCAAATGTATACAATTACAAAGTCTGAATTTTAGTTACAAGTCAAATATCGGGTCGGATTCGGGCACGGTGTTACAATTATTATGAAAATGTGTCATGAATAATGTCTCTTTATTATCTTTCTCCACAAAACTTGCTTGTTGCTCGTCTTTTGGCTTCAACCAGCAAGTAGCTTCTTTATGGCCAAATATTTTACAATGGTTACATTGAATAGAACTTCTCTGATTGAATTGATTCTGATTGGAAAATCGAGCGGAAAATCTACCTCTACCGCGACCTCGTCCATTGAATCCACCTCTTCCTCGACCTCTGCCTCGACCTCTACCTCCTGTAAATTCTGTCTTGTCATTAAAAGACGATTCACCCTTCACTTGAAAAGCCTTTTCGACAACTTTTTCATAAGACCTGCCAATTCTATCTTCATGGGCTAGCAAAGAACTCATTAGTTCATCAAAAGTATAAGTAGACAAGTCTTTTGTTTCTTCAGTTGCAGCAACAACATGATCAAAATTTGAAGTTAAACTTCTTAAAACTTTGCTTACAACAGTTTCACTACTCACATCTTCGCCATAAGATTTCATTTGATTCACAATTGCGGAAACCCTCGATAGATAGTCTTGCACAGACTCTTTCTCTTTCATTGTTAACATTTCAAAATCTCTACGAAGGGTTTGCAATTTAACAGTAATTACCTTTCTATCTCCGAGAAACTCTTGTTTAAGAGTCTCCCAAGCTTGATTGGAGGTGGTGGCTGATGCGATTCGAGGAAAGATATCATCATCCAGTGCCGACTGAATTAAAAACAGTGTTTTTGCGTCCTTCTTACGGTTTTCCCGTAATGCTTGATCTGGTTCCTCCGGTCTCAAATCAACAAACCCATTTTCCACCAAGTCCCACAGCTCTTGAGACTTAAACAACGTTGACATTTTCAAACTCCAAAGATGGTATTTTTCACCTTTGAAAATTGGAATTAAGGCATGGGATAAAGAAGATCCGTTATTGTTTGACATCTTGTTTTCTTCCTTTTCTCCTGCGTTTGGAAATAAAGAAGAGAATCGTAACCTGGTGTTACGCTCTGATACCACAATTGTTGGTAGAGCAGAGAGAATTATGATGATTTTTATTATCTTTCAAAATAGAATACATGACCCATACTTATAGCAATGATTATGATAACTCCTAAAACTCTTAGACTTCTACTTATTGATTCCTAAGACTCTCTGCGTTGTAGACATAAAGGACATTAGTTATTTTGAATCATTTAACATAGAGAATACAAACACTACAAGGAGACCGTCATCACCTATAGTCAATAGGGGAAGGCTCGCAGAACCTTCTGGAAGAGATACTAGCCATGCAGTTGAGATGTTAGAGTCTCCAAGGACTATACACTTGCCTGAGTCGCTTACAAGAAAACCTATAAAGATGTCGAATCCTGAAAGCGGTGCATGTCGAAGAAATTACTTGACATGGCCATAAAACATATGGTATGGATACCCTTTGTACATATTTTATTTTTAATCTCCTAGTGCTATACAGCTATATTTCTTTCTATGTTGGGATGTCAATATGCTTCATAAATTCAGAAACTAGAGTGGCAAAATGGGCGAGTTGGATTTGGGTCGAAACGTATGATAATTTTAGTAGGAGGGAAACATGATGGGTCAGGTTGGGTTGACCCAAACTTGGTTCCATTAAGATTCACCTAATCTGCCCGGATTTTTCACCTAAGTTTTGTTTCTTAGACGAATACTCTTCCATTATGAGAGACGACCAATCTCAATAATCTGTATATCTGCTGCAGGATATAAGAAACGGAGGCGTACATCCACTTTCCGGTTCAACACTCTTTCCTCAAAGCATTCGATCTGGCAATCCCAGACTACAACCTGATCGTGCTACAAATGCAAGTAATGGATTTAACTCTAAAAATGGAAATTATAGGAATGGTTTATTGTCGAACAAAATGAAACCCATATCCTTAGAACACACAACTCCACATTCTTCTAAATTAAACCAAGTAGACATATATGAGAGCTCGAGGTATGATGCATTTATACTAAAAGAAGACTTGAAGAACACAAGTTGGCTACACGACGCAGATGAAAACAGTGATCAAGGTTCATGGTTTGATAATGGTTTTGAGTCACTCCCTGAACCTTTCGGCCATATTCATTAATTCACTTGCTCTGTGTCATGTTGTATTTATTTATATTTATATATCATATAGACCGCGAAAATAACAGCTGACTTTGTGTTGTTTTCAACCTCTAATTGACACTACAGTTAATATATTGAAAGTTATATACTTTTAGTTTGAGGGACAAACTTGTCACGTTGGATTAACTTTTAAAAACGTCATTGTTGAATGTTCCGCAAAATTTTACGCTTCCTCTTGAAATAGTTATTACTCCAGTTTCATTTCTATAAGTAGACTTCAAACTTTCAAACACAATGCTTTATCATTACCAGAAGTCGAAAATCTTTCAAAAAGTTGCAGTAATAGATGGACCACCGATAAATTATGTAATCGCTACATATAAAGACGAAACATGTAAGAGGAAGCAAAAGAGTCTTTTATTTGAAATGGATAACATCAAACACCATCCAAGAAAATGGTATCCAAATCTGCCTTTATCTGTTTTTGGTATATCGCTACACTTCCTCGCTCTATCTCTCATAACATCTCATCTAGTATGGAAACAAAAACATGTTTTTGACAATTCTCCTATTTGTTTTTCTAGTGCTAAAATCATGTAAATAAAACCATCATATCATTTTTCTTGGTACAGAAACTGAAATTTACTTCTGAACCAAATCGGCTCCGCTTACATATCTGGCAACGAATGATATCAAGCGAAAGGGAGCACCAATGAGAGGGGCATCCGTGAGAGGAACCGCTTCTCCTATCTCGGGAACAGAAGTTGCTGATGTAGCAACTGCGACGTCACTCTCATCCAGTGAAATCTGCACAATTTCTCCAGACTCTATGCTTACTCGAGAAACTTGATTCAAATCTGATGGCATTCCGTATTTGGATCCAATGTTGCTAATTGTGTCAAGTTTCTCAGCTGATGATGGCAATGGATCAGTCTCGGTAGCTGAACTTTCATCCATATCAGCAGCAGCTTTGGAATTTTCGACTATTGGATCATCGGTTTCAATAGGTGAAGATGATGATTGGGTTGTTATACTCTTTTGGTCAAGCTCAGCATTTAAGATGTTGACCTGCAATTACATATTACCATAATCATTGGAAGGAATTTCTGACTACCGAATCACCAATGTCATCTGGTAACTATAAATTACCTTCTCAACAAGCGTTTCGTTTTCTGAAATCAATTTTGCAACAAGTGCTTGTGCCGATTCCAACTGTGTGTTCATGTCCTCATATTCAGCATCGTGCTACACCATTAAAGAAAAAAAAGAATTGTGGCTTAAGTCCATTAGCAGTTCATGACCAATGATACCCAACGTAAATTGTTCCTAGATGTGGAGTTGCCAAAATAGATGTTGGCCAGCAGGTAGTGTTTCATATATGTTTTACAAATTTTATATTTCAAGATATAACTTTTTTAATGATTTACGTTAGGGGATGCCTTATTTTTGTAGTGACAAAAATGCTGCTATTTATAAACGATAAAACCCAATACTATTTACATGAGAAAGGCATAATTGTAAAACATAATTCTGGACGACACACTCATTCATATGTTGATGATTGCCACCTCTATCTAGAAGCATTGTATAAAGACTGATTTAGCAGACTAAAACCAAGATTACTAGGAGTACACAAGTTTTAGAACTAAACCATTGATGTATCACAGAAGCCTATGTGCAGAGTCGATGATATATTACTTCATAAACACTAACTTCCCAGAACTACATGTCCTTGTGATAAAGAAACTTAAAATCCATAAATCATAACTTGTGTTTACCAATGCCATTAATCAGTATGAGGTTGTCTAGAATGCGTATCCAATAATCATCCTATGTGAGAAATAACATATGTGCTTGAGGATATATCTAATTTCCATATATATATAGAAACATATGGTGTAACGACCATTTGATCCTACTTCCTAGAAAGACGGACCCTTAACTGATAGAACGTAATGTTTACTACACAACTGAATTGTACAAATCAGCAGATAGTATATGTACATCATTATGAAGTATCTTATTCATGTTTTCTGTCGCTCATATTTTTATTTTGGTAAAATTTTGACTCAACAGGTGGAAAAAAATGTCCAATCATGAATTTATACAAATTGTTTATCCAAATTAGTTGGTGTAGGATAAAAATCAAACTAAATTACAATATCTATTTATGATTATCAATAAATATTTCTCTGTTTTAAAATAAATGTCCACTTTCATAATGTAGATGCTAGAAACTCAAACGTATTAGAAGCAGGACCTCTTTTTACTGAATTAACACTTCCACTTTTGTTTCTTTTGTGAATAAGTGCGAAAATAGCTTAGGCCTTATAAAAATCCACTAAGCAAAAGATGACAGTGTTTGTTCTACAGGTTATCTCGTAATCCATACTAGAGAATTCATGTCACTAGAAAAGCTTTCTTTTCATGAGGAACTCATGTAGAGTTCATCTGTTTCGGGGATCTCATTATAGAATGTCATTAATCTACGATAACTTATATATGGTGTTTATGCTATTGAACTCAAATCATTAGGTTATAGAAAATATAACTTTCAATGAAGTATTAGAAATTTTCACACGGAACAATTATCACATAAACATTTTTCATTTAGATTTATTCCAGAGACGGTGTTTAATTGGCATCTTTCTGTTATTCAGTCAATTCATGAAACATACGAAAGTAACAGCAAATTGTTCATTCCCCACTTAACCCAGAAAACAGTCGTTATCCAGAGGAGCCTTACAAAAGACATAGTTATTGATACAAGGGGAACTTGCTATGTAATAAAATTTCTAGTCCCGATAACCAAAACACCAAAGAGAGGAATCCAACATATGTATTCAGCAAAGCTAATAAAGAAATGCACAGGGTCTATATAACCAACCAGTATGTACTCAAATCTATAAAAGAAAGAATCGAACAAACCTTTGTCCTTTCAGAAGATATATGAGAATTCTCAAGGTCCTGAATCTTAGACTGAAGATAAGACACATTTTCTTCAAGATGCTGATTTCTGACGGAAATATCATTTATGGATGCTTCCAGCTCCGTTACCTGCAAGGCTTTAGTTTATCTTCCATATCAGACTAAATAAAAACACACTTCTTAGCATGTCCGGGTACCCTACTACCCTGCCTTCATCTTTTCAAATTTATAGCATAAAATGGTTAAAGAACATACATATTTGAGCTGTGCACGTGTGTGTGTGTGTATGTGTATCGAAAATACGTTGGTGCTACTACGTTTTAATGGTTTTCCAAATGTTCCATTACTTGCAAGGCCAAAATATTATAATCAGGTTTTGAACTTGCAAGCATACTAGTCATGTCGTCTAAGAGTAAAAAAAGTTAATTATGAGCCTTCTAAAATACTTCTTTTAGTGTTCCCAAATACTCGATGTTCAATACTAGGCTTGAAAGTCAGTTAAACTAGATATATTAATGGTAAGTTGTTAATAAATCATATAGTTTTCCGTTCTTCATTAATATGCATAAGATGTGGTGTAGCAACTTAACAAAAGGAATAATTATTGGACTTGAAGTTTTCTGTAATGTAATTCAATCAAAAAAAGAAACTATTTTATTTCTCACCTAGGATCAACAACTCAAATGGCATGTGAAAAACTTTACGTTTCTTATATTATCTAACAACAGAAACTTGACTTCTATTTTTATCAGGAATCCAAAGTCTTCTAAACTATTAAGACTTTCAATTAATTATTTAACGATGTACCTTTGCTCGTAATCTTGTATTATCCTTGTTCAAAATGATACTTGCTTCTACTGCTGTCTTCTGCAACAAAAGTGTAAATTAATACATAAGACCTTTTAAAATCATTTCATTCTAAAAATTAAATCAAAAAGTAGCATACGCATTGCTTACCTCTTTTTTTGCCAAGTTACGTTTTTCTTCTTCCATCTGGATACGAATTTCTTCAAAGCTCACCTGCCAAGAAACTTTTTTTAGTTACATGTGTAAGAACCATGTCTGCCTACAATAAAAACAATGACACTATACTAGAAACTGATGAAACTATTGCTTACGGTTATAAATCTCAACTCACCTCTTTCTGAAGCCAAGAGTCTTTTTCAGTTTGTAACTCCAAAAGTCTTGCCTCGAGCTCAGTCTGATAATCAAAACAGAATTTTCATCAAAGACGCTTATTTTCCAACAGTAAATAGATAATCAAACCCGTGTAGGAAAATGTACATATAAGACATTTAAAAGTTACAAATAATAACTTTAATATCATAATTTATGTAGCTACTGAAGTCACCTCTTTATGATGCCATAAGCTTCTTTCGTTCTGTGATTGTGAAATATTTCTCTCCAGATCAGCCTGAAACCATGCAACAACAAAGAGATACGAAATAATTAAAAAACATATGAGCCTTCTTACACGAGCAATTCATTTTGTTCTCAGATAAAATTACCTCCTTTTGTACGTGCACATCCAATTGCTCTTGCAAATCTTTGGTTTTTTCTTCAAGGGAAGCCTATTAAAAGAATATATATTTCATTAAAAATGATCCAAACGTAAATGTTAACGAAAGCATATAACTTTGAACAAGTAGTTACCTCTCTGTGTGACGGATAGGAGGACTTGTCAGCCTCAACCGAGCGTGACTGTAAAGACGAATGTCAAACATAATAAGGGCATATAAAAAAAACATAAATTTTCCATAAAAGATAAAAATGCATAAAAAAACATACTGATTCCGCGCCATTAACAGACTCTCTATCCGAATCCAACACAACCGTTTGCTGCACACCCGCATTTTCGTTTGCTTTCGCCTGCTTGTTTCTCTTCTTCTTCTGTCCCATATTTTTAAAAATTCTTTCTTTTTCCTCTCAAATTACAAAACCCAATAATATTATCACTTTTGAGTAAACTAGTGATACAAATTAAGTATTTTTTACCTGTATAAAACACAAATTAAAACAATTATATTCATTTCATCATCGGAATTGAAGAAAAAAAATCCCCAATTTGTAACTTAATGACATAAATATAATAATTGATTAATTACACATTAAAGATTATTCATTGCGTTAAATCGAAAGCAGAAAAAAGAAATATGATACCTGAATAAATTATAATGATGCGTGAATCTAAGAAAGAAAACTAAAAGTTGGGTATACTGTCTTACGTACGTGCAGATCTGAATGACAGATTTCAATCAAAAATATTTAATAGAGTTAAAGTACATAAATGGTCCTCATGTTTACCACCCCTAATTGGTCAATTTGTTTTTTTTTTTTTTCAAATATTGTAAAATAACAAATATTAAAAATAATTTAACGAAAAAATAAATTTTGTATTAAAATACAACATTCGTATTCTATTATTCACATATTCGGTATAATAAAAAACAGTATAATGATATAAGGAACAAATAAATTATTTGTTTTTACTAGAAATGATATAAATAAATTTTTGATCCTTTCGTTATTGTTATATATGTTTATAAACAAAAAATTAACAAGAAAATAATAATTAAAAGCTTGTATGTGTAAAGATAAAATACATGTTCCATGTAAAACTGAGAGTTATTCATATTGCTGAATAATATTAAAAATAACTCTTCCAATAAATTTCATAATTCCACCATCGGTCACATCTTCTTTTCCTTTTTGTTTTACGTCATTCTTTATGTCAACTTTATGTCTAATCTTTTTTACTTTTCAGAATTCTGATTCCTTATGTTTTTTTTCAAAAGTCTATAAAATTCGACGAATTTTTTTTATTAAAACACATTACTTTTATACAGATATTTATCTCGTGTTTTATATATAGCAACTAACACAAAATTAGGTATAAATCTTTTTACAACACAAGAAACGTAAAAAATTCATCCCCACAAATTGTGATTTCCACTTGAGAAGCTATGGATAACAAAGATATGATGTGACAACTCACAAAAGCATACCTATATCCCTATTGGTATAAATACATGTTGGTTTTAAGGATGTTGGTCAATCAGTAAACCCTAGTTTTGACCTTTTTTTCTAACAAAATCCGAATCTTTCAAATTAATTATATAGCAACTAACACAAAATTAGGTATAAATCTTTTTACAACACAAGAAACGTAGAAAATTCATCCCCACAAATTGTGATTTCCACTTGAGAAGCTATGGATAACAAAGATATGATGTGACAACTCACAAAAGCATACCTATATCCCTATTGGTATAAATACATGTTGGTTTTAAGGATGTCAGTAAACCCTAGTTTGGACCTTTTTTTCTAACAAAATCCGAATCTTTCAAATTAATTAATAACAATGTACGAACAAATAATACAAGACACCCTCCAAACAAAGAAACTAACAAGCATAGATAACAAGATAGAAATTAGAATAGTAACTAAATAATATTCTTACGGTTACACTAAAAGACTTCGTGGTAAAACACTTAAATGAAAAACATTCATTTGTTTTTTAGGATTTATATAAGATTTAAGTAAAAAGTCACATCTTAATTTTTCTTCTTCTTCTTCTCCTCTTCATCGTCTTTCTTCTTCTTCTTCTTCTTAATTTCTTCCAACCGTTTCTTGAAATAAAACCAAATCAAAACTAGCATTACAACCATTACATTGATGAGAATGGCTATAAAAAGACCACGGGAAGTGATGTGGGGATAGATATAGGTTTCGAAATATATCCACCAACCATAAAAGTACATGTAGATATAATGAAGTAACTCGTTGAAGGTAATCGGATAAACCTTTTTGGTTAGACCCCAAATCTTATCTATCGCATCCAAGATATGAAGCAAGTTTTTTTTCAATTTGGAGAGGTAAGGTTCACTGTCGCCGGAACACGACGAGCGACGCAACCGCACGTGGTCTTCGTCGAACCAACTTATCACCGATTTTTCAGTGATAAGTCAGGTAAAGATGAGATTATGTCCGTCAAAAGGGTTTTCGAACAATGTAGTGTGAAAACTCTGAGAAATGGCGTGAAGGTGAAAGATGGTGACTGCTGTTGAACCCGATAAGTTGGAAGATGGTGAATCCAAAAGTAACAACTTGGTGACTGTTGTTGAACCAATTTAGGTCAAAGGAGGTGATAGTGAGCCTGTGAAGGGTATGACCACCGTAGAAACGAAATCAACAATAGGTGTCGTTTCTACGGTGGTCATACCCTTCACAAGCTCACTGTCACCTCCTTTGACCTTAATCGGTTCAACAACAGTCACCAAGTTTTTACTTTTGGATTCACCATCTTCCAACTTATCGGGTTCAACAATAGTCACCAACTTGTCACCATCTTTCACCTTCACGCCATTTCCCAGGCTTTTCACACTACTTTGTTCGAAAACCCTTTTAACGGACATAATCTCATCTTTACCGGACTTATCACTGAAAAATCGGTGATAAGTTGGTCCGACGAAGACCACGTGCGGTTACTTCGATGGTCGTGTTCCGGCGACGAAGATAACTCTCACGCCGGCGCTTAAGAGTCTTTTTATAAAAAAAGGAAGTCATTTGTGTGATTAAGTGTTTTTTTCAAAGAGATAGAATTGTGTATTTTTTGAAGAGAGAGAGAGAGAGAGAGAGAGAGAGAGAGAGAGAGAGAGAGAGAGAGAGAGAGAGAGAGAGAGAGAGAGAATGTGTGTTTTTTGAAGAAAGAAGACTGTGTTTTTAGGAACAAAACCTATGGCACTTCAACCCTTATGATATAGGGAGGAGCACAAAGTGTAACAGAGTGTACTAGAGGAGACACAAAAATCAGAAACTTGTACTAAAAATATTCACATTTTTACCCCTAGTCAGTTTTTATTTTTATATTTATATTTATATTTATAATTTGTCCATCCATTTCACAATCATCACATTATCAAGAGCAATTAACTCAACTCAAACAATACTAGCTTATGCTTTAACCTAGTATGATTTTAGTTTCTAACACGGTCGATCAATGGTGCTATATGAATTGGTTACTAATCGAAAACGACTCGACTCAATTGTTTAGTGTTTTACATTAAATTAATATTAAAATTTATATAACCATACACTATACGGGCATAAAACTAGGGTTAAATAGATATCTCGTAGTTCTTAATCGTTTTCGATCTAGAGTTTATCCATACATCTTAAGTTCAAGAAAAGAAAGTATATATATATACTTTTGAAATGAACCGATCATTATGTCAAAGTCAATATTTCTTAACGTTTCCTCCTTATTTGTGAAAAATAATATTGTGAAAATTGCTTTGTGAGACTAAATATGAAATTTTATGAAAGGAGTAAAGCAAAAAAACTTTTCAAAAAATATAACATATTTGTTAAACAAATATTTATTTAAGGAACTAAATATATGATTAATTTTTATAATTGAACTATCAGTATAACCTTCTAAACTTTTAAACTGAGTCATTTGTATAATTTACCCTTTAAAAGATGACCATTATGTTCATCAAAATTTTACTAGGACAGTTGAAAGAAAAAAAAAGTAATATTTCATTTACCTATTTTGTGTTATTGACTTTATTATGTGATTTCTTTCTGAGAGAGACTTGTATGTGTTTTTTCTTGCATCACAAAATGATGTGGGTATGCCTTCATGTCTCCAGTTCCTCTAGGTTAGCCGTCGGTTTCTTAGTCAATATGTGAAATCAAATGTTTTGGTCATTCGAGAATATTGATAGGTTAAAGATGACAATTTTTAATTTTCATTAGCTATCATTTTTATGTTGATTATTTGTCTACATTTATCTTTTCCATTAACTTATCTTTTAGGGTTTTATAGTAATATATAGTTATTTAGGTTTGGGGTTTTAAGAGGTTTTGATTATGAATTAAGAAAAATTGAGTTTCTCTTTAAGTCCCGTTTACATATCCTTTTAAGGTTTATCGAAATTCCATTTGTTCTATGTGTAATTTCTATTCATTCACAACAACTCTCTATGAGAAAACTTTTGGAAAAAAACAAAAAATACATCCACTAACTTTGCAAGAAATTAAAAAGGAAAAAACAAAAGTAAGGAGAAATACCAGCAAAACAGAAAAGTAACTGAAAATGTACTATTTGTCTATTTTATCATATTTTTTATTTTTTATTTATCCTTATACATTTGTATAAATTTAAACTAACATCCATTTTAGATATTATAATGATTAAGAGTAAGTTCTCTTCATTAGTCTTTACAAATTGTTGTATGATTTCCGTTAAAAACATAAACCAAATTTATTTTACTTTGTGAGTACGTATATATATTTGCGTAACAATATAACAAAAAACCTAAAAAAATATATGTATTTATACGACGATTTTATTGAAAAAATGTTCTAAATATAAAAGAAAGTGATTTTTGAGGAACCTCTTTTTATATTTCGCACGAAACCTATATATTATCGGTACCGGCCCTCACTTTTAGTCACTAGAACTTAACCGTCAGTGAAAGCAAAGAAACCACGGACGAAAACATTAGACACCAACCACAAGGGTGGTGTCCTAGTGGTAAAAGCTTGGTCTCCAAAGGTGAAATTCCTGGAGGTCCCAAGTTCGAATCCTAGGAGCAAAAAAATAAACCCCCTTGTGGCTACGGAGGTTCACGTGCGATGACTCCGGGCTATCCGCAAAGCGGGTAGTCGCCCTGGGATTAGTCGGCTCGCAAAGCGAGTTGGATACCTAGGTTTACCAAAAAAAAAACATTAGACACCATTTTAAGTTCGTGAGTGTTCATCTCGACTTTTCCGGTCACTAATTGACGTTAATTCTTCTTGTTAGTTTCAAGTTAATTGTAGTCTTCGTATTAGAATGTAAAGTATATGGTTATGGGTGCGAAAACATACATAAAGGCTTCTTCTCATCTTCTAAAGTAAATGACAATCTTGATCTACTTTTAATCAAAGATCTTATCGCTTGGTACGAATTATATAATGATACTTACAATTATGGGATGGTTTACATTTAGTTATCCATGTGTCAAATATATTTCATAAAAATATTGTTTATTATGTTATGAGAGGTAAAGATCAATTAATACACATAATTTTTTAAGGACAAAAAAACAGTCATTCATACCATTTTGATATAATAACTGAGATTAAAACCAAAACCAACTTTTATTTTATTTTTGTAAATTAATTTATCTCACAAACCGTTAATCGTTAGACGAAACAAATTACACCGTTGCGATCGTCTCGTTTTTATCTTTAATTGGAGCAATGATATTATATACTTTCGCCGACTTTTATTTTTATTTTTTTTATTGATGGTTATTGAAATTGTAACGATAATATCACATGAGATATTAACACCAATTCGTAAAACTTTATAAAAAAAATACTATAAAATGTATAAATTATCTAAATTTAGAAAAATATCGAATTGTGACGATTTTTTTTTCCTTCATTTTTTCGACATAAATGTGATAGTACGCATATCACATGTAATTGTGGTGTATATCTGATTTTTTTTCCTTCATTTTTTCGACATAAATGTGATTTTATTATGTATATAAAATTTCAAAAACTTATAACGCAATAAAACACATGATTTCAATTTTAATTATAAAAATCGGTTTGGAGTGATATGAACTTTTATTAGAACTAGAACGAGAGTGTTATTTGCTTTAGAATATGAGAAGAAACCTTTAATTATGTTTTCGTACCGGAAACCATATATTTCTAATATGGAGAGTGTAAGGAACACTCACGAACTCAAACTTGTTTCTAACTTATTCTTCCTCGGTCTCTCTGCTTTCCGTGATGGTTTAAGTTCTAGTGTCTCTATAAGTAAAACGTATTTGGTTATGTTTTGAAGAGAAATCTATATAAAATTCAGTAACAATGAGATCTTACTTTTAATCTTGTTGGTTTAAACACATAATACGTAATAGATATTATATAATTTAATACATAAATCTTGACCAAAATAATACATTAATTACTTTTCTATTTTTGTGCACATTTGCTTAGCTGCAAGAAAATTGGTATTCAAGAAAATTTGTACATAGAGCCACCGGGTGATTCGAGCTTGATTCATGGTTCTGAGAGTTTTGTTTGTATCTCCCCTTTTATGCAAGAAAAATGGTATTTAGTCAAGCATAATATATGTCAAATGGCTATGGTTATCCCCGCCCCCCCTATCCACTTTATGTCACATCTATGACACATATGTGTCATAGATGTGACTTTTTTTTTTTTGTTTTTTTTTGTCTTTATTTGTCGTTTTGTTGTCGTTTTTCTTTTTAATTTTTCAACTATCGTAAAATAACAAATATTATACATAATTTAACTAAAAAATAAATTATGTATTAAAATGCAACATTCGTATTCTATTATTCACATATTCGGTATAATAAAAAACAGTATAATGATGTAACGAACAACTAAATTATTCGTTTTTACTAGAAATGATATAAATAAATTTCTGAGCTTTTCGTTATTGTTATATATGTTTATTAACAAAAAATTAACAAGAAAATAATAATCAAAAGCTTATATGTGTAAAAATAAAATACATGTTTCGTGTGAAACGGAGAGTTATTAATATTGCTGAATAATATTAAAAATAACTCTTCCAACAAATTTCATAATTCCACCATCGGTCACATCTTCTTTTTCTTTTTATTTTACGTCATTCTTTATGTCAACTTTATATCTAATCATTTTTACTTTTCAGAATTCTGATTCGTTATATTTTTTCAAAAGTCTATCAAATCCGACGAATTATTTTTTATAAAAACACATTACTTTTATACAAATATTTCTCTTGTTTATTTATAAAAAAAGTTGAAATTATTAGGTTTTATAAACAAATACTGTCGGATTTTTAATATTATTCAACAATATGAATAACTCTCCGTTTCACACAGCACATGTATTTTATTTTTACACATACAAGCTTTTATTTATTATTTCTTGTTACTTTTTTGTTAATAAATATATAACAATAACGAAAAGCTCAGAAATTTATTTATATCATTTCTGGTAAAAACAAAGGTTGCAAAAATAGAAAAATCATGTTTTACCGTCCATTCGATTTTACCAAATATGTGAATAATATGTGAATAATAGAATACGAATTATACCGAATATGTGAATAATACTGTTTTTTATTATACCGAATATGTGAATAATATTGTTTCAAAGAGGGAGCGTTTGCATAACATAACCCTTGTTTCAAAAACAAATTACTTTTCATTTTGTCCTTCGTGCGCAATTTAATCATATTTGATCTTTCGTCGTTCGCGCACAAATCAATCATGTCTAGTCAAGTACATGTTTGATTACACCCATTAGTTATTGAAGTTAAGTATGACATATGTAAATCATGAGATGACTACTTTAAGTCAATAAATAAAGATGTTAGAGGTATGGGTCAGTGGTGTAATCAAACATGTGTTTTAAAGACAAAAAATGACTGAATTATGTTAGAGAGACGAAACGTGTTATTTTAGGACAAACATGATGAACATTTATGTACTTAATCCTATTTGGTTCTATATTATTAAGTTCTTGTGACAAATATGAATTTTTTCATCCCTTTTTCGAAAACAATATGTTTGATAAAAACTTATATTTTAACTGATAACAATATAAACAAAATAAATGAAAACACATCTAATTTATTTAGACAAAATTACATCGTTCGTTCTTAACTCTAAACCGAAATATCACTCCTCGTCCCTAACTTTTAAAAATTCCACTGACAGTCCATAAGAGTTTGTTTTGTTTCACTGGTAGTTCAATCGTTAACATTTCATTATTATTATCGTTAAATTTAATCATGTGAGATGCACGTAAGGCTTTTTTTTTGTCATTTTCAACTTCTCATAAACTTCTCTCTCTCACACACACACACGACAACAAAAAAAAAAACAATTATCATATAAACCCAACTACAAATTTGATGATCTTCAAATGGATAAATTAATGTTAATTCCAATTTTATTCTATCTATCTTTCTCCAAATCCTTAATACCAAAATATCAACCACAAATTTATATGCTTTTCTTCAAACGGATCATATTTATGCTTCTTTATCATATAAAGTCTTTTTATTGTTTAACTTAATATTGGTTTTTGAAAAAACCAACATAAAGGAAGAAAAAACATGCCTAACAAGAGTTGTACAACAATTCGAAGAAGAAAAAAAAGAAAAAACCTAGCAACGGATAATAGTGCAATGGAATATGGGAAACACCTAAAATAAACTTTCAGTATAAATTAGTACGATACAATCCGATGTTACACATACCTTATCTCATCATCATCAACTCATCATCACATCAAATTCTGTTTTACCCTGAAAAATGGCTTCGAGGTACAATAAGAGATATCATCAAAATAGTAGCAATATTTGTGTTGATATCCCTTTAATTTATACCAATTTTGTCACGTTTATATGTTATTTGCTACGAAATTTTATAAAAAGTGTGATTGGTCTGATAATGGGATGAAAATCTGAAAAGTATAAGGAAACATATTCAAAACGGGAAGAAATTGCAAGTTGTAGTAACATACGGCGTATGCCCAAACATAGGTATACGCCATATACAGAAGAATCTAGAAATCACCAAAAGTCAAGAATTTGACATACGTCGTATGCAAATCATGTAAGTTAAATGAACATACGCCGTATGCATAAACACAAGTATAAGTCGAATGTTCATTTGACTTACGAGATTTTGGCACGTGAAAAAGTTCATACAGCGTGTCAGGTCTGATCAATCTTCAAAGCCAAACACTCAATGTCTAGAATCAATAATAGGTTGCGGAATCACAAGTTATTGATTAAGCTAATGAAATTAGAACTAGGAAATAAACAATGGAAGTTATTATTTTCAAAGCCTTAAATGGCGGGAAAGTTTGTTACAGAGATATTGATACTTGAACCCTTACATCTGAACTTCTCTCACCACTATTTATAGGCTAAGCTATCTAACTATTACATTATAACAACCCTTATGTTTATTTAAGAACACTCCAGGTGAACTAATAATTAAAACATCATTTAACTTTAGTTCGGGTGAACTTGAACTTAACTCTGGTGAAGAGTTAGTTCACCCGACCTAAAGTCTTCCTGATATTACACTCTAAGATTTTGTTCGGGTGATGAACAATGTTCACCCGAACCAAATATCTAACATTATACAATATGACTAAGATCTTTAGAAGCTTCAACAACAATATCCCCCTTGGATGATGCTTCCAAAATCTTCATCTTGCTAGGTTAAGCTCCATTCCCATCTTCAAAATAACCATCAGTTTCTAATTTTTGTCTCTTGTACCACTTCTCATCTTGTCAACTTCCCAAGCTACAACCTCAAGAGCCATCCTTTTTTCTTTATCACCAGGTTGCAGTTTATCAAGTGGAAGGTTAAAAATAGTAAGAATATCATCATTAGAGAGCTCTCTTAGAACAACATTTTCATTGAGCCTCTCATCCTCACCACCTTCTCTGCTCAGTACAATCTCATCATTCTCATAGTCTACCCACCATCTGAGTATCTTAGGATTTTGATGCACAACTCTGACTTTCTTCATAGGAGCAATAAACATAGTCATCCTTTTCCTTTTTGCTCTGAATTTCTTTCCAAAGTTGGCAAAGTCAATCTTAGCACATTCATGAATGAACCTTTCATAATAATATCCATGAGCATATTTACCATGGTTCACCATCTTAAACTGACAGAGTCTTCTGGCATCTTCCACGGAGATTTGCATGAGTTTCTCAGTTGTGTCAAAGGACTGAGTCATTGTACCTGCTTTTTCTCTTAATCACAATTGCACCAGTATAATCATCAAACCTTTAACCAACTATAGGTGGTAGAATACCTCTCTTCATGTTCATCAGCTATTCTCTTTCAGCCCTCAACTCCTCTTGAGACACCTTCTTTATTCTTGATCATGAAGCACTGTCTTCTCCTTGAACTGAAACCTCAGTAGTTTCAATGGGAAACCCATATTGATCTAAATCACCTCCATCTGTTGCAGTCTCATCAATCCAATCAGATAGTTCTTCAAGCATAGCTATGATAGCTTGATCATCTGCATAATAGTCTTCCGGTTTCTTTTGTTCTTCCATCAAGTTACCTTTGGTTTTACCGTTAAATGTTAACTGAACTAACTAAAAGGATCAAAAATGTAATTTTATTTTATTTATTTATTTTAATTAACTAATTAATTATTATTATTATTTATTTTAAATTTATTTTTATTTTTTATAAAAATCATATATGCTTTTTCGCATTCAAAAATTATATTTAAAATCACATTTAACTTTTTTTTTTCACATATGTTTTTCGATGACCATCCGTCACCGTCGAAAATCGTTGAAAATCGTATGTAATTAAAAACTTATTTTTTGTAGTGCCTCCATAGAAATAATATGTGATTTTTTAAGAACTCAAATATAATTGTGATTATTTAAAAACGTAAATATAAATGTGGTTTTTTAAAAATGTAAATATAATCCGTTAAATTTAATACTGTCACGGATGATCACCGAAAAAATATGTGAAATATAAACTGTTAAATTATGTACTGTCACGGATGATCGTCGAAAAAATATGTGAAATATTAAATGTGGTTTTAAATGTATTTTTTGCATGCAAAAAAAGCACATGATTTTTACAAAAAAAAAAAAAGAAAAAAAAAAGAGAAAACAAAATTAATTAATTAAAATAAATAAATAAATAATAGAAAATTAAAATTATATTTTAGGTCCTTTTAGTTAGTTCAGTTAACATTTAACTATAAAAAACTAACTATAACTTGACGGAGGAACAAAAAACGGAAAATAACAAGTTGTGGACAAAAAATTAGAAAACAAAATTAAGGACGAAATTTGTGAATTGGCTACCCATGAGGGACTAAAATGCAATTTACTCTAAAAAAAGATATAGAAAAATGAGCAATTAAGGACATAAAATTTGAAAAAAAAGTTAGGCACAATATTGACAAATTAAAAAACCTTGAGAGACGAAAATTACAATTTACTCTTAAAAAACCTTGAGAGAAGAAAATTACAATTTACTCTTAAAGTTAATTCTAGATTTATCACGATCGCATATTTCATACTTTTAATTCAATGTTCTATTAAAGGTATGTCAAATTCACCCTCCATTCTTATACAAATTACATCATTAGTTACTTTTATATAAGCTTAGATATTTTCTATTGCATATTTCACTTTTCCTTTTTTATGTCTTCACAAAAACATACCGTTTGTCCTTAAATTAAATCCAAAATTCACTTCTCATTGGTGGTTCAAAATAGTTTATTTTATTTTAGGCTTGTTCTAAATGTACCAAATCATTTTACTAAATCTACCATGATTGCTATAATCGTGATGTTCTTTTTCACTTTTTATTAAAAAATTATTTTATCTTTTACTTTTTTCTAAGCTTATAATTATGACACAATCTATAGTTAAGTATTTACTCGTTAGTATATCGCGCCTATTTACATGTATATTGATTCCTAATTTACATGTTTATTTTAAAAAAAATATTGTGTGTGTATCGATGTCAATAAGGTTGGCTAAAAGAAGTCATCAAAATTAATTCAAAGAACACAATATTGAATGACTAACAATAAGTAATACTTGTGTACCTTTAACTGCACTGTTGTCGTACAACAACACCAGCTTCAAAAGATGTACCACCTGCTTCAGAAGATGTACTTAGCTCTATTGCTGTAAATTAATTAAAAAAATATAAAAAAGGTTATTCACAAAAGTTGTATCTCATTTCAAACAAAAAATTAAATTTTACGTGTTGTAAATTAGTATTAAAAATATCACCTTTTGTTGCACAAATTGAATCACCTTTGTGAGTATGTTTTTAAACAAAATTACAACCATTTATATACATAATAAACTTGTATTAATCTGAATTTAATTAGTTGGTTACGAATATCATTAATTAATATTTGTAAGTTTCAAAATATAAAAAAGAAAAAGCTGATTTCTAGTTTTGTTGTTTTCAAAATATAAAAGTAAATGTTGACCCAACTCACCGTCCCAATGCATATTCTTTTTGACCAAATATGTTATTTTTTGACCAAGTAAAAAATCTTGTTAGTTTTAGTAGTGCCCCTGTAGTTCATAGTTAACATTTCGTCTATGTTTAAACACATGAGTTGTACATAAAGACATTTTTGTCATTTCCACTATTCTCTCTCGTTATTGATATGCTGCACCACACCACCATGTTCCTCCATTGAATCTTTATTTCCCTCAAAATTAAAACCCATCTACACGTATTATCCACATGGAAGTCCAATAACTTTCTTCAATGAAAATCGGATTAGATTTTGAATTCACAAACAACGATACACATATCTTGAACACAAACCTATTAGAAATTCAAGTATGCGGCTGGGAGAGATAAACAGAGTTGTAGGACTGCAACAAATGAGGGCCAACAGTCGGAGGTCCAAATCGATAACAGGAGGAGCACGAACTAGGTGTTTGTGATTTTTCCAAATGGTGTTTCATCTTTAATGTTATTTGGATATGAGGCTACAAATCCATAGTTTCATATTTATTTATTTTTCCATATCTACAAGTTGTATCTGGGGGTTTGATATGGGTATTTTAGATTCGGAATTACGGTTTTAAATTTATAGGTTTTCAAATCTTAATTTTAGAGATTATTCATTTGTAGCTATAAATCGATGTTTAGCTATGAATTTGTTATGTATCATGCATGATTTCTTTCACTTTAATATATTGGTAATTAATTTAGAGATGTAATATATGTTGTTGTTGGTGGTAATGGTGTTGACGTGTATGTAAAACTGAGTGTATGATGGTTTAATTTAGAAATAGAGACTGGTTTATACTTTTTAGGATGGACGAGGTTGGACGGGGTGTGTATTTTAATAGGGAGAGAAAATGGCGGGAATGACAAAATTATAGACAGAAAGTTACGAATGGACTTTTGGTGAAATAAAATGAACCATTTTGGACCGTCAATGAAACTTCTAAAAGTCATGGACGAGGAGTGAAATCTTGGATTTAATTTTGTCTTATGTCTTCTCATATAGGTTGGTTCTTTTTGTGTCTGTCTATTGCACTTTTTCACAAAATTCTCGTTTTCATTTTTTTCTCCATAACAAACAATGTTTTTCCTTTCTTTAAAAATATTTGTTATTATTTTTCGCACTAAACCTTATTAATTACGAGTGATTGTTTATATGATTTAAAGAATCCAACCATATCTTTTTGGATGGATTCAGAAATGGGTGTTATCAAAAATGTTTTTGTGTATAAATTTATAATTTTAAGCTTAAGTTATAAGTTTTAACTCCAGCTCAAACTTCAACTAATTTTGTCAAAAATATTTTTAGATTATGAAATTATAAATGATTAAAACTATATTATACATCATACAATATTAAAAACTATACTCCTGCTATCTCATTTTATTTGTTAAAAAACAAAATGTTCACTTTTACAGAAAAGGTTTCAACTTTCTAGTTGTCCAATTTCACATCTTTAACGTCATCATATTTAAAATTAACTTAATTTTCAAATTATAGATAGTTTAAGTGAAAGGGAAAAAAATAATTGTTTTATTCACTTAAACATGTATTAATTGAATAATATCTTAAATTGAACTTTGATTAATGATATTATTTAAAATTAACTTAATTTTCAGATCAAAGATACTCTAAGTAAATAGGTAAAAATGACATTTTTATTTACTTAAACATGTAATAGTTGAATATATTATAAATCAAATTCTTTATGATTGTAGATTTTATAAATGAAACAGAGGGAGTAGTATTAATTAGATAATTTACTATTTAAATATCTTATTTTTCTAAGAATATTTTAGAATTTAGTTTTAATTTTGTAATTATTACCTTTATGGCTGAAATTAAGTTGAATTAAATTATATGTTTAATATGTGTGTTCCTTATAAAAAAAAAACTTATGTAAGAAAATTAGGGGTGTGCAGAAACATAAAAGTCAAAAAAGTTGAAAAATAAAACCGAAAAACTGTTAAGTATAATAGTTTTTGGTTCAGACTTTGAGCTCTAAAAAGATTTATGTAGTAAAAGTTTATAGTATGTTCCTTCGTGCCATATAAAGAATTAACGACAACCTTTTCAGTTAATCATTTCGTACCATTAAAGAATTATTTAGCAGTAACGATTTCTAATACTTTCTCATACGTCTTTGATATATATGTTAAATGTAATAGTATTATATTTCGATTCATAAGGCCATTAAGATCATTTGGAACATAAAGTGTATTGATTTATGGTGATGTATTAAACTCATTCGACTATGTTCGGGTAATGGTAAAAAATATTTTTATCGGTCCGGACCGTGTACCTTAAATCTCTTTGAACCAAATCAATAATAGTCTGAGTTATGTTTCTTGTAAAAACAAATAATAATAATAGAGTTTCTCTTTGAAAACCTATGTAATACAATATATGATGTGTTTAACAATTTATGAGATGTCACATTTTGCCTATTCGTGTTAGATGGTCATGCTTGAAAAGTGACATGTTATGAAAAACGTGCATGCCACGTATCAAAGCCATGCTTACGTTGAAACATTTATATTTTTTAATTTTTGTATTAATTTAAGATAATTAATCATGAGTCTAGTATTTTTCATCGTCTAATATATAAAAGTAACATTTATCAATGTGTCGCATATAATAGTTTCGAGTTTGAAACGTGTTATATTACGAAAAACATGTGTCACCTATTTATAACTCCAGTTTTTCGTTAAAAATCAATGTTAACTTAATCTTAATCTTATCTTATCTAAATCTAAATCTAAATCTATACCACATATAAAGCATTTAAGGTGTTTTATTAATGTTGAAAATTAAAAAAGAAATGACTAAATTCCCCTTTATTTTTTTGTTATTAATTTTCAACCAAACTTTCCTTAAAGCTATTAAACATTCTAAAATACATACTAATCCATATTTATTCCCTACTAATATTTGGATATAATTTATGTTTAAAATTAGAGTTCTTTTTTATTTATTAATCACATGCCCGAAATAATATAACATAGTTTAATATAATTTTTTAGGTTATAGATTTTTTGTCCCCCTGCGTTGCGCGAGTTTTTGCTAGTATATAATAAAAAAGAGGTAAAAAATGTCACATATCAAAGTCTGGACCATTAGATGAGTTTTAAACTTTTATTTAGGCCATTATATCAATTTGATAATGTCATCATATACTAATTTTATTTTAACCTTTTTACTTTAAAATTTTTAGCCCTTGTATTTAATAATATTCAAATAAAATTAATCAACTATTTACTATTTAGACCTTATGTTAAATAATATTCAAATAAAATTAATTAACTCTTTGCTTTAAATAACTTAACACGGTTACTTTAAATTAATATCTAAAAATATACGTAACATATATCTTTAAATATTTGACATTTATTTTTCTTTAAACTATATGTAATGTATATTGACTGTTTTTTGTTATCGTGACATTGTTAAAATTCAACACTTTTGAAGTAATATAATAATATCATTTTTCACTCCACAATTATTATTTCTTTAAAATAAATGACATAAAGTTCGAGATAAAGTCGCTTATGTATAAGCGAAACAACGTAACATTTGTTAACATAATTCATTTTGTTTACATGACTAATAAATTTCTATTAATCTTTCATATAGGTTATATTCGTTGTTTAACATTATATTGTTTTCGATATAGTTCTCCGTGTATTACGCGGGTTAATAAGCAAGTATATATATATATATATATATATATATATATATATATATATATATATATATATATATATATATATTGTTAGGTCTCAATAAGATCTCAAATAATGGCTAATCAATCACAAATAAGTATTTAGACGTTAATTATTATTAATCGATTGATTACTCAGTTTCTTGTTTATTATCGCGGAATTATAATAACAAAGAATAAGTATAACACACAGTTATATTGCTTAAAAAGGTCCTACGATTGCAAAGTTCAAGCTCACTATTTATACACAATAATAGTGAGCTTGATAAGTATGAATCTTAGAAAATCTTCTAAAAGGATAGAAGATTTTATCTAACTAACATACCTAAATTACTGCCCTACGTCTCTTCATGAGTCTGAGTAGTCAGCTTCAGTTACTCAGACTCAAATCACTCAGACTCAGTCACTCAGACTCATATAACTCAGACTAAGACTTTAATTAACAGATTTCTTAACTTGGGTTAACTCATTGTTTTTCCCAACAATCTCCCCCTATCTGTTTCAATTAAAGTCTTTTACAAACTATGCACCAAAAATAAACACAAACAGAAATAGTTAAAGACATATTGTTTGTGAACAAAAAGATACATACAACCCTCTACTTTCTCTTCTTGAAGGTTCTCTTCTTCTTCTTCAAAGAAGTCTCCCATGGCACAGGCTGCTTCACTTCTTCTAACCATTTCAACCTTTTTGTCTTCCAAGCAAGTAATCTCTCCATTTCAGTATCAAACTTATGGAAGAGCAGTTGGTACTCTTTCTTGACCAGCTCCATTTTGTCAGCTACAGTTCCATTTTCTTCAATCCTCCTGAGATTGTTGAACAGCCAGCTTATCAGCTTCATTCTGAATGGAATGCACTGAGCAGACTCACATTCACTTAGCAAAGCTATGCAATGGTAAATTGAAGCCATATTGAGTCTTTCTTTGGCTTGGAAACTTTCCTCTCCCCCACAATCTACATAACACAGGCCTGCATGCTTCTCAGTTTCTACATAGGTCCTGTCTTGGAATATAACATCTCTGGGAACAGGATGCATGTTACTTGATTCCAGACCCAGAGATTTAGCACCAGCCCTCACCTTATGCATAGTGCAGAATGCTCTATACTCTTCATCAGTTATCAGCTTCAGCATATTGGCTACATTGACATTATAGACAGCCTCTCTTTTTATAGCCATTCTGTGTTCTACGTTTGTTATCCCTGAGCTCAACTTAGCTATCTCTTTCCATTCCTCCAAACCCAGTGTTTAACCCAAACTTTGTATGATCCTCCTCTGTGATAGCATGTGAGTAGAAGATCAGATCCACCAGGACTTGTGCACTCTAAATTTTGAATTTTGTTCTTGTGCTTTCTTATTGTGAAATTTGTTTCAATGTAGTTTAGCCTGGCTTCTTCTCTGAGAACTTGTTTGGCCATTAATCTATCGGCTTCTACCCTCATTTGTTCTTCTTCAATGGCCAGATCTTCCTCAGCTTTCATCTCAGCTTCAAGATCTTCAGCTGCTTTTGATGACTGATCATATGGATTGACCTCAAACTTCTCCATGTATAGCCCCTTCACATATTCTTTGTATTGCTCCACATTCATTCCAGAGTTGTGAGCATACCGTTGAAGTTTGGCCAATTTC
>CAJVGC010000508.1:20283634-20426794 GCA_910822075.1 Senecio squalidus
TCTCACGTGAACTCAGCTCCAAACGGGAATACCAACGAACCTTGACAATCGGAATCTCACTTCGTCACAGATGCTTAACATCACAAGCAACGATCTCGATCGGTTCCTCAATGAAATGAAGCTTATCAACAAACTGGAGTTTCTCAAGCGGAACTAATAACGTCTCGTCAGCCAGGCATTTCTTCAACTGAGATACATGAAATACATAATGTATGCTGCTCAGTTCTGCCGGCAAATCTAGTGCGAACGTACGAATCTCTCTATCGGATAATTCCCACGAATCGGTAGGAAATGAGCAGACTTCGCCAAACGATCAACGATAACCCAGATACTGTCATAACCACTCGAAGATCTCGGAAGCTTCGTAACAAAATCCATAGCAATACGCTCCCATTTCCAATCGGAAATCTTCGGTTGTTGGAGTAGCCCAGACGGTTTCTGATACTCAATCTTCACTTTAGAGCAAGTCAAACATCGGCTAACATATTCGGCGATTTCACGCTTCATACCCGGCCACCAATAAAAATCCTTCAAGTCATGATACATCTTGTCGGAACCCGGAGGAATGGAATAATTAGACTTATGGGCTTCGTCCAGAATCAACTGACGGATACTAACCGGAACCCAAATATGCTCGAGGAGATACAGAACTCCATCCTCCTTCGGTTCTAACTCCAACGCTAACTTATACAATCTTTCATCTTTAACACGGTCCGCTGTCATAATACCCTCTGGTGCTTGAATAATCCGAGCCTTCAAGCTCGTCTGAATAGATATCACCATAGAACGAATACGGACAGGTTTGACCGTTTCCTTACGACTTAGTGCATCAGCAACAACGTTCGCCTTACCAGGGTGGTAGCGAATGTCGCAATCATAGTCGTTTAAATAACTCAACCCAGCGCAGTTGTCTCATGTTCAGCATCTTCTGATCGAAAATGTGTTGAAGACTCTTGTGGTCGGTAAATACAGTACACTTGGTCCCATACAGATAATGTCTCCAAATCTTCAACGCAAGACGACAGCTCCCAACTCTAGATCATGTGTCGTGCAATTCTGCTCATGGATTTTCAACCGACGCGAAGCGTAAGCTATAACTTTACCATTCTGCATAAGCACACAACCCAGACCTTTTTGCGAAGCGTCGCAATAAACCACAAAATTCTCGGAACCAACTGGCAGACTAAGAATAGGAGCGTCGCACAACCGCTGCTTCAGTATCTGAAAGGCTTTCTTCTGATCGGAACGAATGGTTCACTCTTCTGTGTCAACTCTGTCATAGGTGAAGCGATCTTGGAGAAGTTCTCGATGAATCGACGATAATACCCAGCAAGACCCAAAAAAAAATGAACGGATTTCGGTCGGTGACTTCGGTGTAACCCAACTTTTAACAGCTTCAATCTTAGCAGGATCAACGTGAATACCCTTCGCGCTAACCGCGTGGCCAAGAAATTGAACTTCGGATAACCAGAACTCGCACTTAGAGAATTTCGCATACAACTTCTCTCTTCGAAGCACTTCTAGAACAAGACGCAAATGCTCTTCATGTTCCTTGCGACTTCGGGAATAGATAAGAATGTCGTCGATGAATACGATAACGAATTTGTCAAGATACGGACGACAAATACGGTTCATTAGATCCATGAATGTTGCAGGGGCGTTTGTTAGACCAAACGGCATCACCATGAACTCATAATGACCATATCGAGTACGAAAAGCGGTTTTTGGTATATCATCTTCTTGAACTCTCAGTTGGCGATAACCAGAGCGAAGATCGATCTTAGAGAAATAGCAAGAACCCTGAAGTTGATCAAATAAGTCATCAATACGAGGAAGGGGATAACGGTTCTTCACAGTCAACTTGTTAACTCCCGATAATCAATACATAAACGCATGGAGCCATCCTTCTTCTTAACAAGGAAGACAGGAGCACCCCACGGGGAGAAACTAGGACGGATAAAACCCTTATCGACCAGTTCCTGAAATTGTTTCGATAACTCGAGCATCTCGGAAGGAGCCAAACGATACGGAGCTTTAGCAACAGGTGCAGCTCCAGGAATAAAATCAATACGAAAAATCGGTTTGTCTCTGGGGAGGGACTCCAGGTAAAACGTCGGGAAAAACGTCAGAATACTCGCGAACAATCGGTACACCATCAATCTTTATCGCAGAATCTTTCTTCACCAAATGAGCGAGATATAAGAAACAACCTTAGCGGACATACTCGCGAACTTTCAGACAAGAAATTTTATACATTAGTGAATATAGTGTATACACTAGTGTATATTGTATAAATACACTAGTGTATAACTATACATTAGTGAATATAGTGTATACACTAGTGTATAAATACACTACTGTAGTGTATAAATACATTAGTGTATAACTATACATTAGTGAATATAGTGTATACACTAGTGTATAGTATATATGGTTCAGATGTGTTTTTTGTGAATTAGTATATACACTGGTGAATATTTAGTATATACACTAGTGTATATACCGAAACTCACTGTAAAAAAAAAAAAAAAAAAAAGTCGTCAAAAGTATATCAAGTGGGTGCTCGTTGGAAAGATAATTAAATGCTTGTTCTAATGGTGTATTTAGTTTTTCCTAAAACCTAGTTATACTCTAGATATGTTAATTTAAAGTTAATTAGGATTTTAAAGTGGTTTTAATTGATTTCCAATTTGGCTCTCAATTTTGACTTAATTACAAAATTGCCACCTTGAGTTTAATTACAAAATTGCCACCTTGCCTAAAAATGGTTCCTAATGGTTCCTAAATAATTACATGGTTCTTAAATGAAACCAACTCTATATATATATATATATATATATATATATATATATATATATATATATATATATATATATATATATATATATATATATTTTTTTTTTCGCTCAATGGGGACGGTACCCCGGCAAAATGATATAAATAAAATAAAGTTACAGAACAAGAAGACAAACTGTCTTCAAAAAGAAATCAAAGATGAAAACAGGGTTTCATCTAGACTCAACACCACAAAAGAACCACCTACGGACCCAAGACAACACCAGCAGAACTAATCTCCAATCATGTCGACAATCTTCCACTTATCACAAACCTCCTTCCATTTAGCTATATTTTTAATCCGAATAGACAAAGCTTTTAACCGACACGAATTAATAATAACATCAAAAAGACGATCAACACTTCTGGACCCCTTATTATGCATCCGATTATTCCGTTCCTGCCATATAAAATAAACCGAAGCACCAAGAATCAATCTTCCTGCTAAACCCCACGCAGAACCTTTTGCACGAGATATCAAAAACTCTATGACATCATTAAAATAATTCAAATTTATAGGGATGTTGGCTTCCACGCATGCCTTTTTCCAAACCTCCTTAGAAAACGCACACTCAAAAAACAAATGGGTATGAGAATCTGGAACCAAATCACAAAAAAGACAATTTAATCTAGTAAACCTGTTTGATTTATCCCAATCCTGAAGACGATCCTGAGTTTTAAGTTTCCGCAACACTAGGAGCCAAACATAAAAAGAATGTTTTGGAACCCCCTTTGGAAACCATACCACATCTTGCCAAGAAACGACATCAGCCCGATCACGTATAGCATCCCATGCGCCTGCCACCGAGAACCCCTCTTCAGCGTCGTTTGCATCCAACCAAACTAAAGTGTCTCGAATATCAGCAAGGTTAAGGTTCGGAACAGGCATTCGCGAAAGGACCTGGTACTTCTGAACCCAGCTAGTCGGCCATTTCCAGGATCCATTTTCTAAGAGATCCGCCACCTTGGTTTGAAGATTCCAACCTGCTGAAATTATATCACGAGTAGAAACAATCTTTTGTAAAGGGCCTATCTCACACCATGTATCAAACCAAGCCGAAATAGATCGTCCATCTCCAATTTTACTCTTAAAATGCATACGTAAATTGTCTCTCAAAAGTAATATTTTCCGCCAGGACCAACTTGCATTAGCTTTAATCGAGACTTCCCAAAAATTCCTACCATCAAGATAATACGAGTGAATCCATTTAACCCATAGGGATTCCTTCCGAGTTAAAATATTCCAAATATGGACACACATCAAAGCAGAATTCCAATCAAAAATACTCCGAATACCCAACCCGCCTTCACATTTCGGACGACACACATCCACCCACGAAACTTTAGCTTTTCCTGGCTTTAGGCTCCCTTGACACCATAAAAAACCACGTAACAGTTTCTCTATATCACAAATGATAGAAGTAGGAAGAATAAAAACTGAAGCCCAATAGACATGCATAGAAGACAACACAGAAAGCACCAACTGTAATCTCCCTGCAATTGATAAAGATTTATTCCGCCAATCACTAATACGCTTCCTAACCTTCTCAACTAAGGATACACAATCTTCAATTAAAAGACGAGAAGAAATCAATGGAACCCCCAAGTATTTTATTGGAAAAATACCCTCATCAAAAGGCAAAACTGCAAGAATTGCCTCTTTTACCCTGTCAACACACAAGAGAAAAATGCAGTACTTTTAGCAATACTAGGAACTAATCCCGATATCTGCCGAAACTCATTTAACGCTTCCACGAGAACCAAAGCAGAGAGCCTATCCCCATGCGAAAACATAATCAAATCATCTGCGAAACATAAATTAATTAATTTTAGTTTAGCACATTTAGGATGATACTTGAACGAAGCTGCCTCCCGAACTCGACATTTTAAAAGAAGTGTAAGAACCTCCATGACCATAGTAAACAAATACGGAGACAATGGGTCCCCTTGACGCAAACCCCTTTTACCTCGAAAGAAACCATGTAAATTACCATTCACACATATAGTAAAAGACGTAGACGTAACACACTCCATAATCCACTTAACCATTAAACGAGGAACCCCAAAACCAACCAAAATCGATTCCAAGAAAACCCAGTTCACCGTATCGTATGCTTTCTGAATATCAATTTTAAACGCACATCTCGGAGTACCCCTCTTAATATGATAATTTTTAACAAGTTCCTGAGATAAAAGAATGTTATCCGCAATATTACGACCCGGAACAAAAGCCGATTGATTATCACTAATAATGTCTGCTAACCCCTCCTTTAAGCGATTTGTAATAATACGACTAATGCATTTATACAAAACGTTACAACATGAGATCGGTCTATAATCTGTGACTTTAACAGGAGAAGCAACTTTCGGAATTAAAGCAATAATAGTACTATTTAGTTCCTTTAACATTTTACCATGTCGAAAAAATTCCTTGACCGCCAAGCACACATCATCACCAACCACACTCCAAGCCTTCTTAAAAAAAGCAGATGTAAAACCATCCGGACCAGGCGCTTTATCATCACCAATCGCAAACATAGCCTCCTTTATTTCCGAGTTCACCACCTCACGAGTCATACTACACGCTTTAGCATTTGGAATAACTTTAGTGAACAAACCCGCAATACCAAAAATGTCATCAACAGTTTCGGCAGTCCCCAAAAACTCGCCATAATGTCGGACAAAAACACCAGCAACATCATCATCGTTATACATAACACCCGCCACATCCTGAATAGCATGAATCGAGCTTCTGTGACGCCTGCCCTTAACGACTTTGTGGAAGTATCCTGTGTTCCCATCACCAGCATTCAACCATCTCACCTTCGCTCTTTGCTTTAAAAATAATTCCTCCTCCAACTTTGCATTAGCAAACGATTTAAAATAGACACTATGCTCAAACCGTAACTCACTAGAATCTGGTTCTTTATCTAACGCAGACTGAATCTCATCTAATTCTTTTCTAAGCCGAGCAACCCGTTTATGAATATTACCCTCTTTCCATGTAAGCTTCCGCAGGAGAGGCTTCAATCTCTTTAATTTTGTAACACATCTATATAAATGGTAGCCAGCAACTTCACCTGACCAAGACGACCTCACTAAATCCACAAATTCCGGCTTATTAACAAGGAAATTAGAAAATTTAAAAGGTTTCGGCTTGCTCCTCTTAACCAACGGAATATTAAGTATAATAGGGCAGTGATCTGACATTCTATATGGCTTAAAAACAGCATGAGCATTGTTAAAATAATGCAAGAAAGCACCATTACACATCACCCGGTCAAGCTTTTTTAAGATCCCATCATCAGCATTCGGCCTTTGGTTCCACGTGAAAAACAGCCCCGATTGACTTAAATCCTCAAAATCCCTCCGTCCCATTATGTTTGTCATGTTTGACTCTTTAAAGTTCTTCCCTTGACCTTATATAATGTTGTTTGTGTTATATATCAATTGATGCAAAATATATGAATGAATTGAGTTTTAATTTCTTTTTGTATTGATATACTTTATCAAATAATATATAACATAAACAAAATTACTTAAGGTCTAAACTGAAAAAGAAAGACTTTAAAAAGTTATATTGGACAAACATAATGAGACGAAGAGAATAGTATATGATGTTAAACATACACTTATCCATTTACACTAATTAGTTTCAAACCCCATTTGAGTAACATCTTGTAAAAGTATCCAATTTATACTATCAAACGCCTTTTCAAAGTCTCGTAATAACAACTCCAAATTCCTTTTCGTAGCAAAATGAACAATTTTTGCAACTAGGATGCCATCCAAAATTTGTCTTCCCGCTAAAAAGGTTGTTTGATTTTCTTAAAATTTTTGAAATGATTTTCGCTAACTGAACGCTAAAATTTTAAAAATAACTTTATAAATGAATTCAATGAGGCTAATAAGATGATAATTTGCCAATTCGAGGGGATCATTTTTCTTAGGAATAAGAACAATAAAAGGTTAGATTACATCTTTTTGCAAGTCTCCTAGTTAGGGGTGTTGTTTTACTGGAACATGAATAACTTATCCGACTCAAAATGAGTTTGAGTTAAACGATCCAGGTTAAATGGGTTAAACTTGAATAACTCGAAGCTTATACGTGTTTGGGTACGGGTGAATTTATTTTTATTCGAGTAACCCGTATAACTCGATTAAGTTAAATCCTATATTATTAATAGTATATTATTTCAGTTTTATTCGTTATACTTAATGCAATTATTTTAATTGTGTTTTATTAGTTTGTTTTTATTTTCAAAAAATATAAAAAGCTTATAAAAAGTTATTAAAAGATACATACTTGTTTCTTTTTTGGTTTGTGCCATATGAAATGGTTTAAAGTTGGCAAAATCTAAGTTGAGATTTTTTTAATACATTATGAGTTTTGGCCTATTTTATTAATATGAAAATATTACTAAGCTTACACCCACTATTATTAGTAAAATAGTCATGTTAAGAAATAAAGAACAAATGACAAGTATAATTTAGGAGGAAATGGAGAATACTTGTTTAAGAAGATCATATAGGGATTACATTGGAGATCCTTATATAGGATTAGAAACTTAGTAACCTTAGGTTATATAGAAGATGAATAGACATAGTCTCCTAATCATTATATCACCTAAATGATCCATTTAATATTTTACAACACTCCTCCTTGGATATTCATCGTTTATTATACGCTCTAGACTGCCTCATTAAAAACCTTACCAAGAAAAACCCAATGGGATAAAAACTTGATGAAGGGAAAAAGAGTGCAGTGCGCATAATGCTCCTCCTCAAATTAATGTATATTTATTAAACGTCGAAGGCCAATCTTCTTAACCAGTTGCTCAAACACCTTCGCTGGCAACGATTTTGTGAATAAATCTGCCAAATTGTCACTTGATCGAACTTGACAAACATCAATAACCCCATCCTTTTGTAGATCGTAAGTGAAGAAAAATTTCGGAGAAATGTGTTTTGTCTTGTCGCCTTTGATATACCCTTCCTTGATTTGAGATATACATGCCGCATTATCTTCATACAATATGGTTGGATTTCCTTTGATAGACCCGAGTCCGCATTCTTCTTCGATGTGCTGAATCATCGATCTTAACCAAACGCATTCTCGACCGGCTTCATAAAGTGCAATAAGTTCAGCATGGTTTGATGATGTAGCAGTTAATGATTGTTTCGTCGATCTCCAAGAAATTGCGGTGTCCCCATAAGTGAAAACATAACCTGTTTGTGATCTTGCCTTGTGTGGATCAGACAAGTAGCCAGCATCAGCGTATCCAACCAACTTAGATTTTGAGTTCTTTTGGTAAAATAATCCCATATCACGGGTACCACAAAGATAACGAAAAATATGTTTAATTCCATTCCAATGTCGGCGTGTTGGCTCGGAACTATATCTTGCTAGTAAGTTTACTGAAAATGCAATATCCGGGCGTGTATTGCTAGTAAGGTACATCAAAGCCCCAATCGCACTTAGATAGGGAATTTCAGGACCAAGAACTTCCTCATCATGTTCTTTGGGGCGGAACGGATCAAGTTCTCGGTCAAGTGAACGACAGACCATTGGTGAGCTTAGTGGATGAGCTTTATCCATATTGAACCGTTTCAATATTTTGTCTGTATAGTTTGATTGGTGAACAAATATTCCATTTGATAAATGCTCAATTTGCAATCCGAGACAAAATTTAGTCATACCAAGGTCTTTCATTTCGAATTCGTTCTTTAACAAATTTGCAGTATGTTCAATTTCATCAAGATTTCCGATGATGTTTAAATCATCAACATACACTGCAATGATTGTGAAACCCGCCTTTGATCTTTTAATAAAAACACATGGACTTATCTGATTACTTTTATATCCCTCTTTTGAAAGATATTCACTTAGACGATTATACCACATTTGTCACACCCTGCCATTGGCGGAACGCATGGTGCAACATGATTGGCGATCTTCATAACACAAGAGTAATATAAAGAATATAATCTATATGAAAAAGTAAATAAAAGTTGTTATGACGTCGCCATACTTAAGGTATAAACCTTAGTACACGAAAATCGTCAAACACTACAAGAAGAATATTCAAATGCAAACATCGACGAATGAAAGAATACTTGGGCGTGCAAACCCGAAATGTAATTCAAATGTATAAATATAAAATGTCCACAATGCAAAGATATCCTGAAGTCAACTAAAGCCCGACTCCTAAGTCCAAGTCCTATGCCTGCTCGTTACCTGAAAGTAAAGCTTAAAACGTCAACATAAAGTTGAGCGAGTACATCGAGTAAGTTGTAAAAAGGTTTAATCTCATAATCAATCAGTAAAAGCTATTGTGTAACTAATGCATTTTAGAATAGTAGGAAAACAATCATCTCAGCATATAGTATAAAAAGCACATCACAAACATCCAATATAATCAGAACATAGCAAGTGCACCTCATAGAGAGCGTGCGGTATCGGTATGAAACTCATACCGATAATCCATCGTAATAGTAAGTGCACCTCATAAGAGCGTGCGGTATCGGTATGCTAACGCATACCGATAATCCATCATATAGTAAGTGTACCTCATAAGAGCGTACGGTATCGGTATGCTAACGCATACCGATAATCCATCGTATAGTAAGTGTACCTCATAAGAGCGTACGGTATCGGTATGACAACGCATACCGATAATCCATCGTAATATATCGAAGCAAGTATTGAACAACCGTTTGTGATGTTTTTAGAAAATTGCATTAGCTTTTTATTACCCAATTTAGAGTTTCGAAATATCGTAAGTTTCCATAAATAGAATAATCTATTTATGGTAAGTTTCTAAAAATAGAAATATTTACGTAAATAGGAAGTAGATCGTCATTCTCGTAAATCATTTGTTTCAAATTATTTTGGTTGCTTTACTTTCCCCCGATTTAAAATATAGAAGCAGTATTAAAATAGGGGCGATGACTCACCTTATTGAGTGAGCGTATGTAAGCGTAGTAAAATAGGGGTGATGACTCACCTTATTGAGTGAGCGTATGTAAGAGATATATCGTGTGTATATGGTGTAGTTAGTTGGTCACAACTAGAGTCCTCACTAGTCCTAGAGCTCCCCTAGATAAAAGTATAAACGTATAAGAATAGGATTCGACGGTTAACTATTTTGGATTAAACGACAAACTTTTCAGCGAACACATAGGTTCACTCAAACTGAGATAACTGGAGTTCTAGAAGGAATTAGACGTTGATGGGAACATATTTGAAAACTAGACACCGAGAGCTACGTTTTAGACTAAGACATCGTTATAAAAGAGTTTAATAAGAGTAGATATGACAAAAGCAAAACCGGTTACCTAAGTTGTCCAAAAACGTTATGTTTATGTATGTTGTGTTTATTATATTACAATGTCGTTTAATTTAGGTGTAGACAAGATAACTATTTTTAATACCTTTTAGACCTCTTATAAACTAGTAACAAACCATATAAATTATGTTTAAGATTGTCTAAGTGGTTACACAAATTCGATTATCAATCCTAGTAAATATCGTTTAAAAACTCAGACTCAGATTTGACCGACGTTCACTAAAGTGCAGTTTCTGAGAGTTCCAAAAAGAATTAGAGGACAAGGTTTATGTTTTCGAAAACTACGTTCCGAGAACTACAATAAGGAATAAAGATTCATCTAAGAAGCATCTGTTATGACAAAGATATGATCAAAAAAAGTTGGACAAAAGCTTGCTGACCCGTTCAGTAGTTAATGTACCCGAGTTTGTAAAAACGTTTTTAAATATCAAACGACCACGTAAAATTACCAACACCTCCAGATCATTAATTTGACATATAAACAAGGACTCCATGTTTTAAAATATCCATTTAAATGCTTTTAGACCACACAAAAAGTTAGCCCATAATCGGATATAAAAACTCAGCTCAACACGCAGATTTACCCATGTTTGTTAAAAACCAGTTCTAGGGAGTTTGGAAATGAATTAGAATACGAGTCTTATGTTTCTGAAAACTAGATTCCAAGACCTATAACTTTCAATAAGGTCACCGATCCTAATTCCATACCAATAAGGATTTAGACAATGAAGTAGACACACTACAAGAAGCATTTCCGAAACTGTCCAAAACCATGACGTATCTAGTTTAAGTTTAAAGCGAGTTTGAAATACATTACGAATACTCAAACGATCCCGAAATTTAATTATCATATTTTAGACCAGCGATGAGACATACCAACATATTAATATACGTTCTCGCTTACTAAATTGTTACACAAATTCCAATTATGAATCCTAAGTAAAACTCGTTTCAACAATTTAAGATTTGACCCTTGCTCACTGTTTTGCACATTCTGGGAGTTTGGTAAATAATTAGACGACATATCTTATATATTTGAAAACTAGAAAAGGAGAGCTACAATTCACGTTTAGACCACAGGTTCTAATTCTATATGACTCAGAAGTTATAAGTCGAACAAGACAGCTTAATGTACCAGCAATTTAATCAATCAAAGGACAATATACATACGCATGTATGAACTGATTAAGAACATAACAGAGACAACGAATTGGATGAATGATCAGACCTGTAACGATGATAATCCGAACAGGTTGTCACTGAAATGAAATCAAAACTTTGGACATTAAATCCCGTGGCTGCAAACAACAAAGTATATAACCAAAAAGGAAAACCGTAGCTAGGTTTCGGCCAAGAACATTTAACAAACGGATTCAATGAAATCTGCCACATACCTTGAAGAAATGACTTGCTGAAAACGGTTATGGTGAGGATAAAGAGGCTCGGTGATGTGTGTCTTGCTAGAAAACCAATTAGATGAATGTTAACAACGGTTTTAGAAGGCTCAAACCAGATTTCGGATTTTGAATACAAACACACGAATTAAATCAATATACCTTGAAGAATGGATGATGTTAAGGACGAATTGATGATGGATTACCAGCTTGATCGATTGTGGAGATGATGGTGTAAGAATCGGCTGTCAAGGAATGATTAGAGAAGATGACGGCTTAGGAGAAAATTAGGGTTTTGTTTGATTTTTGGTTTAGAAATGATTGGTGTTTGGTTAGTTTAGGATTAGATTAGGAATTAGTTTAGAACATGGTTAAGACTCACAAGACCAAGGCTAGGACCAGTATCAAGTGTCTAGGCTCGGGTGTAGCAGAAGTGGTTTACAAAGGTACACGAGAACGGTTGATTCAAAAAGAATTACGAAGTCTAAACGGAAGGCTCAAACTAGCTAAATGAATATTCTACGTTTAGTAACGGTAGTTTTTGAAGTATAAATGTATCAACAAGTTCATAACTGAAGTATACTAATTAATCAAATACCGACTTCTCGAAAAGTTATCTAGGAGCTCGTCTAGTGGAACTAACTATTGTGCACCTAACTAATACGATAGCATCACATATAGAGTATACACACATGTCACAAGTAATCATTATACATAAAACAAAATGTAGGTTCTTTTTTATAAAAAAAAATTTGTAAACCCGGTAAGAGCATACGGCATACTAGACTAATCTGAGTCGGAAAAGTGACGGTTGTCACAACATTCGTCCTGATTGTTTAAGTCCATACAAAGATCTATTCAATTTAATTGAAAACATTTCACGGGGTTTATTTTCACAAGCTTCCGGCATTTTCATTCCTTCCGGGATTTTCATGTAAATGTCACTATCAAGTGATCCATACAAGTAGGCTGTGACAACATCCATAAGGCGCATTTGGAGCCTTTCAACATTTGCAAGACTGATTAAATATCTAAGAGTCGTTGCATCCACGACAGGTGAATATGTTTCTTCATAATCTACCCCGGGTATTTGTGAGAAACCTTGTGCTACAAGTCTCGCTTTGTATCTAACAATTTCATTTTTCTCGTTTCTTTTTATCGCAAATACCCATTTATAGCCTACCGGCTTCACCTGATTTGGGGTTAACGTCACAGGGCCAAATACTTGGCGTTTTTTAAGTGAATCTAGTTCAGCTTGTATGGCCTCTTGCCATTTTTTCCAATCATTTCTTTGTCGACATTCTCTAATAGTTTTTGGCACAGTAATTTCATCATTTATTATTTCACTTGCTATAGCATATGCAAAAATTTCATCAACACGTGTTTCATTTCGATTCCATGTTGTACCATTTTGTACAAAATTTATTGAGATCTCATATTCAGTAGGTACATGGTCATCTTCAAGAGATTTATCCACATTTTCTGTGTTATTTTTAATCTCTTTTGGGATGTTATTTATAACAACTCCTTGAGCTTTTCCAGTTGTATTCTGCTCTTTCTTTTTCCGTGGATTCGTATCTTTTGAACCCATTGGTCTTCCACGCTTTCTACGTACATTTGACTCATCTAGAGTTTCAGGAATATCAATCCGAGAAGGTGCATTTAAAGCTGGAATATATGATTTAGTAACTCTTTTTGTATCCGTAAATGCATCAGGTAATTCGTTTGCTATTTGTTGCAAATGAATGATCTTTTGAACCTCTAATTCACATTGACCACTCCGAGGGTCAAGAAAAGATATTTGTGATGCATTCCAAGTTACATCTTGTTTGTCCAACCTTTTATTTTCTCCTCCTAAAATTGGGAACATTGTTTCATCAAATTGGCAATCAGCAAAACGTGCTGTAAAAACATCTCCAGTTAATGGTTCCAAGTATTTGATGATTGATGGAGAATTAAAGCCAACATAAATGCCCAATCTTCTTTGAGGTCCCATCTTTGTACGTTGTGGTGGTGATATTGGGACATATACACCACAACCAAAGACTTTTAGATGAGACAAATTTGGTTCTCTTCCAGAAACCAGTTGAAGTGGAGAATACTTATGAGATGCACTTGGTCTTAATCGAATAAGAGCAGCAGCATGTAAGATAGCATGTCCCCATGCAGAAGATGGCAATTTTGATTTCATAAGTAATGGTCTAGCAATTAGTTGTAATCTTTTTATTAAAGATTCAGCAAGACCATTTTGTGTATGCACATGTGCTACAGGATGCTCAACTTTAATCCCAATTGACATACAGAAATCATTAAATGATTGAGATGTAAATTCTCCTGCATTATCAAGCCTAATCTTCTTGATTTGATAATCTGGGAAATGTGCTCTTAGTTGAATTATTTGGGCAAGTAACCTTGCAAAAGCAACATTTCTTGATGCTAACAGACAGACATGAGACCATCGGGATGATGCATCAATTAATACCATAAAGTATCTAAATGGTCCACATGGAGGAGTAATTGGCCCACAAATGTCTCCTTGAATTCTTTCAAGAAACAAGGGAGATTCATTTTCAATTCTATTCATTGAGGGCCTAGTTATCATTTTTCCAAGAGAGCACGCTCCACATGATAAATCTTTTGATAACAGGACCTTGAGATCCTTTAATGGATGCCCATTTGAGCTCTCAATGATTCTCCTTATCATTATATCACCTGGATGACCCAGTCGATCATGCCAAAGGGTAAATATTTTAGGATCGATACCCTTTCGGGTAGAAACCATATTTATTTCTGTCTGGTTAATGCATGTAAAATACAATCCAGAAGATAAACCTTTCATTCTTTCCATTATGGACTTTTTTCCATTAAATATGGATGTAATTTGGAGATACTCAATATTATTTTCAGTCATGGTTTCAACATGATAACCATTGCGTCTTATATCTTTGAAACTTAGTAGATTTCTCCTCGATCTACTAGAATACAACGCATCATTTATTATTAATTGTGTACCTTTAGGTAACACAATGCAGGCTTTGCCAGAACCTTCAATCAAGTTGCTAGTACCACAAATTGTGTTGATATTTGCGTTTGCTATATGAAATTCATAAAAATATTTTTTATTTTTCAAAATGGTATTTGTTGTTCCACTATCAACCAGACACTCGTCTTCACCGTTTTCCAAAATGCTTTTCATATCCTTGAACATAAAAAATAAGTAAATAAGCATTTCATAATAAGATCACTTTAAAGAAAACAAATGGATATTGCATTAATTAAAGTTTCAAACATAAGTAACGATGCTAGAACTAAACTAGCTTATTCAACACAAACTTAAAACAATTATTGTGGAAAAACTAAGTAAAATGAAACTTAGACAACTAGTTGGCATTTTGATCATTGGAAAAGGAAGCAACCACGTCTTTGACATCATCAAAGAAATCTGAGGAGTCGAAATGCACATTTGGGTTTGGCTCATTAGCAACATTGAAAGTATCAATGAAATTTGTTTCAATGTCTTTTCCATTCTTCTTTAGTGATGCTTGATAAAGGTCAACAAAATGTCTAGGGGTACGACATTGTTTTGCCCAATGATTTGTCATGCCACATCTGTGGCAAGGATCTCTAGAATTCTTAGGAGCTTGATGTTGCATCCTTTTGCCTTTATCATCTTTTTTCTTAAAATCAGAGGGTTTTGGTTTGTAACCATCACGATGCCAAGCATTGTTTCGACCACGTCCATGGCCACGGCTACGACCTCGTTCATTGCCACGGTTATTACCGCGTGCACGACCATTACCCCTTATATTTGAGGTTGCATTTATTTCAGGCAACGCAGTAGAACCAGTGGGGCGTGCTTGATGATTCTTCATCAAAAGCTCATTGTTTTGTTCAGCAACAAGGAGAACGGATATAAGCTCATGGTATTTTTTAAACCCACGTTCTCGATACTGTTGTTGTAGGAGCATGTTGGAAGCATGAAAAGTTGAGAAAGTTTTCTCAAGCATGTCTTCTTCAGTAACCTTTTCTCCGCATAGCATTAATTTTGATGTGATATTAAACATTGCGGAGTTATACTCGTTCACGCTTTTGAAATCCTGCAACCTGAGGTGCATCCAGTCGTAACGAGCTTTTGGAAGAATGACTTGTTTTTGATGGTCAAACCTCTCTTTCAATTTTTCCCATAATTCTAACGGGTCTTTCACCGTTAAGTATTCCTTTTTGAGGTCCTCATGTAAATGATGACGTAGGAATATCATTGCTTTAGCGCACTCTTGAGGAGAGGCTTTATTTTGGGGTTTAATTGTTTCTCCCAGATTATTAGCAATTAAATGGATCTCAGCATCAAGAGTCCAAGGGAGATAGTCTTTTCCGGAGATATCAAGAACATCAAAGTTTATTTTTGACATGTTTGCATTTGACATCTTAACTACGAAAAAAAACATACCAAACATTAAACAATTATACACCATAAAAAAACTTTATTCATAAATAGTATTTAAGTAGTAGGACTACTGTTATCCTTTTATTCCTTTCAAATGTGTATAACGAACAACATGGTGAAAAATCATAACAAACAAACAAATTCAGAATTCTTTTAATTCAAATGAATATGATACATAACCTTCCTATATTAAAACTATGATGATTCAATCATCATCATTATTTGAACACATGAAAAAAAAAAAAAAAAAAAACCATAAAATTAAACCAAATTTTTTTTCATGTAACCGACCAAAAGTGAAACTTCATGGAAATTTGTACTGACCATTTCTTTTCAAATATTTTTATCATGTATAAGCAAAACAAAAAAAATCATGATTTGTAATATGACAAGTATTAAGCTAAAAAAAAATTAAACAAACAGTAAAATACAAACATTTGATCGTAAAAAAAAAATGCAGGTATAATATACAAACGAATACTGTAACAAAAGTAATAGAACATGAGGTTCTAATAGTTTTTTTTTTCGACATAACATGAGGTTATTATCTTGATCTTAAAAATCATATTAGAACTTTGAGGTTCTATATTTTTTTCTCAACATAACATGAGGTTATGTTTTTCTTGATCTTAAAATCATATTAGAACTTGAGGTTCTATATTTTTTTTCAACATAACATGAGGTTATGTTTTTCTTGATCTTAAGAGACCATATTAGAACTTGAGGTTCTATTTTTTTTTCAATAACACAACATGAGGTTACGTTATTTTTTAATTATCTCTTTATGTAATCACTGTAGAACATAGATTGTTCTTGTAAATTACTATAGAGATCAAATAATAACAAAACAAAAAAATTGCAGCGTAATATGCGAATGAAAACAAAACAGGTAGTATCAATTCAAATGGAATAATATTAAAACGGAGGAAAAAGAATATGTTGATTATATGTAATCCGAATGATTTTAATTTTCTTTACCTTTTTGGTTTTTGAGCAAAAAGCTCGTGCTGATAACGTGTTAAGAAATAAAGAACAAATGACAAGTATAATTTAGGAGGAAATGGAGAATACTTGTTTAAGAAGATCATATAGGGATTACATTGGAGATCCTTATATAGGATTAGAAACTTAGTAACCTTAGGTTACATAGAAGATGAATAGACATAGTCTCCTAATCATTATATCACCTAAATGATCCATTTAATATTTTACAACAAGTCATTGATTAAAAGTTATATATTTGATTATTTTTAGTAGTTTAAATATGTATAATTATAAGTAAATTTAAATGTGATAAAAGTTTAGTTAATACTAGGTTAGTTAATATCCAATTATTTGTAAGTCATTTTTGTTGTTAATTGGATTAAATGGATTACATTGGTCAAACATGAATAACCCAAATCTTAGTAACTCCGACCCATTTAATTTATATTGTTATTAAGATACAAATATGAGAATTTTTTTCACCACTCAAAACTCGACTAACCCAACTCACAAAACCCAAAGCGTGCTAACCTAACCTAATCAACAACCCTACTCCTAGTGGACTCAAAATGCAATTCATAATTACAAAACATCTCCCAATACCTTTGTATGAGGTCAAAATTAATCCCATCTTTACCGAGAGCTTTAGACCCGCTACAACTCCAAATAGCTTATTTGACTTCTTCCATTGTGATATTAACTTTCAAAAGAATTACATCTGCCTCATCCTGTTTCTTGAATAGAGAACTGTGAAGTCTTGGTCTTTGTAGTCACGAATCCTTGAACATATTTACAAAATAATTGAATGTCGTCTCTTTCATTTCCCCTGGATTCTCACACCAATAACCATATTTTACAAAGTCCTTTTATCGAATTTCTAGCAAAATTCTATTTTAGAGTCATGAAAAAATTGGAGTTTTCATCCCCCCAATCGCTCATTTAATCCGACATTTCTGCTTCATAGCCTCCTTCTCGAGCTTTTCCAAATTTTGAAGATCTAAGAGAATATGTTTTCTAATCTCTAAATCTGGTTTACTGATTAGGCCTGCTTCTGCCAATATTTTTTGATTTATATTTGGAGTGTGAGCGTAAATAGTTAGAGTTTGAGTTTAAAGTTAAGTTTATGGTACATGGTGGAGCTAAAGTTCGTTAAAGTAGTTTAAGCTGAAGATGATAAGTGTAAAACAACATTAAAGTACTAGATTATTGTCCCGCAATAATGCGGAAAAAAATAAAAATTGAATCGTAAATTTTATGTTTATGTAGATTTTAATTTATTACGAAAAAATAATGTTATATGTATAATAATATATATAGTTTTACGATTATACACATGTTGTTTATAGTTATAATAACATATACATTTTTTCGTTTATACACATGTTTTGATATTTTGTATTAGGAGATTTTAGAATAATAATAAGTTAAATCATAGTTCAAATTGAACGAATCTATAAGTAAATTATAGTTATGTTTTTTATTTTAGTAAAGAGAGAATGTAATTATGTATTGTAAGTGGGTTTAAAATGAAAATAATCTTTGATTACATCATAAATTTGATCTAACGGCTGCTATAAAAAAAGTTAACTCATCCAAGACACATTAATTTGCTATGTGGCATTTAACGCAACTCTTTTATTATATATTAAATTAAAATATATATAAGAATATATATTTTAATTAAAATAAATTACATTTTTATGATTTTGTTTATCATAACCCAATACCTTTTATATCTTACTTTAAGTAGATTTACGATTTTAAACAAATCTTATAATTTTAATAAATCCGTTCAATCAAACAGGAATTATAAAAAAAACTTGTAAAAAATAATAAAGAGTAGGACCATAAGGGAGTGAGTGACACGTGTACGACAGTTTTCAAAATCTTCGATCGAACTGCATCCTTCTCACCAAACCCCGTCTCGGTGCATTCTTCCCTTTTTTAGGGTTTTCATTTTTCTAATTGATTTATTACACACACACCTTTTCCTTCCCTTTTTTTTTTTTCTTTTTATAATCTCATAATTATATAAACACTCTCTCTCTCTCTCTCTCTCTCTCTCTCTCTCTCTCTCTGCAGTCACTGCCGTCTTTAGCCGCCGGCCGGCCAGCCACCGATCATACTGCAGATCACCGCTTCTTTTCCGATCAATTCAACTCTCTAACGGTAAATCATTTTTTTACTCCTTTTAATGATCACAGTTATAATGATATATATTCATACGTGTATATATGTATACATATATGTATATGTATAAGTTTTCGAATCTAAAGTTTTATTGTGTTTTTTTTTTATAAAAAAGAAGAGTAATCATTTACCATTGCATGATTTAAATCTAATGTATTTGTCATATAATTTACATTTTAGCTTTTATTTATTTTTTTAAATTTTGTTTTTGTAATTTGTTTATTATGTTTCTTAGATCTATGTATGTTTTCATTTTCAGGTTTTATATACTTGGAAAAAAAAAATATGTCTTCTTTTGCTCAGCTGAATTACTCTCCACTTACCGAAAATAACAACCGCGGGTTGAATCCGGCTAGACATATTCATAACCTTCACTTACCTAACCTTACTAGCAAAAAACTTGTCGATTTTACCGGTTTTTCTATCCGATCAAAGGCGATTAATCCTGATTTACTATCGATTCGAAAGGCTAATCACTGTGCTGCTGTTGGTGGTGGTGGCGGTGGTAGTGGCGGTATTGGCTATGGTGGTGGTGGAGGTGATGGTGATGGTGATGGAAAATCGGATGATTCGGCAAACTTAGATAGTTTTGGTCCGTTTGGGGCTTTTCTTAGCGGTTGGAGATCCAGAGTTGCTGCGGATCCTCAATTTCCTTTTAAGGTCTTAATGGAAGAAGTTGTGGGCGTGAGTGCAAATGTGATTGGTGACATGGCAACTCGTCCGAATTTTGGACTAAACGAGCTTGATTTTGTCTTCTCCACATTAGTTGTAGGATCCATCATGAATTTCACTCTTATGTATCTATTAGCACCCACCATGGGAGCCGCATCAACAAGCCTCCCTTTCATATTTGCCAATTCACCAACGAGCCACATGTTTGAACCAGGTGCGTTTTCCTTAGTTAACCGGTTAGGAACCTTTGTCTACAAAGGGACACAGTTTGCAGCCGTGGGATTTGCAGCTGGTTTAGTTGGAACCGCATTGTCAAATGGTTTAATCAAGATGAGGAAAAAGATGGACCCGAGTTTCGAGTCACCCAACAAGCCTCCACCAACTGTTTTAAATGCCATCACTTGGGCAATTCATATGGGTTTAAGTAGTAATCTCAGATACCAAAGCTTGAACGGGATTGAGTTTGTACTAGAAAAATCATTGCCAGCGTTGCTGTTTAAGAGCTCGGTGATTGGGTTAAGAATGGTGAACAATGTTCTCGGTGGAATGACATTTGTGATGTTAGCAAGGGTGACGGGGTCACAAAGTGCTAGGGTAGAAGGTAATAGTACCATTACTGATGAAGAGAGTTCCGACGAGGAGAAGAAGTTACTGGGCAACGAGATCCCTTCTAAGTGATTTTTCCGTTTCGTGTTTATTCCAAGGAAATAAAACCAAAAGTTATGTAATTGTAGTTGAGTTCTGTTTTATTTGTGCAACTTTTATGATGCTCATTTCGCATGTCTTTTTTTGTTTGGAATTGAATTTGGTCAAAGGTAGGATACTACATGAGTTCAAATATTTTTTGGCCTTATTTGTTTGTTGTAATGGGAAAATTAAAAACGCCAACAAAAGATTGTTGCTTATACGAAATTAGTACTACATTTTTGCAAATGGGTTTACACTTTGCGTATGGGATAAGAGTTTATCGTGACACACCTTTACCTTAGTGTCATTTTTTATTAATTGGAACTTACAAAAGAATTGATCCATCGTGAAAATGTTGGTGCCGTTTACATGTCATAAAACTTGGTTCTAAACCAACGAACCAATCGTATTAAGACCGACATCCATTTGTACTAGATAGGATTGCTACGGTTCATTTCCGTGCACTACATGTCCCATTATACTATCGATACAAATATGCTTTTGTGATAGAACTTATGTGCTCTATGTTTATTGAGTTTTTATCCATTTTGAATGTACCGTCATACCTAATTACATATAGCTAATACTTTGAATATATGTCCTAAAGTATAACAAATGAAATATGTAACTGTTTTTCTCTCATACACACCGATTATTATATGAGATAATAATATTATGAGAGGATTTGAAAACCTCTGAATTATGACGCTAAAATGCCTCTTTTTTTAAGTAAAAATTTGTTTCAAATGAAAATGATGGTAACACGTTACGCACACAACACACAAGTTTGACGAATTTAAGATTTTGAATCAAAAATGAAAAAGTAAAAAGTAAAAGTCAGAAAATGAATATTGACAAGACTTGAAGGACTATAATTGTAATTTAATCAACCTTTTATTTTCAAAAATCATTACTTCCCCCCAATTTCCTGAATTTTTCCCCAATTTGAAATCCAATTCCATTACTGTAATGGCTCCTTCTTGTTTAACAGAATCAGTGAAACGAAACTGGTCTATCGATGATTTCGAGATCGGAAGACCACTCGGCAAGGGCAAATTCGGCCGCGTATACCTTGCTCGTGAAGCAAAGGTACTTAACATCAAATTTACATTTCATATTATTGTCTTTGCAATCCAGAAAGGGTTAGCGACGCAGCTTGTTGACTGCTTGCCTTCTGCCACTTTGTAAATTTTTATATAAATTTCCGATCCATTAACAAAACAACATCAGTTGCATATTATTGTTTGAATTAATGTTTGAACTGAATTATCAGAGCAAGTATATCGTAGCATTGAAAGTGATATTCAAAGAGCAGATTGAAAAATACAATCTGCCAAATCAGCTGAAAAGAGAGATGTCGATTCAAATCACACTTCGACATCCAAATGTTCTTCGCCTTTACGGCTGGTTTCATGATTCCGAAAGGATTTATCTCATTTTGGAGTATGCTCATGGCGGTGAACTCTATAAACAGCTGAATAAATGCCGTCATTTCTCAGAAAAACAAGCTGCTACGGTAATACACTATACGCTATATTTTGTTTACTATTTTACTTGTTTAGTTATTTTTAAATTTGTTTATTGGTGGTGATCTGTAGTATCTTGCTAGCCTTACTCAAGCATTGGCATACTGTCATGAGAAGCACGTGATTCATCGGGATATCAAGCCCGAGAACCTGTTACTTGATCATGAGGTACGCCCGTCTCTTGGAAAATATTGATTAGAAAACTGATTGTAATTCTTAGTACCTTCAAACTTAAGTTATATTTGACACCAAAAATGCTATAAATTATCCTCATTAGATTAAACATTCTATGGAAATTCCGTAGTATAATACTTCTTTGGGAATACGTTCTTATACAAACCGCTTTAAGCTGTTTGTTATAAACGACAAGTATATGACTATGGAGAAAGTTATTCATGGATACAGCAAACAAAAACGAAAACAACTAAATTCGACATGTTTACGGGTTTGTAATAGATGTAGGCAGATAAAGAATCGGATCAAACAATATCACTAACATAATCCATTTATTTTGTTGAGTATATTTGTACGGCATTATTACAAGTTATAATCCACTCGATTGTTATTTTATATAACAAAGAAATGTAAAAGATGTGTTTAATTGTATTGCAGGGTCGATTAAAGATAGCTGACTTTGGGTGGTCTGTTCAGTCAAAAAACAAGAGAAACACAATGTGTGGAACGTTAGACTATTTAGCACCAGAGATGGTGGAGCAAAAAGGTCATGATTATGCAGTCGATAACTGGACTCTGGGTGTTCTCTGTTATGAGTTTCTGTATGGTGTCCCTCCTTTTGAGGCAGAAAACCAAGCAGATACTTTTCGAAGGTAAGTTTTCTTCTTCCTCTGCCTGCCAGCCCAAATCGACACATTTAATGATGAAATATTTGTTCTCTCTATAGGATTATGAAGATTGACCTAACCTTTCCTTCTACCCCTCCTGTTTCCGATGAAGCTAAAAACCTCATTACACTTGTAAGTTATTATAATTTAACCAAATAATCTACCGACTAACTCTGTGACTAATTAGAAGATTGTCGATGAGTATTCTTTTCATTTTTTTTTTCTTCATATTATAACATGATTTCAATATGTTAATGCAGCTTTTGGTGAGGGATTCTTCAAAAAGGCTCTCCCTTGAAAAGATCTTGGAGCATCCTTGGATCACTATGAATGCTGATCCTAACGGTATATGCCCTAAATAAAGTTTTAGTAACATCGTACTTGATTGTGGTTATGAAAGGTTAACGCAAACGACCATTAGCTATAATATGTTAGAATTTTGTAGCCTATAGCAGCTGCTTCTTTGATAACGTTCAGCTCATGTATGAGGGGTGGTTATATTGTTTTGTATAATCCTTTTTCCCGTTGTTAATATGATATTATTACCTTATATGTATCTTTTATTGGCTAGCCATGCTTTTGGGAGTTTGTACACGTTTTATATACATCTATACAGTTCTTTAAAGGGAGTGAATGATCAGGTGGTGTAAGATCATCAATTTTTGATAGTGTATATGAGACCATCCTGGAATTACTCCTAAGATATTCCATGAATATATTGATACCCGTGTTATCGCTTTGAAAGCATAATGCATTTACTAGATGATAAAAACTAAAAAATAGAAAAAACGTCACATCTGCCTGGTTTTCGTAATACTTTGCCATGTTCCCAATAGCACCACCTTTGTTGCTGAGACTTGAAAAGTGGTGCAGTACATCAATCACTTTGGCGTTAATTGTAAACTTTGAAATGCGACAGGGTAAGTGTCAAGTGCGTGTTTCTTTTATAAGTTGTAATCTTGTAAATGTTCCAATAAGTACCATTGATTTGCGAGTCAAAATATAGTGTCGTAAGCAAAAATCACAATATGAAGAAAACAAAACTGACCATCAACATTCAAACAAGGATCTAGGTTATAAAACGAAGCAATTATTTGTTAATTCTAAGATCGTTTACAATCATCATACTTTAAAGTTGAGTTTTATTGAATGTAAGTACAAAAATTATACCAAGATTGCTTCACATTAGAATAGTTTCACTTTTAGTTTTATCGAATATTTGAGCCGTTTGTAACTTGAAGTCTATATTTTTAAGAAAATCTGCTGTAATTTTTTAAAGATTTTGAGTTTTATCTAACAAGCCTATTTAGTGAGAGCCATTTGAAGTTCGTTTTACTACATTTACAGATAAGGAAAAAAAAAAGAAAAATAATTGGCCATCTTTCTGAATCTGATTCTCATTGCAAATGTTAATACTACGATAACAGCATTATTACTGGAATTATCTAGGTCGAAATACCTTGATTAATAGCTATTATCCAAATTCTATCCTCGCTGGCCGGCCACTAAAAGAAACTGTTGCTCCATTCTTTTATAGAGAGAACGAGTTGACGCAACTGGTAAGGTGATCAATGAAATAAGCAAAGAATATATAATAAGCTACCATGCTGCTATTACTCGACTGGAAAAACATGAATACATCTTTCAATAGGTTCAAATTGTAATGTTACAAAGAAGAAAAAGGTTGGTGTAAATATTAAGCAGCTATGTATTTTACACGGAAATATCCATTTGCCTACGAATAAACCTACTAAATATACATGATCTGGTGTGCTAAAACCTCGGGTACCAAAACATGCCTTTGATGCCCTCTGGGTCAGCTTCAAACCCAAGATTTCTATAGAAGTCCACAACTGCAAATAACATAAAACCAATACAATAATTTAAAACTCAGACAGCAAAGTTATTGGATTCACCAAATTCTTATATATATAATTTACGTGAAAAAATACTTAAAGAAATACTATATTATTCCAATAATGTAGATTATTTTTATAAAACAACATATGAGGTTGATACAATCTAAATTCACTTTGGACGATGTTCGACCCATTTTTATTTTAGCCAAGTTTAACCCATTTGACATTCTGGATAAAATCTAACCCAAATTGACCCATTTACCTAAAATCGGGTAGCACATTTAATTTTAACCTTACACACCTTTACTGTCTGCAAATAGTGTTATGTTGCCAATATCCCTCTGAAGTAGAGCTCTTATAAGCTTCTCAAGTAGAGCTTTTCCGAGACCTTGCCCCTATGAAAAATACGTCGATTAGCAAATAAGCTAGCTCCTATCTCTAAGCCATTAATTAAAACAATTATAACTATATTAGAATAAAATATTAGTATCTGACCAACGTCAGACGGCTAAGAATGTTCAAAATCTGTAGGTAATCTGTTCTTTGGTGGCTTAAGTGCCTAATCTATCCGTGTTTGGAAAGATCCAGATTGAACGATCCAGAAGAGGTTATGCAACTAGAATTCCTAAGTTTTTACCAATCGGAAGCAAGCTGTAGCAGTTCCATCATCTTAAATGTACCAACTTAGTTCATGAAAGTTGAAACTCACTAGGGGGGGTTGGGTTAATAGTCATACAAATTCAACATCTTTCATCAGTACATGGGTATTGAAAAAAAAGACGTACACATGAAGTTGGATCTCCTTTTTTTAGTGTTTTTTCGTTTATTTTTACATAATCATGATAACTGTACTAATCAAAATAGTTATATACCTGGTAGCTAGGATCTACAAGAACATCCCATATTGTTGCATTAAATGCATGATCTGATGTAGCACGAGCCATGCCAATGAGCTTCTTGTCATTATTCGTTTCTGTTAATTCTGTGAAGGGACTTCCAAAAATACACTAAGATTTGTCATTTAACAACAAAGCTATTCAAAAAATTCGCTGTAAGTGCATAGTAACCGATTACTTCCAATTTGATTAAGGATATTTCAAGGAAAATATACCTTCTCCAGGTGATTTCTTTATGGAATGCAACGTTGCTACCATGTAGCTATTTCTCAATGCAGCAGCTAGCTTCGTTAGTGGTCTTCTTGGCCACCCAACCTTTTAAAACCGATAAAGTATTATACTTATGACAACAAGAAAAATCAATCTAACCACAAACTGATGAAAAACGACAGATTGAGATGGCAAGTGGAATTTCTCTTTGTGGATATAAGCTAGAGATGGCAACATGGGTGTGTCCAGTAGGTTTTTGTAATGAGTCAAAACAGGTGAATTATTTTTCAGGTCAAAAAGGGTGTGGTCAGGTTGGCCCATTACGGTTTTTGCCCAGGTTCCTTAGGTTTTTTCTTTATAATATTACTGAGCTAGATGTAATTACAAACATTATATATCGTTACAATAATAATCTAACTTTATGAATATAGCAATATAGGATATTGAATGCACTGAAAATACACTTTGGGCGGCTTTCGACCCGTTTAACCCGTTTCCTGACTAGTTAACTTTTTTTATTTGGCTCATTTGACATATATGAGATAAAAGATAATCCGAAGCAACCTATTAAAGGGAGTTGAAATTGGCAGATCTAAAACAAATTTACATTGACTTACACTTGTAGGCTATCAAATTTTTTAAACATTAAAAGTTGCAATTTTGTGATAGCACTCGACACGCAAAACATTTACCTTATCACACAAGGCTTGGAGATCATATACATCGACTTCTGCTCCTGAAGAAAATATAATCTGTTCAACTGTTCCATCTGGTAGTGCTTTTTCAATAAGTACAAATTCCTGTGGTAAAGGTTCTTCCTCTTCTTGGGGACTAGAAAGTGGTTCAATGACCTGTGTAGTGTTGTTCTTTATCAACCTGTGACGATTCAATGAAGATTGTTGGGATATAATATGACTATTTATGCAGGTAATGCGAAGTTAAGCTTTAATCTTTCTTTTTTTATAATAACGTGTAAAAAGAATGAGCAGCGTATAAAATAGTTCCCTCTTTTAAAGGGCACTACAGAATTTGTAATTTGAACAACATGACAACGATCGACAAAATCTCTGTTATATATTGCTAATTATAAAAGTATAACAAGGATCTAAATACATATAGTAATGTAAACCGTCTATAAGTAAAATAGAGTTCATTCTTTTTTGCATTCCGGGTTCTCAGATTTGTGTTAGAATGTCATGAATGGATAAGAGGAAAGGGGAAAAAAACAAGTCCAAAAACGAACTTAATAAGGATCTCCATGGTTGTGACATAACTAAACCCTTTACAATATTCATACTACTCTCTTCACTTTTTCTCACCATTGACGGTCCGCATCCCCTACTTATTCTGGTCTACGTGTTAAATATATATCTTTCTCAACTTCTTAACTCCTATCCTAGGAATTTAATTGCATTATCTCCAATTGGCAGCAAGATCGAATTGGCCACAAAAATGGGTCTATAACATCCTTTTGAAATCTACTTTTGACTAGTACAGGCAGACGACCATGTGCATTAGGCCTGTAATTATGTAGAACAGTCCCCAAAATAGAGAAACTCGTCAAGTTTGGGAAATTATAAAGTCCTGAATACTGGAACTCGGGTCACAGGTTGGACTTCCTGATCCACTTCCATCCATAGTGAGTGTCCCTCCCGATTCCATGTAAATAATGCTACAATGGTTATTTGTTGATATGGTAATATGACTTCCATATGGCAATTTAACTACCTCCTTTGACACAGGACAAGAGTACACACAAATGAAACACACACACCAGAGAAAATTTTTCTATTCCAAAGTACCGTTTAGGATTACAATAGGGTGTCCCTTTGTCAGGTTTCGCCACAACTCAAAATTAAACTGAATATAGTGTGGGATTAAAGGATGTTTCAGATTTTAAGTAATCTTACATTATTAACATAATAAATAAGAACTGGAAAGATCTTTCCATGCATTTGAACCATCCGACCTTTCCATAGGCTGGTTGAAGAAGTTACGTCTGATCGCATTTTCAAATGGTTGAGGCTAAGAGCCTGATCTATTCAAATTTTTTGCATCTGTATGTGACGAATCTTGTTGTTTTCTCACCAAGGAAGATTGCTAGATAAAATTTCAGTACGACTTACTCTTTAATCTAGTAAAGTTGATGGTTTGAAGAAAACAGATGGATCTAAACCAAGAAAGGAAGATGTTGGAGGAATCAAACGACATAGGGGAAATTGAAGATATGGGTCGTGTTTTTGGGATTAATAAATTGTTAGGGAAATGAAAAGGAAGCAAGTTTGGTGATTATCAAGAGACATTGCTTCTCATATAAGACGGATTTTGGAAAATGAGCAGAAGTTGGCATATTATAGATTGGGATTGGTAGGTTTAGTTGGTACGATTATACAGCTAATAGGCAACTCTTGTTAAATCATAAACATAAAAAGAAAAGGAGATAGTTACCCAGATTTAATGGATTCCCAAAAGCCGGCTTTTAAGCGAGAAACCTTGAGCTTTCTGGTCCCTCCTGTATGTAAGAATTCACACTCAAATTATCCATGTAGTTTATATAAGTAGATAAGCGAATATGAAGTTGTTGGAAATTAAGCAGTAATACCTGTGGAGGATAAGGTGCGTAGAGAATAAGTAGAAGGATATGGGAACTGATTAAAAATGCAATCTACACCACATCTGAAACAATCAATTCCATACAAATTAATCAATAATTCCATACAAATTAATCATTAAGTGATTATTACTTACAATGAAGAAGAACAATAAGATGTCTGCATCCTCCTTATCTGAAACTACTAGTACTAGAACAAGAGAGGATGGGATAATAATATGATTTTTATTTTATGTCTAACTCCTCCCATTTCATTTACTTTCTTCTAACACTATACTTAATAACTTAATATCTCACATTCTTTAAGAAATATCAATAAAAAACCTATACCAGATTTCTAGTTAGCTATTCGAGATAGACTCGTAAACTATTTAAAATTGACTCAATTAAACGAGTTGGAAATATTCCAGTAAATTTTTGAGTCTTGTTCAAGCTACAAGATAATCGGCTCATATGATACTGCTATTAAAGAAGGAGATCTTGTCAAGCGCACTGGCTCTATTGTAGATGTTCCTGCGGGAAAGGCTATGAGCTTTATCGTGCTTAAGTTAAATTACATTCTTAGCCTTTTATATATATGTAGAATTACTATATTATTGTTATTAAATAAGATATTTTGTGTACGAGTCGAGTTGATATAACGATTTATCAATCGTGTTCGAGTTTTGAATATTAAATCAATCGAGCTCGACTCAATTTTCGAGCACTAGTTTTAATAACCGATTTGATTTCAAACTTGAAATTTAAAGGTCGTTCGAGCCGAGTTTCGAGCTTGGGTTTTAGAAACCGAATCGAGTTCGAGCTTGGCAATACTCGGCTCGACTCAACTCGTTTACATCCCGTCAACCAAATAACTAACTTTACCGTCTAATCCAAGTTGTCACATTATCTTTTCTTTTTAATACCATCCCGACAACCCAAAATTTGATTTTTCTTTCTTAAAAGAAATTGGTTTAATATCAAAGATATGTCATAACGATTCTGCTTAATTTTTTTTTTTTAATTCAATCATTTTGATTAGTGAATTGTTCGATTGTGTGACGTGTAACATTAGTGGGTACATAAATACAGTGGACTTGATGATAGTCAACTATGACATACGCTAATAGTGTAAGAATTACGATCGTTTGTGGTAATAGAAGGGTAATGTTAAACTGTAGTCAGTGACAAGATACGGTAGTTTGTTATCCAATCATTTTCGCATATTTAATTTTTTTATTTATTTAAAGTTGACAATGAATTATGGGAAGTGATATGTTGACAACACAAATTTGCCATTCCACAACAATTATATATTAATTGACTAATATACCCCTAAAGTAATTAAACACCCCAACAATCAAACATATATACTTGCTTCCTATACACATAAAAGCTATCATCTTCATCGGTAACCACCGTCATCTAAACGGCCACCATTGGCCACTGTTCTTGTTACGATTTTTGCTTACATTAGAGCCTTGTTTTCGATTAACTTTGGATAATAACCAACCCTAATTAATTCAAAGTAACACGAAAAAGAGCGGTCGTAAGACTGCAAATTATACCCTAACTGATTTCTAGATAACTGATTTGATGCCTTGTGGTTGCCCCCACCGTCACCATCATAGCGTCTTTCTTCATTTGCATCCCAACTATCTTCAAACAGATTGTTGAACCCTAATTGATTTTGGTTTAAACAGATTTATGAATTTGGTCTTATTTTCTTGGTTTAATCTGGATAAGGGTTTGATACTTTGATTTGATTAAATGGTTTAATTAACTAATTCACTACTATTTATTCAATTTTCATGTGCTATTTTATGTAAGTTGAATGCATGAATTTTATTTTTAAGAAATCAAATCAGTAATGTCAGCAGTGGTGTTGCGGGTGAATGGGTTCCCATTGTCAAAACAAATATATTAAATATATAATAAGGGTATATTGGCCAATTAGTAGATAATTGTTGTGAATGGCAAATGTTGTTGTGAATGTATCATCTCCCATGAATTATACGTATCTATAGATTTTTTCATTAGAACAAGTAATTATATTTAAGGAAAAAGGATGATATGATTTTTGTTTGGATAACAATAATGTCAATTATAACATTTTGTTTTGGATAATTAGATTTCTATTTGTGGGTCACATTTCAAATTTAAAAATCAACTTTAAAACGAAGCGGTGATGTTTTGAATATTGATAATGCAAACTATAACGTCAACTTTTTTTTTGCATATTTTTCATTTTTCTTTCTATTTTCTTTTTAATTTATTAAAGTTGACTTCGCATTATGTGAAACTTCATATTTAAGTTTTTTTTTAATCAATTTTAACGAAGAATAATAATGTCATTTTTTGTTCTTCTAATCATGATAATATAAACTATGATGTTATTTTTTTTTTGCATAATATGATTTTATTTATTCTTTTAAAGTTGAAGTTGCATTATGCCAACCATCAACATTTTCTTTTGTTTTAAATAATTTATTTTAAAAAGAAATAATTTTTTTTTTTTGATAAATTATGATATTTATTTATTCATTTAAAGTTGACTTCTCATTATACGAACGTACTTATTGAAATAAGCTACATCCTATAAAACTTCATATATCAATCATTAGGTATCAATTTGTAATTCGTTTAAGCGGTTAAAAAAAAAAGAAAAATGCATATATTTCATAAAGACTTCATTATCATCATCCTAATTGACATTTTTTGCAAGACATTTTTTTCATCGATTTTGTCCCGAAAATCTAAAAACCGAAAAACATATTAACCTACTCAGTCGAATGTATTACTATTTACCTCAGGTGGTATACCGTATATGCCTTTACCTAGTTTTTAAGGGTGAACAAAGTATCGAAATACCGGTTCTAACCGAGTACAGGAGATACGATACTTGGTACCACATTTTCTAAAAGTTCGGTATTCGGTACTAATGGTACTGATATTTACCTGTTTTTTTGGTATGTTGTATGGTACCGAACAAGTTTATTTGGGTACGATATTCGATACAAAAAAGATAACTAAAATAAAACTGATATCAACCGATATGATACTGGTTCAATACAGGAGGTAGTTTCTGTTTTATAAAAGTTTTGACATTAATAATTTAGAGGTGGATTTATTGACGAGTTAAAGATGATCACCAACCAAAAGAGAAAAAAAGAAAAGAAAGTTAGTATAATAAATTGTCCGTTAAGTAAACTAGACTCATCCCTCCTTGGCATCTCTCTCAGTCTCATGGACATGGCGTGAGATACAAGTAAATGAGTTGATTATCATTTGTTGGTGAAAAATAGATTTGTGAATGAGCATGAGTAGTCGAAATTAGCATACTAATCCGGTAAGTGGAGTATTCTGTAATTTTCAACATTTGTGTATGAATAATATGATGTTTGTGGATAGAGTAGTAGCATTGTTGTTTCCAAAAGTACCTAAGTTTTGTTTCTTAGACGAATACTCTTCCATTATGAGACTCGACCAATCTCAATAATCTGTATATCTGCTGCAGGATATAAGAAACGAAGCCGTACGTCCACTTTCCGCTTCAACACTCTTTCCTCAAAGCATTCGATCTGGCAATCCCAGACTACAACCTGGTCGAGCTACAAATGCAAGTTATGGATTTAACTCTAAAAATGGAAATTATAGGAATGGTTTATTGTTGAACAAAATGAAACCCATATCCTTACAACACACAACTCCACATTCTTCTAAATTAACCCAACTAGACATATATGAGGTATGATGCATTTATACTAAAACAAGACTTGAAGAACACAAGTTGGCTACACGACGCAGATGAAAACAGTGATCAAGGTTCATGGTTTGATAATGGTTTTGAGCCACTCCCTGAACCTTTCGCCCCCCTGTGACAGTCTGTCTTCTTCATATTCATTATTTCACTTGCTGTGTGTCATGTTGTATTTATTTGTAGTTATATATCATATAGACCGCGAACAGCTGACTTTGTGTTGTTTTCAACCTCTAATTGACACTACAGTTAATATATTGAAAGTTATATACTTTTAGTTTGAGGGACAAACTTGTCACGTTGGATTAACTTTTAAAAACGTCATTGTTGAATGTTCCGCAAAATTTTACGCTTCCTCTTGAAATAGTTATTACTCCAGTTTCATTTCCATAAGTAGACTTCAAACTTTCAAACACAATGCTTTATCATTACCAGAAGTCGAAAATCTTTCAAAAAGTTGCAGTAATAGATGGACCACCGATAAATTATGTAATCGCTACATATAAAGACGAAACAAGTAAGAGGAAGCAAAAGAGTCTTTTATTTGAAATGGATAACATCAAACACCATCCAAGAAAATGGTATCCAAATCTGCCTTTATCTGTTTTTGGTATATCGCTACACTTCCTCGCTCTATCTCTCATAACATCTCATCTAGTATGGAAACAAAAACATGTTTTTGACAATTCTCCTATTTGTTTTTCTAGTGCTAAAATCATGTAAATAAAACCATCATATCATTTCTCTTGGTACAGAAACTGAAATTTACTTCTGAACCAAATCGGCTCCGCTTACATATCTGGCAACGAATGATATCAAGCGAAAGGGAGCACCAATGAGAGGGGCATCTGTGAGAGGAACCGCTTCTCCTATCTCGGGAACAGAAGTTGCTGATGTAGCAACTGTGACGTCACTCTCATCCAGTGAAATCTGCACAATTTCTCCAGACTCTATGCTTACTCGAGAAACTTGATTCAAATCTGATGGCATTCCGTATTTGGATCCAATGTTGCTAATTGTGTCTAGTTTCTCAGCTGATGATGGCAATGGATCAGTCTCGGTAGCTGAACTTTCATCCATATCAGCAGCAGCTTTGGAATTTTCAACTATTGGATCATCGGTTTCAATAGGTGAAGATGATGATTGGGTTGTTATACTCTTTTGGTCAAGCTCAGCATTTAAGATGTTGACCTGCAATTACATATTACCATAATCATTGGACGGAATTTCTGACTACCGAATCACCAATGTCATCTGGTAACTATAAAGTACCTTCTCAACAAGCGTTTCGTTTTCTGAAATCAATTTTGCAACAAGTGCTTGTGCCGATTCCAACTGTGTGTTCATGTCCTCATATTCAGCAACGTGCTACACCATTAAAGAAAAAAAAGAATTGTGGCATAAGTCCATTAGCAGTTCATGACCAATGATACCCAACGTAAATTTTTCCTAGATGTGGAGTTGCCAAAATAGATGTTGGCCAGCAGGTAGTGTTTCATATATGTTTACAAATTTTATATTTCAAGATATAACTTTATTAATGATTTACGTTAGGGGGTTTTTTATGCCTTATTTTTGTAGTGACAAAAATGCTGCTATTTATAAACGATAAAACCAAATACTATTTACATGAGAAAGGCATAATTGTAAAACATAATTTGAGACGACACACTCATTCATATGTTGATAATTGCCACCTCTATCTAGAAGCATTGTATAACGACTGATTTAGCAGACTAAAACCAAGATTACTAGGAGTACACAAGTTTTAGAACTAAACCATTGATGTATCACAGAAGCCTATGTGCAGAGTCGATGATATTTACTTCACAAACACTAACTTCCCAGAACTACATGTACTTGTGATAAAGAAACTTAAAATCCATAAATCATAACTTGTGTTTACCAACGCCATTAATCAGTATGAGGTTGTCTAGAATGCGTATCAAATAATCATCCTATGTGAGAAATAACATTTGTGCTTGAGGATATATCTAATTTCCATATATATAGAAACATATGGTGTAACCGACCCTTTGATCCTACTTCCTAGAAAGACGGACCCTTAACTGATAGAACGCAATGTTACAACTGAATTGTATACATCAGCAGGTAGTATATGTACATCATTATGAAGTATCTTATTCATGTTTTCTGTCGCTCATATTTTTATTTTGGTAAAATTTTGACTCAGCAGGTGGAAAAGAATGTCCAATCATGAATTTATACAAATTGTTTATCCAAATTAGTTGGTGTAGGATAAAAATCAAACTAAATTACAATATTTATTTATGATTATCAATAAATATTTCTCTGTTTTAAAATAAATGTCCACTTTCATAATGTAGATGCTAGAAACTCAAACGTATTAGAAGCAGGACCTCTTTTTACTGAATTAACACTTCCACTTTTGTTTCTTTTGTGAATAAGTGCGAAAATAGCTTAGGCCTTATAAAAATCCACTAAGCAAAAGATGACAGTGTTTGTTCTACAGGTTATCTCGTAATCCATACTAGAGAATTCATGTCACTAAAAAAAGCTTTCTTTTCATGAGGAACTCATGTAGAGTTCATCTGTTTCGGGGATCTCATTATAAAATGTCATTAATCTATGATAATTTATATATGGTGTTTATGCTATTGAACTTAAATCATTAGGTTATAGAAAATATAACTTTCAATGAAGTATTAGAAATTTTCACACGGAACAATTATCACATAAACATTTTTCATTTAGATTTATTCCAGAGACGGTGTTTGATTGGCATCTTTCTGTTATTCAGTCAATTCATGATACATACAAAAGTAACAGCAAATTGTTCATTCCCCACTTAACCCAGAAAACAGTCGTTATCCAGAGGAGCCTTAAAAAAAGACGTAGTTATTGATACAAGGGGAACTTGTTATGTAAGAAAATTTCTAGTCCCGATAACCAAAACACCGAAGAGAGGAATCCAACATATGTATTCAGCAAAGCTAATAAAGAAATGCACAGGGTCTATATAACCAACCAGTATGTACTCAAATCTATAAAAGAAAGAATCGAACAAACCTTTGTCCTTTCAGAAGATATATGAGAATTCTCAAGTTCCTGAATCTTAGACTGAAGATAAGACACATTTTCTTCAAGATGCTGATTTCTGACGGAAATATCATTTATGGATGCTTCCAGCTCCGTTACCTGCAAGGCTTTAGTTTATCTTCCATATCAGACTAAATAAAAACACACTTCTTAGCATGTCCGGGTACCTTACTACCCTGCCTTCATCTTTTCAAATTTATAGCAAAAAATGGTTAAAGACCATACATATTTGAGCTGTACAGGTGTGTGTGTATGTGTATCGAAAATACGTTGGTGCTACTACGTTTTAATCGTTTTCCAAATGTTCCATTACTTGCAAGGCCAAAATATTATGATCAGGTTTTGAACTTGCAAGCATACTAGTCATGTCGTCTAAAAGTAAAAAAAGTTAATTATGAGCCTTCTAAAATACTTCTTTTAGTGTTCCCAAATACTCGATGACCAATACTACGCTTGAAAGTCAGTTAAACTAGATATATTAATGGTAAGTTGTTAATAAATTATATAGTTTTCCGTTCTTCATTAATATGCATAAGATGTGGTATAGCAACTTAACAAAAGAGCTTGAATTTGCCAGACTATTCGTCATCAAAAACAAAAAGAATAATTATTGGACTTGAAGTTTTCTGTAATGTAATTCAATAAAAAAAAAGAAACTATTTTATTTCTCACCTAGGATCAACAACTCAAATGGCATGTGAAAAACTTTACGTTTCTTATATTATCTAACAACAGAAACTTGACTTCTATTTTTATCAGGAATCCAAAGTCTTCTAAACTATTAAGACTTTCAATTAATTATTTAACGATGTACCTTTGCTCGTAATCTTGTATTATCCTTGTTCAAAATGATACTTGCTTCTACTGCTGTCTTCTGCAACAAAAGTGTAAATTAATACATAAGACCTTATAAAATCATTTCATTCTAAAAATTAAATCAAAAAGTAGCATACGCATTGCTTACCTCTTTTTTTGCCAAGTTACGTTTTTCTTCTTCCATCTGGATACGAATTTCTTCAAAGCTCACCTGCCAAGAAACTTTTTTTAGTTACATGTGTAAGAACCATGTCTGCCTATAATAAAAACAATGACACTATACTAGAAACTGATGAAACTATTGCTTTCGGTTATAAATCTCAACTCACCTCTTTCTGAAGCCAAGAGTCTTTTTCAGTTTGTAACTCCAAAACTCTTGCCTCGAGCTCAGTCTGATAATCAAAACAGAATTTTCATCAAAGACGCTAATTTTCCAACAGTAAATAGATAATCAAACCCGTGTAGGAAAATGTACATATAAGACATTTAAAAGTTACAAATAATAACTTTAATATCATAATTTATGTAGCTACTGAAGTCACCTCTTTATGATGCCATAAGCTTCTTTCGTTCTGTGATTGTGAAATATTTCTCTCCAGATCAGCCTGAAACCATGCAACAACAAAGAGATACGAAATAATTAAAAAACATATGAACCTTCTTACACAAGCAATTCATTTTGTTCTCAAATAAAATTACCTCCTTTTGTACGTGCACGTCCAATTGCTCTTGCAAATCTTTGGTTTTTTCTTCAAGGGAAGCCTATTAAAAGAATATTAATATTTCATTAAAAATGATCCAAACGTAAATGTTAACGAAAGCATATAATTTTGAACAAGTAGTTACCTCTCTGTGTGACGGATAGGAGGACTTGTCAGCCTCAACCGAGCGTGACTGTAAAGACGAATGTCAAACATAATAAGGGCATATAAAAAAAACGTACATTTTCCATAAAAGATAAAAATGCCATAAAAAACATACTGATTCCGCGCCATTAACAGACTCTCTATCCGAATCCAACACAACCGTTTGCTGCACACCCGCATTTTCGTTTGCTTTCGCCTGCTTGTTTCTCTTCTTCTTCTGTCCCATATTTTGAAAAATTCTTTCTTTTTCCTCTCAAATTACAAAACCCAATAATATTATCACTTTTGAGTAAACTAGTGATACAAATTAAGTATTTTTTTACCTATATAAAACACAAATAAAAACAATTATATTCATTTCATCATCGGAATTGAAGAAAAAAAAATCCCCAATTTGTAACTTAATGACATAAATATAATAATTGATTAATTACATATTAAAGATTATACATTGCGTTAAATCGAAAGCAGAAAAAAGAAATATGATACCTGAATAAATTATAATGATGCGTGAATCTAAGAAAGAAAACTAAAAGTTGGGTATACTGTCTTACGTACGTGCAGATCTGAATGACAGATTTCAATCAAAAATATTTAGTAGAGTTAAAGTACATAAATGGTCCTCATGTTTGTTTCAAAAACAAATTACTTTTTATTTTGTCCTTTGAGCGCAATTTAATCATATTTGATTGTTCGTCGTTCGCGCACAAATCAACCATGTTTGGTCAAGTACTTGTTTGATTGCACCATTGGTACTTGTCTCTAACACCCATTAGTTATTGAAGTTAAGTATGAAATATGTAAATCATGTGATGACTAAAAGACTAATTTCGCTATCATGTGATTTACACTTATCATACTTTAAGTCAATAAGTAAATGATGTTAGAGGCATGGACGAGTAGTGTAATCAAACATGTGTTTTAAAGACAAACCATGGTTGAATTGTGTTAGAGAGACGAAACGTGTTATTTTAGGACAAACACGAGAAACATTTATGTACTTAATCCTATTTGGTACTATATTATTAAGTTCTTGTGACAAATATGAATTTTTTTTTTCTTTTTCGAAACAATATGTTTGATAAAAACTTATATTTTAATTGATAGTGATATAAACAAAATAAATGAAAACGCATCTAATTTATTTAGACAAAATTACACCGTTCGTCCTTAACTTTGAACCAAAATTTCACTCATCGACTCTAACTTTTAAAAACTTCATTCATAGTCCATAAGAGTTTGTTTTGTTTCACCGGTAGTCCAATCGTTAACATTTTATTATTATTATCGTTAAATTTAGTCATGTAAGATGCACATAAGGCTATTTTGGTCATTTTCAACTTCTCATACATTTTCTCTCTCTCTCTCTCTCTCTCTCTCTCTCTCTCTCTCTCTCACACACACACACACACACACACACACACACACACACACACACACACACACACACACACACACACACACACACACACACATTTTCATGATCTTCAAATGGATAAATTAATGTTAATTCCAATTTTACTTTATCTATCTTTCTCCAAATCCTTAATACCAAGATACCAACCACAAATTTATATGCTTTTCTTCGAAAGGATCATCGCATTTTTATGTTTCTTTATCATATAAATTCTTTTTATTGTTTTACTTAATATTGTTTTTTGAAAACACCTAACATAAAGGAAGAAAAAACATGCGTAACAAGAGTTGTACATGAATTGAAAGAAGAAAAGAAAAAAGAAAAAACTAGCAAGAGATAGTAGTGCAATACAATATGGGGAACACCTAGAAAAAACTTTCAGCATAAATTAGTACGATACAATCCGATGTTACACATAGCTTATCTCATCATCATCAACTCATCATCACATCAAATTCTATTTTACCCTGAAAAATGGTTTCGAGGTACAATAAGTGATATCATCAAAATAGTAGCAATATTTATGTTGATATCCCTTTAATTTACCAATTTTATCACGTTTATAGTGTCAAGAGTGTTTCCTTGCCTATAATTGGCCGTGTACATCGTCCATTCTTCTCCCAATGCTCTAAGAAACTTTCTATTGATGTCATCTTGAGCAGTATTAACTCCCATGCTAGACAATTCACCAATCAGTTTGTTGAATCTGTCAAAAGTTTGAGACCAAGTATCTCCTTTCACAGCCGTGAAATTCTCAAATTGTTGCTTCAACAAATCTTTTTTATTTCTCCTTGTGCTTTTCGTTCCACCAAATCTTTTCTCCAAGGCCTCCCATAACAGTATGGCATCAGTAAAGTTCATGAACTGATGTTGGTACTCATTAGGAATAGCAATAAGTAGAGTACTCAAGGCTTGACATTCGTTGTGAGCATCTCTTCTTTCTTGCTCAGTTACTGGTTGGGCTGAACCTTCTGCTGTTGCTTTGTTCTTGTGATCTGGTCTAGGTAGTGGAACGATTTTTGCACCATTCTTCACAACTTGCCACATGAAGTAGTTGGTTTGTAGCATGTATTGATACATGCGACTCTTCTACATATCATAGTTTGATGATGTGAGTACAGGAACCCTATTAGCTTGAACGCCTTCACTAAGATCAGACAACTTGAATTGGTTTATGAAAAACTTGTTTAAACGCCTTGTTGATCGTAGATCTAGAGTAACCTTGTGCTCTGATACCACTTGTTAGGATCTGTCGAACTAGGTTTGTATTTAAACAAACGTATAGATCTAGATCTATCAAAGAAGTTGCAGCGGATCAACACTTTGATATTACAAGGTTTTGTGAATAACAGTTTATGTATATGAATATGAATAAGAATGAATAATCAAGAACGCAAAGAATTTTCCACCAACTCCCCAATTATATTTTGATCCGAAATATAATAGATATTTACAACGATATCGGGATCAAGGACACCTTGACCTTGGGGCATTACCTAGTTTTTCAAGGTTTACATCACCATGCATTTTCTATGCATTCACTCATCTATTTTTCTCTATTAATGTATCAAGGTTTTATAACCTTGTTTCTAACAAACTCCCACTAATTCGTAGGAATAATACAAAGATTTGATATCTTTGTAACCTTCATAGAATATCTCCCTATTCTAAGGTAACAAATCCCTATAATTGTGATAAAGATAATAACAAATAAGAATAAAATCTAATCATATCTTATCCTAAATTAATCTTTATCTTCTCACCAGTATTAACTCTTGATAGGCAGTAGTAACTGAGTTGCAGTAGTAACCAAGTATGTAGTAAAAACTTCAATGAGCAGTAGAAACTGAGCAGTAGTAACCATCACTTAGTTTTTTTCAATATAAATCAACAACTCCAAAACTACTATTTCTTCACCGTTATCAGTTTATATTTGTATCATCAAATCGCAATATAAATAATTAATTATCCTAACATATGTTAATATAAAGTAAAGTATGTACAAATTACATTTTAAGGTAAATGACTTTCTAAAGTTAGTAATATGCCAATAACAATACACAAACATCCAATAGTAGACTTTTCGTATTTTTACATACATGATATTGTGATCAACTAATTAAAAATGATATGATAAACAATATATGTTTATTAAAAAAATATTAGAATATTGTTGGACTACTATTTATTTAAACATTAAAAATTAGTTTAAATATAAATTAGTTTAAATTTTGAATTTGTTAACTAATGGATATATTAGTAATTTAATTTTATTTAAGGTTTTTATTTTAAGTAATAACATAAATTAAGATATTTAATAACTAAATATATATTTATAGAAATTTTTTATATATAACTTATCTTTTTTTTTTTTTTTCAAATTTGGTTATAATTTATTTATTTGATTATGGCAGAAAATTGCTTCAATTTTTGTTTATTAAAGGTTTTTTATTTATGTTTTTCTTAAGCTTAAATTTTAAGGTATTTAGAAATTTCTTAAATTCATTATAATCAATGTAATCAATCAATCATCAATTCAATGTAATATAATATACTACTACACGTTTTTATTTATTGAATGCATACTTAATAAGGAGAAAAGATCAATTAAGACCCATAATTTTTTTGAGACAAAAAGACCTCATTTTGGCACTTGATCCCATTTTAATCTAATGGTTAAGATTAAAACCAAAAATCATTTTTCTTTTATTTTTTTTTAAATTAATTTATCTCACAAACCGTTGATCGTTAGACGAAACAAAATACACCGTTGCGATCGTCTCGTTTTTATCTTTAATTAGAGCAGTGGTGTTATATACTTTCGACGACTTTTTATTTTTATTTTTTTATGGGTATTGAAATTATAACGATAATATCATATATGATATTTACATCATTACGTAAAATTGTATAAAAGAGAATTACTATAAAATGTATAAACTACCTAAATTTAGAAAAAAAAATCGAATTTTAACTAGTTTTATTTTTTCTCGTTTTTTGACATAAAATATGATATACTAAAATCACATATGATACTACTATATCATAGTCATATGTGATATTACTGTAAATCATATATGATATGAATATAAATCATATGTGATATATATTAAAATCACATATGATAATATTATATCATATGTGATATTACTGTAAATCATATATGATATGAATATAAATCATATGTGATATATACTAAAATCACATATGATAATACTATATCATATGTGATATTAGTGTAAATCATATATGATATGAATATAAATCATATGTGATATATACTAAAATCATATATGATAATACAATATCATATATGATATTACTGTAAATCATATATGATATAAATATAAATCATATATGATATTATGTATGTAAAATTTTTAAAACTTAAAAGACAATAACACACATGATTTTAACTCTAAATATGAATTTTAATACACAACAATGTTATACAATGTATAACCTATATAGACCCACAAAAAAGTTCGAATTTTGACGACTTTTATTTTTTCGTTTATGGCCAAATGTTGAAATTCGTAAGACAGTATCACATATGATTTGAACACTAAATACGAGTTTCGAAACATAGATTTGTTATATTACATACATTCAACTTAAATCAAAAAGAAAAACAAAAAAATAATATGTCAAACTAGTGATATCACATATGATAAAACAGTGATTTGTAATATAAAATTTCAAAACTCGTAAAGAAACCCGAAAATAAATTTCGTCAAAAGTATATCGAGTGGGTACTCTATACAAAGGTAATTTAATGCTCGTTACAATGGTATAATTTATTCGTTTAATACATTTACGGTTTTTGAGATATTTAATTTTTAAACAAAATTATATTTTAAGTGGGTTTTTTTAAAATTGAGCGTTATTTAATTGCAATAAAGTATGTTTATTAAAGCTTTTGCAATTATGTTATTTCTTAAACTTAAATTTGAACATATTAAGAAATTTTGTCAATGTATTTTAATATACTACTATATTAGTTTTAATCATAATATTTTCATAATCAGTTTACCAAAACTAAGAAAAATTGAAAGGATTCACAATTTCTATAAATTCACTAGAGCACATCCAAACTGAAACAACTTCATCAATGGCTTCGCCTTCAAGAGACGAAAGCAATATGTTTCGTGTAGTGATGCTCCCATTTTTAGCCTATAGTCACATATCTGCTTTCCTTGAGTTAGCCAAAAGAATCGCAAACCAAAACTTTCAAATTTACTTTTGTTCAACCCCAATCAACCTCAAATACATCAAAAATAGGATTACATCGAAATACACCGAGTCCATTGAACTTGTGGAACTCGATCTTTCATCCTTTACTGATTTACCTCCACATAACCACACCACAAATGGCCTCCCACTCCACCTTAACAGATTCCTGAAAAAGGCCTTTGAGGAATCATCGCAAGACTTCACCACCATTCTCCAAAACCTCCGCCCACATTTGCTTATTTACGATTTCAATTTGTGGTGGGCAGCTGACGCTGCTTCCTCTCTTAACATCCCTAGTGTTCAGTTCTTAACTGGATCAGCAATAGGATGGTCTACAGTCTTCAAATCATGCAAATCTTTAGTCGAACAATACGATTTTCCTCATCTCAGTGTTAAAGATCATGAACCTACATACGTGCATAAGACTTTTGGTGGGGTTCCGGTATGTGTTTTAAGGGATGTCCAGGCCTTTTTGGAGTCCATGAAGAGGTCTCATGGCATCATATTGATCAAAAGTACGGGGGAAATAGAAAGGAATTATATTGATTATATGTCCAAAACTCTTGAAAAGAAAGTTTTGCCTATTGGTCCATTATTTGAAGAATCCTTAGAAGTCGACAATCAAGAGTATGCAAAGATCTTCAAGTGGCTCGATAATAAGAAAGAATCTTCGGTTGTTTTTGTATCTTTTGGCAGCGAATGTTATCTATCTGAAAAACAGATAGAAGAACTAGCATACGGATTGGATCTTAGCAATATAAGTTTCATATGGGTCATAAGGTTTTCTGATGGCAACACAAATAGTATTGAAAAGGTACTTCCTCATGGGTTTCTTGAAAGGCTAGGAACGAGGTGTATGGTTATCAATAAATGGGCACCCCAAACCAAGATTTTGAATCATTCGAGCACCGGAGGATTTATTAGTCATTGTGGATGGAACTCAATTATGGAAAGCATTTACTATGGTGTTCCAATTATAGGAATGCCAATGCATTATGACCAACCTGAAAATGCAAGACTCTTGGAGGAGATTGGAGTGGGCGTCGTTGTTGGTAAAGAGGGAGAAGAAATGATCGAAAGGAAGGGAATTGCTGAGGCAGTGAGGAAGGTGATGGTCGAGAAAGGTGGCGAGATCATCAGGGAAACGACAATGGAGTTGAGTAAAATCATAACGAGAAAAGGAGATGAAGAAGTTGATAGGGTGGTGATGGAAGATTTGGTTAAGATTTGTGAATTGAAGAAATAATTATTCTTCAAATGAGAAAAATTATGTTTTTATTTTTGGTATTTTGGTGTTCTAGTCAACGTAATTTATGTATTTCTTATGGATTAAATAGCAAAAAAATTGCTATGCTTTTTTGGTTTTAATTTCGATATTTTAATGGAATTGTCTTAATTTTTTTTACTCTCATTGAAACGTTATCTATGACTTTAAATAAATGTATCATCAAATAGTACTAATTTCTTTTTACTGTTAATTTAGTATTTCTCATAATCATTATCATTCCTTATGCTAAAGTGTAAATGCGATATTAAATAGGTAGACTAAACCATAAACAGAATAAATAAATATTTACCAAAATATGACGTATGGGAACAATATAAATACTAGAGTTAAATATACTTTTTTGTTATTTTGTTTTAGGAGTAATTTCTTTGCGTATTCAATTTTATAGAGTTTATTCTTTTTTTGAAATAATCCAAATTTTAATTTTGAGAGCCATTCAATTTCACGATATCTCTTGGTGGAACCGATTATTCCTTTGATCTTTTCCATAGATTCACGAAATACTTCATTTTTTCTCCCATTCAACAATCACGATTTTCATTAGAATTCTCATACATAATATTTAGATCTTTCTTGTAATTGGGGTTTCGATTTAGGATTTAAGAGAGTCGTGTGATTATTTTCAGATTAAAGTATTTCGATGGTACAATCGAAATCCTTAATCGGATAAAATCAGAGAATTGAACGGATGAATGTGTAGATTTTGTGTGAATGAATTTGTGAACATACCAATATCCTTTTTAACCAACCTTTTCTCGGAGTTATTAGCCAATACATAAACTGCAATAAAGCAGTTTTCTTAACCATCAAACCGGGTTTTGGATTTTAATAACATTTTTTTTAATAAAACTTTGCTCCTTAACAATCAAGATAAATTCAAACATGTGTGCACTCCACACTTTCCCGAACTTGTTCAATATTTATCAATATTACATATTAGTAAACAGATTAATCCCATTACACTTGAATCATATTGGTGACATAAATCACCAACAACTAATCCATGTTCCACTATACTTTCCAACATCGAAACCCATAAAGAAGAAAAATCGCTTTAAAACATACAAAAATCTAAAAAATATTATATGTAAATATTATAAGATTTAATTGCAAGTCTGCATTTTATATTTTCACCCTTGCTCTTTAAGCCTTTCTCGTGTCTCAATTATTTATTCTAAGGAACATCGTATAAGACCTTTAGCTCCATCGTATTCCCACTGTTATATGTGTATTTCGAGATCATGTTTGTCCATAAGCAAAGATGTAAATGTGCATAAGTACTTACGTTGGAATTAACTTATTGAGGTTTGGAGAAGACATCGATCCTTTGACTTAAATTAAAATGGTCAAAGTAAATATTTTTTGTGAAAAGTTGACGATAGTTAATGACTATCTGGCATTGATCTCTAATTACAACGCTGAAATCTCAACCAAAAAAGAGCAAAAGCTTGAATAATAACTCTATAACACTAACTTCATTTTTGTTTGGCTTTATCAGATATGTGGCTGTGTCACCTAACAATGAGATGAGCCTGGGACACATGACAAACTTTGATTTATATAGCCCATTGAAAATTTTCTTTTGATGATTTTGACAACTTTAGACCAACATTGAAATCGGTTGTTGAAAGTTACCTCATTCATAGATAACCAAACTTGCCACATTGCGCAAGGTCCTATGACCCTCCATATTTTGTCATCTTGAAATTCATCCCGACATTCCACTTAATAACAAACTCTTCAACTGATCATGGTAATACCCAATCCATCTTCCAACAAGAAAACAAACTTCCCCATACTATGAACACCCAAGGGCAATGCATAAGTGGTGGGATGTAAATTCATCTTCATATCCACACCAAGCACATGAAGACTGTATACCAACAACTATGATATTTCGGTAACTTAAAAAGTGTTATGTAGGAATCCGATATTGACAAGCCAGACGAACCCTTGGATTTTAGAAGGAATACCTTTTGCCACACATATTTAGTCCACTCCACTTCTGAATATTGATCTTGAATATGTAAAGAGCATGTGAGGACGATGTATCATATTGACTTGAGTCGAGCGACTTCCAAATGAAGTCATCCTCTCTATAACGACTAAACCTGACTTGCTCTAAGGTAGACATCAATTCATCAAATTAAATTCTTCATGCGTTTGGAGTGGTTTGGAAAATTCAATATTCCATGCTATGCTTTCAACCGAATTTCCATGATAAAAAATCAATATATCGCCTTCCCACATCTATTCGCAGCAACAACAAACAAATATGGAAATCAGGATAAAAAAGATTCCTCACCGGCCCATACTTCATACCAAAAGAAGATTTGATTTCCTTTCCCACACTTCCATTGCGTAGATTGAGTATTTCAAAACTTATACTCTAACCTTTTCAACTTTTCTGAAGATTTTTCTATTATATTTATGTATTGACCTGTTTTTCCAAAAAAAGAAGAAAAAAGAAAAGAAAAGTTAAGGACTATTTGAACCATCCTTACTTGGTTTATAATTTTCATGCAAACTAGCCAATGATTTTCACCAAATATGCCCAAAACACACACTATATATGAGTTTATTTTACCCTTTAAACGATGCTTTTGTAAGTTGAATGAGTTGAAATGAAACAGGTCTTTTTAATACATTTCAATTGTTTTGACCATAAATGATACTAAAAATAATTTTAAATCTAAACAGCTTTGTTCTGCTTTTTTATGTGGGTTTACCCCAAGAAATGAAGCTAACTATCAAAATATTAAAGCAAAAAAACTACCCAACAATAGGAAATAAGCGACTTAGGGTTGGGAAAACGATGACCTCATGATTACAATGTAAATGTTAAAAATCAATAAACAAAACTCATTAAAGGGTCCTTATTTTGTCATAAGACATTTAAGATTCTTTATTTTAGTATATATGAAGATTAATATAATTTAATTAATATATCACATTATCTTATAAAATTAATTAATACATGAGTCATTCTTTTTCAATGATTTTTTGAGCCAATAAATGTATTTCTATGTACCTTTTGAAACAATTTATCTAAATCACTCGGACCCAACACAACTACGTAATTACAAGAAAAAATACATAACTTAAGAGAGTCGCCTACCTATTGACTTTAACAACTATGTATCACTTAATAATTATGTCACACCCCGTTAAAGCGGAATACAGGATGTGAAGAGCAATAACATTCGATAGCAAGATATAGATAAACGCCAAATTATATTAAATAAAAGTTACATCAAAGTTTACATAATTGTTTTAAAATATCGATTACATATCCGAATCAAAATGGGGTGTTCATAACCAAACCACCCAAACCCTTCCCGCTCTTGAAGTCATTCGCCCAAAAGCATAGAGTCATCAGCTAGCTTACTCGTTACCTGAAAATACGAGTCAAGTGTTAACTACGGGAGACGTAGTTAGTGAGCTACAAAGTTAAGGAAAACATTTAAATGGTTGTCGCATAGCCATGCGTAAAGTATCGTATCCAAATAGTTATCACAAAACATGTGTAAAAAAAATAGTATTCGAGTTTGTAGGTATTGACCACATAGCGCGACTATGTGACAATCCTAATTATTGCCCAATGATCGTTCGTTGCTAAACCTTAAGCCTACCCACTAGAACTATGCACCATCTGTTGTTATCGTTGTGGTGAGGGTCAATCTACCCTAATAGCGCTATCCATAAATTCTATCGGTCCTCTCACAGAGATTAATAGCAACTTGTTATGTAGGAGTGTATGGGAATTGTATGGTGTCTCACGTCCATGTTGTACAACGTCCGCAACATGACGATCGACGTTTAGTCATTGGCAATTTAGTGTTCGTATCCTCAACATTGTTGGCAAAACCATCAACAATGCTGGCAAAAATATAGTTTGTAATAGTAGTCAAGTATCAAAGCGTATCGTAATAGTGTTCAACTATCAAGTAGTTTCGTAATAGTATACAACTATCAAATCGTTTCGTAATAGTAAAAGTGTTTTTGTTTGGCAATCTAGTATGTTTCAGCTTAACATAATGTTCAAGCCTAAGACTCGCATTTCACCCCAAAATGTATTTGAAAGCGTTTAAAAGTAGGGGTTTGTAACTCACTGTTTGCGAAGATCGTAGCGTGCGCGAATGTGACAACCGTCTAAACTAAGGTCGAGAACGCTAACTTATAACTTCTAAGTGTTTATTTGATGCCCGATATAACTAATTTTATGTGCTATGTGGTTACGTAGACATAACTCTTAAGCTAAGCTCGTTGTAACTCACGCAACACTCTTAAACTAAAGTTACTCTATTTTAAGCCTTTAAGCGCGGATCGGGATCGGAATCATAAAACAACTTCGGAATCAAATTATATAAGTCCTAATACCAAGAAAACACCTAATGAACTTTCCTAAGTTCACAACGTATCATAACTAAGAACTTTCGGTTAACAAAAAGGTCCAACGAAGCAAAAACGTAAAAACAAAATCAGATAAAATCTGATAAAATGCACGGTGCGCAGCACCTCTTGCCAGATTTCAAAAATTTTACATTTTTAGTCCTTATCTCGTTTTTGTAATCCAACACCCAATCAAAACCGACCCTTTTCACTCAATTACTGCAACCTTGGCAGAACCAAACACCTCTTTCCTTACTCTACCTATTTTCTTTTCATTTTCATTTATTAAAAACACAAACACACACTCTTTACACACACATAACAAATTCTCTCCAAAAACCCTCTCACCATTCTTCATTTCCAGCAACAAAACACAGAGAAAACACCACATGAACACCATCTAAAAACGTTTATCATCAAAAGGAAGCAAGGGGATTAAAGCTATATCGATTACAACACGTTTTCTACACTTTTGGAGCTCTAAATCCGCCTAGATCATCACCTAAACACCTTCATCCGGTAGAAACTCTTCCTATATACTTATATTACTAATATAACTCATTGCATGTATGATCTAAGCTATGAAAACAAGTTTTGATGAACTTTTATAACCATTTTTATACAAAAACGGGTTTTTAATTAATGATGCTTAGATCTTCAAATTTATGGTTAAAAGTTACTTATAAACTGATATAATGATGATTAATAAGGTTTATACCGATTGCATGTCAAGATCTATCACTCACATAAACGATTTTGCAAGAAAAACTCAAAAAGGGGAATAACAGCAGGGTAGGTGCGCAGCACCTATGCCTAGGTGCTTAGCACCGGCCTGCTGTCCTTCCCGAAAATCGTCGTTTTGGCCGTTTGAAGCTTGGTTACACATTCTGACTTTTAAGACTTAATATATATATGACTGAGTTTGGATAAAACAATAACATTGGTGACTTGTAATGGACTTAATAAGATAAAAAGAACATGTATAAATATGATTATGTGATATATGTGAATGGTGAGCGGGAAAGTGACTTTGGAATTTTTGGAAGTGAAATTTGGGCGCGGAAGCGCTGCCCAAATTTCATTAGAAATTCCAAACCACTTCAGCGACCTAATTATACATATCATATTAATAAAAACGCTAATTTTGGACATTTGGACTAAAACAAAACGATAACCGTTTCGGACAATTTTTGGACGAGTTGGACCTTGACACTTAAAGTTTAACTAAAAACTATCTATTATATCATACAATAGCATAATAACACTTGAACAAAACTTGGTATTATTAGGCTTTCGGTGATTCCCGACACGCGTTCCGACCGTTCCCGCTTACGATTATCTTCGCAAACTGTGAGTTACAAACCCCTACTCTTTAAACGCTTTTAATACTTTTTGGGGTGAAATGCGAGTCTTAGGCTTAGACACTATGTTTGAGCTGAAGCAAACTATGAAACGCTTTATTACTTGAACGCTAAACGAAAACGATTTGATATGCAATGCTATTACGAAAACACTTGTATACTTTGAAAGCTATTATGAAATACTTTGATATTTTGAATACTAAAACGAATAACTATTTTGCCGGCATTGTTGAGGGTTTTGCCAACAATGTCGAGGACACGAAAGCTATATTTGCCAATGACTAAAACATTCGATCGTCATGTTGCGGACTTTGTACAACATGGACGTGAGAAACCATTGAAAACTCCCGAAAACTACCAAGGACATTAGTTGCTATTAATCCCTTTGGAAAGGACCGTTAGTAGATATGGATAGCGCTATTAGGGTAGATTGACCCTCACCACAACGACTTATAACGATGGTGCATAATACTAAATGGGTAGGCTTTAGGCTTAGCAACGATCATTGGGCAAAACTTAGGATTGTCAAATAGTCGCGCTATGTGGTCAATGCCTATAAACACAAATGCTATACCCTATACATTATTATGTGATAACTATTTTTTTGAATGAGATACTCTATGCATGGTTATGCGATTACAACTTGAAAACTTATGCTTTACTAAAACTTGTAGCTCACTAACTACGTCTCCCGTAGTTAACACTTGACTCGTATTTTCAGGTAACGAGTAAGCTAGCTGATGACTTATGCTTTTGGGCGAATGACTTCAAGAACGAGATGGGTTTGGGTGGTTTGGTTGAACACCCCATTTTGATTCGGATATGTAATCTACATTTGAAACTACTATGTAAAACTTTGATGTAACTTTTATTTAATATAACTTGGCGTTTATCTATATCTTGCTATCGAATGCTATTGCTCTTCACATCCTGTATTCCGCTTTAGCGGGGTGTGACAGCGAAAAGCGGTCGGGATGCTTCGGAATCACGGAAATCCTATAGTTATGCCAAGTTATCGAGTGAGTATGATTGTTTATGAGTTTATAACATCGTTAGTCAACGAAAAATACTTAAGTTTTAGGATTGTATTAAGGTCTAGTAAAAATCGGCCAGCGCTTCCGTGCTATAGTTTTTAAATCCAATTTTTAACACTTTCCCGCTTACAAACGCCATACCAATACTCTTTAACTTATAAAAACACGATAGGGATTATATGTTGAATAAGTTACCCTATTATAGGTTATAGTTCATGAACTTCAGTTTTATACATAATCTTAAAACGACAAGTTTAAAGTTACGCTCAATAATGGTTTAAATACGGTTTTGTAACAAGTCTGCAACACGACCGCCTCGCGGTGGAGGCACTTCGCCGCGGTCATGGGTTCACCACGACCGCATCGCGGTCGCGAGACAGAGCTTTTTGCCAAAAATCGTTTGTGGGTGAAATTTGTTATTTTGAAGATGGATTTCGACATGCAATGGCTAGAAATAGTAAAACCTTTTATAATATTAGTTTATTTTTGATTTTCAACCATAATAACAAGGATTTGTACATAACTTTTATAAAATCCCGTTTTTGTATATAAGTTGTTATAAAACTTCATAGAAACATGTTTTTAGATATTTGATCTTACATGCAAGGAGTTTAGTAAATAATAATAACAAGTAGAAGAGTTTTTTACCCAATAAAAATGAATGGAGGATGATATTTTGGAGAATCTAGCTTCAAATGGATGAAAAACGTTTCTTGACCCAAAGGATGGATACTCCTTGCTACCCTTGATTATTAGAACGTTTTTAGTGGAGTTTTTAAGGTGATTTATGCTGCTAAATTGGCTGGAAATCTGTATGTTTTGATAGGTTTTTGTGTATGTGTGTGTGTGTATGCACCTTTGAATGAAAGAGATGGAAGTGTGTTTGTGGGGTTGGAAGGGACAAATTGTTTATTATGTGTTTTGGAATGAGTCATTGCAGTAATTCTAACATTAGGACACCTGTTGGGACAGGTGGAGACTTGTAGTTTCGTGTGGAATGACTAATCAAAAGCAAAACTTGTGAGTCTGCACCACCTCCACCGCGTCGCGGTGGCTCTAGTGCGGCGCAGTGGAAGGCTGGTCGTGACTCGGTTTTGTTTTACGTTATCGTTTAGTGTTACGTTGTTTAGCGCATACAATTATTATGTAATGAACTTAGGCAAGTTCATTATGTGTTTTCCTGGTATTAGGATTCGATTATTGATTCGATTTCCGATTTCCGATTCCGAGACACACGCGTTTTATGTTTAAGTAACGTAAGCCTACGTTAAAAGTTTTTGTATGAGTTACATCAAGCTTAGCTTAATGAGTTATGTCTACGTAACCATGTAACACATAAAGTTAGTTATATCGGGTATCAAATATAACATATCTTGTTATAAATTAGCGTTCTCGACCTGAGTTTAGACGGTTGTCACATTCTCCCCACGTTGAAAGAATTTCGTCCCGAAATTTCAACTTGTAGTATTCGTTGTGGGAGAAGTGAAGAGATGAGGATACTTAAGCGTCATTTGATCCTCTCGTTCCCAGGTATATTCGGGGCCACGTTTTGCGTTCCATCGCACCCTTACTATAGGGATTTTACTGCGTCTCAATTTCTTAGTTTCGCGATCTATGATTTCAATCGGTTCCTCGACAAATTGGAGCTTTTCGTCTAATTGTACTTCTTCTAAAGGTGTGATAAGTGTTTCGTCCGATAAGCACTTTTTCAGTCTCGAAACATGAAAAGTGTTATGTATGTTACCGAGCTCTTGCGGTAGTTCTAAACGGTACGCAACTGGACCTATCCTTTCGAGTATCTCAAACGGTCCTACATATCTCGGACTAAGCTTTCCATGTTTTCTGCGGCGTATTGCACCTTTCCATGGTGACACCTTTAGAAGTACTCTGTCGCCGACTTGAAATTCTAGATCCTTTCTGCGCATATCAGCATAACTCTTTTGACGACTTCTAGCAGTATTAAGTCTTTCCTTAATCGTTGTGATATTATCAATCGTTTCTTGCACTATGTCCATGCTAATTAGTTGTCGATCTCCTGGTTCCAACCAACACAGCGGAGATCGACATTTCCTTCCGTATAGAGCTTCAAAGGGCGCACATTTGATGCTAGCATGGTAGCTGTTATTGTAAGAGAACTCTATCAGTGGTAAATGGTTATCCCAACTTCCTCCGAAGTCGATAACGCATGCTCTCAGCATGTCCTCCAGTGTTTGTATGGTGCGCTCGCTTTGACCATCGGTCTGCGGATGGTAAGCCGTGCTTAAGTCCAATCGTGTGCCAAACGACTCTTGGAATGCTTTCCAGAATCTGGAAGTGAAGCGAGTATCTCTGTCCGAGATAATTGACGTGGGTATTCCGTGACGAGTCACTACCTCGTTGATGTATATTTGGACAAGTTTTTCCACGTTAAAACTTTCCTTGATGGTAATAAAGTGTGCCGACTTCGTTAGTCGATCCACTATAACCCAGATCATGTCGTTACCCTTTGATGTTCGAGGTAATTTGGTGACGAAGTCCATTGTGATCTGTTCCCATTTCCATTCGGGAATTTCCTGCTGTTGCAGTAACCCGGATGGCTTTTGGTATTCGGCCTTCACCTTTGCACAAGTGAGGCATTTCTCTACGTATAAAGCAACATCTCGTTTCATTCCAGGCCACCAGTAATGTTCCTTGAGGTCCTTATACATCTTTCTTGACCCTGGATGAATGGAGTATCGTGTTCGGTGTGCTTCATCCATAATGACCTTCCTCAATTCGTCAGTCGTAGGGATCCAGGCTCGATCCTTAAAATAATAGACATCATCACTTTTTCTCACGAACTCCTTGTCGTGTTTGTGCAAGGTTTCGACCCTTATGTTATCTGCTTTCAAAGTCTCATGCTGAGCACTTTCTATACGCGTCCTCAAGTCGGGTTTAAGGTAGATTCCTAACGGACGTACTCGAGTCGTCTGTTGCCTTTCCTTTCTGCTCAAGGCATCTGCTACGACATTCGCTTTGCCAGGGTGATACTTAATATCGCAGTCGTAGTCGCTAAGGAGTTCCAGCCATCTCCTTTGCCTCATATTGAGTAGCTTCTGATCTAGTATGTGTTGCAAACTCCTATGGTCCGTGAATACCGTGCATTTGGTTCCGTAGAGGTAATGTCTCCAGATTTTTAGGGCAAAAACTATCGCTCCTAGTTCTAAGTCGTGAGTGGCGTAATTGACCTCGTGTTTCTTAAGTTGTCGCGATGCGTAAGCTATGACCTTATTTCGTTGCATCAATACACAACCTAATCCTAGGTTAGATGGTTCACAATAAACTACGAAGTCTTCGTTTCCCTCCGGAAGAGTTAAGATCGGAGCGTTGCACATTTTTGTTTTTAGGATATTGAAGGCTTGTTCTTGAGCGTCTCCCCAGTTGAACTTCTCGTTCTTTTGCGTTAACTTTGTTAGGGGTTTAGCTATCTTAGAGAAATCCTGAATGAATCGCCGATAATATCCAGCTAGTCCTAAAAATTGGCGGATTTCTGTCGGACTTTCGAGAGTTTTCCAATTCTCTATAGCTTCGATCTTTGACGGATCAACATGAATTCCGGATCCATTAACTACGTGACCGAGAAATTTGACTTCACGCAGCCAGAATTCGCACTTAGAAAACTTTGCATAGAGCTGTTGTTCTTTGAGTAATTCCAATAATAGTTTTAAGTGCTTTGCGTGATCTTCTTTGGTACGTGAGTAGATTAAAATGTCGTCAATGAATACAATAACGAATTTGTCAAGATACGGTCGGCATACCTTATTCATCAAATCCATGAATACTGCCGGTGCGTTCGTGAGTCCAAACGGCATTACCAGGAACTCGTAGTGTCCGTATCTAGTGCGGAATGCGGTTTTCGGTACATCATCTTCAGAAACCAACACTTGATGATATCCGGACCTTAAGTCAATCTTTGAAAAGTAGGTTGCGCCTTGAAGTTGATCAAAAAGGTCATCGATTCGTGGAAGAGGATATCGGTTCTTGACGGTTAGTTTATTCAATTCCCGGTAGTCGATACACATGCGAAACGATCCATCCTTCTTCTTTACGAACAGAATCGGCGCTCCCCATGGTGATGAGCTTGGTCGGATAAATCCCTTATCCAATAATTCCTGAACTTGGTTGGATAATTCCTGCATCTCAGTCGGAGCTAGTCGATATGGCGTCCTTGCCACCGGTGCTGCTCCAGGAATTACCTCGATTCTAAACTCTACTTGCCTCTGAGGTGGTAGTCCAGGTAGTTCCTCGGGAAATACGTCTGGATAGTCTCTAACTATCGGTACATTCTTAAGGTCTGCTGCTTTCGCCTGTTTGTCCTTCACATTAACTAATAATGCAAAGCAGCCCTTACTCAAGCACTTCCGCATTTTCATCACCGATATGAGTCTCGAAGTTTGTCCCGGCCTATCTCCTTGTACTATCAATTCGTTTCCATCCCCTAACGTGTCACACCCCGCTAAAGCGGAAACACGGGGCGTGAGAGCTGGAATATCATTACACGGTCGTAAGCAAACATAAACGATTCAAGTCATTTCGATTTAACAATTAAATAGTTCAAGATTCAACATTTCAAAAAGTAACCAAGATGTTTGCGATTTAACTTAAAGTACAAGTACAAGTTTTAAACAAATGTTCCCAAAAATATAAAGGTCTTTCCCAATAAGCGCCTCACGCGACCATATCGACCCTCCTTGCCATGCATTCCGAACGCTTACATTAGTTTCCTGAAACATAAGATAAAGTGTCAACTACATAACGTAGTGAGTGAGTTACAGTTTAAGGTTTTGAAATAGTTTCCAAGAAAATAGAAGGTTACCAAAAATAGGAAGTTGCCAAAAATAGAAGGTTACCAAAATTAGAAGTTACCAAAGATAGATAAGTTACCAAAAATAGAAAGTAAATGGTAAAAGTTTATACGTACACAAGTAAGGTAAATAATAAACTCGTATAGTATAATTGTAGCGGAAACCAGGCGCTAAAAATAGTGTTGTAGCGGAAACCAGGCGCTAAAAAAATAGTGTTGTAGCGGAAACCAGGCGCTAAAAATAATCCTATGCGTATGAGATATGTGTTTAACTAAATAAAGGTACCTTGTGTCAATCACTTGGCATAATATAAGTAGTAAGTATACACTAAACCGATTGTATGGTCGAGAAACTAGCCCAAAAATAATTAATAGAGAGATCCAAAGAGTGTGGTAGTAATATGTACTTGGGACGCTAACCCTGAGTAAGGAGTGACCCCTCCTAAGTATCGATACCCATATGACTAACGGCTAATGCTAATAGTGTATAAGAGAGTGATCCAAAAGTGGGCAATTAAATAATGATACTAAAATTTATTGAGATCTTACGGGCTTATACATCCATCAAGGATTGGTTACTAACAAGCATCCTAGTTTAGTTAACCCGCTAAGGCAATAACACAATTACGCATGGTAGTTTGTAAGTTTTAAGGTTTAGAACAAGTTTCATAGATCCAAAGTTTAATAAAGTTAAAGTCAAAGTTGATAAGCCAAAAGTCAAAGTTTAATAAGTCAAAAGTCAAAGTTTGATAATTTGGATTAAAACAAGTTTCAATAAGTAGCAAATAGTTCGCAAATAATATTTATAAGTTACAAGGCATGATCTCATGTTTCCCCCAAATAATGTTTAAAAGTATAAAAGTAAAACAAAGTGGGGTTGTAACTCACGGATTGCGAAGATGACGAATACGGAATATCGGTCGGAAAGGAGCCGGGAATCACGGAATGCCTAAGAATTACCAAGATTATTCAAAAGTTAACATTTTATTAAGTTACTTTGTAATTGAGATTAGGTAGCTTTTGGTTGTAAATAAGTGTTAAGTCCAATATTGTTCCGAAAATTTGGTCCGAAGCGATTAACGTTGCATTTAGTCCGAAAGTTTATTGCTTGTGATTATTACGTCTTAAGTGCTTTTGCTTAAAGTGATTTTATAATTCCTAGGGAAATTTGGGCAGCGCTTCCGCGCCCAAATTTCATGCCCAAAAATTATATCGTCACTTCCGCTCACAAATCACCTAAAACACAATAGTATATATAATGTAGTTCAAAATAGTCCAATGTAGGTCACCAAAGTTATTAGTCTTGTCCACCTCAGTCTAAAAATGATAGCGGTAAAAGTCCAGAATATAACCATAATCTTAAAACGAGTTAAAACGACGATTTTCGGGTGAGCAGCAGCTCGGTGCTGCGCACCTGGGCACAGGTGCTGCGCACCTAGCTGCTGTCTCACTCCCGTTTTGTGTTTTTCTTGCTAAATACGTTTTGTGACTTATTGATTTCGACATGCAACCAGTAGACACTTTATAATATGATGTTTTCACAGTTTCTAAACAACTTTTAGCCACAAAATCATAGATCTAGGTGCTATTTAGACAAAAATCGTTTTTATATAAAAATGACATAATCTCTTCAAATATTCGTTTTTGTTGTTTAGATTGTACATGCAATTAGTAAATATCATCCAAAACATCATTTCAACAGTTTCTAAAACCTTTTTATTCACAGATTCGTGGATTTAAAGAGTGTTTCGATTTAAAAACGTTTTTGACCATAAAAGTCAAAGATTTGTATATAACACATTTTCAACCGTTTGATCTTTCATGCAACTGGTTATTTATGTAAAAATAGTGAAAAGAAAGAAATCTACCGAAGGAAAAGCTTGGATGATGAGTTTTGGTCGGATTTGATCTTCAAAAATCTTTGCAATGGTGGTCCTTTTCCGAAATCTTTGTTTCCTTTAGCTTCTTTGGATGATAAGGACGATTTGTATGGTTTAGAATGGTTTTTAAATGGTGAAATGTCACTGGTTGAGAGAAAATGGAGTGTGTGTGTTTTAGTGTGTGTTTTTGATTTTGGGTAAATGAAAAATTGAAAATAGAAAAGAGTAGGTAATAAAATCTGCCATTGGGACACTGGAAATACAGTAAATGCCCGTTTCTCATTGGTCAATTTGGGGTGGTGGTGGTTGTAAAACGAGGAAAAGGACTAAAATGTAACATTTTTGAAATTCTGGAGCCAGGTGCTGCGCACCCAGCAAGTGGTGCTGCGCACCGGGCTGTTTTCCGGAATTCCTGATTTTTTCGTTTTTTGCGTTATTGCTTCGTTGGACCTTTTTGTTAATTGAAAGTTCTTAATTATGATTTGTTATGAACTTAGGAAAGTTCAATTGATGATTTTTCTTGGTATTAGGACTTATAATTTGATTCCGGGAGTTATTCCGGCATTGGTTCCGACAAAAATACGGATATAAAAGTTTGCGAATTAGAACAATATGAACACAAAAGAGTAACGAGAGATTCGATCCGAGAAAGTAACTGAAGGAATTACCTGAGTTTTGGACGGTTGTCACATCATCCCCGGGTGGAAGTGTCTTTGAATAAGTGAGGATGATTTTGACGTATCTGGTCTCCACGTTCTCACGTGAATTCCTGACTACGTCGAGAGTTCCAACGAACTTTGACGATGGGATCGCGGCTTTGCCGGAGTTGTTTGACCTCTCGGTCTACGACTTCAAGCGGTTCCTCGAAGAAATTGAGCTTGTTGTCGATTTTGACCTCGTCGAGTGGGATGACGATGGTCTCATCCGAAAAGCACTTTTTCAAGTGTGAGACATGGAACACGTTAAGAACATTGGAAAGAACAGGCGAGAGTTGGAGTCGATAAGCTACGGAACCAATGCGCTTGATACTTCGAACGGTCCGGTGTACCTCGAGCTTAGTTTACCGCATTTTCCCGAAGCGAACTACCCCTTTCTATGGCGATACTTTGAGAAGAACTCGGTCGCCGACTTGGGATTCGAGGGGTTTCTGAAGCGCGTTCCGCAAGCGAGATGCGAAACGGCTATCGGTCAGGAATGATGGGGAGAGGTGCATCGTGGCGAGAGATGATATCGTTGGTGTAGATTGTTGCGAGCTTCTCCATCGAGTGGGTTGCTCGAATCGACAAGAAGTGAGCAGACTTAGTTAAACGGTCCACAATTACCCAAATTGTGCCGTTACCCTTTGTCGTTCTGGGTAAATGGAGTGTCGGGGACGGTGGCCTAGCGATCTTCGAGAATTTCTCGATCGCTTCTAACTTAGACGGATCCACAAGGGTCCCTTCTTGGTTAACCATGTGACCAAGGAAATGTACTTCTCGGGGCCAAAATTCACACTTAGAGAATTTGGCGTACAGCTTCAGATCTCGGAGGAGTTCTAGGACAAGTTTCAAGTGTTTCGCGTGATCCTCCTTGGTTCTCGAGTAGATAAGAATATTATTGACGATTACGATCACGAATTTACCCAGGTAGGGTCTACCACTCGGTTCATTAAGTCCATGAACACCGCTGGTGCGTTGGTTGGACCGAACGGCATGACTAGAAATTCGTAATGACCATAACGGGTACGAAGAGCGGTCCTTGGAATGTCGGCCTTACTGACAAGAACCTGATGGTGACCCTAGCGGAGGTCGATTTTCGAGAAGTAAGTTGCTCCCTGCAACTGTTCGAAGAGGTCATCGATCCTCAGGAGTGGGTATCGGTTCTTGACAGTTAGCCTGATGAGTTCACGGTAGCTGATGCACACACGAAAGGATACGTCTTTCTTTTGACGAAGAGCGTGGGGGCTCCCCAGGGAGACGAGCTTAGGACGAATGAGACCATGATCCAAAAGTTCCTGGAGCTGTTTGGATAGCTCCTGCATTTCCGGTGGGGCTAGACGATACGGTGTCCTAGCGACCGGTGCCGAACCAGGAATGAGGTCTATCCGGAATTCCATTTGTCGATGGGGTGGTAGCCCCGGGCAATTCTTCGGGAAAGACTTCAGGATGATCCTCGGCTACGGGAATATCTTGTATGTGAATCTTCTTGGGTTTACGTTTGACAACGTGGGCAAGGAATGCGTCACAGTCCTTCTCGGGATACATACGCATTTCGATGGACGACACGAGACGGAGTGATTGTCCGAGTTTGTTTTCCTTGAACAACTAAGGTTTCAGTATCCGAAAGAGGGATGCGGATGAGTTTGTCGAAATAGACTATCTCGGCTTAGAAACGAGGGAGCCAGTCCATTCCGACGACGACATCAAAGCTTTTCAGCTCGACAGGGATTAAATTGATAGGGAAAGTCTTATCGGACAGGTGTATGGAACGTCCTATGGTTATATCTTTTGCTTCGAAATCTTGACTGTTAGCGTACTCTACAGCGAAGCTATCCTTGAGAACCCTAGATCCTAAATTAACAAGGGGTCTAAATTCTAAGGATACATGGCTTCTTTGAGTTCTCGAAGCGAGTAGCTCAACGACAATAGGGTTGTTTATGAGGGAATTTACCCGTGGGTCCCGAGTCCTGCTTTGACTCCTTGGCGGTGATGGTGAGAGCACCGAAGGCTTCTGCTACTTTGGACACGGAACAATTAACACTGGGGTGGCTGTTGTTCCCGAACTGAGGAGTAATCCACCTCCTTTCTTGATTAAGCGCATACATGCGGCAATGTCGGAAGAGGTGTCCGGTTTGGTGGCACATGAAACATGAGGGGCATTCACCAACGTGGTGTAGGCGACACTTGTCTCACTTGGGGTGCGATCCAGCGTAACCCTGGCGTCTGATGGTGGGTTTCTTATTGCGGGTGTTTACTATTGGTTGGTAACTGGTCTTCCGCTTCCTTTCATTCTTCCAGGAGGCGGGGACTGGAGGGGAAATGGGGTTGTTGGATTGGGAGGTCCCTTCCTTCTCAAGCTTCACTGTAGCTGGGAGGGAAGAAAGGTTTCCATTGCTGGTTTCTGTGGGTGTGGTGTAAGGGTTCACATCTCCGAAGATCCTCTCGTTGAGTCCGGCGATTACTTGAGCGATTAGGTCGGGTATTGCTGCGTTAAGCTGAGCCGTGACCTGATCGGCGAGAGTGCTGGCATTCAAGTGCGGGGGTGCCATGGTTCTACAACAGACAAGAATTTCGGTTTAGTACGCACGAAGTGAATATGATATGAATACTTTTCAATGAACAAACTAGCAATTACGCAAGAGTAATGTAACAGAATAGGTATTACATGCACGACAAGGTTCCAAGAGATTTACACGGTTCGGATTCATATGTAAGAAATGACTTACACAGTACAAGACTCACAAGACAAGTAACAATAGATAATAATAAACGAAACTTCATTCATTAAATAAGAGAGTTGAGTACAAAGTTCGAATGGAAAAGGTACAATACAATACAATAATGGAAATAAGGAAAATGGCACGAAGCTGTATACACTGAAAATTACAACTCGGCCTATAGTACGATACAGTAGAGGAAAGACTAATGATGCCTCTCCATGAACATCTTGGCCATCATGACCACCATCAATGTGCCCATCACAAGGCACACACCGATAAGGTGCTGCACCGTCCGAGCCGTGGTCCTAGTCGATGCGATGACTCGCATTGACTGCTCAGACAACTGGCGAGCAGCGTCGGTGACCTCGCCAATCATATGGCCCTGCTGTCGGGCCTCCTGTGCGAGTTCCCTTACCTCGCGGTGGAGATGGAGGAAAGCGGCCGGTGGGGGAGGTTGCGGCATCTGCTGCCTCGCTGTTTCAGCGTCACGGGCACGCTGCATCTCTTCTCGTTGGAACTGACGTTCCCACGAGTAGTGGTCCATTACCGAGGTGCGTGGAGCCTCGGGAATCTGGTGACTGAAAGGGAGATGGGGTGTTGGGGGCCTGTAGGGGACGCCCTGCTGAGCTGCCATCCTGTCGGGCAGTCGACCCGGAAGGACTACCTGTTTACGTGCCGTCATGACGACACGTGGTCCACGTCGCTGTGGTGGCGCGGCGTCGGGTACCGGTAGAGGTGGTGGTTGCACCGCCCTCGGGCTGGACCGATGCTGCTGGACACAGCCATGGAGGTATCCTCCGTAGGGTCCGTGGTTTGGTGACGGAGGCTTTCCGAGGCGGTATGGCCCTCGGAAGGCTCATGCGATGACGCGGCTCTCTGCTGGGATTGGGATCGGGAACGCGAGGGAGATCGTGAACGTGAAGACTGAGACATGACGGATCTGCCACGTAAAGAGTTTCGTAAGTACAAGAATGAGATAATGTTAAAGGAAATTATGTATGGAATGCAAGTAAGGGTCGATCACGTGAGGTTGGGAATAATAAGACCGGAAATTTTGTTTTGACTCAAAACCGTTTATCTTTAGAAATTACGTTTCGTCCTTGCATAAGTCATTTTGAACTAGGCAGGGGTGATCAGGCCATGCGTAGTTAAAAATAATCATGCAATCGCAAAATTAATTCACTAAAGTTTTGAACCCATAATGATTTTCCGAAAAGCCTTGGTTATAGTTTGGTTTCAAAAACTTTTTAGAAATTTCTAAAACCGTTTTCACTACAACCTGTGCTCTGATACCAAGTCTGTCACACCCCGCTAAAGCGGAAACACGGGGCGTGAGAGCTGGAATATCATTACACGGTCGTAAGCAAACATAAACGATTCAAGTCATTTCGATTTAACAATTAAATAGTTCAAGATTCAACATTTCAAAAAGTAACCAAGATGTTTGCGATTTAACTTAAAGTACAAGTACAAGTTTTAAACAAATGTTCCCAAAAATATAAAGGTCTTTCCCAATAAGCGCCTCACGCGACCATATCGACCCTCCTTGCCATGCATTCCGAACGCTTACATTAGTTTCCTGAAACATAAGATAAAGTGTCAACTACATAACGTAGTGAGTGAGTTACAGTTTAAGGTTTTGAAATAGTTTCCAAGAAAATAGAAGGTTACCAAAAATAGGAAGTTGCCAAAAATAGAAGGTTACCAAAATTAGAAGTTACCAAAGATAGATAAGTTACCAAAAATAGAAAGTAAATGGTAAAAGTTTATACGTACACAAGTAAGGTAAATAATAAACTCGTATAGTATAATTGTAGCGGAAACCAGGCGCTAAAAATAGTGTTGTAGCGGAAACCAGGCGCTAAAAAATAGTGTTGTAGCGGAAACCAGGCGCTAAAATAATCCTATGCGTATGAGATATGTGTTTAACTAAATAAAGGTACCTTGCATCAATCACTTGGCATAATATAAGTAGTAAGTATACACTAAACCGATTGTATGGTCGAGAAACTAGCCCAAAAATAATTAATAGAGAGATCCAAAGAGTGTGGTAGTAATATGTACTTGGGACGCTAACCCTGAGTAAGGAGTGACCCCTCCTAAGTATCGATACCCATATGACTAACGGCTAATGCTAATAGTGTATAAGAGAGTGATCCAAAAGTGGGCAATTAAATAATGATACTAAAATTTATTGAGATCTTACGGGCTTATACATCCATCAAGGATTGGTTACTAACAAGCATCCTAGTTTAGTTAACCCGCTAAGGCAATAACACAATTACGCATGGTAGTTTGAAAGTTTTAAGGTTTAGAACAAGTTTCATAGATCCAAAGTTTAATAAAGTTAAAGCCAAAGTTGATAAGCCAAAAGTCAAAGTTTAATAAGTCAAAAGTCAAAGTTTGATAATTTGGATTAAAACAAGTTTCAATAAGTAGCAAATAGTTCGCAAATAATATTTATAAGTTACAAGGCATGATCTTATGTTTCCCCCAAATAATGTTTAAAAGTATAAAAGTAAAACAAAGTGGGGTTGTAACTCACGGATTGCGAAGATGACGAATACGGAATATCGGTCGGAAAGGAGCCGGGAATCACGGAATGCCTAAGAATTACCAAGATTATTCAAAAGTTAACATTTTATTAAGTTACTTTGTAATTGAGATTAGGTAGCTTTTGGTTGTAAATAAGTGTTAAGTCCAATATTGTTCCGAAAATTTGGTCCGAAGCGATTAACGTTGCATTTAGTCCGAAAGTTTATTGCTTGTGATTATTACGTCTTAAGTGCTTTTGCTTAAAGTGATTTTATAATTCCTAGGGAAATTTGGGCAGCGCTTCCGCTCCCAAATTTCATGCCCAAAAATTATATCGTCACTTCCGCTCACAAATCACCTAAAACACAATAGTATATATAATGTAGTTCAAAATAGTCCAATGTAGGTCACCAAAGTTATTAGTCTTGTCCACCTCAGTCTAAAAATGATAGCGGTAAAAGTCCAGAATATAACCATAATCTTAAAACGAGTTAAAACGACGATTTTCGGGTGAGCAGCAGCTCGGTGCTGCGCACCTGGGCACAGGTGCTGCGCACCTAGCTGCTGTCTCACTCCCGTTTTGTGTTTTTCTTGCTAAAAACGTTTTGTGACTTATTGATTTCGACATGCAACCAGTAGACACTTTATAATATGATGTTTTCACAGTTTCTAAACAACTTTTAGCCACAAAATCATAGATCTAGGTGCTATTTAGACAAAAATCGTTTTTATATAAAAATGACATAATCTCTACAAATATTCGTTTTTGTTGTTTAGATTGTACATGCAATTAGTAAATATCATCCAAAACATCATTTCAACAGTTTCTAAAACCTTTTTATTCACAGATTCGTGGATTTAAAGAGTGTTTCGATTTAAAAACGTTTTTGACCATAAAAGTCAAAGATTTGTATATAACACATTTTCAACCGTTTGATCTTTCATGCAACTGGTTATTTATGTAAAAATAGTGAAAAGAAAGAAATCTACCGAAGGAAAAGCTTGGATGATGAGTTTTGGTCGGATTTGATCTTCAAAAATCTTTGCAACGGTGGTCCTTTTCCGAAATCTTTTGTTTCCTTTAGCTTCTTTGGATGATATGGACGATTTGTATGGTTTAGAAATGGTTTTTAATGGTGAAATGTCACTGGTTTGCCTTGAGTTTTTAGAGAGAAAGTAGAGAGAAAATGGAGTGTGTGTGTTTTAGTGTGTGTTTTTGATTTTGGGTAAATGAAAAATGAAAATAGAAAAGAGTAGGTAATAAAATCTGCCATTGGGACACTGGAAATACAGTAAATGCCCGTTTCTCATTGGTCAATTTGGGTGGTGGTGGTGTAAAACGAGAAAAGGACTAAAAATGTAACATTTTTGAAAATTCTGGAGCCAGGTGCTGCGCACCCAGCAAGTGGTGCTGCGCACCGGGCTGTTTTACCGGAATTCCTGATTTTTCGTTTTTGCGTTATTGCTTCGTTGGACCTTTTTGTTAATTGAAAGTTCTTAATTATGATTTGTTATGAACTTAGGAAAGTTCAATTGATGATTTTTCTTGGTATTAGGACTTATAATTTGATTCCGGGAGTTATTCCGGCATTGGTTCCGACAAAAATACGGATATAAAAGTTTGCGAATTAGAACAATATGAACACAAAAGAGTAACGAGAGATTCGATCCGAGAAAGTAACTGAAGAAATTACCTGAGTTTTGGACGGTTGTCACATAACGGCATCCGTATCGTCTTATCTAAACAAAATATTTTCGCGTCTCGGATGGTCAACCAATGCATTCCTATTACTACATCGGAGCTCTTAAGTTCGATAGGGATCAGGTCTATTTCGAAAGAGGGATCGGCTAAGGTTATTGTGCAATTCTTAATTACGTCACTAGCTTGGTATTCCTGCCCATTTGCGTATTCTACCATAAATTTTTCACTTAGGAGTTCGGTTTCTAATGCAATCACAGGCCTAAACTCTAGGGACACAAAACTTCTGTCCGCGCCTGAGTCAAATAGTACTGAGGCATAATAGTTGTTAAGGAGAAATGTACCTGCAATCACCCGGGGGTCGTTCCTTGCTTCCTCAGCGCCAATCACAAAGGCTCTACCACAGCCTTAACCCCCATCGTTTCCCCTCTGATTGTTTTGATTCTGGTTTTGCGGTGGGTTTTGATTGCGGTTTTGGTTTGGGTTACGGGCAGGGTTTAACCTAGGACAAGCGTTTCGGTAGTGTTCCCTACTACCGCATTCATAGAATTCCCCAAGTCGGGGCCTCTCATTCTGTTGTGGCCTTCCTGCTGGTCGCGGTCCTTCGTTTTGTTGCCTGCCCGTGTTCATGGCCCTACACTGTCGTGTCCAGTGACAAGTGCTGTTGCAGTTGGCACATGACCTACAATTCCCTTCGTGATGATAGTTGCACTTATTGCATTTTGGGAATTTTCCCTGATAGCCGGCATTCTCTGCCATAGCCACTCCGTAGTTCCTTACCGTTTTAGCCTTCTTGTTAAAACGTTCCCCTCTGTTCCCTGACGTGTCCTCAACCTTGCGCTTTCCCTTAGTGTCCTCTACACCCGACTTTGACGCTCCTCCGTTCCTTATCCAGTCCTGGGTTAGGCGGCTGGCCAAGCTCACAGCCTGCTGCATCGTGGCTGGCTCGGTAGCTGTCGACATTCCCCTTATCTCGGGTGAGAGTCCCCAGATGAAGTGATCAATTCGCTTGTCTTCCGGGGTTACTAGTTCAGGTACTAGATTTGCGAGTTCATGAAACCGCGCGACGTAGGTGTCGTTGTCAGTTCCTACCATGGAGTGATTCCAGAGTTCGTTCTTGAGCTTCTTCAAGATCTCCTTGGGGCAGTACTCAATTACCAGCAGTTCCTTGAACCTTGCCCATGGCATGTTGTATGCAGCGTTCGAACCTTTGGACCTGAAGTTGGCTGTTCCACCAGGTTAGGGCTCGTCCCTGAAGCATGCAGGAAGTGAATTCCACCTTCTTGTTTTCAGCGCACTGGCTGATCCTCAACACGACTTCCATACTATCGATCCAGCGCGATAGTCCAATGGCGCCCTCAGTGCCGTGAAATTCTTTTGGCCTACAGGATATGAAGGTCTTGTAACTACATCCTTGGTTATTCCTTTGGTTGTTCCCCTGGTTGTTGTTTTCCTGATTGTTGTTTTGTTGGTTGTGATTTCCTTGGTTGTTGTTCTGTTCATCGTTATTGTTGTTTCCCCTTGGTCCTCCCTGGTTAATACCCGCGTTGATTTGGGCGATGATGTCAGGTATTGCCTCGTTCAGTCGGGCATTGATCCTTTGGACAATGCACTCATCGTTGTGATCGGCCATTTTCCTACACAAGAGAGAACTCAGGTTTAGGGCTTTGATACTTTTCACTTTATATTCAATAATGGGAAATAACAAGACCAACAACAATCGTAATTATAATCCGTCCATTTTATATATCGCTCAAAATTTGATGTTCTTACAAAATCGAACATCATCGACTATTGTCGTACATTACCAACCAACATAAAGTACTACGCTTACAATCCTTCATAAACTACATGTTCTGCTTACAATCCAAAAGACATTTTACAACAACCTCTAAACCTTAATTACAACCAATACAATCATAAGGAATACTAGTACTATGCTAATCAGCATCAAGTTACGTGCTGCTCAAATTTCCTTTCGTGCCATTGCCTTTGTGCGTAACACCTCGGTATACAAACCGCGTATCTGATGGGAGTGATCTCTCACGACTTGTGTGTATCCGCGGAGGTCGACAGACATGTTACACAGTGCTTGATTTTCCTCGGGAGTCAATCCGCGCACAGGGGGTGGTTGTGGCGTAGTTATCTGAGGTCTCGAGTGATGATTTGGCGGTTGTCGAGCGCGACGTGTTGGGATTCGCGAGCTTCCTTCACCGTCCCGACGGAGGTAAGGTAGGGTGAGTGGTGACGATTTCTGACTCCTAGAACGTGATTGGGATTCGTGAGAGTGTTCGTTTTCGCTGTCTGTCGTAGCTATCTCTTTCCCTCTCGACATACCCTAAATTGATAACGAGTCAGTTCGAAGACACGGCTCATGTTAGTGTTAGTAATAAGCTGAGCACATAGAGTATCTTAAGTATAGCATCTAGGTCTGTGGTTCCGACTTCAAGAATTCCCGGGGAGGTTCGTTTAATGTTTTACCAATCTCGTTCCGGCATAATTTAGTCCAAATTATTCATAGGTGATCAGGCTACGAATAATTCAAGTTAAACAATGCCTTCACGTTTTGGTTAAATAAAATCTTTCGCTTTAGAAACTGGTTATAGTTTGATTTTTGAAAAATCGGCATTCACTATAACCTTGCGCTCTGATACCAAGTCTGTCACACCCCGTTAAAGCGGAATACAGGATGTGAAGAGCAATAGCATTCGATAGCAAGATATAGATAAACGCCAAATTATATTAAATAAAAGTTACATCAAAGTTTACATAATTGTTTTAAAATATCGATTACATATCCGAATCAAAATGGGGTGTTCATAACCAAACCACCCAAACCCTTCCCGCTCTTGAAGTCATTCACCCAAAAGCATAGAGTCATCAGCTAGCTTACTCGTTACCTGAAAATACGAGTCAAGTGTTAACTACGGGAGACGTAGTTAGTGAGCTACAAAGTTTAAGTTAAACATTTAAATGGTTGTCGCATAGCCATGCGTAAAGTATCGTATCCAAATAGTTATCACAAAACATGTGTAAAAAAAATAGTATTCGAGTTTGTAGGTATTGACCACATAGCGCGACTATGTGACAATCCTAATTATTGGCCAATGATCGTTCGTTGCTAAACCTTAAGCCTGCCCACTAGAACTATGCACCATCTGTTGTTATCGTTGTGGTGAGGGTCAATCTACCCTAATAGCGCAATCCATAAATTCTATCGGTCCTCTCCCAGAGATTAATAGCAACTTGTTATGTAGGAGTGTATGGGAATTGTATGGTGTCTCACGTCCATGTTGTACAACGTCCGCAACATGACGATCGACGTTTAGTCATTGGCAATTTAGTGTTCGTATCCTCAGCATTGTTGGCAAAACCATCAACAATGCTGGCAAAAATATAGTTTGTAATAGTAGTCAAGTATCAAAGCGTATCGTAATAGTGTTCAACTATCAAGTAGTTTCGTAATAGTATACAACTATCAAATCGTTTCGTAATAGTAAAAGTGTTTTCGTTTGGCAATCTAGTATGTTTCAGCTTAACATAATGTTCAAGCCTAAGACTCGCATTTCACCCCAAAATGTATTTGAAAGTGTTTAAAAGTAGGGGTTTGTAACTCACTGTTTGCGAAGATCGTAGCGTGCGCGAAAAGCGGTCGGGATGCTTCGGAATCACGGAAATCCTATAGTTATGCCAAGTTATCGAGTGAGTATGATTTTTTATGAGTTTATAACATCGTTAGTCAACGAAAAATACTTAAGTTTTAGGATTGTATTAAGGTCTAGTAAAAATCGGCCAGCACTTCCGCGCTATAGTTTTTAAATCCAATTTTTAACACTTTCCCGCTTACAAACGCCATAACAATACTCTTTAACTTATAAAAACACGATAGGGTTATATGTTGAATAAGTTACCCTATTATAGGTTATAGTTCATGAACTTCAGTTTTATACATAATCTTAAAACGACAAGTTTAAAGTTACGCTCAATAATGGTTTAAATACGGTTTTGTAACAAGTCTGCAACACGACCGCCTCGCGGTGGAGGCACTGCGCCGCGGTCATGGGTTCACCACGACCGCCTCGCGGTGGAGGCACCGTGGCGCGGTCGCGAGACAGAGCTTTTTGCCAAAAATCGTTTTTGGGTGAAATTTGTTATTTTGAAGATGGATTTCGACATGCAATGGCTAGAAATAGTAAAACCTTTTATAATATTAGTTTATTTTGGATTTTCAACCATAATAACAAGGATTTATACATAACTTTTATAAAATCCCGTTTTTGTATATAAGTTGTTATAAAACTTCATAGAAACATGTTTTTAGATATTTGATCTTACATGCAAGGAGTTTAGTAAATAATAATAACAAGTAGAAGAGTTTTTACCCAATAAAAATGAATGGAGGATGATATTTTGGAGAATCTAGCTTCAAATGGATGAAAAACGTTTCTTGACCCAAAGGATGGATACTCCTTGCTACCCTTGATTATTAGAACGTTTTTAGTGGAGTTTTTAAGGTGATTTTTGCTGCTAAATTGGCTGGAAATCTGTATGTTTTGATAGGTTTTTGTGTATGTGTGTGTGTGTGTATGCACCTTTGAATGAAAGAGATGGAATTGTGTTAGTGGGGTTGGAAGGGACAAATTGTTTATTATGTGTTTTGGAATGAGTCATTGCAGTAATTCTAACATTAGGACACCTGTTGGGACAGGTGGAGACTTGTAGTTTCGTGTGGAATGACTAATCAAAAGCAAAACTTGTGAGTCTGCACCACCTCCACCGCGTCGCGGTGGCTCTAGTGCGGCGCAGTGGAAGGCTGGTCGTGACTCGGTTTTGTTTTACGTTATCGTTTAGTGTTACGTTGTTTAGCGCATACAATTATTATGTAATGAACTTAGGCAAGTTCATTATGTGTTTTCCTGGTATTAGGATTCGATTATTGATTCGATTTCCGATTTCCGATTCCGAGACACACGCGTTTTATGTTTAAGTAACGTAAGCCTACGTTAAAAGTTTTTGTATGAGTTACATCGAGCTTAGGTTAAAGAGTTATGTCTACGTAACCACGTAACACATAAAGTTAGTTATATCGGGTATCAAATATAACATATCGAGTTATAAATTAGCGTCCCCGACCTGAGTTTAGATGGTTGTCACAAATTACATTTGGAGCAACCTTCAAGGTATTTACGATTTAAACCGTCTGCCTGATAAATATTAACCACCTACTAATACTTGCCTGCATGTTCTTGTTTGATGTTTCCTTTAGGACATTAGTCTTGCCCTTGTACTTTATCTAGGTTGCATGATATGTTTAGGTTTTCATATATAAAAATTCATATCATTTGTCTGCTTACCATATATGGTTAAGTTGTAATTTAGTATCTTAACTAGATGAGAATGATGAACACTTCAATCAACATGTACGCGAGGCATACCTATAGGAGTATAAATGTAATTAATATGGTTTCTAGAAGGTAGATTGTGTAATATTGAACAATCACCCCTTGCCTATAAATAGGTAAGAGGTGTGCATGGAATATATGACTTTTGGTTCTCATTTCTCATTTCTCATTGATTCTCATACCTAATAATTGGTATCAGAGCTAGATGCTCTCAAGATGGTTTTTTTGGTTTACACGAATGGAATTCGAATGGAGGTTTTTTCACACGAATAGTGAACTCGAATGGGATTTGTAATAGGACGAATGGGATTGTGGTTTGTGTTAGTCTAATTTTTCTGTTCGTGTGGAAATTTCTCAAGATCATTCAACCGGAAATTTGTGTTCGTGTTAGTGTAATTGTGTGTTCCTTTGAAGATTTTAAGAATTTCATTCGAATCGATTGGAAACATTTGTCATTTGAATAGATAGGTGTTAAGATTGATTTGAATACGTCAAAGTATAAATCTAATTCGAATAGGAATTCAATCAATATTTTGACTAAGTGTTCACACGAATAGGAGTTTGTATAGATTCGAATGGATTTTGGGGTCTTCGGATGAAATTTGAATGGATCGATCACGGTAATCTGCTCATAAACAAAATTTATGTACTCGGACACGAAGACTCACTTTAGCACGATTCGAATTAGGTCTTTACTGAATTTTGTCTAAGTATACAAACGAATAAGTTTTAAAGTTTAATTCTGATTCGAATAGTTTCTCTTTGTATTCGAATCGAATTAAGGTGTACAAGAATCGAATTAGAAGTTTTTATTAGTCATTTGAATAGCTCATTCGAACAAGGCATTCGAATAGCCCATTCGAACAAGTCAATCGAATACACATTCGAACAGACAGTTTGTTAGTCGAATTTTGTTTCTTACAAAGAGTATAAAAGATCAACGAGAATCGCGAAATCATGTCTTCACGAGATCAAATGTCAATAGGATCCGAGACAAGACCTCCGATTCTTTTTCAAGGTGATTACGAACAATGGAAAGCTAGATTTTTCGATTTTATCGAGAGACAGGAGTTTGGTGATGAAATGATAGATGTTTTCGAAAACGGACCAAGGAAGATTATGGTAAAGATTGTGAATGAAGATGGATCGGAATCGGACAGAACGACTTTGAAATCTTTCTCACAAATGACCGATGAAGAAAAGAGATATCACAAAGCAAATAGGCTATCTCGATCGCACATCATGAATGCCATACCGAATGACATTTTCATGAACATTGATAGTCACAAAACTTCAAAGGATATGTTTGATGAAATCACTAAGAAATTGCAAGGAAGTAAAGTTAGTCAAAGTATCAAGATGATTAGCGTAATGAACAAGTTTGAAGACTTTATACAACTTGAAGATGAAATGCTCGAACAAACATACAATCGGTTTTGTGGATTACTAAATGAACTGAGGAAGAATGGGTTTCAGAAGACTCATCTAGAAGCTAATGTGAAGTTCATGAATACGCTCAGGACATCATGTAAACGATTTACTTCAAATGTCAAGCAAAACATCAACATTCAAACTACTCCAGTTCACGATATATTTGAGTGTTTAATTCAAAATGAGGAAGAAGTGATGGAAATTGAGTTTGAATTGAAACATAAGCCGAAGAAAGAAAACGATATGTTAGCTCTTTTGTTGAATAAGATCGATGAAATGTCAAAGAAATCTTCTAAGTCTGAAAGATCGTCACAATCAAAGGCGTTTCTTTACAACATTCAACCATCCTCCAAATATTCGGTGACATTTCCAAATGATGAAGTGGAAGACAATCAAACTACTAATCTTGATGGTGAAGATTCTGAAGAAGAAATTTCTCAAATGTTTGCATTACTTTCAAACATGGTTAAAAAGAAATTTTTTTGGAAGATCCAATGGTCAAAGATTTCAATCATCTCAAAGAACCTAAAACAACAACAACAACTATCGGAGTCGTTCTTCATACAACAATCAATCATCATATCACAATCAAGCTCCACACAATCAAGCTCCACACAATCAAGCTCAACAATCAAACACTCAAACATAATTTCCAGAAAATTATACTCAAGATGATTCGAAAAAAGAGATAAGAAAGGATATGAGCTCGGTAATTTGCTACAAGTGCATGGAGCATGGGATTTTTGCAAGAGATTGTAAGGTGAAGGTTCCGAAGAACTCGGAGTATCACCGAAATAAGATGTTGATGGAAAAGAAAAGGGAGACTGGAGGAGAAAAAGGCCAAAAATTTCTAACTGAGGATGCACACTGGATGAACGATTCTTACAACGAGGAACAAGCAAGTGCTCACTTCGCACACATATCGTTAATGGCCGATGCCGACTTTGAAGAATCGGACGAGGATGAGGTATATCAATATGTTTATGATCCGATTAGAATGGAAACATGCATTTTTCAAATGAAACTTCTAGTGTCAAAGCTTCGTACTAAACGTGAAACGATTTAAGAACTTGAAAACAAACTTTCGAAACTTAATGAAAAGAATGAAAAATACTTTTCCAAATTTTCAAGCATGAAATTTAGAATAAAAAAACTTGAGGACGAAGTTTTGAGTCAAAAAGTTAATGAGAAAAACATGAATGATAGTTTGTGTGAAGCAACTATCAAATGTCAAAAATTGATTAATGATAGTAGCTTCTACCAAAGTGAGGTTGAACGTATTTCCAAAGAAAATTTGGATTTATGTTCAAAATTGAAAGATTTAGAGTTGGAATTTGTCACACGAGGACAAACGGATCAAACAATTCATCTAAACATGACCGACACACTTAAACTTTTACATAAAAAGGATGGTCTTGGGTTTGATGAAAACACATTTGTGGAAAATCCGAAATTTCTTTAACGAGCCATATCAAAATGTTGCTTTATCTACGATTTTAATTTCATCAAATTAGAAGCAAACATTGATTGGTTAGTTTTTGTAAATGCTTCAAATGAAGAAATTGCGGAAGAGAAATCTTGTGAGGATGCAAAAAGAAAAACGGGGGGACAAATGTTAAAAACGTTTTGAATATTTTGAAACAAATAAAAAATATTTTGCACAAGATTCGGTTAACACTAATAAGCCTAAATCACATGTTTGGGACCAGAAAATGCAATTCCCACTTTTTCTAACGAACAAAAAGTAAGTGAAAAATCTTCGAAAGTGTTGTATTATACACCAACGTTGATTCTAGAACAACATTTAGAAGAGTTACAAGCTTACATTTTTGACATAACAATTTCAAATGAGCTTGAACGAGACCTATTTTTTGACAAATATGAAACTCATTTTGAAAGAATTGAATTGCAAAATTTTCAACTTGAAGAGACAACAAACACGAATGTGAAATTACTTGTAAATGAGAAAATTGAATATGGAAATTTATGGGAAAGGTTTTGCATACTTCAAGATCATGTAACTTCTCTTTCAAATGTGTCTTCATCAAGAAACACACATGTCACAAAAACTAAATTTGATCACAAAATAATGTTTTATCAAAAGGCTTTGCATGAAAAGGAACAAACCATTGAACTTTTGCAAAAACAGATTGACTTGCTTAACATGTCAAAACCGTGTCTTTCTAATGACAAACATTTCAAGACATCATCTCTAAAGATTAATTCAAAAGAAAAATCAATGGAAATTGGTTCTCGTAAAAGTTCACTCAAAACGAAAGATTCGGTGATGTCTAAATCAACAAGTAAATCTACAAACAAACATGTCAAATTTAAAGAAATTCAGAACAAACGAGACATTAAAGAATTGGCAAGAAAACTTGAATTTAATTCCAAAGACATGGATGATTTGTTTGATTCGGATGAAAATTTTGATACCTCGTTTAATCACTTCTTTAAGACGAAACCAAAAGTAACCACCAAAGATGCAATGCAATCTAAGGTAGTTACACCGTCAAAAGTGAATGCTAATAAATCTTCTAGTGTTTCAGTGCAAAGGAAGGGAGGTTTAAAGAGAATTTGGAAAGCAAAAAGTGAAGCGAAAGATTTCAAGATCAAAGTTCTGGTGAAGAAGATTGTGTCTAAAAATGCGAACAAAAATTTGTAATAAAAGTGCCGTTAGAAACAATTTGTCATTGAAACAATCTAAAATTGTAAACAAGTGGGTAAACTCAATGTTTGATTTTACTTTTGATTTTAATGAAATTGTTGATGTTTCAAATAATTTTTTGCATACTAACAAAAAAAGACCCATTTTTAAGTGGGTACATAAACCTCCTTAATCGTATTGTGCAGGCCCGTCATGTGTGGTACTTAGATTCAGGATGCTCAAAACACATTTCAGGGAGAGAGGATTTATTGTCAAATTTTGTAAAGAAATACATGGGCACGGTACGGTTTGAAAATGATCACTTTGGAACTATTGAGAGAATAGGCGATTTGAAATACGATAAGATTACGATCAAGGATGTTGCATATGTGCGGGATTTGCATCATAATATGTTTAGCATTGGTCAATTTTGTGATAAAGATCTTGAAGTGAATTTTCGTTCAAAGGTGTGTGCGGTTCGTGAATATGATGGGAAGAATTTAATTACGGGATCAAGGAAAACAAATCTTTATACAATCAACATGAAACAATTCAAAACAGACAAAACCGTGTGTCTTTTATCTCAAGCCGATTCTCAAGATACATGGTTATTAGGTCTGATCAGTTTAGAGAGATAAAGTTAATCTAGAGAGAGAAAATATATTTAGCATTAAGCTCCAAGGGTTACATTAATCACACCCAACACTCCTATTTATAGGAGTGTGGGGGCTTTACAAAGACTTCCTAGATATTACAATTATGCCCCAAATAACAAATACAAATACAAATACAATGTAATGAATATTCTATTCCTAACAATTCCCCCTTATTTGTAGTTGTTCAAAATAGGAAGTCTTTGTCTTGAAGCATCTTCCTTGTTGTTATCTTGAACGGGTAGATGCTTGATTTGATCTTCAACCGCAACTTTGTATTTCATCAGAGTAGCTTGTTGAAATCTTTGACACTTTTGTATCTAAAGATAATTTGCTTGAAGAATCATTTCTTTTCTCTTAAAAAATCGACCTTGATGTTCTGTTGAATATGTCATTGATGAAGTATTTCCGAAGGTCTTTCTCATTTAAGAAGTCTCCAGTAACTAGTCATCAAAAAGTTCTTTTTGGCGAACCTTGAATAATAGCCTTTACGATCTCATTCTTTATCTTCATGATCTTCAAATTCAAATTTAGATTTCATCAGAGTAGGGTTTGGATCTTTGTATCACGGAAAGCACATTTGAAAGTTGACTTGAAGAATCTTTCATTTCAAACGGAAGTTGAATGTATACTTGTAGTCTTTGATTTCTTGATTCCGATGTAGACCAACATTCAATTCCTTTGACCGTTTGAATCATAAAGTGGAGCTCTCCCCCTTAATGGAGTATTTTCACTTTATCGTTCAACTTGTAGAAGCTTGATTGGATTTCTTTGTTTGAATTTTCTTTTGATCGAATAATCATTTCCAAATTCTTTGAAGTTTTGATCTTTCTTTTAGCTCTCCCCCCCCCCCCCCCCCCCCCACCCCCACACACACACTTACTTGAAATCAACTATCCGAAAGTTGATGTTTTACTTCGTTGTAGCTTGATGATGAACAATCTTCTTTACTTGCATGTTTGTCATGTTGTTGCTTCTATTTATTCTTGAAGGTTTGAATATTGATCATTTGAACTTTCCATGAAGCTGTACATTAAAGCTCTTATTCTTTCCGAACTTTATTTACTTGCAGTTATTCCCCATTCTTTATTATGTCTTCTTTAAAGTCATATTTCATTCTTTTCGTGATTGAATACTAATATTTTGAATCTTCTCGAAGCTTGATTTACCTTGACATCTTATCCCAATTCTTTTACTTCCACAACACCCGAGAAGTCAACCAAAACCGAGAAATTCTCACAAATACGTCTATTATGTACATCTTGCTTTCATCTTTACACGTTCGTCCCTAATCTTTCCTTTTGTTACACATTATTCTTATTTCGTCATTTACACACGTTCTTCCCTTGGTACACTATTTACACACGTTTTTTCCTTTTGTACACCATTTACTCACGTTTTCCCCCTTGGTACACGTTCTTCCCCCTCATAATGATTATGACTCGTTGTAATCATCATATAAACGTGTATTACTTCGTGACAAAACGAGACATACTCCCCCAAATATCGGAATTTAAGAAAAATATCCTTCCATACCGAACTTGTGTTGCGAAACTTTTGACTTGCAAAACTTGTCTTCGTTGAGATCATCGTTGGAAAATCTTATCGTTCTGAAGTCTTGATCTTTGAATTCTTGACCGTAAGCTCAAATAGTATCCATAGTTGTTCAAATGGGAAAGTAACTACGAGATCACTTAGATTGCTCGTTAACACAACAATCAAAATCACAAAAGAAGTCGATTGTGTGACATACATTCAATGTTGGAAAAGGGTTAGCATTGGTAGGTTTCCATTCAATCATTGTGAAATACCAAGATCGTTGGTACCACTACAAATGTTCCGAGCTATATCACAAAGACATGCTTTTTGAAAATTCGTTCGTGTCCTAGAAAATGTTTAACATTTTGGCGCTAGAATCAATAATGCACGAAATGAAGTCGAAAAATGGAGTTGGTTTTCTCTTGTTTCAGTATCAACATTTTCCGAGTGAGAATATGATAGAAATGTGCTAATTCTCCGTGAATAGTGAAACAAATTCTTGTGAAGAATTTGAGTGCCGATGAGGTATAAGTGCATTGCATCACTGGGTCCATAATGTCTTTTTCAATATCGAAAATCAACGCATGAAATTCGATAGAAACTTGGCTATCCGGCGATAAACGGTCTCTCATTCTTTTAACTGTATCGCATGCTCCTCACTCAACCTCTCATACTTTTCAACTCCACCCTCAATTTTCCATTTGAAAACGATGTTTTTGTTGATTTTGCACATTTAATCTCTAATCCTAGACCTAAGGAACCCTCACATACAAAAGGGATTCCTTGGGTAAGTCCCTCCGGATCTGGTTGGACTATAGAAAAAATATATATTTTTGAAAAACGCTAAAGCTGCATCGACATTTTGCCAAATTTTGAGAAACACCTGTCAACCAAAAGATGTTGAATTATCTTACAATATGGTGACAATTTTCCAAAGTGACTAGGAAGTTTGCAATATTTTCGAAAAGACGCTCCCCCTCAACATATGCATTTCATTATCAAAAATTTAGCATATGAAAAGGAAGTGATATTATGACAAAACGTTCTTGATTATGGGAAGTATTTTTCGAAAATACATTTGATGTGTTCATGAAAGAATATTGCATTTCATTTGAAAATTTGTTTCTTTGAAGCTCATTTGAAAGATTGTTTTTGTTGAAGCTCATCTGAAAGATTTAGGAGGTAGTTTGAAAAGTGATTTTACGAACTCCCCCTCAAAGTTAGATTCTCCATGTTCGATCAAACAAGTGTTTTGTAAGACTAATTGAAATAAGAAAAACGCCTACTAAGTTCTCTCTACAAGATGAAATAATTCTTGTCTAGATTAAAAATTTGCTATTAAATCATCCTTTTTGATTGAATCTAGTTCTAGTCGAGTTAATCAAATTTTCTAGTTTAAAATTTTGAAAAGATTTGTCATTTTAAAAACACTTGTTAATTATGAAAATACTATCAAACACAAATATAATACTTTAAATATGTTAGTTCTAGTCGAGATTGAAAATCCGCTACTATTCATATTCATCATATTAAGTTTGTATTTAGATATATAAATTCGTAATTTTCCGGTTTTAGAACGGGTTTCAATTTGAAATAATTGAAAGCCTAAACAAACTCAAAATATCATATAAGATAATAATACTCGAAAGTTATAGTTCTAGTCGAGATTTTGAAAATCCGCTACTAAACACTTCCAAATACTATGTCTCTCAAATGATAAACTACGTTCGTAATTTTGTTCCAAAAAGATTTACATTTTTGAAATACGAAATTTTTTAATGAATAACAAAATAACATTTGAATGTGCTAGTTCTAGTCGAGATTTGGAAATCCGCTACTAAAATACATCCAAATGAAATAATGTCATTAATTAGACAAAAATTGTGTTTTGAAGAAAACTCTTTTTTGAGATTATCGAAAAAGATAGAAAATGTACTGTCAAAATAGATCAATATCACAAGAATGTGCTAGTTCTAGTCGAGATGTAAAATCCGCTACTAAAACACATCCTAAATAATATTTTTCCATTCGTTAAAAATATTTTTTCCTCATTTGAGTTTATCGATAAATTTTGAAAGGTTCCTTTTGAAAATACAATTGATGTTTTCATTTTTAATACCTCTCCCCCCCTCGAAAATTCGATTGTCATTTTCTATTCAAAAGACGGAAGAATGGAAGCTGTCACTCAAATTTGTGAAAAAAATTCAAAGTGTTAGATTTGAAACACTTGGAAGTTTTTGATTTGTAAGATATTGCTTAAAACATTTGAATTGTTTCTACTTTGAACGTATGCAATATAAAACAATTTTGCGAAAATGATGATCATTTCAGTGTCGAATCCGTTTTAATTTCGAGTTCTATACCAACATTTCCCAAGTTATGCAGAACTCCCCCTCAAAGATATACATATCATTTTCTAGTTCCTAAATGACGCATTAGGAAGTCGTTTTGAAAAACATTTGTGATTTTCATTAACATCATATGTATGAAAATGTTTTGAAAAGTTTTGAACAAATCACAAGTAGTTTTCCAAAAACAATCTTGAATTCCCTCCTGTAAAACATAAATGATTCATTGGAGGTGATTCATGATTCATTTCATAAAAATGAAGGAAAATATTCTATAGGGTGTAGAATGAACTCCCCTCAAATTTAGAGATATACGTTGAGCTCTCCTTGAAGTAGTTTCCCAAACATGTTTCCCCAAATGTTAGATATGTCTTGAATGCTTTGTCAATTAAGCATGAGTCCGCAACCGTCTTGTTACGAAGTCGTTGAGACATTTTGAAGAAGGTGTTTCCAAGCCGAGTGTCAAAAAAACTTCTCTCAATGTTGGATATGACATGAAAGTTCGATAATGAAGACTAAATCCGAACCTATCACAAATATGTATAAAATAGTAGTTAAAACCATTATCTTTCAAATTCGAATTTCTCGTGAAAACATTAGAAATTCAAGACATTGAAATTTGTTTAAGAACGTTTAAAGTTCAAATATCTTGAAATTCTCAATGTTCGAATTTGATCACATCATTTGAAGTTCGAAATTAGTTAAAAATTCAAAACTTTCGAGATTTGTTATTTGATTAACATTTTTTTTTCAAATGATGATGATTTTCCTCAAATTTTCTCAAATGTAAAATCTTTATTATGTTCATTCAATTCATTCATGTTTGATTCTTTGAATAAAAACGCTTTTTACCAAATGAATTTATTTATGAAAAATCGTCGTTTTAAGTGAAAATTCCAATTTGTATGTCAAAATATTTTCATGTTTTCGCAATCAAGATGATGTGAAAATCTTGTATTCTCCCCCTCAAAAATATGAAAATAAAGAAGTAATCTCCCCCTTAAATGTATCCTCCTCCTTGAATCGAAACTTCTCCTTGAATGCAAACATTGTATAAACTCCTCCTCAAACGGTATTCGCAAACTCCACCGATTTAAACTTTCATCATTCGGGAGAAACTTTTAGTTTGTGAACTTGAGTGCATTTTTCGTGGTTTCATTCTTTTCCTCAAGAGAATGTTTCTTTGATGAAGACGTGGTCACTTTGTCTTCTCAAACTTGTTACACATTGTATTGGATTGAGGCGTTTCTCACTTTGTTGAGACATTTCTCACTTTGTCTTTTCATCATATGTTTCAAGACTTTGTTTTTGATTTGAGACTTTGTTCGAGTATTGAGAATTATCTTCGTGATCGAGATGATGGATTGAGAAAGATTCATTGTGAAGCTTGAGGTGATGGAGAGAATAGCTTGTATTAACCACTTCTTTGTGTTATTGTACATGAATTGAGTTGATGTTGATGTGTTCGTTGCATTGTATTTCTTGTTCCTTCATTGCATCATTCTTTCATTAAATTCCGAAAATCATTGCGTCATTGAGATATGTCTTGATGATTCGTGGTCAAATCCACCTTGTCACACGTTGTTCGAATCACACGTTGTTCGAATCACCCCTTGGTCGAACCTTGTTCGAATTACACCTTAATCGAATCAATCTTGAGAAAATTTCTATTCGAATGAATGCCTTATTCGAATCACCACTTTTTCGTCGTTTTGATTTTTGTCGTACGAGCTCGCCATGAAGTTCGAGTCCAAAACTGAAATGTTTCGAAGTCGTCTTGATTTCCAATCCTTTTTTATTTCTCTTATAAGCATGCCATGAGGTTCGAGTCCGAAACTGAATAATTCCGGAGTCATTATGAAAACCTACGTTTCTGCACAATCAAACCAAACTTCTTTTGGTACCCATTGCATTTTGGGTCCATTTTGGTTAGCTTTGTTCGAAAACCATTGATAAGTTGTATTAATTATGTGCAAAGAATTTGAATTCCATTTCTCCGGTAAACACACATTTGAAATTGTAGATTTTGCAGTCGGTGTGTTTGTTTTTGAAATTGGTGGTGGAGACTTTGGAATCCATTTCCATTCATGATTTGGTGAAGGGGTTCTTGGGACAAACTCATTTGATGAATGTACCGTTTTGGATTCATTTGATAGTACATTTAGAAACAATTTTTTATTTTGATTTGAATGAATTCATTGAAGTTCGCTGTTTAATTTTAGAAACAAAACTATTCACACTTTGCACCAAGTATTTAAAATGTGATGGTGCATATTCAAATAACTCGGGTATAGAATAAGTGAAAGATTTTGTTTCCTTTTTGTTTTGGTCATTTGAGGACAAATTGCTTCTGTTTGAACATGTTTGTTTGATATGATTGTTAATTTCACACTCGAAGTTCTCAAAGGTGGTGTAAAAGTTCCATTAGTTTGTGATTTCGGAGAATACTTTTGATTCTTTTTCGGGAAAGAATTAGTACTCAGAGAAACCACTTTGGAAAATGTTTTGGAAGATTCACCGTTGTAAACCTTCAATGGAACTTTAACATCCTTTTTCGAATCTTTTTCAAGAGTTTTAGATTTTCGTTTCTCCTTATGTGAAATGATTGGGGTTAGTAGTGAAACTGGACCATTCATTTTCCATATTGAATCAAAATGTTGCGTTAAAACATCAATATCTTTGTCTTTTGCAAGCAAAGCATTTTGAAGAAATGATATCTTAGCAAGATATTGTTCATTTGAGGATAAAGATGTTGTAGATTCTTCTTTTGAAAGATTGTTAATTTTATCCATCGTTTCTAATGAAGATTTGTCATTTAAAGTTGAAGATTTATCAAGTGATGCTTTTTCAAAAGACGCAATTTTCTCTAAAAAGTTACGTTTTTTATTCTCAAAGTAGTTAGTTCGACATTCCAACTCTTGGTCAAGTTCCGAAAATTGGCTTTCTAAAATAAGAGTTGGAAGGTATACTTTTTGAAAAACAACTTGTTCCAAAACATCATCGGAATGAAGTTCATGTTCGTCATACTTTGGAAAGTAATCATCCGATAGAGGAATTTTCCTAGTTTTGTAACTCTCATTTAATGATTTGTAATCAAAAGGTAATTGTGTTTTATCGAAAAGTGTTCGTTTTGCATCCTCTTGTTCTTCAATTTCTTTTGATGATCTAATGAAAGCCATGGTAACATTTTCTTTTCCCAAAGATTTTATGACATTAAGACCGGAAGCATGATGCATAGCTTTCTTTAGATATTTTGGATTATCATGACCCAAACCTTCTGGTGGATTGAAAAATCGAAATTTTTTTGGTTTGTTTGGAAAAATGAGTTGATTTGTTTATTCTCTCAAAACATTCCGCTTCAAAGCTTCAACTTCGAGTGCTTGTGAATTTAAAGATTTAATTTCCGTTTTATAATCTTCAATTTGTTTTCTTAAAAGCATAAGATTATCGTTAGCACTAAGTCTCTCATTTCTTTCATTATCTAACTCGATAATTAACTCCATTCTTTTAAATCTTTCATTCATTTGTTCTTTTTTAAGATTCTCGAGTTCCATTAAAACACTTTGATTATATTCCCCTTCATCAAACTGTATGGTTTTTGATTGTCTTTGAAGTGTTTTGATTAAATTCAGTTTTTCATTAAGTTAATTCGTAAGACTTTGAATTTTAATCACACTTTGATCATATTTCCCCTCCCAAGAAGTTGCGAACCCTTTGCGAACCCTTTAAACTCTTCGAATTTGGAATTGGTAAGGTTTAAAGCTTGAACTTGAGATGTCAAAATTTGAATTTCATTTGAAAGCTTAGAATTTTCATTTAAAAGATTAGCATTTTCGTTTGAAAACCTTAAAACCAATTCGGAGTTAGTTTGCAACTTCTTTTCCAACTCAATGATCTTATTATCGAGGATCTCACAAGATAAAGATTGTACCTCTTTGACATTGTCTTGACATGGTGATAAGTTGGAACGCGCAACCGTTGATAAAAATTATCTTGTACGTTTAGCAACGTTTCGCATTTGTTTAAATTTAACATGACCGTTCCGATTAGAAGGAGACAATTCATTTCCAGTGTCGTCACAAAACTTCTCTAGCTCCTCTAGTTTTGTCAAAGCTTGATCTGGAGGACAATAAAATGTAAGCCCTTGATCGTTGTCGATTGTGAAATCCAAAAAACGTCCCAAAATGTCTTTCTTCATGATGTAAAATTTGATGACGAAAATCTCTTAAAAGTTGGAAGAAAATTTCTCAATGCTGAAAATTTGAAGAAAATTCGGATAATCTTGACCCGTGGTCTCTCTCGTACAATCGTTTTTCTGAAACTTGTTGAACCAATCGCTTAAAATAACACCGTTGATTTCGTTTTTCAATTTCGATTCCGAAAATATGAACCTCGTATTTTTCCGAAGCTTGAATCTCTTCAAAATCCGCCGTGTAAGTTTAACCCGTATCCGAAAACTGTAGAAAAAAATAAAATTCGTTCTCTTTAAAAAAAATTCTTATTTTTCGATTTCGTCTCTAACGTGAAAACGTGGTATCGCGAAACTTCACTTTTTGTTTTTTAGTAAAGTCTCGAAACCGTCGTTTTCAACTGATCGTGATCTTTTGTGCTCGTTGTAAATACCTCTCTGTTCAAATGACTTGTAATCTTGGTCGAATGACAATGTGTTTGAATGCCTCCTCTTCGTGTATGATGAAATACTGGTCGAACTTTCTTATTCGTGTATGCACAAAACCCATTCGAACCAGTCTATTCGTGTATATAGGAAATTCATTCGAACTAACACTTAGAAAATTTTCAAGATTGGATCAACCTTTGACGTATTCATGTAAATCACCGTGTTCAAACCAGCTAAAAAACCATCCGAGTGCAAATTTCCTATTGTGTGAATTCTTAGTTTTTTTTCTATCAAAGTTCCAATTCCAATTTTATTCGTGTAAGCACAAAACATTCGAATTATTGTATTCGCCTATGTTGAAAAACCATTTGAATATCCATTTTTTCACACGAATGAGAAATTCGATCCACTTTTTAACTAACACAAATTACACCCCATTTGAATAAGATTCACACGAACTCAAAATGTACTAACACGAATATTCGTGTATGTGTAAAATCCAGTCGAATTATCCCTATTCGTGTGTCTTTCAGAAGAATTTCAAATCGAACAAGATGTTCCGGCACCCCACTCTGATACAAGTTGTTAGGTCTGATCAGTTTAGAGAGAGAAAGTTAATCTAGAAAGAGAAATTAGATTTAGCATTAAGCTTCAAAGGTTACATTAATCACACCCCACACTCCTATTTATAGGAGTGTGGGGGCTTTACAAAGACTTCCTAGATATTATAATTATGCCCCTAATAACAAATAAAAATACAAATTCAATGTAATGATTATTCTATTCCTAACAATTCCCCATTCTTGATTATGTCTTCTTTGAAGTCACATTTCATTTGTTTCGTGAATGAATACTTATTCTTTGAATCTTCTCGAAGCTTGATTTATCTTAAAATCGTATCACAGTTCCTTTTCCTTCCACAACACCCGAGAAGTCAACCAAAACCGAGAAATTCTCGCAAATACGTCCATTATGTACATCTTGCTTCCATCTTTACACGTTCTTCCCCAATCTTTCCTTTTGTTTCACATTCTTCTCATTTCTTCATTTACACACGTTATTCCCCTTGATATTAGACTTCCTAGATATTACAATTATGTCCCTAATAACAAATACAAATACAATGTTATGAATATTCTATTCTTAACAATGGTTATGTCATAAACGTCTTTCTAACTTGAATTTCAACAACATTACAACCCTTGTTGTGAAAGGATTAGTCACCGGACTACCTAAGCTCAAATACGTCAAAGATCAACTTTGTGATGCATGTGAAAAAGGGAAATTGATGAAATCATCCCATTCATCAAAACAAGTTTGTGATACGACGCATGTCCTTCAACTAATTCATATGGATTTGTGCGGACCAATGCAAGTGGAAAGTCGAAGTAAAAAGAAATATATTCTTGTGATCGTTGATGATTATTCTCGATATACTTGAGTGTATTTTCTTCATTCTAAATCGGAAACGTCGGAAATTGTGATTTCATTCATCAAGAATAAGCAACTTCATGCTCAACATTGTGTGAAGACAATTCGATCGGATAATGGAACGGAGATTAAAAATCAGATCCTCAATAATTTTCTTGCTAAAGTAGGAATCTCACATCAATATTCGGCTGCTCGAAATCCTCAACAAAATGGAGTAGTCGAAAGGCGTAATCGGACACTAGTGGAAGCCGCAAGAACAATGATTTCCTATTCCAAATTACCTCTTTCATTTTGGGCCGAAGCAATCTCAACCGCGTGTTTCACTCAAAATTGTTCGACAATCAACAAACGATTTTTCATCACACCGTATGAAATAAGGAATGGTCATCTCAAATTTTTACATGCTTTTGGATGAAATTGTTTCGTATTGAATGACAAACATCAACTAAGAAAATTTGATGATAAAGCGGATGAAACAGTGTTTGTGGGATTTCTACGAAATCGAAGGCGTTTCGAGTTTACAACGTTCGAACAAAGGTCATTGTTGAAAGTGTAAATGTATCATTTGATGAGTTTGGTACTATGACCTCGGATTATTTTACATTGGAAGCCGATTCGAACACTTTTTCACCAATCTTAGATACCTTCTTTGACACAATGTACTACTTCAATGATGATAAACAACGTTCTTCAATTTCGAGATCCTTACTCGATATTCCTACCTCAACTCCACCAAATGATGCACCTCCAATTCAAAATGCTACACTTCCTATTCCAAACGAAGAACCTCATATTTCAAATAATGAAACTCAATCACCGGATGAAACAACTACCATAAATGGTGAAGGACAAACCGAAGAAACTGTCAATCCTCGACCGAATTCCACCATTAATTCAAATATTCAACAAACAACCTCATCTAATTAACATGTTAAATCTTGGACAAAATCTCATCCTCTTCATCAAATCATTGGTGATGTCAATGAACGTGTTCAAACTCGCAAGGCTTCATCAAATGAATGTCTTTTCTCAATCTTCATATGTTCAATTGAACCGAAAACACTAGCCGGAGATTTTAGTGATCCAAATTGGATAAATTCTATGCAAGAGGAATTACATCAATTCAAAGCGGTTAGGTGTATTGGAAAAGGTACCTCGACCGAAGTATCGTTCAATTGTGGGTGTCAAATGGATTCACAAGAATAAAAAGGAGGCAAATGGAATTGTGGTGCGGAATAAATCTCGACTTGTGCCTAAAGGATATTCCCAACAAAAAGGCATTGATTATGATGAGACGTTTGCTTCGGTTGCTATATTGAGGAGATTCGAAAATTTCTTGCGTATGCGGCAACACAAAATTTCATAGTTTATCAAATGGATGTCAAGACCGCGTTTCTCAATGGTGATCTCAAAGAGGAGGTTTATGTTGCACAACCGGAAGGCTTTGTTGATCCACATCGACCAAATGATGTTTACAAACTTAAGAAGGCATTGTATGGATTAAAACAAGCTCCTCGTGCATGGTATGAAAAACTTTCTTCTTTTCTCTTAGATGCAGGTTTCACTCGAGCTTCAATTGATACTACACTTTTTAGTCGTAAAAAGGGTCAAGATGCCATTTTTGTTTAAATCTATGTCGATGACATCATTTTTGGGTCCACTAGTGAACATTTATGGAAACAATTTTGTGCGTTAATGCCAAAACGTTTTGCAATGAGCATGTTGGGAGAAATGTCATTTTTTTTAGGATTTCAAGTAAAAAAATTACCTGATGGCATTTTCATTAATAAATCGAAATATATTTTTGAAATGCTTAAGAAGTATAAAATGCTCGATTTTTCTCCAATGTCCGCACCAATGCCTCCTCGAACAAATCTACATGATGATCCTACGGGTCAATCAACGGATGTGACTTTGTATCGAGGAATGATTGGTTGTTTGATGTATTTGACTTCGATTTGTCTGGATATTATGTTTGCAACTTGTATGTGCGCTCGATATCAATCAAACCCAAAAGTATCTCATTTTTTAGCAGTAAAACGAATTTTTTGATACTTAAAAGGTACTAGTGATTTGGGTTTGTGGTATACAAAGACCATGGGTTTTGATTTTATTGCACATTCTGATGCGGACCACGGAGGTTGTAACTTAGACAGGAAAAGTACTTCGGGTGGTGCTCACTTTCTCATAAACAAGCTTATGAGTTGGACATCGAAAAAGCAAAATTGTGTCTTCATTTCCACAAGCGATGTAGAATATGTTGCAACCGCCATTTGTCTTTCACGAGTACTTTAGATACGCACACAACTTCGGGATTATGGATATGAAGCGGATTCTATTCCGATTTAATGTTATTCAACAAGTGCAATCTCTATTTCCGCAAATCCGGTTCAACATTCCCGTACTAAGCATATTGATATTCATTACCATTTCTAAAAGATAACATTGAAAAATGAATAATTGAATTACATTTTGTTAAAACCGATTTTCAAATTGCCGATATTTTCACGAAAGACTTGGATGAAAAACGATTTAATCTCCAAGTTCGGTATGTTAAACCTAAAACATTTAATCGGTTACTTCCAGTTGTAGTTTAGTCGTTTCTTTTTGTAATTTTTTACTTGTGAATATGTGTTTAGTATGATCATTTTATATGTTTCGAAAATGGAATTATCTTTTGAGGGGGAATCATAAATTTAGGGGGAATACTCATTTGAGGGGGAATAATTGGTTTGTTTACGTGTTCGTGTTTGTGTGTATATATGCTTGTGTATTTTTGTTTGTGTGGCTATGTGTTTGTCTAATTCATGTTGATCATTTTCATATTTTCGTGGGGGAATATAGAATAAAAAGATGAATTTTGTTTGCGTGGCTATGTGTTTGTCTAATTCATGTTGATCATTTTTCATATTTCCGAGGGGGAATACAGAGTAAAAAGATGAATTTTGTCGAAAATATCAAAAATAAGTATAAAAATTGAAAAAGTTTGAAAAATAAAAGTGAAGGGTAGAAAGTGAAAAGTTTCATATGGTTATCCATGAATAACACATTAGGTATTCGGATTCTATATAAGGTGAAAACGACTTAATTTTTCATATCACATTTTTACTTTAAAATTTCACTTTCAATCTCTTTGGGGTAAACGGTTTTTCTGAAGATCATTAAAGCTCTAAGGATCAATACCGACATTTTAACGAAGAACAGTTGAATTAGGTTAATTTATTCTGTTACATGTTCTTCATGTTTTCTTTAAAAAAAAATTATGATTAGGATAATCATGTGTGATAATTGTGTTTTTGTATGATATTCGAATGTGTTTATGCGTAGAGTTTGTGACTTAGATCCAATTCGTATAAGTTTTTCTTGATTAAACTTGTTTTTCTAGGTAGTCGATTGTGTTTCGAATCGAATTAGGATTCACTTGAACTGGATTTGTTAGTGCACGAATTAAAAAGATAGATGAAAATTGGTTAAGTGTTGATTCGATTTGAATGGAGTGTTATTTTGCATAGACACGAATAGGATTCCTTAAGACACGAATGGAACAAAAGGTAAGCAAATTGTCTAAGTGTTAATTCGAATCGAATGGGATGAAATTTTTCTTAGGACACGAATAAGTTTAATAAACACACGAATGGATTAAGTGCATGATGTTTTTCTAAGTGTGTATTCGAATTGAATGGAGTGAGATTTTACATAGACACGAATGGCTTTCTTTAAACACGAATAACTTTTGTTAGGACACTAATAAGTTTCTTAACATGGATGTAAGAAGATGAATGAAATTTTTTTTAAGTCTGAATTCGAATCGAATGGCTAGAAATTTAATATAGACACGAATAGGTCTACGAATGGAATGAAATTGTAAAAATGACCAAGTGTTTGTTCGAATCGAATTGTTTTGAATTTCAATGTTAACACGAATGAATCAAATTTTTGGGGAAAATACCCAAGTGTTCCTTCGATTCGAATGAATAAATACATGAATGAGTTTGCAAATCTTTTATTCGAACCGAATGAGATTTTTTCAAAATCAATGCGGCACAGTTTTTTCTCGGTGCGTTGCAGTCAGACCACAAACCAACTTTTTTATTCACTTGAGTTGAAATTTTTCAAAACGACTTTCAATTACTTCAGATTGGGACTCGGTCTTAAAAATAATTGAGCGTAAACGAAACGATATCTATATCTATTATTTGAATTCACTTCGAGTGAATTTTAGTACTCGGGTCTCGACTAGAAATAGTTCATTTGTTATGTGTTCATTTAATATATCTCGATCTCATTATTTTTTCAAAACTTGAAGTTTCTCTTACATTATTTTTGAGGAAAAGAGTGGATGTATTTTAGTAGCGGATTCTCGAGATCTCGACTAGAACTAGTACATTCACTCAACGTCTTCTTAGATTATTGTGTATTGATACTTCATGATGCATTAAAATATTCAAATGTGATCAAATCTTTCAAACAATATGGGTTTCTTTTCTAAATATTGATATAATCACGAGAAATATGCTTTAGTAGCAAATCTTTTAAATTACAACTAGAATTTGCACATTTTTACCTTGTTAGATGTGTTTTAGTAGCAAACCTTCGGGTCACGACTAGAACTAGCACATTTAACTTTTTTAAGATGTGTTTAAGTAGCAAATTTAATTGATCACGACTAGAACTATCGCATTTTACGGTATTGTCGATATATTTGTAAAAATATTCACGTTTGAAGTGTGATTTATAATGATCAGATCTTTTCAAAATCACACTTTCAAAAAGTTTTTTATTTATCTAACGGTGTGTGATGCTTCTTAAATATCAAATGGTGTGAATGAAGAAAAACGGTGAAAACAAATACAAATGTTCAGGAGGAACATCGCATGCCAAGATATCCCGATGAAGAAACGGTTCTTCCTACGAGTTTGTGGTTAGACATGACGGCCAACAACACAACGATTGATCTTGATCTCTATCAAAGCGCTTTTCCGGTTTTTCTCTCTATTATCAAGTATCATCCATGGAGAGAATTCTTTGTTAATCATCCACGAGTGCCCAAAGTGTGTCTTCAATACATGTGGCATCACATGCAATATCAAGAAACCAACAATTCTCCGGATCTTGAAGAACCTTTGGAGGAGTCACTTGCTTGTAAATTTGGCGATTGTCGTTGTGATTTGACAGTGAATGAGCTATTAAGTGTTTTACATCTACCATATCATGATGAATATGATCCGATTCCGACAAAATATTTGGAGTTGATGGTGTATGTTGAGAAGTCGGGATATCTTGGAGATTTGTTAACGATTAAGTTGGATTGGGATTTGATTCCAAAGCATTGGTAATTTCTTCTACAACTAATGGTTCATAATCTCACGCCAAACGAAAGAGGGAAGGATTATGCCAATCGAATTATGTGGCTAACCTTCATCTTTGAACTCAGATTTGATATCGCTCGACTTGTCTTTGATGACATACGTGAGCACATCATCAAGAACAACAAATATTTGGCTCAGGAAAGGATGAAAGTAGAAGAGTCATTAAATCATCCGAAGAAGTCTCTTATAAAAATGAAGAAGGATATCAAGAAACCAAACATTCCGTATCAAAGGTTTCTACAAATAAAAGTTGCCAAGATTCTTATCGAAGGTCCTCAAACATTCAATCGACATGTAGGCGATCATATGTATCCTGAGTATTTCACTCCGGTGTTCAAGCCACGTCCAAAGGCAACATCGGAGTTTGGGATGCCTATCCCTATTGGAGATGAAATAATTCAAACCTTAAGGAATTCACCAACTCGTATGGAACAATCAGAGCCAATTGTTCCTTCCCAACGAGTTCTAGCGCCTACCGAAAGTGGGGTTTAGACCTAGGTGAGCGAAAAGATGATGATCGTAAAAGTGGAGGAAATGATGATGATACCAACGTTGGTAATGATGATGTAGGGGGGGATGGGAGAATTGTGGTTGTACATAAACCAGTACACACACCGGTACTTGTACTCGCGATTCCTTCGGGCACAAATGAGGAAGGAGTTGAAAAATGGTAAGTAATAGTGAGGGAAAAAATAGGGGGGCCAAAAAGAAACGAAAAAGAGCCCCATCCGACACTAGGTTTAGACACCGGGGCACCAAGTCTACTACTCTCAGTCGTTTGTCGACAAAGGGTATTGAAAAAGAAGTTGTCTCCCCAACAACGCAAATGGATAATACCCCTCCTCACCACTCATTATCCCCACTGGATGATGTTTCAAAAAGCACGAGACAAAGCCTACTTTTACCAACGTCTACTCCTTCGGACTCGGATGTTATTGAAATAGAGAGTCAAGATCCTCGACTCTCGCCATCTTTTGACACGAGTCGAGTCCTCCTCACTTAGCTATCATTTCTAGGGATGCACATGATCCTAGTCGTCTTAGTGACACTAGCGGAACGGTTATAAGAAGTTCGTAATCCGAACGCTTCTAAGGATTGACCGAAACCCTGCCTCTGTTAACATCACGTCAGCGGTCAAAGCAGGTTCGTCTAGTGGTGCTTTAGTGTCACACCTAGATACGGTAATGATCAATCTTAGTGATCTCGGTTTTTCCCCTTGGATGATCGAGCTTGCTCGAATATCTATTCCTTACCCCGATTCAAACAGAAAGGATAAGGCGAAGGAGGAACTTGATCCGGTTAAACGAATTCGTTATCATTTGGATGCAATTGAAGCACGTCAAACGATTGATAAACGAAAGCCTCTAATGGATGATAGTGAACAACGATCTCTTCATCCACAAAAATACATGCTTTCAATTCCGATCAAGACTTCTTCTTCTCTACCTTACATCAAGGGTTCTACATCTACAAACCGTCTTGATACTTCGTCACCGGTTCGTGTTCATGAATCTCCTCAAACACCATTGAAAATCACATCTTCTCCTTACAATGAACCATTGATTCTTTAAAAGAACTCCAAACATGCATCTTTTAAGACGGGAAAACAAGTTAAATGGAAATTGCTAACTCTTGATCCGATTCCTGAAACTTCGGAAGCTCAAGACATTCCGAAAGATCCACGATCAGACTTTGATGTTGTTAAAGAGTTTTTGAAAAGACTACCACGAAATTTGATTGAAGAAGCTTATCTGGATATGGTTATCGAAAGTCATTCGTATTCTCTTCGAGATTCTTCTATTATTGATGCAATAGCTCTCAATCGCGATTATGTTCCTATAAGTTTGGATGACCTATTTGAGTATGAACAAGCGGAGCTTCTTACGTTGATTTCGAAATATAAAGCTTTCAATACTCATTGTCGAGCTCAAGCCGAAGGTTTCCATAAACACAAGCATTTGGATGATGACCCCGATGATCAACCAAATGATGGGGAAAATGTAGAGCGTTTAAAGAAAGTAAAACTTGAAAGAGCTTCGGAAACGGCAAAAGGATCGAGTTTGTCTCAACAAGGGGAAAAAGATGTAATTGATGTTGAAGAAGATGACAAAGAGTTAGTAGATGAGGAGATTGTATGGGAACAATCGGATCAAATGAAGATAAACAACATAATAAAGAAATGGTTGAACAAAGTGGTTTTGAAAAAGTGGTTGAAAAAACGGCTAGCAAAGATCGAGACATCGATGATCTTTATTATAGTGCAATGGTACCTGAAAATGATGAAAATCTTGATCCGCTGGTCAGAAAAGTCATTTGTGTTAGACTTCGAGAGTTAAGGAAATATGATAAAAGTGAAGGTGCCGATTGGAGTCCAAGGAAAGATGAGTTTGAAAATAGATTGAAGCAACAGGGTGTATATGATCTTCGAGATGAAGACAAGGAGAAAGAAGAAATAAGGTTACAAAACGAGCATAAGGAACTTTACAAATATGATTTGATGAATGAGTTTGGTCTCCCAAGATACGAAGGAATCGATCTTGAAGAACTATGAAAAGTCTACACAGAAGATTGTATGGAAGACCAAGTTGAACACTTCTTTGTTCAAAAGCCGAAAAAGGTTGAACCGGCTATCCTACATGGGGTTACAACGAAAGAGAAGGATTTGTGGAGAGACTTCAAATATTTCATTCATGTCAAACGAAATGGAGTAAATCAAGTGTATTCAATTCATGGAATTTCGGATGTCAGAAATATTGGATCAAAGTTTCACAATGGAATTGAATTCGCTACATTCAAGGTTGCAAGAAATGATGGAAAGGTGTATAGCTTCAGAGAAGCGGATTTCAATGATCTAAATCCGAATGATATATAATGGTTTTTCACCTCTATGAAAAGATGGCCAAGGAACAAGTCGGTGGAACGATTTGCCGAATCAAGAATTAAAGGTTTATGGAAGGAAAGTCGAAGAAGCAACATACTTTGACTTTCAAATTGCTCTTGAAAGTGGAAGAGGAAAAGTGAACTTAGTTGCTCCAAAACGAGAATTCTCAGTCATGCATCTAACAAAGTGGTCAATAGTGAATCTCGGTGATAAAGGGATTGTTTATACAAGTCCACATTGGAGTGACAACATTGTAATGTTATTCAAGGAAGTTCACCATTACTCGACGGGTACACTACGTTTGATTCGCAAAGAGATAGATAGTATTATCAAGAATGGCGATGAAAGCGCAAGCTCTGATGGTTATGCTAAGTGGAAAGTGGATAGTAAAGAGTACGAGTTTTGGGAGAGATGCTATTGAAGAATGTTTGGAAAAAAGAAGAGTTATCCAAAGATATGAAATGCGCTTAAAGATTCGTGAAAGCAAGTATTCAATTTTTGCAACGATTAAAGCTCAACGTCGTCGGGAAATGCAACAAGAACAAGGCAAGTTTGCTAAGTTGTATCCCAAGTTTAAAGAAAAGGAAACTCCAAACTCTCAAGCTCAAGATTGAAGATTTAAAGCTTAGCATAGAATTTTTGACTTGTATTGTAAAATTTTGTACTTACCATTCTAGAAACTATATTAAAGAGGGACATTGTAGGAGTATAAATGTAATTAATATGATTTCTAGAAGGTAGATTGTGTAATATTGAATAATTACCCCTTGCCTATAAATAGGTAAGGGGTGTGCATGGAATATATGACTTTTGCTTCTCATTTCTCATTGTTCATTGTTTCTCACCTAACAATACCCAACTATCTCCGTGAGGTATATCTCCGTTCATGTATTGTCGATAAGAGGGACATTTAATGACTCCCGAGCTTAAGTGGGATAAATTACGAGGAGATGGAATGGAGGATGACCCGTTGACTTGACTGATTATGTTTGGACATGACAACTCCTAAAAATGTAACATTACATATATGTAACTCATGTGACAAGCTATGTGTATGATTACGGAGAACTTCGAGTTATACATGCAGCTGAGTTACAAATATGCTCATTCGATATAAGAGATATTACGGAATTAACTTAACCTATTAATTTAAACTTCCCATTATAGCATGAGTTGACGTCTTGGTGAACAACCCTTCTTATCTTTGCTTTTCCACTACCTACCTTTTATGCTTAATTAGTTTACTTAGCAAAAACAAACCAAACCCCTTTATCCGTTAAAACCAACTAAAAGGTATTAACTAGTTTAAGAAAACTGTCTTCAATTCACTGAGTTCATTAGTGACGACCTAGGTCATCCTTACCACTAACTACGTATATGGTATTTATACCTCTTACATAAGTAGTAGAAAAAAGAATCTTGGCTAATCCCCAGCTCTTACAAATATTAAATCCTTATGATATTCTTGGACTGACAATCCGAGCGTATCGCATTACTATAAAATACATCGTTTATATCGGTATTACCTACTTACCAACCCGTTTGATTAAACCAACCTGTTTCGACCTATTACTCTTTATCTCTAACTTTATTAAAAAGGACCTACATACAAACTCATCTTAGATTTGCCACTGCACTGAATTCACTAAGCATTAACGACAAGAACATTCGTTGATCATTTAGAGTACATCAACATATCCATACCCAAATTTCCTATCCCCACAATCAATTACTACTCATCTACCATTTTATCATGATCCTCATTATTGATTGTTACGTCCGAGGTCGATTGAGATCAATTACTTAATAAGGTTAACATGTTTCCTTTTCTTATTGCAGAGAGACGAAAGAGCCAGATCAAGTCGGGGGTCAGCTCGTTAAAGAGCTTCAAACTAGGGGCAAGCATGCTTCGGTTCGGCTCACTTTTTGCATAAAACCAAACCAAAAAGTTCGGTTGTTAAAAGGTTAGGAACCGTTCGGTTTGGTTCGATTTTTAACTATTTTTTTATGCGTTGACTAGTTTGACTTTATTATCAACATGATATACGTTTTATTCGACAATCAAGTATACTTTTCACATAATAATCAATAAATTTTTTGCATATTACGTGTAATGATTTTGATCTAAAACAAAACCAAAACTAAAACAAATGTTTCAGTTTTTCATAAATCAAAAACTAAAACCGTCAATTTTCGCTTTATTTTAATTTTTTCAATTTCAATTCAATTTCGATTTTTCTACTCACCTATTTCGAACACCTCACAAGAATATATTTACATCCGATCTGTTATCATCCTACTCTTGTCGTGTCCCACAATTTGGTGAAAAGTAAGCCAAACCACGCGTATACTTATTTGTTAAGTAGTGGAAATAGGCCATACTTATTTTTTTTTAATTTGTCTTATACCTATGGAGAAAATTATGAAACTTCTACGTGGGACCTTTTAATACGAAATCGTTATGTAATTACAAAATTATTAGCTTTCCTATTTTACTTTTTCCCTGTCATCGAAACCCTAATTAATTAGGTTACATTTATTTGTTTGATTGTGATTCTGCCGGAGCAACAAAACCTCTGATTTCAGGTATTTATTTCCTTGGATCCAATTACATAAACTATTTCGGCTTTTAATTTTATGCCTCATTTTTATATAATCTTGACCTTTTTTTTAGCTAATTATCTAGTTAATTCTAGTTATTGTTCTATGATCACTTCATTTCCATTTAGAATGTGTCAATTGTGCAATAAAAGGATAACAATTTGCAAGATTATAGCCAGAAATATTTTCAGAGTATTTACCAAGTGATCAAATTTTTATTGTTTACGTGAGATAAACTAAAAAGTTTTGGTTTTGATTTTTATGGGTTTAAACCTCAAAAATAACGTAAATATTCCGCCCCTGATTATAGTTATCATCAGCTTATGTCTTCAATACCGAGCTTAACGATTTATTATGTTTTTCGTCGAGGTTGTGTTATGCTGATAATCTATTATTTCTTTCGTTTTTCAGGGTAAACCACTGAAAGTGCCTTTATTAAACGACTAAATGGGACTTTGCTTCTCTTCTGTGAGTTTTCCTTCCTACAAACAACTTATCTTTATTGTTTCTGCCATTTCGTGCCATTTTCGTATGGATAATCTAAATGAATGTGATCGATATAGCATTGAAAACCTATAGTAAAAGATGACATGGCTAGTCAACAATGATTCGTTTCCTTGGTTAATAAAAGAATGAGTTTATGAGATCTTTTAAGATTTGATGACGTCAACATATAACCTAATATTCATGGGAAACATTGAAACTTGCAGGTTAGGGTTATCCATTTTTTAGTAATATAGAGTGAAACATGAATTAATAAGTCCAACACTTTTTATAACGAACCAGGATTGCTGTGTGCAGAAGCTGATATCACTATTCTAGAGTCCGAAAGGATATGTTGGACATCTAGAGTCTAATCTCTGCTTAAATAACCACTTCCTCATCAGGCTTACGGTTCAACTGTGAGCCAACTGTCAATGTTGTTTTGGAAATCCTCTTGGTATATCCAAGTTAAAACTTAAATAATTGGAAGTTACCATTGCATGCTACTGAAATAATTTACGCACATTTGTTTTCTTCCCATGTTATTATGTAATGTGAATTGTACATTAAATAGACAAGAAAAACTTTCTTCATACCGTCGTTATAGGGAGATTTTAAAGATCAAAATTTTAAGAAATATGTTTCTGCAGTTTATATCTGAATTACAGCTTTTCTGTCGAAGTTGTTTGTCAATAGTATCTCTGTACATAACAGACCTATGTATATGGGAAATTCGAAGTATTCTGATTAGAGGTGGAAATTTCAATCCAATAAGATGAAAACGTGTCAATTCAAGTTGGATTTGCTTGATAACTGGTCAAAGGTATAAAATATGAAAAAGTAGCTAAAAAGGTGAAATGAGTTAAACGAGTCAAAACTCGTCTATTGTATATTCACGTGATTATAGTGTCCAGAAGTGATTTCTGATAAAAAGTTATATTTTTTAATTGGAAAATGCTATTGACAGGCCTGTAGGTTGTCATTAGATATTTATTACCTGCCTTATTTGTTTGTACATTAAAAAAAAATTCACCCCCTGCATTTTCGGAATCACAAATACATAATGAATGTACAACCAAATTATACTGTTTTTTTTTCATATTCAAACGTTTAAATATATTATCTATTTACTTATCAAAAAAATGGACAAGTGTTGGCCGGTTTTCCCTACCCGCCGTTTTGCCACCTCAAATTCTGTTGGACGTTCACATAAAGTAATACATCAGAAGCCCAATCGAGTCTTTAATGCTATTGTGGCAACGCATTTTTCAACAGAAGTATCATACATACAAATGATCACCAATTCCATTTTTCAATCTTCGAGGGTATCCACTTCCCATGAGTGATATTCTTCTGATTAATGTCCATACTAACCTTACAATAATCTTATCTAAAAATTTAATCATTTTTCGATTTTTTTTATTCTTTTCATCTAGAAAATTGGTATGAAATGGAAATTCTCACCTTTCTGATGTCAGATCCCCTCCCCCTCTGAAAAGAAACAATCTATCATCAGATTATGTCATGTGATGATTTCCGTAAAACTAAATTATACATTTCATCTGCGTTTTTTCTGTAAAAAGCTTATCAAATCTCAATGCACGACCCAACTAGAGTTTCGTCCCGCAAAAGCTCAATTGCTATTGGTTTTGACCATTAACATTTTCATAATTTTGAGTGTATGATGTTAGTTTCATATATGCTGAGTTTTGATGCTAATGAATAATATTTGTAGAGTCCGCCTGAAGAAGATGAGCCTGAAAATCGTACTCAATTGGCGGGAGGTAACGTGACTCTAGTCACTACCAAGGATGTTTGGGACCAAAAGCTGTCAGAAGCAAAGACACAAGGCAAAATCGTAAGTCATTAAGACATTGTTTCACATTCTGAGGACATTTTAATGACTTTTTATCTAAGTTCTGTTATCTTTTTTAATATTTGTCATCTTGTTTACGGTTGATAGGTGATTGCCAACTTCAGTGCGTCGTGGTGTGGGCCTTGCAAATCGCTTGCACCATACTACGTTGAGCTTTCGGAGATGCATCCTTCTCTTATGTTTCTGACCGTAGATGTTGATGAGTTAACAGTAAGTTACTTTATTTTTGTGTATTCTTCTAATTAAATCTTTCCAACATTTTTTTTACTTATGATGGGACCCGGATAGAAATTTACATTAAATAGCACTGACCAATGTTAACCAACAAGATAACAACCTATATTCGGCAGATAGGCCAACTCTCCTATAAATTTGTGTGGTCTAGATTCAAGAAGACAGTCTTTTTAATGATGCTCACTTGTTAATTCTCTTGATAATAAACATAAACTAATAATCAACCGTAGTATTATTAAATGGGACACGGCTCATGCACTAGCCTGGCAACTTACTGACTGATCTTACAATACTGGAGGAATTCTGATGATGACATCTCCAACCAGTAACGACTAAGCAAGTTTTTTTTAATCAAAATCTATGCACAAATAGTCCTCGTTGTGTTAATTGTAACCAAGTTAGATGTACTTTCTGTTTTCAGTGTTTTTGTATAGAAATGACATTTGTATTGAAAGGTTAAACGCGCCTTAGTGGCTTGGACTGATACATTGATATCTGACGAGTCCAAGAATTCTATGGAACGTTTTGCTATATAAAAAGAAAAAGATTTTCGAAAATCGGAACACCATAGGCTATTTTGTCCACGCCCTTTTCAAGGCTTGTAAGACCATCGGTCCTCGCAGTTGTCCATGTACCAGTAGAAGATTCGGAGCAGCTACTGCGGGCCCTGCTTCTTCAGGCGAAACTCCTGGTTGAGGAGTTATCCAAAATACTGCCAAGATATCAGTATCCTTGGTTTTAGAGTCAGGAGTATTAAGTCAATTTATAATCTTTAACACCAGCTTTAAATTCAACACTCGCTTTTGTCTCCCAAACTTATGGCCCCGGAATGGATAGCTGGTTAGCATGGAGATATCGTAACACTCAACAAAGCGCGTTTGAAAGCTCTGAGTGATTAAAACAGATCACACATCTATGGTTAATTGGGAGGTTTGACAAAATATTTAAATTACGATGTAATAAATGGCATGTCAGCACGAGTTTGGGTGGAAATGTATGCTTCTTTTAGTAAATGGGTCATGTTAGGATAAATAAATAACATAACCACTATAACACAATAAATACCGCATCAAACAATTTAGCAGATTGTATCATTTAATATAGACTTTGTACTTCTTTGTTGGCCGTGTCCCCTTTTAGCAATATTTTTTTTTTTTAAATATAACCTGTTTGTGATAACAAGACACAGGGTGGATCAACCCCTATATATAAGAGAACCATATCATACATAAAGTCATAGACAGAGCCACAGCAAAGACTACTCAATTAACTTATATTGTCTGCATTTGTACAACACTTGCCATGATGAAGTTGTATATATCTATATATATCTTTACGTTTGTGATGAAATAAATTTTGATACAGGACTTTAGCACACAATGGGAGGTAAAAGCTACTCCAACATTCTTTTTCCTTAGAGATGGGCAACAATTTGATAAGCTTGTGGGAGCCAACAAGCCCGAACTGCAGAAAAAGGTAACCGCCATTGTGGATTCACAAGTCCCTGCTGGTCAAAAGTAACCATAGTTTCGTCAATGGTCCTTTTTTGTTATCAATCGGGTACAGAATTCTAAATCTTTTTCTGTGAGTATTGTATGCTTATGTGAAGCTTATATTACATTGTGTTCTCTACGGTTGATGGTACATACACTCATCTAGCCACAAGTATCTCAACATATTATTTTCTTCACTTCATTGTCAAATTCAGAATGTTGTATTGTCACTTTTTTAGGTTGTTTTGGAGTTCAAATTTGTTGTTTCTACAAAAAGTCATGTTGCTCTATGAATCCATTATTAGTTATAATAATATCCACATCAACAAAGTTATGAGATATTTCATAGTTTAATCTCGAATGTTAATAATTGTCTTGGTCGTTAAAAAACATCCAAGCAATTTATGTATTCAGAAGATAGTCATATCGGCTATCTGTTAAGACACTTGGTACTAGAAGTGCATTCGTGGGAACGACCTTAAATATGTAAATGTATTGTGTTTTTATCACGACTCAATGAAGTCTGTTCGATAGGTAGACTATACTTGTTACAAGGTATTCATGTGATTGGTAGCGTTGATGCTACATCTAAGACTCACTCCGAGGAATATAAGGTTTGATGTCGATCAATGGGAAACAAAGACAAGAATGTTTTGGTCAAAAAAGGATCGCATCGGTAAAAACAAATGTAACCTTGACTATTGTAAACATGGAAAGCGAAATGTGCGAGATTCTTTACATATGACTAAACTTGTTCGTTAAGCATTGCTTGAACTTTAGTTGGTGTTATTTGTATTTGATGACGACCCTTTGAGAGTTTGAGGTGTTGGCCACAAAGATAATTTATGGCTTTGTGTCGATGATAATCTTGTTTGAAAATTGACCCTTAAGCCATGATTCCTACTGGGTTTTGTTTCCCATTTAATTATTTGTTAAGCTTTCTTTTATTACACAGTTTTTCAGAAAAATTATCGATGTCTTCTTGTGGCATTTCTAGCCGCGGAGTCATCTTTATCTATAACAATAATATATATTAAAAAAGGTATATCAAAAGATATATGACAAGTGTAGGCTATTAAATTGGTTTCAACATTAATTTTAAATCTTTAAATCAAAATGGTAATGTCATATAATCATTATTAACTATTTTCAGTTAGTCCGCACATGTTTAATGCAATTTTAAATCCTTGATCTAAATAATACTCCAATTTATAGAACTTTTAGGAATAATCTAAAATATAGATCATATGTTATTTCAAAAATAATATCAAGAACATTTGCAAAAAATCTATATCCGAATTCGATTATACATTGGGTGAGGTTCATGTAAAAACAACTTCAATTATACAAACGATAAAACACTACAAAATCAACTGAAAAACCGTAAAAAAAAAAACTTTTTTCTTTTGAAATTGTTTGAAAGAATCCTAATTAAATAATTTTTAGATGTTTTTCATGATTTTCACACTCCAAATTAGATGCATTTTGTAAAAAGTTTATATATTTTTCATAATTTAAATACAAATTAATTTGAAAATAGGTATATATAATGTTATAATACAAGATTTTGGTCAAAAAGTTAAAAAAAAAAAATAGATTCACTTTTGAACATTAGATGCATTTGTTGAAAAATTAGACACATTTTGTGAAAAAATGATTTATTTCACTAAATTTAAATACAAGTTTATTGGAAAGTAGATATAATACAATTTTTTTTATCAAATATTTAAAAAAACTCAGATGCATTTTTAATCTTTTTAGATGTATTTTTTTACCAAAAAAAAAGTGGTGAAAAATATATCAAATGGATACTCGTTGGAAAAATAAATAAATTGTTCTAATAGTATAATAAGTTTTTTATAAAATTTATTTACACTCTAGATATGCAATATTTTGGTATGGGTTTAGAGGAATTATACTAATATTGCTGTCAGATGGTTCAAATTCCCAAAATTCTCAACGGTATGTATACAATCTATGAATTTCTAGTAGTATTTGTCATCATGAACGCCCTGATTTTGTTTTCCTAAACACGTGACTTGGTTTTTCAACTTTGCCCTAATTTCAAGAAAGTGTGATACCCAATTTTGAATTTGATGTTAGTACTTATGATCGCTGTTTCCTTATTTCCCCTCTTGAATTGTTGATTTCTCGATTATATTGCATCCCTTATTGTCTATGCCAGTTTTCCCCAAATTATATTATATTTTTTCAATCACTTAGACAACACTCTTCATGACCTGTTTAAAATATCATTTTTCTGATTAATAAATGAAAATGTTTAAGAAAGTGATTATCCTAACCAAGTGTCAAATTGGTGTTAAAACTTTTTTTCCTCGTAAGCTATAAACCTTCTGCAACTTTTCTATTATCATGTATACTTTTTTTTTCTATTGTCATGTTGAGTACTTGATTCCTTAGCTTTTCTCATAAGTATGTTCGTGTGGTTATTGCCATCCTAACTTCCTTTAACCTCTAAACGTAGTTATTTATGGTCTGTAAAACAAGATGCATCTCATGTTTTATTCTCACTCAAATTGAAATAAAAATTAGGAGTAAAAATGGTTGGATAATGCATTTCATTTTATTTATTACTCAACGTACATTCATATACTATATAATGGAAATGAGGTGGTTTACGATATGATTAGCTTAGCAGAAGTTGATTTGTTATTTTATAGTTTTAGTTATTAGTTTTAATGTTTTATGTAAACTAGCATAATAGTTTTAGTTATTTGTTCCCATGAAGAGACAACTAGACAAGTAGGTAACAAGTTAAAGATGTAACTGAAGAGAGATGTTACATTGTGGGTTTGAAACTTGCAGCTGATACTGAGATGACAAAAGCTTGCAATAAAGAGAATGGCTCAAATGTCAATAGGTATTTTAGATAAATCAAGTACGTTAGGTTATTCAAGCATCTTGATATTGTAGAAATCAAGCATATGATAATTATGTAGCTTTTAAATTGATGGAACATGATCTTCACCAAGTTATCAAGGTCAATGCGATTCACCATTTGAACATTATAAATTATGATATCAGCTTTTCCTATGTGTTTTGGGAAATTTGTAGCTTTGCTACTTAGTCCTGGTTAATTGGATTAAGCATGCCTATAGTTTGAATGTAAAGTTTTTTATAAAGGTTATAAAATTTTGCTGGGGTTTCAACCCTTTATAGAAAATAAAAAATTGGACTTAAGAGCAAATGTATTTCATCTAGATTTAAAACCCAAATTGATTCTTGCCGTATTAGTTAAAGATTAATTTGTGACTTTAAGGTTCCCCTGGTAGTATTAATCATGTGCCATCAACCATGTTTCAAGCATGTTTCGACGGTATGCTAAAGTTATTTTGTGAACCCGGTGGACAATTTTCGTGGCTCCGCCCCAGGATGGGTTGTATATGAGTTTGAATTTTCAAATGGGTCACGTACTCTTATTTTTCTTTCTTTCTTGTTTCTTTATTAAAAACTAAATATTAAATTCTAAATCAATTCCTAAATCTAATACTATCAAACAAACAACTTTTAAACTATCATACATTATTAATTTATTTATTTATTTTTCAAACCTATAACCATTAATATACCAATTACCAAACCTATTTTAAACCAGACACTACCTTAAACTTTAAGTTGTTTATTAAATGGGTTTTGAAGATGTTTTTACTGTTTTTCTTTTTGATCCCTTGTATATTTGATCCACATTCTATATAGGCAAGATTTTAGGTTAAGGATCTCGGATTCAGGATATCACGCTAAGGATCTCGTGGTCTCGATCTCAGGTTAAGGATCTCGGGTTCAGGATATCAGGTTAAGGATCTCGGGTTCAGGATATCAGGTTAAGGATTTCGGGCTTAGGATCTCGTGTTCAGGATCTCAGGCTTAGGGTCTCGTGTTCAGGATCTCAGTCTTAGGATCTTAGTATCCTGGGCCTATATGTGTTATTAACTCATTTATATCCGTTGTATATCTTGACCAGGTCAATCAAGAAAGATTTTGGACTTAGTCAAGCATTAAAAACGTGTTAAAGGAGTCAATTATGATGGGAGAAAAACAAGGAGCCGTTATTAGACCGGCCTTGAAGACCAAGTTAATGCTGAAATCAGGAGATCCCTACTATTTCGGGATCATATCTGTTTTTTGTTTATTATATAAACTGTGGCAAATGATCAAATTACGGATCAAATCTTCACAACCTCAACACTATACACTCGTTCTTCAACATTCTCAGCTGTTCATCACACACTTACACACTTTTCACCTTAGATTGATCATTTGCGCTCTCGTATTGTATTATCTTACTTTTTTCTAATAAAATTAACAAAGGAAAGGGATTATTATCCCTTCCCAAGGTTTTATGTCGACAATCCAAAAGGATTAAGGGCTTTCATCGTATATCATCGTGTCAATTTACTTTAATCGCACTTTTATTACGTTTTTATAACTTTTTCTGAACAGTCTCGTGATCAACAGTGAGATCACAGTCGAGATCACAACAACAACTAACCTCACTTTTACTTATTTGATCACATAATTAAGCTTATTAATTTTTGGTCAAAACAGTTTGGCGCCCACCGTGGGGCAAGTGGTTCTTTTACCATCAAAACTTTGTTAAAAGCTTTTCTTAATCAATATTTATCAAAATTCTTTACAAAATGGCATCTCATGGAAAGTCAACTTTTGTTTCATCAACCTCCGCAACCTCAGCTCAGTACCACCTTCCACAAAACCCATTGGATCATCACCCTGGTTTCAGAAGCTAGATAACACTCAGAAAAAGACAATATCTGCAGGATCCAATTTATCTGGATCCAAGGTATCTCTTCTTGACCCTCCAGTTGTTTCTAACAATGATATTGCTTTCATGTTCTCATAGGTAACAGATCATTACAGGAGAATTGAGAAGGGAAATGAGGAACTGAAGAGAGAGATGGATGGTATCAAGGCTAGAATGACAGATCCCGGCATTCCAAAATCAAGTCCTTTACAAGGAAGGAACTTGAACTTTGATACTTCCTCTTAAGAAATGTACTCAGGAGATTTCATGTCCATGCGACAAGACACATGATTTCAAACTCCTACGACTGGAACAAGAGTGTCCGAACCAATCTACGGAACCATGGTCTTGACAATGTGTGATCATGAGAACATTCAAAGATCATCACGTCAGAGGCCTGGTACAGGTAACATGTCAAATGTATTTCCTACTGAAATTAACAATTCACAGGATTAATGTATTATCCCGAGTATCGCGAGGGAATTAGAGAAGTTGAAAGCTATGATTACCAGCGTGCCTGGTGTAGTACAACCTATCCCGGAGATGTCTTCATCAGCTCACAATGAATCAAGATTCGCTCCACCAATATGCAACGCTGAGATCCCAAAGCGGTTTCAGACTCTGAGCATGAAGCCATATGATGGAACTACTGATCCAGAGGAACACGTCGCTCAGTATAGGGAAAGGATGGAGATCATACCCATTCCAACTGATCTCAAAGAAGCTTGTTTATGCAAGGGCTTCGGAGCAACCTTAACTGGAGCAGCCTTAAATGGCTACTTAAAGTTCCTCCTTATTCAATTACTTCTTTTGCTCATATGATCAATCTATTTAATAATCAGTTTTCTTGCAGCAAGATCTTCGAAAAGTTGACTACTTACCTTTATAGGGTAACTCAAGCTCATAATGAATCTCTTAGGGATTTCATAGGAAGGTTTGGGAGAGAAGCGTTAGGGATCCAAAATATGGATTTGCCCACTGTAGTCCAAGCTTTGAAAATGGGACTTAAAAGAGATAATCAATTTTATCAGGATCTCGTAATGAACCCGTGCAGGAATCTAAATGAAGCTAGGACTAGAGCATTAAGGTTCATCCGGCTGGTAGAAGACATGAACTTACAAAAGAAGACGGTTTCCTCATCCTATGATCAATCGAACAGGAAAGCATAAGATTCCTCTTATAGGACCAACAAGAACAAGCCGTATTCAAGAACAAATAATCACAGGATCAATGCAGTAGAAGAAGAAGAAGAAGAATATCCTAAGATCGTAGATTATTGCTTTTCTGTTGATACTGCAGGATTAATATATGCTAGGGGATAAGGCAAGATGGCCAAGAAAGAGTGATCCGGGAGCTAATTGGAAAGAAAAATCTAAATGGTGCGCATTCCACGATAGAAAATTGTATTGCACTAAGAAAGGAGATCAGTCATCTACTAAATATCATTCGATTAGAGAATTTGAAGAAAATGAATATCCCAGATACATATATCATCCCCAAGTCTATTGTGCTAGTTGGATTTAGCAGCGAGATCAAGAATACGATTGGGAATATCAAGCTACCAGTCTATATAGAGGGAGTGAATTCTATTCAAATGTTTTGTGTTATTTGACACTTTGTCTAGTTGTAATATCATATTAGATAGGCCTTTGATTCATGATATGAAGGCAGTGCCATCCTCCTACCATCAATGTGTGAAGTTACCAACGCCGTGGGGAGTAGTCAAGATAAACAGTGATCAACAAGAAGCTTAAGATTTCTATACAACATCAATGAAGTCTACGACCAAACCAGTACAAGCATAGAAACTATAGAGCCAAGAGATCCTAAAAACTAAGGATCACGACGTAAAGGAGGTGATCCTAGATCCTGTATTCCCAGAAGACAAAGTGCTCATCGGAACAAATATTTCCAAGGATCTGGAAAAAGGACTCTTGACATTTTTGAGGCAGAGGAAATCACATTCGCATGGAAGCCGGAAGATATGACAGGTATATCCAAAGATGTTATAACTCATAAACTTGGTCCAGATTTCATCTTCAAGCCAATACAACATAAAAGATGAAAGTTCGCTCCAGAAAGAAACGTGATCATCCAAGAAGACATGCAAAGATTATTAAAGACTCGGATGATAAGGGAAGTAAAATTTCCAAGATGGTTGGCGAACGTTGTGGTGGTACAGAAGAAAAATGGAAAATGAAGAGTATGTGTGGACTACACTGATCTCCACAAAGCATGCCCTAAGGATCCTTTCCCCTGACCTCATATCGACTCAATGGTGGATGCCACGGCTGGTGACGAGATACTGACATTCATGGACGCCTCTTTAGGATTCCAACAAATTCAGATGGAACCACCGGACCAAGAGGAAACTGCATTCATGAGCCCTACAGGTATTTATTGTTATAATGCTATGCCTTTTGGATTAAAGAATGCAGGTGCAACATATCAGAGGATGGTCAATATGATGTTTCGAGATCAGTTGGGAGATACCATGGAGGTTTACATTGGTGATATGGTGGTGAAATCAAAGAAAGCAAAGGATCACCTGAGAGACCTTGAAGTAGCATTTGAGATCCTGGATCAGTACAACATGAAGCCGAACCCGACGAAATGAAACTTCGGTGTGGAAGCAGGAAAGTTATTGGGGTACATGGTAACCAAAAGAGGAATAGAAGCAAGTCCGGAGCAAATAAAGGCCATCTTAGATTTGAAATCTCCATCAAATCCTAAAGATGTTCAGAAGTTAACAAGAAGACTTGCGGCCTTGAATAGATTTATATCAAGATCATCAGACAGGTGTAAGGAATTCTATGATATCTTGAAGAAGAACAAAACATTCGAATGAGGAGACAAGAAAGAGACAACCTTCCAAGATCTCAAAGAATACTTGTCAACTGCACCCTTGTTAATGAAACCAGAAGACAGTGAACCTTTGTTCCTTTATTTAGCGGTATCACAGAATGCTGTAAGCGCGGTGTTGGGTAAGGATCACGAAGGTCAGCAACACCCGGTATACTATGTAAGTAAAAGTTTACCCGATGCTAAAACCAGACACTCTCACCTCGGAAAACTTATATTAGCATTAGTTATGGCTTCAACAAAACTTAGGCATTACTTTGAAACAAACCCTATACATGTTAAGAGTAATTACCTGATAAAAAAATGTACTTAGAAAACCAGAGGATGTCAGGTAGGATGGTTAAATGGTCAGTAAAGTTAAGTGCTTTCAATTTAATATATGAACCTAAAACTACAATTAAGTCTCAGGCCTTAGCTGACTTTGTGTCTGATTTCACTAATGATCTCATAGAAGAAGTAGAATTAGAGGTACAAAAATTAGGAGAAGCTATGCAGTTATCTCGGTCAGATTTCGAATCTCGTTCGAGGTCCGAGATCCGAGATTTCGATTATCTCGGTGAGATCTCGGTTTTTTATATTATTTAGAATATTATATATATAAATAATATATTAAAATCGCAAAAGATTAAACATAAAACATAGCATAAAAGTGTCAAACAACATTAAATTCAAATCATAAAATCCTAATAAAACATAGCAGATTCAGGTTCAAATTGCATAAAACACATAGGATAATTGCATAAACTGCATAAATTGATAAAAGTGTCGAACTCTAATTGCAGTCCACGGGCTGGAAAAGTTGGATTGTGAGTAATAAAAGTGGGCTGGAAAAGTTATTGGGCTGGCAGAAAAAAAAAAGTCATCAAAAAAAGTCAAAAAAACGAGATTTTCTCTATCAAAATCTCGCCGATTTCTCGCTAAATATCGCCGAGAATCTCGTTTCCGAGATTTTGGACCGAGATTTTTTTTTACCCCGAGATCCGAGATCTCGACGAGATCTCGCCGAGATCTCGACGAGATCTCGCCGAGATTAACTGCATAGAGGAGAAGTTAAAGAAAAGTGGACCTTATATATTGATGGTGCTTCTAACATAAGAGGAACTGGATTAGGGATCATACTAAAATCGCCACAAGGGGATATTAAACCACAATCAACTAGTTGTGAATTTCAAGAAACGAATAATGAAGCCGAATATGAAACCTTAATAGCAGGATTACAATTAGCCAAAGGTATAGGGATAAAAACTCTTCAAGTTTATGTTGATTCGTTGTTAATTGCTTATCATTTTTGTGGATCTTACGCAATAAGAGGAGAGAAAATTGGTATTATATTTGGATATAGTTAAGAAGCTTGCAGAAAGCTTCGAAATAATTAACCTTGAACTAGTACCAAGAGAGGAAAGGAAAACGCTGAGGCCGATGCTCTAGCAAATCTGGGATCTGTTATTCGGATCCCACTAGGTTGCAAAATTCCAATCATACATGTTATGATCCCGACGATGGATCAGGATACTCATGGGAAGTCAAAATTTTTGAACATTGATGATCCTGAAAGACAAAATGCTAAGGACAGTTCAAGATCATGGACCTCTCCTATTGTGAGATACCTGCAAGAAGACGTGATCCCTGATGACTAGGAAAACCACAAAGCATTCAAAATGAAGGTATCTCATTTTATCTTAATACGAAGGACACTATATCGAAATCTCTTGCAGGTCCATATTTAAGATGCTTGGAGGATCATGAAGCACAAGAGGTACTCAAAGATATACATGAAGGATATTGTGGCAATCACAAAGGAGGAAGAGAGCTCTTCTCAAAAATCTTAAGGACAGGTGACTACTGGCCTACCATGAGAGGGGATGTTAGAGAATATGCTCAGATGTGTGATCCTTGCCAAAGACATGGGAATATTCCTCATCAGCCATCAGACCTGATGTGTCCAATCTTAGCTCCATGGCCATTTATGAAGTGGGGAATGGATATCGTTGGAAAGTTACCCAAGGCTCCAGGTGGAAAGTATTTATGCTAGCAATGACTGACTATTTCTCGAAGTGGATAGAAGCTGAGGCATTCGCTCAAGTAAGGGAAAAAGAAGTAGTATTATTCATTAAGCGGAATATCTTGACAAGATTTGGAGTTCCTGCTTTTCAATTCATGAGGAGGAGAACAACGAAATTCTGTGAAAGTTTGGGAATTAAAATGATCAAATCAACATTGGTTCATCCACAAGCGAATGGTTAAGCAGAATCAAGCAATAAGATCATCATCAACAACAAAAAAGGGTAAATGATAAGAAAGGAAAAAGTGTTGAGGAGTTACCATTCGCATTATAGGAAGATAGAACGACTTCTAAAAACGCAACACGTCAAACTCCTTTTTTATTAGTGTTTGGAGCACATGTCGTGATCCCAACAGAAACAACGACAAGATCCAAATTCAAAGACTATGAGGTTAATTCATAGCTGTTAATGAAGGATCTCGATACAGTGGATGAGATTAGGGATCTTGCAAAAATGAGAATTGCAGCGTATCAACAAAGGATCTCGAGATCAGACAACAAGAATATAAGGATAAGGAGATTTCAAGTAGGAGACTTGGTCTTAAGGAAAAATTTTCAAAATACTACGAATCCGACAGATGGGAAGCTTGCACCAAAATGGGAAGGTCCTTATTTGATTGATTCTGAAGCTGGCAAAGGAGCATACTGGTTAACTACAATGGAAGGAAATATTATGCCAAGATCATGGAATGCCATCCATTTGAAAGCCTATCACATGTAAGTTACAAAGTAAAATTTGTCCTTAAAAAGGTATGTTTTCTATCCTTTTTACTTCAATTTCTTTATTTTTATTATATTTATTATCACACTTACTAACTTAAGCATCAGAGGGTTGTTAGCCAAAATTAACACCCGCTCACCCAAGATCTTCTTGTTTTGCTGTTTGGATACCATCACCTGAAGATAGAGGCTGGACACCTCTCTAAGTTTACAAAGATAACGATCTCTTCTATAGGTTAAAGGTATTTACCTTTCTTAAAAAGGGTTTATACACCTCGTCAAGAGCACACGATGTTCGATCTTAGAATCAGGGTTATGGGATCGTGATATTAACACTGTCCAAAAACCTCATGATCATTGACCTAAGAATCAAACCAATATGAATTGATAACACTATGTACACGATAGTGTTAATCCAAATGGTTGTGACATTGACATGTAATGCAATTGGTTGTAATATATTCATGTTACCAAGGGTTTTGGCATTAACATGTCACAAAATTGGCGAAGTCCCAAGTTCCCCAAGTGATCATCGGCTTAGTCCCCAAATTTCTCATGATCATTGGTTTATTTTTCGATTTTGGCATTTTCGTGTCACAAATTGGCGAAGTCCCAAGTTCCCCTAGTGATCATCGACTTAGTCCCCAAATTTCTCATGATCATTGGTTATCCTTTGGTTTTGACATTATAATGCCACAAAATTGGCTTAGTCCCAAGATATTTCAAGATCGTTGGGTTAGTCCCAAGTTATTTCAAGATCATTGGCTTAGTCCCACGAATTCCTGACTTGGCCCACGTATCTTTGGCTTGGCCCACGTATTATTGGTTTAGCACAAGTATTTAACATTTGGAGGAATGGGGACAACCCCAAAGATCTTGAAAATGACTCATGAAGATCCCTAAGAAACCCTAAAGACATGGGGACAACCCCTCAAAATCATGAAGAGGAGATACAAGAAGAAATCCTCTTGAGGATCCTGATTTGGTAAAGAAGATTAGTTCAAAGTCCTGAAAAGGATTCATTGATGAACGTATTTTAATAACCTTAGAAGAAATTCAAGTTCCCTGTGGAGATCCTTGAATAGGTCAAAATATGAAGACTACCGCAAAAGGCTTGGACGCCATCCCAAGATCGGATACTTTGAAGGTTTGGAATCACTTTATGTCGGTTAGGTATGTGATTTCAAATTGTTTATTTAAAAAATATGTCTATTAATTTAGACCTACGGGGATATTCATTTTAACGAAGACTTATCTATGGATCCTGCTACGCATCTTACAAACATTTTTATTTTAACAAAACCTGGTATCCTATGAGGATCACCTTACTAGTTTTTGAAAAAGCTTTGTTTACAATATCAATTTCTTAATGACCCTGGGAATTACTGATATCGCATATTTTATACATATTATTATATTCGATATTGTTCTTTTTATATTTTGATTCATAACGGATTTAGGGAATTTCGGGCAATTCTGGTATTAAAATGGTATACAGGTATAACCCAAAGTTCTTGAGCAGAAATGTCATAATTGGAGCTTAAAAGTGAAGAAAACGGGACGTTGTTTAGTTCCCGTTAATATATTGAGAGTCGGGAAGTGTTGGTGTGAAAAAGACGAGCATGGAAAGAGCAGCAGTTGAAAATAACTTAAAAAACCCGCGGGACACCCGTTACATGGGGTCATCTGGAGCTGATGCTGCTGCAGTTGCGTTTAATAAAGAAGAATTGTTTTAGGTTTAATAATAACTTTTTGGGGGAGTATTAAGAACCCTAGTTTTTGACCGACGAATTTCTGTTGATTATTTGCTGTTTTTAGCTTCAAGAATTTCGTTGTTTAATCATTTGGATCATTGGTACTCATTCACTTTTCCTTATTACTTGTAATAAGAAGACGTTTCATTCAATTATATTGTGTTGCGTTTTCATTATTATGAGTAGCTAAATCAATTAACATTCTCTTGGATGATTTGATCAATTATGTAGGTTGTTGTTTAATTACGTAGATATTGAACTGGATTTTATGTTTAATCGGAAAACCAATTATAATCAGTTTTTGAATCTTGTTTAATATTTTATGTAAACTGTTAGTAATTAATCATATGTATTCGAGAGGAATTTATGACATTATAAAACAGTTTATGAAATAGCTAATCGGTCAATAATTAGTTTAAAGATATTAGTATTCGAGAGGAACTGGTATTAAAGAATTAAAAAATAAAAACGTGATTGTGGTTGTTAGCTAACTATTTTAAGAGAGATCCGATTAGTTAATTAAGAAGTTATTCGAGAGGAAGCTTTATAAGAATGAATCATAAAATCGGCTTAGGTACTTATTGCTTAGTTGTGAAATGTAGAAATTATACACGAGGGTGGTAACTATACATTAGATAATTAAAGTTTTAATGGAAAACGTGAGTTCAAGTTAAATACCTTTTAAGTAGTTCAACATTGTCAGTATTTAAATTATAACCGAAGTAATTGTGATCTAGTCCAAGTGAATGTGTTTTTAATCAATCGTTTACAAAACCAAACATCTTTTCAACGATTCTTCTGAATCAATTAGTTTTTAAAGTTTAAGTAGTTTAAGCATCGTGACAATCCGGTCACAAAACCCACTTTCTGTTTTATAAATTATTAATTATATTTCAAACATCAGTCCCTGAGAACGAACCTGATTTACCTAAACTATACTATACATGATTAGGTCCACTGCTAAGTTTGTGTTGTCGAGTAATAAAGTATTTGTTGTTTTTTTAAATATACTAGACTTCGCACATCAAGTTTTTGGCGCCGCTACCGGGGACTATAGCTTTTTTTTTTTTAATTGATAATTTGTAATTCGATCCTTTTAGGTATTTATTTACTTGAAATTTATTTTAATTGTTTATCATGTGCTTATGACGACTTTGAATTGTGTTTTGCAGAGATTACATGTAGTTTATGAACACAAGCTGTTATGGGTTACCGCTCAAAAGTACATTGTCAAATCCAGGAGTTTCTAAAAGACGCAACAAGAAACCAGAAACTATACCACCATCACCGGTTAAGTTAGAAACGGAGGATCAAGGATTAAATTTTGAGGATTCAAATAGTTCAGATTCAGAAGTAGAGGTAGTTTTTGAGGAAGAAAAACCAATAGAACTAGTAATTGAGATGGCTGATCCAAATGATGTACCGATGCATCAGAAAGCTAGGGTAGTACCGCCAACACCGGGTTCGGCGATTCGTACTCCAACTATGGGGGATGATTTTTTAGTGAAGGGTCATCATCTGAAGATGATCCAAGATAATTCTTTTGACAGAAGGATGAGAAAAGATCCACATACGTATGTGGAATAATTTGTTAAGTTATGTGAGATGTTTACATACGGGGCATGACATGTCGTGAATTCTCCTCACTCAGTGAATCGAAATGAAAACATGTCATGATGTGGAATCTCATGACCTGAGTTGGAATAAAAAGAAGAAAAATGAAATCAAAATTGAAACTGAAATTGAGGCTGATAATCAAACAATGTATGCGCAACTGTTTAATATTTCATTGATAGTGTGAACTGGTTTTGGATCGAGCTTGTTACAACAGACACTGACAAGCTCAACGGAACTCAAACTGAGTTCCGTGTTCAAAGACAACAAACTCTAACAACCTATCACACTATTTATAGACAAAATCTAAAACACTACGAACTAATTATTACAACATGTTATCATCTTAATTTCATCTCGGGTAGTTCACTTCAATTCGGAATCAAATTCTTCAGCCTCCGAGTTGATATCTGAATGTTGAATTGAGTTGACTTAAGTTATTCTTCAGTTTATTTTCAGTTCGAAGGAACTTCAGTCACTTCGGAGTATCTGAACTGACATGTTCCCCGAACTAGAAATTTCACTTCGGATTATTCCTGATTTCAGTTCGGACCCTCCCCGAACTGAAATCATCTTTATTCAACCACACATAGAAGACTCCATAGCTTCATCCAGTCAATTTCTTGGCCCAACAATCGCCTCCCTTGGATGATGCTATGAGTCTTCAATCTTCATAACTTACTCCTCCATGGTGAGCTTCAAACAACCAATCAACAAATTATCTTTACTCTTTATCATAGGCCTGCGTCTGATTTTCTTGAAAGGATATTGATTACTGATCCTAGAGACCTATGTTAAAGAGAAAGTGATTGGCCATAGCTGTGCCTCTGATTCATGCTAAACATGAATTCCACTTTGCTTATGGAACCTTCAACTAGAATCATCAAGTATCCTACTGAGTTGAACATTTGGATCCTCATCATTCTTCTGAAACTTGAATTTGATTACCAGAGCATTAGTTTAAAAGAAAAATGTTATTGGAGACATTTTGTTATTCATCACAAAAAAGTTGTAATCTTCATTATTTCAAATTTCCACCGATGATGATTTGATCATTGACGAAGTTAATCATATTCACTTCCAGCAGAATCTCTTGATTTGTCAATCTGATTTCAGATCAGAAGCACAACAACACACCCCTTTCTCAAATTGATAACTCATGTTTTCGCTCCCTTCACCAACGGTCTTTGAACTGATATGTGTAACACCAGATCCACCATGAACACCTTGAAATCTTTACAGATCCTTCAATACAGCTCTTCAATTTCACTTCGGACTTCTTCAATTTCACTTCAGACTCCTTCGATTCAATAATAGTTTGACCTAATATTCGAATCAAGTCAAATTGATGAACCAGACTCAATTGAATTTAATCTATCGATTTGTCTGGCTGTGATACCAATTGACAGGTCCTGAATTCTCCTCACTCAGTGAATCGAAATGAAAACAGGTCATGATGCGGAATCTCATGACCTGAGTTGGAATCAAAAGAAGAAACATGAAATCGAAATTGAAACTAAAATTGAGGCTGATAATCAAACAATGTATGCACAACTGTTTAAGATTTCATTGATAGTGTGAACTGGTTTTGGATCGAGCTTCTTACAACAGACACTGACAAGCTCAACGGAACTCAAACTGAGTTCCGAGTTCAAAGAAAACAAACTCTAACAACCTATCACACTATTTATAGACAAAATCTAAAACACTACGAACTAATTATTACAACATGTCATCATATTAATTTCATCTCGGGGAGTTCACTTCAATTCGGAATCAGAGTCTTCAGCCTCCGAGTTGACATCTTCAATGTTGACTTGAGTTGACTTAAGTTATTCTTTAGTTTATTTTCAGTTCGGAGGAACTTCAGTCAGTTCGGAGTATCTGAACTGACATGTTCCCCGAACTGGAAATTTCACTTCGGATTATTCCTGATTTCAGTTCGGACCCTCCTCGAACTGAAATCATCTTTATTCAAGCACACACAGAAGACTCTGTAGCTTCATCCAGTCAATTTGTTGGCCCAACAGGGCAGGAATGGAAGATAATGTAAATTTATCTCTGTTTCCATCGTCTCTCACGGGATAGGCACTCACCTGGTTTGAAGAATTAGAGAAGAACTCCATTGATACATGGACAAAGATGAGGGAAGAATTTGTCTCAAGATTTTCTCCGTCATCTTTGGCGAGAAGCTTATTGAATGATATACGAGGTTTTAGGCAAGATGACGGAGAAACCATTGTTGAAGCTTGGAGTAGACTAAAGGATATGCTCAGAGGTTTTCATGGGCATGGGTTAGATAACGGGCAGATTATTAAGATTTTCTTCCATGGATTAAACAGACAGTCGCAAGGGGAGTTAAATTTAGCTGGGGGAGGAAGTTTCTTATACAAGTCCATCAACGATTCTAACAAGATGTTGGAAGACCAGTTGTTAATGAATTTATCTAGAGGACATATTCAGAATGGTAGAGATAGAGAAGGAAGAAAGGTGGTTGCTAGCGTTGAGAGTAGTAGTGGAAATGCAAAGATGATGGCTGAGATCAAGTCTTTATCTAATAAAATGGATAATAATTTTTCAAGGATAGATAGTCAATTTAGTAGAGTTGGGAAGGACATGCATGTGATGGAAAATGGGTGTGATTACTATGAGGGAATGCACTACATTGAAGATTGTGATGTTAGACGAGAAGCCGAAAGTGAAGATGTAAAGTACGTGCAAAATCAGTACCAAGGAGCATTTCAGAGAACCGGTTTTCATAACCGTAATTCGGGTAATTCTAACTCTGGTTATAATAATTTTAATTCTAACAACTCTGGAAATTCTCAAAACGGGTATCCAAGGAATAACCAGAATCAGAACAATAACCAGAATCAATAACAGTGGACCATCTCATCAACAACAGAGCGAGGAGGAACCCACTTTGAATGATATGACGAGAAGCTTCATTAACACCCAATCAGCGAAAACTGAAGCCACAAACAACCAATTTAAGGTCCTTAATGAGAGATTGGAGTAAGGACAAAGAAATCGGCAAGGAGCTATTAGTGATTTGGAGAAAAAGAATTGAGAGATTAAGTGATCAACATGCTGCTAGACCAACTGGTCAGTTGCCGTATAACACACAACAAAACCCAAGGAAACCATTTCCTAACACTTTAGGGCAAAAATATCAACCCCCTACCACTCGAAACGAGCATGTGAATGCGGTGTCTACAAGGTCGGGAAAATTTATGGAAATTTTAATGATTGTGCAAGTGTTACTAATACAGTTGTGCATGAACTTAATGTTGAAGCAGAGGAAATGGAAGTTACTCCAACTGTTCAACCACCACCGGTGGTGTCACCTCAATTGAAGGCATATAAGCCAAAAGTCCCATTCCCTCAACGTTTGAGGAAGGAGAAGATGAAGGAACAATATGGTAAATTTTTTGATATGATTAAATCTGTGCACATTAACATTCCTTTAGTTGACTTGATTTCAGGGATGCCAAACTATGCAAAATTTATCAAGGAGCTTGTGACTGGAAATGGGAAATTGAAGGAAGCTCAAGCTATGTTTTTAAATGCACAGTGTTCGACACTTGTTCAAAACCAGCTTCCGCCAAAGTTAGGAGACCCATGGAGTTTTCTAATTTCTTGTACTTTGAGTAAAACATTGACTTGTGAGGCATTAGCTGATTTATGAGCTAGTATTAATCTTATGCCTTACTCATTGTATGTTAAATTTGAATTAGGGGCATTAAAACCTACTCGTATGAGTATTAGACTCGCCGATCGTTCATATCAGTACCCTTTAGATATTGCAAATATGCGAGTGCAAGTAGGTAAATTTGTGTTTCCTATTGATTTTTTCATTTTAGAAATGGAAGAGGATAACAAGGTACCTTTGATTTTAGGTAGACCATTTCTACAAGAAAATTTATTTGGGAGTTGGGGAGGAAAGAATCGTATTTACAGTAGATCATTCTTTAAAACATTATTATTCTTATGATGACACTTGTTTTCGCATTGATGTTATTGATGATATTCTGGATTTAGAATTACAGGAATTGCTTGAAGAAGATAAAGGAGTTTTGAAAGAGATGAGTGATTATGGAGATATCACTATTGAAGAGATAGAGGAAATACTAGCTTTGGATGATGATACGAGTCCTCCTATTGAAGAGAGTTATGAGGAGATTAAAATGGATGCTGAAGTGAAGACAAAAGCATCTATCTAGAATCCTACGAAGGATGTGGAGCTTAAACCATTGCCTGAGCACTTGGAATATGCTTTTCTCGAAGGTACATCTTTACTTCGTGTTATTATCTCTTCATCACTTTTGGATGACGAGAAATCTCGTTTGATGACCGTTTTAAAGGCCCATAAGAAAGCTTTTGCTTGGCGTACATCTGACAGACCCGGAATAATCCCTCAATTTTGAGAACATAAGATTAATTTCCTTGATGATATTAAACTTGTAGTTCAAAGACAAAGGAGGCTTAATCCGAATATGAAATATGTAGTTAAGAAAGAAATTGAAAAAATTCTTGATGCGGGAATTATTTTCCCAATTTCTGATAGTCCTTGGGTGAGTCCGGTACATTGTGTGCCAAAGAAAGGGGGGATGACTGTTGTGACCAATGAAAAATATGAATTAGTTCCCACTAGGACAGTGACAGGACGGCGTGTGTGTATAGACTATATAAAACTTAATGATGCCACACACAAAAACCATTTCCCTTTACCATTGATGGACTAAATGCTTGATCTATTAGTCGGAAACAAATATTTTTTCTTTTTAGATGGATTTTATGGTTATTTTCAAATCCACATTGACCCTGAGGACCAAGAAAAAACCACTTTACATGTCCTTTTGGGACTTATGCTTATCGTAGGATGCCTTTTGATTTAGGTAACGCTCCTGCTACTTTTCAAAGATGTATGCTTGCTATATTTCAGGATATGATTGAAACTTCCATGGAAATTATCATGGATGATTTTTATGTGATTTGGGATTCTATTGCTAATTGTTTGATTAACCTTGATAAAATGTTGGAAAGGTGCGAAGGGGTGCATCTTGTGCTAAACTGGGAAAAATGTTATTTTATGGTTAAAGAAGGAATCGTGTTGGGTCATAAGGTGTCTAGTTTAGGTATGGAAGTAGACAAAGCTAAGATTGATGTTACAGCTAAGTTTCCTCCACCGAACAATGTTAAATCAGCTAGGAGTTTCCTTGGACATGCAGTTTTTTACCGTAGGTTTATTAAGGACTTTTCTAAGATTACTCGTCCCATGACGAGGCTTTTGGAGAAGTATGTCCCTTTTGAGTTTAATAAGAATTGTTTAAATGCTTTTGGCATTCTTAAGGATAGACTTACCCATACACCTATTATGGTTTCACCTAATTGGACTTTACCTTTGGAATTAATGTGTGATGCTAGTGATTTTGCTTTAGGTGTTGTGTTATGAGAACGGGAGGGAAATCATTTTCAACCCATTTATTTTGCTAGTAAAACACTTAATAGCGCCCAACAGAATTACACAACAACATAAAAGGAATTGTTAGCAGTGGTCCTTCCTTTTGATAAGTTTCGTCCTTATTTAGTGCTAAGCAAGACTATCGTTTTTACTGACCATTCAACCCTTAAGTATTTGTTTTCTAAACAAGATGCTAAGACTAGACTCATTCGTTGGATTCTTCTTTTACAAGAGTTTGATATAGAGATTAAGGATAAGAAGGGAGCTGAAAACTTAGCTGCTGACCATTTAAGTCGATTAGAAAATCCAGAACTTGAGGAACTTAGGGATACTGACATTGGAGATACTTTTCCCGAGGAGCATTTGATTAGAATAGATGATGATTTTAATGAACTTTATGATCCTTGGTATGCAGACATAGATAATTATAGGTGTTATGCAAAAAGGTTTAACACATCAGCAAAGGAAGAAATTCTTTTATGATGTGAAGAACTATTTTTGGGATAAATCGTATTTGTTTAGAATGTGTGAAGATGGGATGATCAGAAGATGAGGAGCTGGAGCGGAAACTCGGAAAATCTTGGATGAATGTCACCATGGACCTACTCGTGGACATTATGGACTATCTACTACGGGTAAAAAGGTGTTTGATGCAGGTTTTTATTGGCATACAATCTTCAAGGAAGCACAAACATTAGTCCAAACTTCTGATGCTTGTCAACGTCAAGGTAACATTTCTAAACGAGATGAAATGCCTTAGGAAGGCATCTAGGTATGTGAGGTATTTGACCTATGGGGAATTGATTTTACGGGAAATTTTCCTCATTCCCATAAATTTTTATACATTTTAGTTGCGGTTGATTATGTGTCAAAATGGGCGGAGGCAAAAGCTTTACCAACGAATAATGCTAATGTGGTTATTGATTTTCTAAAAACAATTGTTTAGTAGGGTTGGTGTTCCAAAGCCCTTAATTAGTGACCGTGGAAGTCATTTCGCGAATCACCAACTTGCTAAGGTTCTTAAGAAGTTTGGGGTCACTCATAGATTCTCTACTTCTTATCACCCACAAACAAGTGGCCAAGTGGAAAACACAAACCGGGCTTTGAAAAGAATTTTGTAGAAAACTGAAAATAATAATCCTAAGGTTTGGGCGAAAAAGTGAGACGATGCTTTATGGGCATTTAGGACTGCGTATAAACCACTGATTTGTACTACACCATATCGTTACTTTATGGAAAAACTTGCCATTTACCTTTAGAGATTGAACACAAAGAGTATTGGGCTTTGCAAAATTGAAACTTGGATTTGATCTTAGGAGGTGATAAGAGGTATTGCAGTTGCATGAGTTGGATGAGATGAGGCTTCAAGCATATGATAACTCATGGCTTTACAAAGAAAGGACAAAGGTTTGGCACGATAGGAACATCAAGCACAAGGAATTCAAAGTAGGTGATAAGTTATTGATGTTTGAGTCGAAGTATAAGTTTAAGGCACCAAAGCTCAAAGAAAGATGGAAAGGTCCATATATTGTGAGACAAGCCTATGCTTCGTGATATGTGGAGCTGTGGAACGGAAAGGGTTAAACTTTCATTGTGAACGGAACGAGACTGAAGCTTTATCACGAGGAAGATGTGGAGAATGCGGAATTGATAGAGGATGGCTTTTATGACATTGGCAAGTAAGGAAGAACGAACATGAGTCTAGCTAAAGACTCAACTGATAAATTTAGCGCTTGCAGGAGGCAACCCGGGGTATTTGTATATATTTAGTTTTGAAAGTACACGTGTCCACGATCAAGGTACGTCTTCCGTGTTGTTTTTCCTTTTTGTTTTTTAAAATTTTCTTTAGTCATTGCATTCATTCAAAAAAAAAAAAAAAAAAAAAAAAAAATTAAATAAATTGTGGGGAACTCCCGTCCCTTTTGGGACGATTTTGTTAAAATTTCACCATGAAAAACAAGGCTGCTGCAGGGGGCGTGGAACGCCCGTTACAAGGGCTTGGGACACACGTTACAAGGTCTTGGGGCACCCGTGCTAATTTGAAGCAATTTAAACGTGAAAAACTCCCTTTTGGAATGCCCGTTTCCAAAACGTGTGGGACGCCCGTCCCTTGTGTGTAACGCCTGTTACACGGGCCTGGGCAATATACACATTGTTTCGTTTTATTTTTGCTGCACAAAATCTCCACTCTTTTTCTTGCTTCTTCCTAACCGAAAATAAACATATAGTCACGAAATTTTGCATAACTTTTTCAATTCTTCGAATCCGAAATCAAGGCTAGTTTCTATTATTTTTAATTATTCAATTCTTCGATTATATATTGAATTATTGCTTGATTATTGCCTTAGAATCTATTTAATTAGGAATTTTTCTCATGAACCTTAGAAATTAGGATTTGAAAGTAAATTGGGGTTTTTTTGTGTTTTGATTTGGTATTGGTTTAGGAACTACAAGGGATGATAGATAATTGATTTTGACCATCAAATTAATTGTTTGCTTAAAAAGTATCACCCTAAAGTTTGCGACTAGTGTCGGGGGTTGAAAAATTAAGATAGTTGATTTGTAACGGTTCAATTGTGGTCTAATGTTGGTAATATGATTTTTTCTAGTTTGATTGCTTAATTTGATTATGTTAAAATTGATATTTTTAAACTTGGTTTGAAATTTTATTTCATGTTTTCAGCAATTATAATGGAAGATATTATGTGTCAACTATTTGGTATAATGATAGGGGAGATTATGACGAGAGTTAAATGGTGAAAGTTTGTTGTTTAACTTTATAACTAATTTTTTTAATTTTGTTTTGTTTTGTAGATGAGCCGATCACGTACAAATAAACGACAACGGGGTAGTGGAAAAGCGGGAAACGTACAACAAGTGCGAATTAATGAGCGAAAACCCTCGGAAATCCCCGAGAAATATCAACCAAAGATTTCTTTTGGAGCTCTTCAACGGAAGAACATAATAGGTCATTGGACGTTGGATTGGGATGAAATCGAACGGTTGGGTTTCAAAGCTGATTTGGAGGGTCTATTGACTGCATATTGGACACGATTTTTTGACATTCAGATCAGGGTTTATAAAAGGGGTTAGTTGAGGAGTTCTATAGTACTTTCCGTTTAAACACGGACATGATATCCACTAGCTCGTCTGTCATGACATTTCAGCTTGGGGGACAAACATTCACTATGTCATATGTTGAGTCTGGAGTTCGGATGGGATTATATACTGAAGAAGAGGTTTTAGGAAAGGGGTTTACTCAGGGGTTAGCAACTTGGCTTCCCGGGGTTACGACCAAATCGTTTTGGAGATCACATCTTATTGGTTCGGAAGTATATCACAAGAATACGAAACAAACGACGATGACTAACCCAATGCATATGATACTTTTTAGAGCACTCGTGGAATCTGTTTCGGGTCGGGAAAATTGTCCGAATAATTGCACCAGGCAGGATTTGTTCTTTCTATACTGTATCTTAGCTCGACGTGTGCAACCTTGCCAAGTGTTTGGCACTTTATCTATATGAGAGGGCTCATGATAAGGATAAGGGAGCGATTTGCGGTGTCTCATTTATATGTCACTTAGCATTTCGGTTAGGAGTTGCCGATAGCGAGGTGTTGGATAATACGGTTGGGACAGTGGCAGGTGTTAGTACTCTAGATACTAATGCGTTGTGAAATATTGGGATATTCGATCATCTTGGGAATTTGATTGGAGTTGTTCCTGATGTTGTTGAGGAGGTTGATTTAGAGTCGGATGAGGGCCGAGATGGTGGGCATAACCCATCACAGCAGGATGACCCATTTACGATGGAGGGTATAGCTCGGCAGTTGAGACAGATGCAGGAATCTCATCAGAGGTTCCAGGATATTTATTATGATGATCAAAGGATGTTGGGGTCTCAGTTGGCTCATGTGACATATCACCAGGAGCGATATCAGTCGTATATGGATCATTGGGCACATCGATAGGCTCAGAGTATGGGTCGGGTACTTCCTGCATATGCCCCACCCGATCTATTCATCCCGCCACATTGTCAGGGTGGATTATGTTATCCCCCTCAGCATCAGCAGTAGGGTGATCAGGATACAGGGCCGAGTGATTCTCATGGACCGATGTAGTTCGGTAGCTATTCCGGTGGTGGGGTTCCATCTATTTTCCATATGGATGATTAGTTGATGTGGAGGGATGTCGGCAAGGCGGGCTCCTGAGCATCGAAAGAGCTGGTGTTCATTTCAGATAAACTTTTCTTTCTTTTTATTTCTTGTTTTATTCATTTCTTTTTATTTTTCATTTTTCAGTTTTCATAGCTAATGTTAATGTACTTTGTACTCTATTTTTGTTTCTTTTATTTTTCCTTTGTTTGTGTATCGTTTTGTACAATGAGGGCATTGTCCAACTCAAGTATGGGGGTTGAGGAAAAACATGGTATTATTTGTATCCCCCAGTTATCCGTTATGTAAAAAAAAAAAAAAAAAAAAAACACCTTAAGAATGACATGTCTTGAGAAAATTTTAATTTGTTGCATAAGCTAGCACATTTTGCCCTCTATTCAAATACAAGTGAGATTTTGAGCATCGAAAGCATTTATTTTTAATGCTACTTTTTCTTTTGTATGAATGTGCCGATCGTTGATGACTTTAGAACTTGACATTGTTATACGCTTCGAGACCATAGATGAGCATTTCATTAGGGTAACTTAGTGCAATTTGGAAGAACGTTAGGGGCAAACTAGGAATAAACCATTTGATTTAGCCTATTCGTTTCTTGTTACATAATTATAGCTTAATCACATTGGTTAGCTAATTTCCGTTTAACCCTTTTATAACACTTATTTTTAGTGTTAGATACTCTAGTTAACCATTTTGTGCATAACTTTTTCGTTTCATTTAAATCCACTATATATTTTGTACATTAACTTTTTCTTTTCATTTCTAGATGAATCTGAACATAGTTTTTAGATTGCTATTTATTGTATAATATGTAGATTGAAGTTAGAAAGTTTTATGGCATTTCAATTATCGAATATCGAAGCCATGTGTATTATTTGTATCTTGAGGGAAAAAAATAAAATAAAATAAAAAATAAAATAAAATAAAATAAAATTAGTTTAAGTAAGCTTTTTGAGCATACCATCTTACCAAAAATCTATTGTAAGACATGTACTAGGCGGAAAAAAATGAAAAAAGACTCGTAGAATTAAAGTTTATGTAATTTTAGTGTATTATGAGTCGTTGAAGAAGTTAAAGTAGTTCAGATTCATTCTAAGTTTAGATGTATACTACATTTATTTGTATACTTTTTACTTATTTACGCATTTCACTCCATTTTATATTTTCACATACCTTACCCTGATAACATTTATAACCCAATAAAGTCCCCGTGTAGTTGTACCTAGACTCTAGTGGTGGAGAAGTGATACTTTATCAAGCCTATGATAGAAAACTCACCATGACTGAGCAATTGAGCGAATTACTGTTCTTTACACATTTAGATTAGTAATGAGAGATTTGTATAAATTACTCCCAAACATTCGTGAGATGTTTGGTTATGCTTTTTAGATAATGGTTTGGTAATTGAATTGAATTGGATTTTTTTGAGGGCAAGTTAAGGTTAAGTATGGGGGGATTTGATATCGCATATTTTTTACATATTATTATATGCGATATTAGTCTTTTTATATTTTGATTCATAACGAATTTAGGGAATCTCAGGCAATTTTGGTATTATAATGGTATACGGGTATAACCCGAAGTTCTTGAGCGGAAATGGCATAATTGGAGCTTAAAAGTGAAGAAAACGGGATGGTGTTTAGTTCTCGTTAATATATTGAGAGTCGGGAAGTGTTGGTGTGAAAAAGACGAGCAAGGAAAGAGCAGCACTTGAAGATAACTTAAAAAACCCGTGGGACGCGCGTTACACGGGGTCATATGGAGCTGATGCTGCTGAAGTTGCGTTTAATAAAGAAGAATTTTTTTAGGTTTAATAATAACGTATTGGGAAAGTATTAAGAACCCTATTTATTGACCGACGAATTTCTGGTGATTATTTGTTGTTTTTAGCTTCAAGAATTCTGTTGTGTAATCATTTGGATCATTGGTACTCATTCACTTTTCTTTATTATTTGTAATAAGAAGATGTTTCATTCAATTATATTGTATTCCATTTTCATTATTATTAGTAGCTAAATCAATTAACATTTTCTTGGATGATGTGATGAATTATGTAGGTTGTTGTTTAATTACATTGATGTTGAACTGGATTTTATGTTTAATCGGAAAAACCTATTATAATCAGTTTTTGAATATTGTTTAATCTTTTATGTAAAATGTTAGTAATTAATCATAGGTATTCGAGAGGAATTTATGACATTATAATACAATTTATGAGATAACTAATCGGTCAATAATTAGTTTAAAGATGTTAGTATTCGAGAGGAACTAGTATTAAACAATTAAACAATAAAAACGTGATTGTGGCTGTTAGTTAACTAGTTTAAGAGAGATCGGATTAGTTAATTAAGAAGCTATTCGAGAGGAAGCTTTATAAGATTGAATCATAAAATCGGCTTAGGTACTTATTGCTTAGTTGTCAAACGTAGAAATTATTCACGAGGGTGGTAACTATACATTAGATAATAAAGTTTTAATGGGAAACAAGAGTTAAAGTTAAATACCTTTTATGTAGTTCAACATTGTCAGTAATTATGATAACCGAATGTGTTTTTAATCAATCTTTTACAAAATCAAACATCTTTTCAGCGATTCTTCAGAATCAGTTAGTTTTTAAAGTTTAAGTAGTATAAGCATCGTGACAATTCGGTCACAAAACCAACTTTCTGTTTTATAAATTATTAATTATATTTCAAACATCAGTCTCTGAGAACGAACCTGATTTACCTAAACTATACTATGCATGATTAGGTCCACTTCCTAAGTTTGTGTAGTCGAGTAATAAAGTATTTCTTGTTTTTTTTATATATACTAGATTTGGCAAATCAATTACCAATATCATTTCTTTATATTTGTATCACTACATGTTTTTCAAACACACTCATTCCTAGGTAGACCTTTAAGATATTCTAGAAGAATAGGGACGTTCCCAAGAATCTCAATATTAGATTACCCCAACGAAGAAGGTGAAGTTGCTTTACTAAGATGAAATCAAGGTACACAAGTCTAAATTCATCACTTTTGAGGTATGCATATTTGTAACATATGTGGGATACTTGATCTATTAGAAGAAGGTCATATGCGAGATCCTAATGGTCACTAGAAAGGATCCCACAAAATATTATTTTATCTATCCTGCAAGGATCAAAAAAATATTTTCTCATTAATTCTAAAAGATTTATTTTTTATGGGTACTAGCAAATACCAAAATCAATCTTATGAGGTTATATTAAAACTTGTTCAACATCCTAAATGTTTCGGAATATAAACAAAAACGACCTTTTTATAAATTAAATGAGTTCAAGAGACTTGAACAATACATGTTGCCTTCTTTCATTAAAATAACTTGATTTCATGGATATCTATTTTTATGTTCTCGATCAGAACGAGGTTATCCTTATGAAAGTTAGTCATCTACCTCCAAGGCCTACATAAGATAAGTGCAGTTATAAATTTTACTTTTTGATTTACTTTAAAGAAATTTCATAATCGAAAGATTATGCACTACAACTAACAAGATCCAATTCAAGGATCCCGAGTTTTATTGTGCAGGAAAAAAAAGGAAAACTTACATGGTTATAGTAAGTCATGGACTAAACGAAGCTGAGGAGATGATACAATTTTCGAGTCATCAGAAGTCGTTCCGCAACAACCATGTTTGGAGATCCTCATCCTTATTTTAAAGATGTTTTGATACCGCTAAAGATTCCAACGTTAACACAACTTGGGGACAATTTTTGTGGGCAAGATTTCAGGTTAAGGATATCGGGGTTCAGGATATCAGGCTAAGGATCTCGTGGTCAGGATCTCAGGTTAAGGATCTCGGGTTCAAGATATCAGGTTAAATATTTTGGGTTCAGGATATCAGGTTAAGGATTTCAGGCTTAGTATCTCGTGTTCAGGATCTCGGGCTTAGGATCTCGTGTTCAGGATCTCAGTCTTAGGATCTCGTATCTTGGGATTATATGTGTTATTAACTCATTTATATCCTTTGTATAACTTGACCAGGTCAATCAAGAAGGAGTTTGGACTTAGTCAAACATTAAAAACGTGTTAAAGGAGTCAATTATGATGGGAGAATGTTGGGCCAAGAAATGGAGTGGATGAAGCTATGGAGTCTTCAGTGTGTTTGAATAAAGATGACTTTAGTTCGTGGAGGGTCCGAACTAAAATCATCAAGAATAATCCGAAGTGAAATTTTCAGTTCGGGGAACAAGTTAGCTCAGATACTCTGAACTAAATGAAGTTCCTCCGAACTGAAAATAACCCGAGGTTTAACTTAAGTCAACAGAAGTCAACATTGAAGATAACAATTCAGAAGATGAAGACTTTAGTTCAGAACTGAAGTGAACTCCCCGAAGTGAAATTAAGATGTTGATAATGTTGTAATAATTTAGTTCGTAGAGTGTCTGTTCTTAGATTTTGTCTATAAATAGTGTGATAGGTTGTTTTAGTTAGTTGTCTTTGAATTCGGAACTCTCTCAAAGAGGTTCCGTTGAGCTTGAATGTCGTTGTAACAAGCTCAGTTCTAAAACCTGTCACAACTATCAATGAAATCTTAAACAGTTACGCTCATTGTTGTCTTATCAGTTCTTTCAATTTTAGGTTTGTTCAATTTCAGTTTCAAATTCAAAGTCTCCTGTTTGATTGATTCAACTCAGGTCATGAGATTCCGCATCATGACCTGTTTCAATTTCATTTCGCTAAGTTAGAGATGAGGAATTTTAAGGACCTGTCAATTGGTATCAGAGCCAAACAAATCAATTGATTAAATTCGATTGAGTCTGGTTCATCAATTTGACTTGATTCGAAAATTAGGTTAAACTATTAGTGAATCGAAGGAGTCCGAAGTGAAATTGAAGAAGTCCGAAGTGAAATTGAAGAGCTGAATTTAAGAATCTGTTTAGATTTCGAGGTGTTCATGGTGGATCTGGTGTTACACATATGTATTCAAAGACGGATGATGTATGAATCGAAAACACGAGTTATCAATTTGAGAGAGGGGTGTGTTTGATGTGCTTCCGATCTTAAATCAGATTGACAAATCAAGAGATTCTGCTGGCAGTGAAGATGATAAACTTCATCAATGATTAATTCTTCATCGGTGGAACTTCGAAAGAATGAAGATTACAATGGTTATGAGATGAAGAACAAAATGTTCTCAACAACATGTTTCTTCTAATCTGATAATCTTTTAATCAAATTCTTGTTCCGGAAGAATGATGAAGATCCAAATGCTAAAGTCAGAAGAATTCTTGATGATTCTGGTTGAAGGTTGTGTAAGAAAAGTTGAATTCATGTCTATCATGAATTAGAGGCACATCTAAGGCCAATCATATTCTCTTCAACATAAGTCTGTAAGATCAGTGATCAATATCCTTTCAAGAAAATCAGACGCATGCCTATGCTGAAGAGAAAGATAATGTGAAGATTGGAGCTCACCATGGAGGTTAAGTTATGAAGATTGGAAGACTCATAACATCATCCAAGGGGGCGATTGTTGGGCCAAGAAATGGAGTGGATGAAGCTATGGAGTCTTCAGTGTGTTTGAATAAATATGATTTTAGTTCGTGGAGGGTCCGGACTAAAATCATCAAGAATAATCCGAAGTGAAATTCTCAGTTTGGGGAACAAGTTAGTTCAGATACTCTGAACTAAATGAAGTTCCTCCGAACTGAAAATAAGTTGAGGTTTAACTTAAGTCAACAGAAGTCAACATTGAAGATAACAATTCGGAAGATGAAGGCTTTAGTTCAGAACTGAAGTGAACTCCCCGAAGTGAAACTAAGATGTTGATAATGTGGTAATAATTTAGTTCGTAGAGTGTCTGTTCTTAGATTTTGTCTATAAATAGTGTGATAGGTTGTTTAAGTTAGTTGTCTTTAAACCCGAAACTCTCTCAAAGAGGTTCCGTTGAGCTTGAATGTCGTTGTAACAAGCTCAGTTCCAAAACCTGTCACCACTATCAATGAAATCTTAAACAGTTACGCTCATTGTTGTCTTATCAGTTCTTTCAATTTCAGCTTTGTTCAATTTCGGTTTCAAATTCAAAGTCTCATGTTTGATTGATTCAACTCAGGTCATGAGATTCCGCATCATGACCTGCTTCAATTTCGTTTCGTTGAGTTAGAGATGAGGAATTGCAAGGACCGGGTCAGAGAAAAAGAAGGAGCCGCTATTAGACCAGCCTTGAAGACCAAGTTAATGTTGAAATCAGGAGATTCCTACTAATTCGGGATCACATCTGTTTTTTGTTTACTATATAAACTGAGGCAAATGATCAAATTAGGGACCAAATATTCACTACCTCAACACTATACACTCGTTCTTCAACATTCTCAGCTGTTCATCACACACTTACACACTTTTCACCTTAGATTGATCATTTGCTCTCTCGTATTGTATTATCTTACTTTTTTCTAATAAAATTAACAAAGGCAAGGGATTATTATCCCTTCCCGGGGTTTTATGCCGACAATCAAAAAGGATTAAGGGCTTTCCTCGTATATCATCGTGCCAATTTACTTTAATCGCACTTTTATTACATTTTTATTACTTTTTCTGAACAGTCTCGTGATCACCAGTGAGATCACAGTCGAGAACACAACATCACCTAACCTCATTTCTAATAATTTGATCACGGAATTAAGCTTATTAATTTTTGGTCGAAACAATACTAAATCTAATTGTAAATTGGATTAAAGGGACAATTTAATAGTTTGATATATATATATATATATATATATATATATATATATATATATATATATATATATATATATATATATATATATATTGTCACACCCCGCTAAAGCGGAAACACGGAATGTGAAGAGCTGGAAAATCATATCACAGGTCATATAAAACATAACGGTCATCGAGTCATTAATTAAAAATAAAAGTGTTTACAATCCATTCAAACGACCAAGATACGATAATTTAGAACATTGTTACACGACAAATAAGTTTCATTTAAAATTCCCAAAATAAATGGCCAAGTCTTTTCCCAATAAGGTTCTCACACGACCGCCTCGACCCGTCCATGCCATGCATCACGTGCTTACACTAATTTCCTGAAACATAAGATAAAGTGTCAACTACGAAAACGCAGTGAGTGAGTTACAGTTTAAATAGTCGACCAAAATGTAAGCAAAGTATATAAGAGTAGAGGTTTCCATAAAGGAGATTAGCGGAGAAAAGTCGCTTAAAATTTATATACTTTAAAGTCTAAGTAATGGGCGAACTGGTGCCCTAAGTTTGTAAAGACCAAATGGAGTCAAATTTAGTCAAATAGTAGAAGCGGATAGCAATCGCTAAAAGTTTATAAGTTTATGCGTAAGTAACTAATTAGATTTTCTTGTATCAACCTCTTGGCATCTATAACTTAAGTGTTCACACTAATCCGATTATCCAACCGTGAGGCCCCAACTCCCCGCCTCTCAAACGGGAAATTAAACAGAACTTAGTAATATGTACTTAGACTGCCATCTAAGCAAGGAACGGTTCTTTCCTAAGTATCGATACCCATAATTACTATACGGCTAAGTAGTTAATAGTGTGAAAGTCAAAGAAAAGAACATCGGGCACTAAGTAGTTTTAGTTTAAAAGAGAGTAAGATCTATCACTTAAGAACGTGTCATAGTTCCATCAAGGGTTGGTTACGCATACAAGCATCAATAATTAGTTTAGTCAAGAGAGAGAGAACTAATAAGTTTAAGTAAAGTCAAATAATTTACGCATAAGAGATCAATTAGTTGTTCAATAAGTCCAAATACGTCCAAAAGTCAAAGTTTGATAAGTCAAAAATCATAGTTTGATAGATCAAAAGTCAAAGTTTGATATTTTGCAATTTATTTCATAAGGCATAAAATGCATTTAATCTTATGTTTCCCCCAAATTCATGTAAAATATGTAAAACAAGGGGTTGTAACTCACGGATTGCGAAGAGAACGAGAACTGGGAAACTTGGTTGGAATATGTGAGCCGGGAATCACGGATCGCCTATTAATTACCAAGATAGTTTAAATTAGTCGTTATATTATTATGTTCTTTATTTAATAATATAGATAAACTTTGTTAAACTTTAAGTGTCAAAGTCAAGTATAGTTAAAAATAGTCCGAAAGGTAATTGTATCGTTTTTGTCCAAAAGTCCGATTTACCGTTTTAGATTATTAGGCCTTAGGTGCTTTTGCTCGCTGAAGTGACTTACAATTTCCAAGGAAATTTGGGCAGCGCTTCCGCGCCCAAATTTCATGCCCAAAAATTGTACTACCACTTCCGCTCACAAATCACCTAAAACACGATATATACATTTTATAGTTCATTTTAAGTCCAAATGGTCCAACACAAGTCACTTTTGTTATTACTTTCGTTTATCTCAGTCCCATCATGATATCAGTAAAAAGTCCAGAATGTAACATGTTCTCAAAACGAGTAAAACAACGAGTTTTCGGGGAGACAGCAGCCCGGTGCGCAGCACCTGTCAGGGGGTGCTGCGCACCTCCTTGCTGTTTTCCCGTTTTTGTGATTTCCTTTGTTAAAAACGTATTTTCACCCATGGATTTCGACATGCAACCGGTTAAAACTTATTAAAACACCTTTTTAACAGTTTCTAAATATATTTGGTTACAAATCCGTGGATCTAAAGAGTATTTATGTTTAAAAACGTTTTTGACCATAAAAAGTCATAGATTTATGTAAAAATACATTTTCAACCGTTAGATCTTACATGCAATTGAATATTTGTGTAAGAATAGTAAAAATAAAGAAATCTACCGAAGGAAAGGCTTGGATGATGAGTTTTTGTTCGGATTTTAGCTCCAAAAATCTTTACAACCGTGGTCCTTTTTCGAAATAACAACACTCCTTGCTTTCCTTGATGATCCAAAACGTTTTTAGTGGATGGGAATGGTGTTTTTAAGGCTGAAGTTACTGGAAATAGAGGGGTTTTTGAGAGAAGACTTGAGAGAATAAGTGTGTGTGTGTTTTTAGGTTTTGTAAAATGAAAAGAAATGAATTAAGAAAATGATAATAGGGTGAGAAAATTTGGCCTTGGGACAGTTAATTTGCAGTAAAGGGTCGTCTCCTATTGGTCAATTTGGGTGGTGGTTTGTAAAAACGAGTAAAGGACTAAAGCTGTAAATATTTTGAATTTCTGGCGCGAGGTGTTGCGCACCACAGCACTAGGTGCTGCGCACCGGGGCATTTTTGCCCTTTTCAAAATTTTCGTTTTTACGTTTTTGCTTCGTTGGACCTTTTTGTTAATTAAAAGTTCTTAAGTACGATTTGTTATGAACTTAGGAAAGTTCAATAGGTATTTTCTTGGTATTTGGGACTTATAATTTGATTCCGGAAGTTATTCCGATACTAGTTCCGACAAAGTACAGACTCAAAAGTTACGAACTAGAATAGAGCGAACGCGATAAAAGAGTAACTAACGTTTCGAACTAATTTAATTAATTGGACAAGTACCTGAATTTTGACGGTTGTCACATATATATATATATATATATATATATATATATATATATATATGTATATATATATTATATTTTTGCAATATCTAATAAGAAATAAGAATAGCAATCGGATGTTTTAATGTAGTTCAAATACTAATAATTATCGTAAAGTTTAGATTTGAGATTGTCTTTAAAGATTTCCATGTGTTGTGTCACAAGACGTCTACATGTTAACTTCAAAATTGTTCAATCATCTATTAGTTAATAAAGAATAACGATTGAATGTTGTTAGGATAAAATTGTTGGGATTGTTATTCTGGAGTTGCGTTGCATACAACATTTAGTACTGCACAGTTCAAGAGAACACCGTTAGTACTGCATAGTTAGTACTACACAGTTAGTATTGCACAGTTAATACTGCAAGAACACAGTTACTACTGCACAGTTAGTACTGCACTATTACTACTACAAGATCCGGTTACTACTGCACGATGAAGTTACTACTGCAAGGTTATCTGGTTAATACTGCAAGACCCAGTTACTACTGCACGATGGTGTTACTACTGCAACTCAGTTACTACTGCGGCTAGGGTTATGGAAGACTTGCTTTTCAAGATAAAGATCTGAAAGAATTAGTCTCCTAATATAACTAGGTTTTCTTATGTAAGTCGTAAGAGACTTTATATATAAAGAGATCCCTAGACATTGTAAAGGTGTGGTTTTCATCATGTTTATTCTTTAGGAAAACACCTAACGATCTCACCACTTGAGATCGTTCCCCTTTGTTCAGCCTCAAGTTCTAGATTGATCCTTGTAAAGAGAAGAAACACGTCTATTCTGATCAAATAGATTAAGGCTGGTGTTGTTAGATGTTTTCTAGAAAAGCTAGGTTTAGCCTCAAGGTCTTTTATAGATCCTTCTATTAAGAGAAACACGTCTATTAATTCGTTCATCGATTAATAGATTGAGACTTGATGGTAATCGTTATTGTGTTATTGTTCTTATTATTTTTTATATATTCAATATTCAATTATCATAAACTTGTGAATATCAAAGTGTTTATCCGCTGCAACTTCTTTGATAAATCTTGATCTATATAAGTGTGGTTGTGTTTACATAAACCCTAATTGAACCTGACAATTGGTATCAGAGCACAAGAGGTGCTCTAGATCAAAGATCCACAAGTTTACAAGAAGAAGAAGAAGAAGAAGAAGAAGAAGAAAGAAGGAGATCTACAAGTTTGGAAACGAGGTTTTCTGTTCGTCATATTCTAGATAGCCGTAGTAAAAAGGGAATAAATCATTCATTAGCCGTCAGATTTGGACGAAATTGGTTCTGTAGATTCTTCACACATAAACTTAAAATCATACTAAATGAAATTTAGATATGAGTCTTTGATCGAAAGATATGAATCTTTCAAATCTGCTGCTGTAAGGTTAGATTTATTGTGTTTATGTATACTGAAACGATCGTTGTTTAATCGTTACATACTGGATCTTCGTGATTTTTGGATATGTGCTTCAAGGAATATGGATATATGTTGCGTTAAAATTTAATCGTTATGAAAGGTATTCTCAAGGAGATGTAAAACTTCAAAGTTGCATGTTGAATGTTTATTGTTTACAGGCGCAACTGTGGTAAAAAGTTCATTGTGTATTCATTAACCGTTGGATTGTCTTGATTTTTGGATATGTGGTTCGAGAGACAGAGACTTAATATGTGTAACTGCTACGCTATTAGTATTACAATACACATTTTTCTATACGATGATGAAGTTAGTACTACTCCTATGTTGGTGAACCAGCCGGGAATATTGGTTTAAGGGGAATAATATGTTCCAAAAGTGGATATGAGAATTGGAACATTTGGATGTGATATTATACATGCACCACTTGAGGGAGAAGTTTTCACTTGTGCATAGTGATTTAACCTCATATAAGAAGAACATCTCTTGATTCAAAGAAGAAGGTATACGACTTTAACTTTATTACAACTTCTAGGTTGAGTTGCTACTGTTCGAATTCATTATTAGTATTGTGCGTCATGGAGGGTAATTTGAGACATTGGAAAGCTTGGATTGGGTAGTTCGTAAAGAGATGTTCAAAGTTGCATATTTTCAAAGTTCCCCTAATGGATGATAACAAAAAGGGGAAGATATTGCATAGATGATATGTTTTGCAACTTTTATAAAGTGTGGTGGTATGGAACAAGAATTGAAGGCTTCAAAGTATCGAAAGCCTACTTAAGAAAAGAGAAAAAAGTGGCGTGTTTTGATAGAAATATCAACGGTAGAAGAAGTATCAACTTGTTCACAAGAGATCTCAGTTGAAGGGGAAGTTTTTCAAGTTCTCGGTTTATTATTTGTTTTGTCATCATCAAATAGGGGAAGATTGTTGGGATAATTTATTATCCATATTATTGAATCGATGAGACAAAATATAAACTGATAATTACATCAAGGAAACATGGGGAAGACAAGAAAAAAATATTAGTTTTGATAACATTCTCATCAACAATTTACATTGAAGAAACTTATTGCTTTGCATGTAGAAAGCATAAGTTTAGGGGAAGATTGTTAGGATAAAATTGTTAGGATTGTTATTCTAGAGTTGCATTGCATACAACAGTTAGTACTGCACAGTTCAAGAGAACACTGTTAGTACTGCACATTTAGTACTACACAGTTAGTATTGCAGAGTTAATACTGCAAGAACACAGTTACTACTGCATAGTTAGTACTGCACTATTACTACTGCAAGAGCCAGTTACTACTGCACGATGAAGTTACTACTGCAAGGTTATCTGGTTAATACTGCAAGAGCCAGTTACTACTGCACGATGATGTTACTACTGCGGCTAGGGTGATGGAAGACTTGTTTTTAAAGATAAAGATCTAAAAGAATTAGTCTCCTAATATAACTAGGTTTTCTTATGTAAGTCGTAGGAGACTCCCTAGACATTATAAAGGTGTGGTTTTCATCATATTTATTCTTTAGGAAAACACCAAATGATCTCACTACTTGAGGTCGTTCCCCTTTTTTCAGCCTCAAGTTCAAGATTTATCCTTGTAAAGAGAAGATACACGTCTATTATGATCAAATAGATTGAGGCTGGTGTTGTTAGATGTTTTCTAGAAAAGCTAGGTTTAGCCTCAAGGTCTTTTATAGATCCTTCTATTAAGAGAAACACGTCTGTTAATTTGTTCATCGGTTAATAGATTGAGGCTTGATGGTAATCGCTATTGTGGTATTGTTCTTATTATTTTTTATATATACAGTATTCGATTATCATAAACTTGTGAATATAAAAGTGTTTATCCGCTGCAACTTCTTTGATAAATCTTGATCTACATAAGTGTGGTTATGTTTACATAAAACCTAATTGTTCCTCACAAATGTTTTAATGTAGTTCAAATACTAATATTTTTCATAAAGTTTAGATTTGAGATTATCTCTACATATTTCCACGTGTCGTGTCAAAAGACGTATACGTGTCATCTCCAGAATTGTTTAATACTCTATTACTTATATATTTAAATTTATATTTATATTTAGATTACTAGTGTTAATACTCGTTCGATGTACAGTTAATTAATTATTGTTAATAAACCTCTTTGAATCCGTTTGATAAGTGTATTAAATTGTAGTAGTTCGAAATAATAGCACATGCCACATGTTATTGACTTTATTTAGGATTAAAGAAAAGTCCTTTTTGTTAATATGATCGAAGATGACTAATAACATGATCTACTACATATATTGTTTATTTAAGTGATAAATATTAACTTATTTTACTTTAATTGGAAAAATAATAATATTAATGTTATGGGTAGAATTTTCATCTCTGATCATAGCTGATTGCAGGTAGACTAAGGATCACGAGCAGACTACATGATCACGTGATCACAGATCATAGACAGGTTCATGATCACTAATCCTATTTATTATCATTCTTGTATATATTATACTTTTGTGTTCACATGTATTACGACCAGCTGATTATAGCCGTTGTAGACTAAGTCCAAGTCAAAGCTTAAAGATTTAAAGAGAACGTTGGAGAAGTGGTCTATGAGGGATCCCGAATATTTTGGAACTGGGAAAATCCCACCTTTTTGGGTATAGTTGTTATTTTCTTTTAGTTATAAATGGATACTTAGGTTTTATAAAACTGTAAACGAACAGTTGATCACGAACTAAATGGTCAACGAACTTCAAAAGTCAATGAACTTCTAAAGTCAACGAACACAATGATGTTCGCCTAACTTGGAGATTATTAAACCATGAGTAAATATCCACATATAAGAATTAACGAACAAGTAGTCACGAACTTGATTAAATTTAATCTACGAACTAGGCAATCAACGAACTATAAAGTCCACGAACTTGATTTATTTAATCCACGAACTTCAAAAGTCAACTAACAAAATTAAATTAATTATGTTCGCCAAAATGATATTCGCCAACTTAATAAACAGACTTGAATATTTTCAAGTTTAACCTCCACGAACAAAAATCCAAGAATTAAGATAAAACCCTAATCATGTACACGAACTAGGCCGGCGAATGCTCCAATAATGAACTTAATCCACGAATAACAAACCCAAAGCAGCCGCAACAGTTGAAAACCCTAATTTTAAGAACCCTAAAATCGAATTTTTGCAGCGGCTTTGCCGTAAAACCAATCCAATTGACAGTTAATCTCAAAAGTGTAGATCTAAATTTGAACCAAATTCTCGATAAAGAGCAAACAAATTGTTTTCTCTGATACCAATAGTAGGTCCCTGGTAACGGGTCAACAAGGTTAAATCAATTGATTATGATGCAGAATCTCGATAATCAATTGATACACTATAAATATAACTGTAAACATAACACAATCGATACCAACAAACTCTGAATACTTATATTATAATGAATAGCTCAAAACCTAATACCGTCGATATTTCACAGAGTTTTCTCTTAACGCAAAAAGGGTTGCTATGTGCCTCACGAACGACTTATTCGTGAGTTACCCAAAAACTTCTGTCACACCCCGCATAAATGGCGGAACCGAGGTGTGCAGTGTATACGGTATCAGAGATTCAAAGGTTACATCAAACATAAATAAACCATACATCATCAGCATAGATAAAGAGTTTGAAATAAAATACTTATTACAATCATCCGAATAATATCAAAATACGGCTACATAGTTTGGGATACTAAGGAATTCAATAAAACAAAATAAACTCCATGCAAAAGATCCACGTAGCCAATCAAAGCATATCATCATAAAGAGTAACCTCAAATCCCTGAAAAGCGTTAAAATACGACGTCAACATAAAGTTGGTGAATTATTCGCAATAGTAAATAAAAACATAATAGAATAAGAGTTTCAATACGTTTTGACCCAAAAGTGTTATGATTTGAAGATAAGTCATTTGAAAATGATGTTTCAAAATATACGTGAGGTTTACAAAACCTTTTGATAAAATACTCATACTTATACCATAAAATACCAAAATCATTTCATAAAATACCATACCCGTTTCATAAAATATCATAATCATACCATAAAATAAATACCATACTGGATAGAATATCAGCTCTAGGAACATACGATACACCTGAACCTCAACAATACTGGCAACTAACCCCACCTAGTGTCTCAAACTAGGTTGTCCTCGATAATCAATAATACGGTCATAACATTGCTAACATGGACAGGGCGCATCCATCATCCAAATAGTGTTAACAATGAGGGCTTGTTAGACCCATATAGCGCTATATATACAACCGGCGGCTAACAGCTAACAGGTGTGTATACGGGGCCTTGTACTACCACAAAGGCGGTACAAGTTTGGGTGAGATCATCTAAAGCATTCATATCCATATATACATACCATAATACATACATACCATAAAATACTTTTGTTTAACGCTAATCATGCCCAAAAATGTAAAAGCGGTAAAAAGGGCAACGAATAACTCACTGTATAGCAAAGCAATCCAAATCTCTATATGTCGGGAAATACTACAATACCGTCAAGCTCCAACGTCTAAGTGCCCTATACATCACGTAAATAAACATGTCTAAGTATCTCTAAGTCTAGTAGGGTTATGCCTTAATGATTAACGTTTTATACGGGTTTTAAAATGACCATATGGAATATCGATATAACGGAATGCAAACGTTTCGGAAAGTCAACGGACTAGATACGTGATCCTCATACTTACGTGCACTACAAGTCACGTAAGTATCAAGTTACGTGTTATACAAGAGTTAATTACGTGAACCACAAACCAATTACGTGACAAAGGACTACATACGTGATCAAGAAGGCTAGTTACGGATCAAACAATGGAATTACGTGAATATGGGACTTACGTGAGCTTCAAGTTACGTGAAATAAACCATAATTACGTGATTCATATGTCAATTACGTGAGAAACGAAGCTATTACGTGATTAACAAGACTATTACGTGACCTTCAAGCCTTGTTACGTGCGAAATAAAGAGTTACGGGATCAAGATGGCTTATTACGTGCGTAATAAGCACAATTACGTGATCTAGGGGAGAGTTGCGTGCGTATCAAGTCAGTTACGTGCCATAACGGGATTTTTACGAAAAACAACATTCGGAAAGAGATTTCTGAGTGTTTTAGGTGTCTAAATGATCCCTAAATGAAAACCTATGTCCAGAATACTATTAGGAACAATAATCCTCAATAAAATCTCGGTTTTGACGGTGAAAAATGATAGTTTCGGGATTGACTCAAAATAGAATAAAGTTTAAAACAAAAATGAAGGAATACTTACTTGATCGAAATGAAACTTGGAGGATAGATGAAGATGATGATGGTGAACAAGAATCCGGTCTCGGATTTGAAATCTAACGGTTAGATCACCGGAAAAGTTAGAGAGAAGGTGGAGGTTTAATGGTGTTTTCTTGAGAGAGAAGTTAGAGAGAGAGAGTGTGTGTGATAAATGAAGATAAAGACAAAATTCTGGTGGAGGATAAAGACAAATAAGTTGGTGGGGGACGATTTTCGTAATAAAAATCTGAATAGGACTAAAATTGTAATAGGTTTTCTCCCGTAGGACTAGTTTTGTAATAAAATTTCCGAAAAGACCAAAAATGAAATACTTTTTAAACGTTAATTTTTAATCATATAATTAAGGCATAATTCCTCTAAACTTATCATAAGAGCATACTAGACTTATACTAAAGGCACTTAAGACTATCCGTTCCCGACATAAAGATTCGAATCACATACTATCTACCCGATAACGTGAATACGCATAAAATTACAAATACGATACCCATAAAATACGAGAAATACGAATACAATACTCATAAAATACGAATACGATAACTCATAAAAGAAATACAATAGGGTCAAAACACGAACATAAATAAATAAAACGAATACGAGTCGATAGAATAATACCGTGAAATTCGCGAATGTCACAGTCTCCCCAAGTAAAAAGAAATTTCGTCCACGAAATTATCACTGGGTACTACTTCCGGGAGAAAGGTGAGGATACTTCCGCAGAATTTCATCTTCGCGTTCCCACGTGAACTCAGCTCCAAAGCGGGAATTCCAACGAACCTTGACAATCGGAATCTTGCTTCGTCGTAGACGCTTAACATCACTAGCAACGATCTCGATCGGTTCCTCAACGAAATGAAGCTTATCGTCAATCTGGAGTTTCTCAAGCGGAACTAATAACGTCTCGTCAGCCAGGCACTTCTTCAACAGAGATACATGAAATACATTATGTACGCTGCTCAGTTCTGCCGGCAATTCTAGTCGATACGTAGCTGGGCCGACTCGGGCTAAAATCTTGAACGGACCCGTGTATCTCGGACTCAGCTTGCTGCGCTTCACAAATCGGACAACCCCTTTCCATGGAGATACCTTCAACAATACCATATCTCCAACACTGAACTCAAGAGGCTTCCTGCGCTTATCAGCATACTTCTTCTGTCGATCTCTGGCAGTAACCAATCGTTCCTTGATCTTGAAGATCTTGTCAGTGGTCTCTTGTATAATCTCCGGACCGGAAATCTGACTATCTCCAACTTCTGCCCAACATACAGGTGATCGACACTTACGGCCATACAAAGCTTCAAATGGTGCACACTTGATACTCGTGTGATAGCTGTTGTTGTACGAGAACTCAATCAACGGCAAATGAATATCCCAACTACCACCGAAATCAATTGCGCAAGCTCGTAACATATCTTCTAAAGTCTGAATAGTTCTCTCACTCTGACCATCGGTCTGAGGATGATAGGCGGTACTCATATCTAACCGTGTACCCATAGCAGTCTGAAATGTCTTCCAAAATCGAGAAGTGAAACGAGCATCACGATCGGAAATAATCGATACAGGAACTCCGTGTTTCGATACAATCTCGGAAATATACAAACGTACGAATCTCTCCATCGGATAATTCTCACGAATCGGTAGGAAATGAGCAGACTTCGTTAATCGATCAACAATAACCCAGATACTGTCATACCCACTCGAAGATCTCGGAAGCTTTGTAACAAAATCCATAGTAATACGCTCCCATTTCCACTCGGGGATCTTCGGTTGTTGGAGTAGCCCAGACGGTTTCTGATACTCAATCTTCACTTTGGAACAAGTCAAACATCGACTAACATACTCGGCGATTTCACGCTTCATACCCGGCCACCAATAAAAATCTTTCAAGTCATGATACATTTTGTCGGAACCCGGATGAATGGAATAGTTCGACTTATGGGCTTCGTCCAGAATCAACTGACGGATACTAACCGGAACCCAAATACGCTCGAGGAAATACAGAACTCCATCCTCCTTCGGTTCTAGTTCCAACGCCAACTTATACAATCTTTCCTCTTTAACACGGCCCTCTGTCATAATACCCTCTTGTGCTTGAATAATCCGAGCCTTCAAGCTCGTCTGAATAGATATCACCATAGAACGGATACGGACTGGTTTGACTGTTTCCTTACGACTTAGTGCATCAGCAACAACGTTCGCCTTACCAGGGTGGTAGCGAATGTCGCAATCATAGTCGTTCAATAGCTCAACCCAGCGCCGTTGTCTCATGTTCAGCATCTTCTGATCAAATATGTGCTGAAGACTCTTGTGGTCGGTAAATACGGTACACTTGGTCCCATACAAATAATGTCTCCAAATCTTCAATGCAAAGACGACGGCTCCCAACTCTAGATCATGTGTCGTGTAATTCTGCTCATGGATTTTCAACTGACGCGAAGCGTAAGCTATAACTTTACCATTCTGCATAAGCACACAACCCAGACCCTTGTGCGAAGCGTCGCAATAAACAACAAAATTCTCGGAACCAACTGGAAGACTAAGAATAGGAGCGTCACACAACCGCTGCTTCAATACTTGAAAGGCTTTCTCCTGATCGGAACCCCAAACGAAAGGTTCACTCTTCTGTGTCAACTTTGTCATAGGCGAAGCGATCTTGGAGAAGTTCTCGATGAATCGGCGATAATACCCAGCAAGACCCAAAAATGAACGGATTTCGGTCGGTGACTTTGGTGCAACCCAACTTTTAACAGCTTCAATCTTAGCAGGATCAACATGAATACCCTTTGCGCTAACCACGTGGCCAAGAAATTGAACTTCGGACAACCAGAACTCGCACTTAGAGAATTTCGCATACAACTTCTCCTTTCGAAGCACTTCTAGAACAAGACGCAAATGCTCTTCATGTTCCTTGCGACTTCGGGAATAGATCAGAATGTCGTCGATGAATACGATAACGAATTTGTCGAGATACGGACGACAAATACGGTTCATTAGTTCCATGAATGCTGCAGGGGCGTTTGTCATACCAAACGGCATCACCATGAACTCATAATGACCATACCGAGTACGAAAAGCAGTCTTAGGTATATCATCTTCCTGAACTCTCAACTGATGATAACCAGAGCGAAGATCGATTTTAGAGAAATAGCAAGAACCCTGAAGTTGATCGAATAAGTCATCAATACGAGGAAGGGGATAACGGTTCTTCACAGTCAACTTGTTTAACTCCCGATAATCAATACATAAACGCATGGAGCCATCCTTCTTCTTAACAAAAAGAACAGGAGCACCCCACGGGGAGAAACTAGGACGGATAAAACCCTTATCGACAGTTCTGAATTTGGTTCGACAACCGAGCATCTCGGAAGGAG
>CAJVGC010000508.1:20426894-20471184 GCA_910822075.1 Senecio squalidus
CAATTCGCTATGCTCAGTGTTAGAACAAGAAGGTTCATTCAACGAATGGGAAGAAACAACTTTGCAGTGAGAAAGGGTGATAGAACTGGTTTTGATAAAAGCAAAGTAAGATGTTTTGACTACAAAAAGCTAGGTCACTGTGCCAGGGAATGTCCAGAAAACCAAGATGATCAACAAAAGAAGACAACTCAACACAACTCTTCTGGATCAAATAACAATCATCAAGGAAGAACATATAATTCAACTGCATTAGTCACTCAAGATGGATTGGGATTTGATTGGAGCTTTTAAGCCCATGAAGAAACAAAAAATCAAGCTCTCATGGCAGACATTCCTAAAGACGACATTCCAACTTATGTAGTCCTGCATGTATTAAACATGTTAGGGAATATAGAGAACATAATAAACTTGTGTGTGAGTCTTTACATAAGTTAGAAGAGAGGAGAAGAGAATTGGCCACGGTAATTGCTAGTTATGAACAACAAGTGAAAGCCTATGTTAAGAATGAGACAAAATATCAGGAAGATCTAGCAATTGCTAAGTGGGAAAGAGAAAATGCTTTAGCTAAAGTACTTAAAGTAGAAGAAGAAGTTGAGGAGATTAAAATAGAAAATGATCAAATCAAGCTCAGTATCAAGAAGTATGAAAATGCTTCTAAAACTGTTGATCAAATTCTTAGATCTCAAGTACATGGGAACAACAAACAGGGGATTGGGTACTACAGTGTGTCACCACCATATAACAACAATTATATTCCACCTAAGGCTGAGTCTAGCGAAGAACTTAGTGAGGAAGAAATTGAGGTCAATACACACGCTAATGCAGACCCCATGAAAAGTAAAATCCTGTTAACTGAACAAATCAATGAACCACCTGTCCAACAGGAGAAATCTAGTGATTCCGAGTCTAGTAAAAGTCCCAATTTTCATAAAGGTCGAAATCTTACTGTTCACAAAAATATCAAAAACCGACCTGAAATTTACAGGGAACGAAACTGGCATTGGGTTAGTCAAATGCCACATGAAAAATCTTGCAATTGTAGGTGTCAAAAGGAAAGTTCCACTCATGTGAGGGGTAATGTGAGAAACTGGAATCAAAAGATCACTCAACAGAGAGGAAAAAATGTTTTCAAAAGTTGTGAAATATGTGGGAAGTACAATCATCTGACTGTCGATTGTTTCTATAACAAAAATCATCGTCATGGAATTGGATTTAATAGAAACAGATCTAACACAACACCTAGATTTGGTAGGACAGCTCAGAAATTTGTGAGCACAAAGAATATGCATGAAAACAAGCAAAAACCAACAAATTTTCAAAAACTACTGCCAGAAGAAACTACTGGAGAGTCACCAGTCTGCCAGTAGAAATGCTACCAGTAGAAACTACAAGAACTTTACGAGTAGTAACACTGACAGTAGTACCTCTCTACGTGTTCAAACTAAGAATCCTGCATATCATTTCAAACGTTTTGACTATGTAAATGAAAAGGGTAAACCCAAGACTACTTTTTCTTGGGTTCCTAAAAGAAACTAACCTCTTATTCATGTGCAGAGCAAGCCAGGTGTCAAGAAATGAGAGACGTGGCATGTGGACAGTGGCTGCTCTAGGCACATGACAGGCAACAAGCTGCAGCTCAAAGACTATGTTGAATATGATGAAGACTATGTTGCATTTGGAGGAAATCCGCGAGGTGGGAGAATTACAGGAAAGAGAACAATCAGCAATGGTACAATTACGTTTAAAAACGTTCTCTTTGTCCAAGAATTAAATTATAATCTGGTTAGTGTTTCTCAAGTTTGTGATAAAGAGAACAAGGTACTATTTACTAACACCGAGTGTATCATTCTTGATAAGTATGATTCTACTTCGAACACCTAGGAAAGAGAATGTGTATTGTTTAAACATGGGTCAAACTACCTCTGAAGTAAAAGAAAACTGTTTTATTTCAAAAGCGTCACAGGATGAATCATCTTTATGGCATAGAAGAATGTGTCATATGAATTTCAAAAACATGAACAAATTGGTGAAAAATGGGTTGGTTAGGGGTTTACCACAAAAAGAATTTACTTGCAATGATCATTGTGTTGCATGTCTAATGGGTAAACAACATAAATCATCTCATAAAATCAAAGACACCAACTCTAATCTTTCAAGTTTACGCTTACTGCACATGGATCTTTTTGGTCCAACTCATGTTATGAGTCTAGGAAAGAAATATTACTGTTTAGTTATTACTGATGACTTTACAAGATATACTTGGGTTTTCTTTCTTGGTACTAAAGATGAAACAGGTGATCATCTACGATCTTTCATAACACGAATTGAGAACAAGACAAAAAAGAAGGTGAAGATCATCCGCTGTGACAACGGCACTGAGTTCAAGAATCAAGAGATGGATGAGTTTTGCAGCACAAAAGGAATTAAACGTCAGTACAGTGCTCCTCGCACTCCTCAACAAAATGGAGTGGCAGAACGACGCAACAGGACTCTTATAGAAGCAGCACGATCCATGCTTGCAGATTCCAAACTTCCTGTTACCTTCTGGGCAGAAGCATTTAACACTGCCTGCTATGTCCAGAACAGAGTATTGATTGTCAAATCTCAAACAAAGACCCCTTATGAGCTCTTTCATGAGAGAAAGCCATTCATAAGCTTCTTTAAACCATTTGGGTGTCCTTGTACAATCTTAAATACTAAGGAATATCTGGGGAAGTTTGATAGCAAAGTCACTGGGTATTCTACTCAGAGCAAGGCATACAGAGTATACAATATCAAAACCAGAATTGTGGAGGAAAGTACAAATGTGTCCTTCAACGAGAAGACTCTGAATGCTACAGGAGAAGGACCAGATTGGTTATTTAATATTGACGAACTAACCAAATCTTTGAATGCTCATTTTATAAGTCAACGGAACAATGAATCGGGAAAAGAAGTTAATGTAGGCGAACCCATTAATATTGTTGAACTAGACACTACTGGGAAACCAGTTAATACTGGTCAATCAATTAAAACTGGTGAAAAGGTTAATACTGGTACCTCAGTTAAAACTGGTCATCCAGTTAATACTGTACATTCAAATGTTCCTACTGGTTCTACAGTTAATATAGGTAACCCCATTTCTACTGGTACTAATGTTAAAACTGGTCAATCCCAATCTTCTGGTACATCTGCTCAACATGATCAGTTCATATACTTTCCATACATCAGCACTGATCCTCCTGGAGTTTTTAAGCCCAACACCACTGACGTTGCGGGCATTGTGGATTCTCAGGCTGATGATGATCATTTGAGTAGTCCTAAGGAAGATGAGCTTCCACTGTCAGAAGATGAGGATCAATATATATGTCCTACTCCAGCCGATACTGTTCAAGAAGAAGAGCCTATTCACTCTCCAAACTCTAGTTCCCATGATCTTCCTGAGCAAAACGATTCAAACTTGGAAGAAGAGATTTCAGAAGATCCGTTTCAAACTCAGAGAATCAACAAGAATCATCCATTGTACCAAATCATTGGAGATGTTCACTCTACAGTAAAAACAAGAAAACAGCTTCACCAAAGTTTTAAAAAATGTTTGTTTGTTTGTTTTCTTTCTCAAATGACTCCAAAGAAGATCGAGCAAGCTATCGGGGATCGTAGTTGGGTCGAGGCGATGCAGGAAGAGTTACTACAATTCAAGCACAAGCAGTCTGGACCCTTGTTGTGCTACCAAGTGGAAAAAGAGTGATTAGTACCAAGTAGATTTTCAAGAACAAAACGGATGAATGGGGAATTGCAATCAAGAACAAAGCACGGTTGGTTTCTCAAGGGTACACACAGGAAGAAGGAGTTGACTATGATGAGGTGTTTGCTCCAGTAGCTATAATTGAAGCCATTCGAATATTCTTGGCGTTTGCTTCTTTCAAGGGTTTTAAAGTCTATCAAATGGACGTCAAGAGTGCCTTCCTGTATGGCAAAGTAGAAGAGGAAGTTTATGTGTGTCAACCTCCAGGTTTTGAGGATCCTGAACACCCTGACATGGTATACAGATTAGATAAAGCTTTAAATGGTCTTCATCAAGCTCCTCGCGCTTGGTATGATACTCTATCTATATATCTTCTCAATCATGAATTCAAGAGGGGTGCAATTGACAAAACATTGTTTATTAAGACTGTTGGTAGTGATATCATGCTAGTTCAGATATATGTCTACGACATTATCTTTGGATCTACCAATGACACACTGTGTAGGGAGTTTGAGTAAATCATGCATATGAAGTTTAAGATGAGTTCTATGGGGGAACTGACTTTCTTCCTTGGTTTACAAGTAAAGCATAATCCTAATGGTATCTTCATTCATCAAGCTAAATATGTCAAAGACATTCTTGAAAAGTCAGGCTTTCAGGATGCCAAACATGCTAGTACACCAGTAGAAACCCACAATCATCGTGAGGCCGATTCTGAGGGGGGGGGGGGGGGGGGATGTAGATGAGCATCTATACAGATAAATGATTGGATCATTAATGTACTTACCAGACATCATGTATAGCGTGTGTGTGCGTGCACGTTATCAGACTCGTCCCAAGATCTCACATCTAACTGCAGTGAAGAGAATCTTTCGTTATTTAAAGGGAAAGCCAAATCTGGGTTTGTGATTCTCCATTTGAGCTCATATCTTACACAGACAGTGACTATGGAGGGGAAAATCTGGACAGAAAGTCAACATCAGGAGGATGTCAATTCTTTGGATCACGTTTAATCTCATGGCAATGCAAGAAACAAACAAACTTGTCCACATCCTCAACGGAGGCAGAATATGTTGCTACATCAAGCTGCTGTGCACAAGTGCTCTGGATTCATAATCGGATGATGGACTATGGTATCTCTTTCTTACACACTTCTATTTTTATTGATAATAAGAGTACCATAAGTATAGTCAATAATCCAGTTAAACACTCCAAAACTAAACACATCGAAATTCCTTTTCATTTTATTAGAGATTGCAACGAAAAGAAACTTATTTAGGTAGTCAAAGTACATACTGATAATCAATTTACAGATCTGTTCACAAAAGCATTTGATGTGGGTAGGTTTACATTTTTGATCAATAGTATTGGTATGATTAATCCTGCTTAAAATCTGCTTCTTAAAAATGACGAATATAATCAAAATTGTCAAATCTTGTATGTGTAAAGTTAATACTGGTAGTTTCTACTGTTCTGATTTAATACTCGTATGTGTTACTTGTGTAAATAATACTGGTAGTCATCACCTATAGTATTTATACTGGTGGTTACTACTGGTGGAGTTTATACCGGTCACATTTATACGAGCACCAGTATCTACTGGTCAATTTTATTCAACAGTTACTACTGATCCTTTCTACTGGTTGTCGTTACTACTGCCAGTTATAACAATTTTGGCGGGAAGTTTCTACTGCCAAGTGGAAAGTTGGTTATTTTTTTTCGTGTGCAGGGGCCAATTAGTATAAATTGGGAAGTTAATTGCCTTATTAAATTCTATTCAAATTGAATTTGGCTCTCCCAATTGAAAAACCCTCCATCGAAGGAAACCGTCTCAAAATAAACCCTCTCATCTTCCGCAAACCCTAAATCGATAAATCTCAACTCAAAATCATTCCCAAATCAATGGCGGAACAACAAGAACTTGCTTTCGGTCTCGCTCATAAGATTGCTGCTGATCTTACACTTCACAAAGAGGCCGCTGATTTTCATCAGATTATTAAGTTCCTGAGAGGATCTTACATTCGTTATGCTTTAACGGTAAACCCTCCGGTTAATGAAAAGCACATCCGTGAGTTTTGGACTACGGCAACTCTGGAAAACGTTAACAATCAAGAACGTATCAGATCCATCATCGAAAAGAAAGAGATGATAGTTACAGAGGCCAATATTCGATCTCATCTAGATCTCAATGATGCCTCAAGTATTACATCTATCCCTAATAATGAGTTGTTTGAAATTTGTAGGTCCTAGTGGTCAGATCTACAGGATTAAACCAATTGATTACAAGACAGAAACTCGTAATCAATTGAATCAGTACAAGTAATAATCGATAAGAAAATAATAAAAAACACGAAATACCAAATTCTGAATACTTTGACTAATTGAATCACTCAATTAAAATACAAGTATTCTCAGAATTCTCTCCCTCTGTCTCTGTCTCAGATCATTAACCCTAAACCTAAACTAAATGTCTCTTTATATAGAGACATGTTCATAGGCTTGGGCCACTAATGGGCTCATGGACTATGCAAAGTCCATTAACACCCATAACAGACTAAATAGCCCACTAACAATACAATGTTATTGGGCCAACACAGACTCAAATAGACTATAACTAAAGACTTAACTAATCTAGAACAACTGTCACATATATTGCACTAACAAACTCCTCTTTGACTGTTGCTTCTAGATTCTGGTATACGCTCAAAGTCTTCATAGTCTTTTACTCCTTGCAGGTTCTTCTAACTCATCATCGTCTTGAATAACTCCCCCTGAATTGTTTCAATAATTCAGTCTTCTCCGTTTACGCTTGTGAAGAGTTAGGCAGCTCCCTTTGTTGTTGTGAACTTTGTTGTTTATTAGAGTCTTCATCACAAGTTGACTCAACTAAGTTCATCGCTTTTGCTTGTATTCTCCGAGTTTCCATAAATGACAACTAAACTCCCCCTGAGCTGTCTGACGCTGAACAACGTCTCAAACAACAGTTTCAAGAGCAGAATCTCGTACCCGCGTCTCGTACACGCGCCAAAACATTCTCCAAAACCTGCAAACAAACGTTAGTAAATTGTTTTTTTTTTTTAAGATATCGACATGAAATTTTGAGCTTTTCATGTCGATTCTATTTTTCATAAAAAGAAATACAAAGTTACAAAAATATCAGATAAACTAGAAATGATCAGTTATGGTGGGGAACCCAAGCCATAACACGTCTTGATTATCCTCTTTCGTTCACGTAGACAAATTCCTTGAAGAAACCATCATCTTTAGTAACAGTAGCGTTAACATTAGAATGCAGGTGGTTCCTCGGTGGACGAAAAGATCTTTATTGCCGATAAAAGGAATTTACTTTCTGACTCAGGCAATATGGATTAGAAGTTCTAAAAGACGATCGAAATGGACGCGGTTAAAATAAATGATCATTTGAAACACTCGTGCGTTCCTGTTTTATAATCCACTTTTGTTGCACCTGTTTCCGAACAGGTGAATGAGATTGAGCCATTGATTGTCGAACATGTGAATGTGAACGAGCCATTGGTTTAGTCTTCGGGGAAGACGATCTGCTAGCTTGCTTTTTCTTTTTCTTTGGACATACTTAAGCTACGTGGCCATGTTCCCGGCATTTAAAACACTTCAAATCATCCATAGGCTGTTTGGGTTTTGAGTTTTCAGCTAATGTACTCATTTTCGTTTCCGAAACACTTGACTCACTTGAAGCACTTGACTCAGTCTGATCGCCCCTTGTAGAGGAAGATACACAGGAAGAGTCAACACTGTTTTCCTTCACGTCACATTCAGTTTTAAGAAAACTGTAATTGTAATTAAAAGATGGAGGTGTTTCATTATATCCCAAACCAGTACGATTTCCAGTTGGCCTTTGAGGACTCAAAATGGAAGTGAGAGTGATGGATGAAGTTCGAAATTGTTCGAGTTTTCTTTCCTGCTCAGTTAGTCTTATTTCACAGTTATTAGCCTCTTCGACTTTCTCAGCATAACTCCTCTTTTGTTGTTCAATGCATTCATATAAAGTGTCAATTTTATGAGTTTGAACGCCAACATTTGACAAAAGTTCCATTCTGTCCTTTTCATTCTGATGAAGTTTCTTTGAAAAAATTTTCAAGTATATTTGGGTTGCCAAATTAAGCTCGAGGTCTTTTGCTGAGTTTCCAAGGTTGAGAATAAATTAGTCAACTTATCGTTTTGAAGAGTTAAAACTGTAAAAGATTTGCATAATTCTTTTACAAATTGAAGATCAAGAAGTACCTTTGACTTCTCGGTTTTGAGGTATCTTTTCAATGAAGTTTTCGTTGGATAGGTCCAACGTACAACTGCAAAACTTTGATTCATTTTCAGTATCTTCAACATCTTGAATATCTTTTTCATTCGAGCTAATTTCACTTGCAGTACTAGAATCACCTACAGTACTACTGGCTTCAATGTGAACTTCTTCAATAGATGCCATAAGTGCTTGATCCTTTTCATCAGTGCATATTTTCCAGTCATAGGTGCGATCATCATTTTGTTCTTTGTCAGAAAGAAAAGCAGTTACATTTCCTGAGGAACTGGACTCCGAAGTTTGTCCATAAGGCGTTTGATCTGTTATTGCGTTTGTAGTTGAGAGTGTTAACTCGTATCCTCTGAATCTTTCAATCACCTTTCCCAGAGTTAACCGTGGACGAACATGTCTATCGAGTTCATCCTTTATCAAGTTTACATACACCTCCCAACGCTTAGGCAAGGCATCCAAAAATCTCTCTATTGTTTCCTCTCCAACTCCTATACCGTTTCTGGAAAGTTTTGCAAGTAGATGATAGTATCTGTTGACAGTATGTTCAAAGTTTTCGTTGATTTCAGATCTGAACGTATCAAATTGCCTTTTAAGGATGTTTCCTCTACTTTTTCTTAGTTTGGCAGTTGGACTATCGAATTTTAAAGAATCCATTTCTTGACTTTTTGTTAAATTAATTAAGTTCAAATAATAGGTCCAATAAAAGAGTCCAATTGAGTTTAAAGCCCAATTCAGTCCAATTTAAAGCTCAGGTCCAAGTCCAAATCAAAACAGACCCAAGTCCAATAAAGGTCCAATCAACAATGTGATTCAGGCCCAACAACAGCCTTTTCACGTTCCTGCTTATTCACGAACAACAGTTAGGGCCCGTTTGGTTCACATAATGTTTTTTAAGGAATTGGAATCTGTTAAAAGAATTGGAATCCGAGGAATTGGAATCTGAATTATAAAAATCTGTAGTGTGTTTGGTTGACAGAATGGAATGCAATTCAGATTCCATTCATTGATATAATCCTATTTGGTTTGTAAATCTGTAAAAGGAATTGGAAAGTAATAAAAAAAATTAAAAAATTGCCCTTTCTTATAAAAAAAAGGAAAGTTCTTGTTTGAATAAACATTTTGTAAAATATTTAACTTAAATTTATTCATGAACGTTTTTGAAATGTACTTTAGAATATTATTAGTTTATATAATGTTTCTAATAATTTTATCCACTCGACTACAAATAACATTAAAAAAAAAGTTTAAGCTAACATATTTGAAAGTTAAATAACAAAATAACTATCCAAAGTACTACAAGGTCGATACAAACCCAAAAGAAGATTGTTAAAATGAATTTTCACAATTCTACGGTTCTACCACCACTACTACCAAACCAAAAGACACTTTCAAATATAGTTTAACATTTGATCTCATTCTAAGGGTCGACCAACATAAACCTTACCCAATCCTCCCTTTCTCCTTCTTCCAAATCCCAAAAAGTTATCACGTTATCGGGGTCACTTTTTATCCTTTTGATTGCTCGAAACCTTTCTTGTTGGGAGAATGGAGTCATTTTAGAGAGCTCGAAAGTTATCATGGAGGTTTTCTTTCTTAACTCCACTTCTAGTTTTATACCTTCACTCATTTGCACCGATGATTCTTTGATACGATCACCAAGTAAAGTAGCCGCATCATTGATAGTATCGGCTAACGAATTGACTTTGCTCGTATTTTTCCTCTTCTTAGATCGAACGCTTGAAATTTCTTCAACTTGAACACTTGCATTTGTATGGGCGGGAGCACGATCATTTCCAAATATTATACATAGTTCTACATAGTGCGGGAGCTTTTTATTTTTCCATTTGGCAGCCTTTTTATGATTCTATTTGACAAAATAACGGTGAAATTAAAAATATAATAAACTACAGTTTCAACATGTAAACATATATAGAGATTTTAATGATATAAGTCTACCTCGAGGTATGTTTCCCATACTCCAACTGCCTCGGTTGTTATACAATTATTTTCTTCATCGTAACCAAACCCACTGGTACTATTCAACATATCATATACCGTTTGCCAATCTTTTTTCATAGTTTTAATTCTTGACTCAATGTGAGGTTTAGCCACAAGACCGGAGTTTGGAAGTGATTCTTTAAATGATGTTTCAAGAAATTGTAAGTACCCGGTTCTAAAGTCGTTATCAGCTTTAAACAATCCATTGTTTTTCATATTAAGTAAAGCTTCCACGAGCTTTGAATCTTCCTCTTTCGTCCAACCTCGATACTTTCTGTTATGGCTCGTTATAGCTAAAAACATCATTTTTTAACCGAAAAAAACAGCTAAAACATCAGTTTGTTAACCGTAAAAAACAGCTAAAAGAAACAACTTTTTAATCGTAAAAATAGCTAAAACAGCAGAGCATTTGAACAACTAAAAACAGCAAAAAACAGCAGCACTTTACGCGTAAAAAACAGCTTAAAACAACAGCATTTTACGAGTAAAAACAGCTAAAACAACAGCATTTTAACAGCTAAAAACAGCAAAAAACAGCAACATTTACGCGTAAAAAACCGCTAAAAACAGCAGCATTGTACGCGTAAAAAACAGCTAAGACAACCACAGTTTAACCGTAAAAAACAGCAAAACACAACAGCTTTTTAACCTTAAAAACAGCTTAAACGCAACAACTTTTTAACCTTAAAATCGGTTAAATTGCAGCAGCTTTTTAACCCTAAAAAACGGCTAAATACAACAACATTTTACCCCAAAAAACAGCTACAAACATCAACATTCAAAGCGTAATAAACATTTGAAAACAGAAACATTTAAGAGTAATACCGCAATATAATACAACAATATTTCAACCAACAAAAGCGTCAATTAATCATAATAGAAATTACAAATACGTTCATAATACATAGAATAATCAAACTTGTTCAATTAGGACCATTCCAAGACGCAAACATACTTTCTCCTAAAGTATCTCTAAATGTAGTCCACTCGTTTGAAGTCTCAATAGAATGTATGTTATCCTCGTCTTCATCTCCAAGTTCCTCTGTTCCCTCATCCGGTTGAACCTCACTCTCTTCACTCTCGAATGGATCATCTTTCATATTTTGTCTTATAAAATTATGAAGGAGACAACATGCCATTATAATCCTATTTTTAATGTCAATGGGATAGTATGAGTTGTCCCTCAAAATCCCCCATCTAGCTTTCAAAATACCAAAACATCTTTCAATAACGTTTCTTGCGGAGGAATGTTTCATGTTGAAGAATTATTTTGGTGTTGTGGGTTGTTGTGTATCATGCCACTCATTTAAATGATATCTTTGACCTCTATAAGGGGCAAGAAAACCCTCTCCATTTGTATATCCGGCATCTACCAAATAATAACCTAAAATAATGCATTATTGTCAATACATCTATAATAAACCTATGACAACATTAGTAATTAAAATTTCCTACATACCGGGTCTTTGAACTTTCAATCCATTAGGCCTATTAAGAGCATCTCGAAGCACCCTTCCATCGGCCGCCGACCCCTCCATCCCGGTAACACAAAAATACATTGCATATCTTGTGAACACACCCCTAACACGTTGGTGGCAATATCTCCCTTCCTTGTTCTATACCTAGGCTTATCCTTGAGTGGTACTACACACTTTATATATGTTCCATTTAAAACTCCTAAACAATTCTATAAACGAAGAAAAAAGGTTACTACTCATTTTATATTACTAAAGTAAAAAAAAAAAAAAAAAAGAATTAAATTATTACATATACCTTGAACCATTTCCATGTATAATCACTAGAATCCTCTTGAATGGGTTCGGGTTTCTTAAGCAAATGTGAATGCAATCGTATCACCGCATTGCAAACTCGAGCAAAATATCTACTAATTGTTTCTCCAGAACGATAGAAAGACATATCATGACTCGGTTTTTAACATTATGAGCTATAGTGTGAAGGAAAATGGCTACTTGTTCATCTATATAATCCTCCTGATGTTTCAAGCAATCGACACAACTTTCCAAAACACATACGAGTCATCCTAATTTGCGATATGGACATAATATCACTCTCATAAACATACCTACCCAATATTAAATCTCGATCTTTTTTTGCCAAAGAGTATCGAATTTGTGGTTTTTCCATTTCATTCTTGACTACTAACATACAAACCGAAATAACAAACCAAATAACACTTGTAATAACTTGGTTCCACCATGCCAAAATCAATGTTTGTCTTCTTTGCTTGCGTTTTCGGATTGTTAAACTAAGTCGAGCCATCTTCTCTTTTACCAAACTTCTAAAATTTTATTAAATAACAGCAAAGAGATAATAATTTAATCACTTAATTTAATAAAACATACAAATCAAAAGTTAAATTCCATCAAATTCAACACGACATACAAATCAAACACAAAAATTTAGCAAAGTAACAATTAGGTCTAGGGTTTCATTGTAATGAACAATAAATTGCATAAATCACATATATTTGTAAACCCTAGATAGATATTACAATCTAGGTATGTATCTGTGATTTGTTTAAACAAACAATCACGTAGTAGGAGAGTCAAATCAAAATGAGGGAGAGATAATGAACAAGATTTACCAGTTACTCTTGAAGAGAAAGCTCAATTTTGAGAAAAAAAAGGTTGAAGACGGGATAAAGGAGAAGATAGCGGCTGTGTTAGAAAAAGAGGGTAGGGTTTATTTTTGATGATAATATGGTATATTAGTTTGAATTCCAAGGAATGTTTAAACATTCCTTTCAAGTTGGGAAGGAATCTTCAATTCCTATAAATGAAGAATTTGACTGAGTTTGACCAATTCCAATTCCAATTTCGGGCTAACCAAACATCATGTCACTGGAATCTAAGATTCCAATTCCGTCCAATTCCATCTAATTCCACGAACCAAACAGGCCCTTAGTTTATGTTGATTTATGTTCGCCAATGCCAACGAACATCAAATTGAATTAATTACTACGAACTTGTGACCACGAACAAATGACGAACTTGTTTCGCCGAATAACAATCTGCTAATAACTTGATTACGCCACGAGCTTGTTGTTGATTCAAACCACGAACTTGATTTCTCTCAGCCACGAACAATCTAATTCCTAAGCCACTAACATAAAACGAAATCCACGAACAAGATGAATCATCTTACGAACTTGATACAATAAAAGACGAACTTGTAATCTGTCAACAAAGATCAATTTCCACGAACTTGAATTCAATCACCACGAACATGTGATTTTTCAGTCTGCTACGAACATGTGTTTACCGGCCATGAACATATGATCACAACAATTTTCCACGAACTTGGACGAAGATGAATCAAACGAACATCAAAAGTATATCAAAAGTCAACAGCGAACATCCACGAACATGAAATTAAATCTGATCACGAACTTGTAATCAATTTCTTCACGGACATACAAATCAAATCTGATCGCGAACTTGATAAAACGAATATGATTCTGAAACGAAGATGATCGTTTATTTCCTCGAAGATGGCGCTTTGTGTTTGATCTCGATTTTATCCCCAAATTCAATTCACTGTGTGATTTTATTTTTGACGGCGAAAAAGTTGTTGTATCTTTGTGTCGCCGCTGCTTTTAAACCCAGCCACAATTATCAAGACCCATATAACAAAGGCCCAATTAACTAAATAAGTGAGGCCCACGAACTTATTCTCAAGTCCACGAACTTAGTTATATAGTCTAGTCCACGAACTTAGTTATATAGTCTAGTCCACGAACTTGTAAAACAACTTGAGTTCACGAACTTGAACCACGAACTTGACCCACGAACTTGATCCACAAACTTGATCCACGAGCTTGACCCACGAACTCGGTCAACGAACTTGGTCGCCAGAAACCCTAATTCTCAACCTGTAGCCGTCACAAACCCTAATTTTTCAGTAACAGCCGGCAGAAAAAAATCAAGAACCTTAATATTTACCAATACAACAGTCAAAAAAATTAGAACCTTAAGTTGCAAATCGATTAAAACTGAGATTTAATCCTGAACCAATTCTCGATAGAGAGCAAACAGTGCGTTCGCTCTGATACCAATTGTAGGTCCCAGTGGTCAGATCTACATGATTAAACCAATTGATTACATGGGGGAAACTCGTAATCAATTGAATCAGTACAAGTAATAATCGATAAGCAAATAATAACAAACACGAAATACCAAATTCTGAATACTTTGATTAATTGAATCACTCAATTACAATACAAGTATTCTCAGAATTCTCTCCCTCTGTCTTTGTCTCAGATCATTAACCCTAAACCTAAACTCAATGTCTCTTTAAATAGAGACATGTTCATAGGCTTGGGCCACTAATGGGCTCATGGACTATGCAAAGTCCATTAACACCCATAACAGACTAAATAGCCCACTAACAATACAATGTTATTGGGTCAACACAGACTCAAATAGACTATAACTAAAGACTTAACTAATCTAGAACAACTGTCACATATATTGCACTAGCAAAATTTTTGAACGAATGGGGTACGAGGGAAGCCTAACAAAATTTACTTTCCAAAAGGCTCTTCTCTCACTCCAATGGAGATACATGGTACATGTTTTACAGCAATGTATCTCTAAAAAGAGGTATACCTGGAATGAGTTTAACACCACCATAGCTACTGCTATGGCGTGTCTAGCTACAGAAAGGGTATATAATTTTTCAAATATGATTTTTAGTGATCCAAAGTGGAATCTTGCCCACGTAGAAAACAAATTTTTGATGTACCCACAATTTTTAACTGTCATTATTAATAATGAAATTGATAATCTTTCTACGGAGGGAGACGTTCTCATCATGGATTCTCATTCAAAGAAAACCTTTTCAAACATGAGGAGAACGGTAAACAAATTTTCTGGGAAGGTGACACCCCTGTTCTCTACAATGGTGGGTGTCCCTGTTGCAACTGGTGAAGGACCAAGTAACCCACTTGAGTCCCAACCCACACCACCTATCTCCACATTTGTACCTGTTACTGAAACAGAAAAGAGTGCCTCTGTTGCACCATCTCAATCACCTCAAAGTACACCTCAGAAGGAGTACGCCCCTAAGTCCAAGAAGGGTCCTTCACCTCTTGGACCTAAAATTAAAACATCTAAACCAGTGGTGAAACCCGTTAAGAAGGTGTTCCATAAGGAGATGGGAGACCATGCCGAAAGGGCTCCTACTACTGATGCACCACTTCGTGGTGCTCAGGGCAGTAAGACAAAAAATAAGACCCAATCGACGACAACTCTTAAAGAGGATGCTTCTCCGGAATCATTCTCTAGAGGTCCCAGGCGCCAAGAGACCAAGGGGGAGGGTGATGCTTCTGCTAGGCAGGAGGCACCCTCTAAATCATCCGAGGAACTGCCCAATGTTGGTACTCAACAGAAGGGTGGGGAGGATAGCTATAACTATACAACCCTGGAATTGATGGAAATATGCCAGAAATTCATTTTGAAGGTGGAAGGTCAAGAGGAGGAGATCAAAAGATTGAAGAAACTAGTATCTCGTTTGGTACAGGAGATCAAACTGTTCAGAATTGTAATGAAGAAACCTGTAAAGATGAAAAAGAAGGTTGGTAAGAAAGAAGGAAAGAAGGGTGGAGCAAAGCCAAAACTGCCCACTCCTCCTGGTTCAAGTTCAAGCTCAAGCTCCTCAGGCAAGGATGATAAGAATGCTGCCAATAAGGGGGATAAAATAGCAGAAAAGGTTGTTGAGAAGGAGATTCAGAAAGAAGAGGAACAACAGTCTGAGAAAGAGGTTCATATTTTTGAAGATGCTGATATAGAGGTAGAGAAAGAAGAAGAAGAGAAGAAGGAAGAAAGGGTAGTCACAGATGCAGACTTTGAATGGTCAGACCATGAAGCTGAATCTGAAATTAAAACATATGTGACCAATGACAAGGAGGAAGATGAAGCTAACAAGCAGGATGAGAAGAAAGAAGTTCCATATGCCCCGTTGTCGGCTGTTCCAAAGTCCACTGAATGGACAACTAAAGATCAAGAATTGCATGATGTAATTATGAACATGGGAGAGTCTGAAGGTGAAATCAAACAGGCAAGGGAGCGTGTGGACGGAATTTTGAAAGGAACTGCAAAGATTGAGAAGGAAGAAAAGCAAGAAAATGAGAAGGAAACTACAACTGAACCACCAGTTAATACTGGTGAGGAGCCACCAGTTACTACTGGTGAGGAGCCACCAGTTAATACTGGTGACAAAGAAGAAGATATTCCTACTGGTGACTCTAAAGCTATTGTTATTACAGGTACTCCACTAGTAGTTCCTCAAATTGAAGATGATTCAACTTTAGCTTCAGAGCTTGAGAAGATAAAAGAAGAGAAATCCAAGCAAGAAAGATTGAAGGCTGAGGCCTTAAGGAAAGAACAAATTGCAGCTGCGGTAGCTCGTCAAACGAAAGCAGCCGCTGAACAAACTAAAGAAAAACCAGTTACTTTTTCTACAGGTGGATCTGCAGGAACAACTGATGAATCTACTGATCCCATTATTCCTCCACCAGTGCCCAGGAGAAACATTGGCTTTATTAATAGAAAGAAGGGAATTCAAAAGGTAAATCTTGATGAAGATCCAGCACATAGAAGCAAGGGCAAGGGAAAGGTAATTGAAAAATAAAAACAAGAAATGAAGGAGGAAGAGATGGAAAAGAAAAGAAAGCTGGCTGAAGAGAGAGATGAGAAAATCAGGTTGGCAGAGCTAGAAAAGGAAAGACAACTGGCTGAAGAAAGGGAAAGATTAGAGAAGGAACGGGCTGAAGTTGAAATGTTAAAAAGGGTAGAATAAGAAGGCAACAAAGAAGATCAAGAAAAAGCCCAAGCTGGGAGGGAAAGGCTAAAGAAAATTGAGCAAGAAGATGCAATTGCTGCTCAAAAGTTGGCTGAGGAACAGATACAGGATGAACTCAAACGAAAAGCTCAAGAGAGGGAAGATGCTAAGCTTGCTCAGAAGATGTTGGAAAGGGATGGAATTTTGCTGCAGAAGCAAAAGAAAGAAGAAGAGCAAAGAAAAAACATTGTTAAAAGAAACAAAAGGAGGGATGAAGACAAAAAGAAATACACAGACTTCCTTAAATCAACTGGAAAATACAGTGGAAAGCAATTGGGCCCAATGAAGCTAGATAATGTTCTGTATCTGTACATCAAGGAGAAGAGGATTTTGAAAGCTGCTCAAGAGCAAGCCAAGCTGGAAAGAGAGAGGCAAGAAATGGAGAAGGAGAGAGCTCTCAAGGCTACTCTTTACAGAGGTTACAAAGTAGTCCACTTTGGTAAGAAGAAAGAAGCAGAACCAAAGGTGGAGAAGAAGAAAGTTCAACCAAAGTCAGTGCCTTTTATGAAAAAGAGAACTTATCCAGGTGGTAATGTTCCTACTGCCAAAAAGTCAAAGCCAGCAGTAGAAACGGTTACTACTGGTACCAAAAGAAAGGCAAGCACCAGTTCGTCTGTTAAGACTGGTGAGAAGAAGACAAAGGTTGAACAACAAAAGAAATCTACAACAGAGAGTTCTCGGGGTAAGGAAAAAGAGACAGAAGCTGAGAAAGAAGAAGAGAAGCCAAAAGTTGTCCAGGTCAAACAAGAAGACATTTCTGGAAACTTTGTGTTTGGATGTGTACCTGAGATTTCGGATGACCAGGTAAATGAAGTTGTAGATAGAGTTTTTGGTGACATGAAAACTCTGATCATACATTCTGAAGATATTAATTGTGCAACAACCTTCACTGAGATGACCATAGTAGACTGGTTTGCTGTGGTTATGGATGGAAAGAATGGGTACAAGGTTGTTAGAGCTGACAAGAGCTTCAGGGTGTTCTACAGTCATCTGGAAATCTTTGGGAATATAAGTCGAAGGGACTTGGTGGATCTCTTTCTCATTGGCAGAAATAAGTATTCAAATGGCCAAGGTACTGTTCTAGACTTTAATGATATATTTATGGAAGTACTGGAAGTCATGTTTGAACCTGAGAACGTGCCAGAAACGTTGTCAAAGTTTACTCCTATTCTTGAATGGATACACTATGAAAGTTGTGGAGTTTACTCGTTGAGTAGAAGTGATGGCTTGATATCGCATATTTTAGTCATATTATTATATGCGATATTTGTCTTTTTAAAGTTTAATTCATAACGGATTTTGGGAATTTCGGGCAATCTTGGTATTAAAATGTTATACAGGTATTAGCCGGAGTTCTGGAGCGGAAGTGACACAATTAGAGCTGAAAATGAAGAAAACGGGTCGATGTTGTATTCCCGTTATATTTGGAGACTAGAATGAATTGGTTACGAAAGATGAGGCAAAAACGAGCAGCCAAACAAAGAAAACTGAAAAAGACCTTGGGACGCCCGTCCCCAAAATGGGACTCCCGTCACACGCCTTTTGGAGCTGCAGCTGTTTGTCACGTTCAATAAAGCAGTTTTTTAGGTTTTTATTATTATCATCATTATCATAGAGAAAAAAGTATTGAAACCCTAGTTTTAAACCGACGAATTTTTGGTGCTATTTGGTGTTTTTGGACTCAACAATTTCGTTGTTTAAGCATTCGGATCATTGGTACTATAATACTTTTCGTTAGTTCTTTTAATATAAAGATGTTTCATTCAATTCTGTTGTGTTGCGTTTTCATGATTATGAGTAGCTAAATTTCTTAACGTTCACTTGGATGACGTGATCAATTATGTAGGTTATTGTTTAATTACGTATATGTTGAACTGGATTTTATGTTTAATCGAAGAACCAATTGTAATCAGTTTTTGAATCTTGTTTAATCTTTTATATAAACTGTTAGTAATTCATCATAGGTATTCGAGAGGAACTTGTGGCATTACAAAATAGTTTATGAAATAACTAATCGGTCAATAATTAGTTTAAAGATATTAGTATTCGAGAGGAACTCGTATTAAAGATTTAAACAATAAAAACGTGATTGTGGTTGTTAGTTAACTAGATTAAGAGAGATCGGTTTAGTTAATTAAGAAGCTATTCGAGAGAAAGCTTCATAAGATTAAATCATAAAATCGGCTTAGGTACTTATTGCTTAGTTGTCAAACGTAGAAATTATACACGAGAGTGGTAACTATACATGAGACGATTAAAGTTTTAATGGGAAACGAGAGTTCAAGTTAAATACCTTTTAAGTGGTTCAACATTGTTAGTAATTACGTGATAACCGTAGTAATTGTGATCAAGTCCAAGTGAATGTATTTTTCATCAATTGTTTACAAACAAAAATCTTTTCAGCGATTCATCTTAATCAACAAATTTCTTAAATTTAAGTAGTTTAAGCACAGTGACAATTCGGTCACAACAAACCCACTTTTTGTTTTATTAATTATTAGTTATATTTCAAACATCAGTCCCTGCGAACGAACCTGATTTACCTAAAACTGTACTATACTTGATTAGGTCCACTGCCTAAGATTGTGTAGTCGAGTCGTAAGTATTTCTTGTTTTTAAAATATACTCGATTTCGTACATCATGGCTCAACATATTATTTTCTGGTGGAAAAGAAGTACAAGCACGGCATCAATGTTATGATCAACATGCTTAATGTTAAGTTGAAGGCTAATCAAGATTTAGAAGAAGCTATTCAACTACTATGGAAGATCAGATGCCAGCTCACAGATCATCAAAACTCAATGTAGTCAGTTAGAGGTATTGGCAACATTCTCCAAGGTTTGTAATGAAGAAACTTATGCTTTTTGATGAATGCGGAAGTTTAGGGGGAGATTGTTGGGTTTATAAGGTGTTAATACTGGTGGAGTTAATTAGTACTGGTGGATCATTTTGTTTATACTGGTGAGTGACAATACTGGTGACGATAGTTTATACTGATGGTGAAGTATTGAAGATTACTATTGGTGATATTACTACTGCTGACTTACTACTGGTGATTGTTAATACTGGCTGCATGGATCTGCATGAAGGAGTTTCTACTGGCGCGCATGTTAATACTGCTTATTAGATATACTTAGTTAGCGCGTTGTAAGGAGATAATTATGTAAAAAATATATTGATAATTATCTTCGTAGATTTCGTTACATTTTTAACCTAATTGTATTAGGGTTTCCTTAAGGTCTATATAAATAGATCCCTGTGTCGTTGTAACCACACGTCTGTTAACGAACAATTATTCTTAATAGATTGAGGCTGTTCGAGGAATACTTGTGTTTTTAATTATTAACGTTTATTCATTCTTATATTCATAAACTGTTAATCAATTAACCCTTGTTAATATCAAAGTGTTGATCCGCTGCAACTTCTTTGATAGATCTAGATCTATACGTTTGTTTAAACAAAAACCTAGTTCAATAGATCCTAACAGACATAATGCTATCTCTCCTATTGTGAGATACCTACAGGGAGACGTGATCCCTGATGATGAGAAGAACCACAATGCATTCAAGATGAAGGTATCTCGTTTTATCTTAATACAGGGGACACTATATCGAAAATCTCTTGCAGGTTCATATCTGAGATGCTTGGAGGATCATGAAGCACAAGAGGTACTTAAAGATATACATGAAAGAGATTGTGGCAATCACACAGGAGGAAGAGCACTCTTCTCAAAAATACTAAGGACAGGGTACTATTGGCCTACCATGAGAGGGGACGCTAGGGAATACGCTCTGAAGTGTGATCCTTGCCAAAGACATGGGAACATTCCTCACCAGCCGGCGGAACCAATGTATCCGATCTTAGCCTCGTGGCCGTTCATGAAATGGGGAATGGATATCGTTGGAAAACTGTGTAAGGCCCTAGGAGGAAAGGTATTCATGTTAGCAATGACCGACTATTTCTCGAAATGGATAGAAGCTGATTCATTCGCTCAAGTAAGAGAAAAAGAGGTGGTATCGTTCATTAAGAGAAACATCTTAACAAGATTTGGAGTTCCTGATGAGATCATATATGATAATGGATCTCAGTTCATTAGAAAGAGAACAACAAACTTCTGTGAAAGTTGGGGAATAAAGATGATCACCTCAACAACGATTCATCCACAAGCAAATGGCCAAGAAGAATCAAGAAACAAGATCATTATCAAAAACTTAAAGAAGAGATTGACCGATAAGAAAGGAAAATGGGTTGAGGAGTTACCATTTGCATTATGGCAGATAAAACGACTTCTAAGAGCGCAACGGGTCAATCTCCCTTTTCTTTGGTATTTGGGGCAGAAGTCGTGATCCCAACAGAAATGGTGATCTCAACAGCAAGGTCTAAGTTCAGAGACTATAAGGTGAATGCAGAATTGTTAGTAGAGGATCTCGATACGGTGGATGAAATCAGATATCTTTCCAAGATTAGAATTGTCACACCCCGCCAGTGGCGAAAACGCAGGGTGTGGCCTATTGGTGATCGTCATAACACAATAGTAAATAGAGATACTCTATATGATATAAATTATAAAAAGTATGTCATGACGTCGCCATGTCCAAGGTAAAACCCCTTCGTACACAATTACGTCAATCACTACATAAAGAAATATCCAAAATAATCCAAAAATGAAATAACGTACATAGGCATGCAAGCCCGAAACAAAACCAGTAACCAATGTCTAAAATAAAAGCCATGATGCAATGTAACAAGTCTTCTAAGGAGTCCAAGTCTCAGCAAGGTCCTATGCCTGATCATTACCTGAAAGTAAAACTTAAAAAGTCAACACAAAGGTTGAACGAGTTCATCGAGAATGTATTGAAAACAATTTAAGTAATCTTCGAAAAGAAGTTTCTAATTATAGTAAGTTCCCAAATAAAGAAAGCTTCCAAATTTAGCAGGTTTCTGAAAATAGAAAGTTTCTAAAAATAAAAAAATTCTATTTTTAGTAAGTTTTCCCGAAAGAGCAAGTTTTCTCCAAAAACAGTAAGTACGTAAGAAATCATTCATATCTCATTTTCAACAGTAGTAATGTAAGTAAAAGCATACGTATAACTAATGCAAGTAAGTACATAAATTATTCACCAATCACAGTCGTATGTAGTAGCCACGCTACAGTAAGAAGACACCATTAGTACTAATGTGCACGTTTCAAAGGACTCCGTTAGTAGATCATCTCTACTAACGAGCACGTTTAGAAGGCCCCATTAGTAGAACCAATCTACTAATGAGCACGTTTAGAAGACTCCATTAGTAGAACCAATCTACTAATGAGCATGTTTAGAAGACTCCATTAGTAGAACCAATCTACTAATGAGCACGTTTAGAAGTAATCCCATAACCAGTATCTCGTAATGTTTTGAAAAGATGCATTAGATCTGTAAACGTTTTATGAAATCCGAATGTAGTAAGTATCCAAATGTTAAAGGTTTTCATAAATAGAAATATCTATTTATGGTAAGTTTCGAAAGTAGAAAGTTTCCATTTCTTTGTAAGTATAACAAAAGTGAATCCGTTGGAAAATAGTATTCGTGTTCTCAAATAAGTAATTGGTTGAGTTTTACTTTCCCCCGATTTGTTTAAAAACATGTAAAACAGTAAGTAGTAGGGGCAATGAACTCACCTGGAAAAGTACGTAAAAGACACTACTCCTATAGTGCGAATGTGTGTCTAAGGGGGTAGGTCACAAGCTAGTCCCGACTAAGTGATGAGCTTCCTAGAATAGCAAGTAGTTACATATGAGTATGTTTTCAATATCAAGAATTAATCCCGTCTAATGTTTATTTAGGAGAGTTCAATTGTCCAAAACATAGAACTCGAGAACAAAGGACCAAACGCTTGATTTAGATAAGAATGATAAAAACTCAGCAGGTACCCCTGTTACCAAAACTGTCGTATCTCGGGTTTGGAAAAGAATTGAACTATGAATCTTATATATAATAGAAAGTTGACTCAAAGGGCTTCGTCGAGGATAGAATTTTCCCGAAACAGTAACATATATAGTTTGAGTGTTAAAGAAGACGTTAAATGTAACCAACTGACAATGTGATTGAGTGAAGCAATTATAAAAATTCAAGACCTGATTAAGGGTATATTATTCCGTTTAATCTCATTTTAAGGTTTTCTAAATTGCTACTCCAAAACACATCTTTAAACCTACAAGTCCTTACAAAAACTCAGATGGACCAACGATTACAAAAATTCAGTTTTGGGGAGTTTGACGAAGAATTAGACGACATATCATACATATCCGAAAACTAGACTCAGAGGGCTACATCATAGACTCTGTATTTGATAAATTTTAGTTCAATATGAACAAGTTAAGATCAAAACAGAACGGGTCAACTAATCTGTCCAAAACGTCACTTTGATAGTTTAAGTTTACAACGACTTTAAAATACACAACGAACTCACAAGCGATCTAGACCGTTATGGTGATGTATTGGACCTGACTTAGGCTCAAAATAATCAGTTCAAAACTAACGTTTAAGTTCGCTAAATAGTTACACATATTCAAGTGCTAATAACCTAATAAAAACCGTTGCAATATTTCATATTATACCAACGTCTACTAACTTACATTTTACGCGTTCTACAAATAATTATACAACGAGACTTATATTTATGAAAACTAGACTCCGAGACCTATAATTTTGGTTTAGATTACAGATTCAAATTCAAAGTTATACGAAAGATATTAACCGAACAAAACAAATCAGATTTTATAACAGCAAGTGTTACATATGACAATTGACTACGCCTGTTGATTATGGTTTTTAAACGACGATTTACATAAGAAACTTGTAGAATCTTGTTAGGTGATAATAACTCAGATTATAACAGTCTAAGATCAGAATTGAATCAAACATAAACATGATAGCGATAACACAATGAAACATTTAAAGATGATTAGGAATTAGGGTTTATACCCTTGATTTGGCAAAGTTCTTCGTACGGTTTGATTCTGAAACTTCTAGTCACGATGTAGTATGATCAAAGCCACACAAGTGCCACAAGGAGGTTGCTGAAATCGATCCATTGGTTACCCAACAAAGATCAAAAACAGCCACGAATTTAGAATACATACATATACATAATGTTTAGGGTTTCGGCTAGGAGAAAGGATCATAATACTTACATTCGAATAAATGACGATCCAAGGATGATGATGAACGATTTAGAGACTGAGATAAGACAACCAACAACTAAGATCCAACACACTGAGAATGAAGATGACGATTCAGAACACACCATAGTTTGCTGAAATGCCTCCAAACGGAACAAGAATAACAAGGTAGTTTGGATGATCGGACGATTAAGAAAGAACCAAGGACACGTTAGATTGTTGATGATAACGGCCGAGTAGAAATCTTCTCCCCATGTTTCAAACGAATGGAGGGACTGGTGATGATGGTAGTGCCGATCAAAAGTGATAGTAAGGGAGAGAGGGGCAGTAGTGTTTTGGGAGATTAGGGTTAGGATTTGTTTAGGGTTTTGTTTACATATGGTTACTAGATGGGTTAGGTTAATTAGGCTACCATGAACCATGGCTCGAGTCACACATCAGGTTATCCCCAAAACTTCCCTACCGGACTTAAAAGAGAACGACTAACGAATCTTTCTGAAACTATTCAGCCACTGCGTCGCATCCACAACATATTGCGGTGCAGTGAGGCCCTTTCCAAACAACATGTATACTACGTGAATAAGTAACGAACGACACCGAACGAGGGAAACACAAACCAAATCGAAACTCGGGACTAGGATGCGAGTAAGTTACGTAACATTATTGGACACGGCCACACAACAAAAGGTAATTAAGGTTTACGTAACGACACAAGATCAAACAAAATACATAAGATTAATCTTTAATCGTTTAGGAGCTCATCTGTTGGGGACTATCTACTTGTGCACCTAAAGCTTAACACAATATCACACACATAATACATATCAACCCCACAACAACAGTAATAAGAAAGTTTCAAAATTTTCAGTAAATTATGGTAATGATCTACGACATACTAGACTAACTGAGGATGGAGAGAGTGACGGTTTTCACAGTATCCCTAACTTAAGAGAATTTTGTCCCGAAATTCAAGTGGAAAGTACCGCCACGGACAATCATCGAAAGATAAGAGCACACAATCAAGAAATATAATATTGGCACACGATTCGAATGAAACATTAACAAAGGAATTGGTTAAGAAACATACCAGCGTTGGCATTCGGATTCTGCTGCTCCTCCGCATCTTCCAACATGTAGGCTCTAGCACGAGCCCGAGTGTTTGGACCACCTTGATTTCCCTGATTTCCCTGTGCATTCTGCGGTGGGTTAGCGTGACCGACAGTCCCCTGCTTGTGAGGACAATCTCGAATGAAATGGTTTGCACTCTCACAACCCAAACAACCATTTGGCCTTAATGCGTTGACGGGCACGGCAGCGACCGACCTAGAACGGCAATCCTTGTCCACATGGCCTCTCCGCTGACATTGCGAACATGTGCATAGCATGTGTACCTCATGATGATAATTACACTTCTGAAATAGAGGAAGTGTACCAGTATACCAAGATCTCGAAGTGCTGCTAGATTAACCCGAATCTCGTTTAACCTTCTTGAACTTTCCCTGCTCAGCTTCACTACGATACTTTCTCTTCTCTGAAGTAAATATGCCATCTCTGATCAAGTCTTCAGTAATGGACTCCGCACGGTGAATAGCATCCTGAAGTGTAGGGGTATCGATACCCCTCAATGACCGACGAACCTCTGAGTGAAGACAATGAATAAAATTGTTGGGGTAATAAATTGAATGGATGAAGCTATGAAGTAGAGTGGTTTGAATAAAGATGTTTTAAGTTCGGGGAAGGTCCGAACTAAAACACGAATAATCCAAAGTGAAGATTTCAGTTCGGGGAACATGTTAGTTCCTCTGAACTGAATGAAGTTCCTCCAAACTGATTTCGAGCTAATGATAACTTAAGTCAACACTAGTCAACATTGACGGTATTAGTTCGTGGATGAAGACTTTGACTCCGAATTGAAGTGAACTTCCTCAAAACTAAAATTTAGATGTAGACTTGATGTTTAATTTAATTTGTATGTTTAGATTTCTATAAATAGGGTGATAGGTTGTTAGACTCATTTGTCTTTGAACCCGGACTCATCTTGAGTGTCGTTGAGCTTAATCTAGTCAGTTGTAACTACATGATTCAAAACCGATTCACTTTATCAATGAAATCTTAAACAGTTTATCCTATAGATCTATTAGTTCTTTCAATTTCAGTTTTGGCTTCCTTTTGATTCAACTCGGGTCATGAGATTCCGCATCATGACCTGTTTTATTCGATTCAATGAGTATAGAGAGCTTTAAGGACCTGTCAATTGGTATCAGAGCCATACAAATCAATTTATTAAATTCAATTGAGTCTGGTTCATCGATCTGACTTGATTCGAGTGATTTAGGTCAAACTATCAGTGGTTGTTTGAAGCGAAGGAGGTTAATTTGAAATTGAAGAACTTTATTGAAGAATCTGTAAAGATTTCAGTGTTTCTGGTGGATCTGTTGTTACACATATCAATTCAGAGATCGTTGGAGAATGAAGCTAAAACACGAGTAGTCAATTTGAGAAAGAGGTGTGATTGAGGGAGAATGGAGCTTAAACACGCATTGTCAATTTGAGAAAAAGGTGTGACGTGGTACTTCAGATCTGAAATCTGTATGAAAAATTAAGGTATTCTACTGGTAGTGAAGACAATTAAATCCGTCAATGATCAAATCGTCATCGGAATGATGAAAGAATGAAGATTACAACGATTATGTGATGATGAACAAAATGTTTTCAATAACATGTTTCTTCAAAACTAAATGATCTGGTAATCAAGTTCATGATTCAGAAGAATGATGAGGATCTAAATGTTCAACTCAGTAGGAGACTTGATGATTCTGGCTGAAGATTCTGTAAGCAAGGTGGAGTTCATGTTTATCATGAAGAAGAGGTGCAGTTAAAGCCAATCACTTTCTCTTTGACATAGGTCAAAAGGATCAATGATCAGTATCTTGATAAGAAATACTAGAAGAGGAGGCCGAAATGGAGATGAAGGGGATTATGATTTGGATTGGGAAGGAATACTAGAAGAGGAGGCCGAAATGGAGATGGATAATGTGATTGCTAAAGAGATTGAGGAAAAAGACACTGATGAGGTGAAAGATCTTGTGATGGATGGAGGTATGAGGATCAAAACATCAATCGAGGATCCTCCAAAGGATTTAGAGATGAAGCAACTACCGAGTCATCTCGAGTATGCATTTCTAGAGGGTAATTCTTGTCTTCGTGTTATCATCTCGTCTTCACTATTGGAAGACGAGAAAAATAGATTATTGACAATCCTCAAAAGCCATAAAAAAAGCTTTTGCTTGGCGCATTTCTGATATTCCGGGTATTAGCTCGGATTTTTGCAAACATAAAATCAATTTTTTAGATAACATAAAACCCGTTTTTCAACGACAACGGAGGCTAAACCCGAATATGCAATATGTGGTCAAAAAGGAGTTTGTGAAGCTTTTGGATGCAGGTATCATTTATCCGATATCGGATAGCCCATGGGTTAGTCCGGTACATTGTGTACCCAAGAAAGGAGGGATGACGGTAGTCTTAAATGATAAGAGTGAGTTGGTACCCTAGGATGGTAACGGGTTGGAGAGTATGCATTGATTACCGAAAACTAAACGAGGCAACAAGGAAGGATCATTTTCCCCTTCCTTTCATGGATTAGATGATAGAACGCCTAGCGGGTAACGAGTATTATTGTTTTCTTGACGGTTTCTCGGGATATTTTCAAATTCCAATTGATCCCAAGGACCAAGAGAAAACAACTTTTTTGGGGACATTTGCGTATAGAAGGATGCCATTTGGTTTGTGTAATGCACCGGGTACATTCTAAAGATGCATGATGGCTATTTTCCAAGACATGGTGGAAAATTCAATGGAGGTGTTTATGGATGATTTTTCGGTATATGGGGACTCGTTTGAGAATTGTTTGAAAAAGTTGGATAGGATGCTAGCAAGATGTGAGGAGACAAATTTGGTTTTGAATTGGGAAAAGTGTCATTTCATGGTAAAAGAGGGGATAGTGTTGGGACACAAAGTATCGAAGACCGGGATCGAAGTTGACAAAGCGAAAATTGAGGTTATATCGAAACTACCACCTCCCACGAATGAAAAGGCGGTGAGGAGCTTTTTGGGGCATGCTGGATTTTATAGGAGATTTATTAAGGATTTCTCAAAAATCACGAGGCCGATGACAAGGTTGTTGGAGAAGGACACGAAATTCGAGTTTTCCAAAGAGTATGTGGAAGCATTTGAATTGCTTAAAGAGAGGCTAACGGATACACCAATTTTGGTCTCACCGGACTGGAATTTGCCATTTGAGCTTATGTGTGATGCGAGTAATTTTGTTGTTGGTGCGGTTTTGGGTCAAAGGATCGGTAAGCACTTCCAACCGATCTATTTTGCAAGTAAAACGCTGAATGAGGCACAACATAATTACACCACAACCGAGAAGGAGTTGCTAGTGGTGGTGTTTACATTCGATAAATTCAGGTCTTACTTGGTGTTAAGCAAAATGGTGGTTTTTACGGATCACTCGGCCTTAAAATTCTTGTTCTCAAAATTGGATGCTAAACCGAGGCTCATTAGATGGATTTTATTATTGCAAGAATTCGATGTGGAAATTCAAGACAAGAGGGGAAGGGAAAATGTAGCGGTTGATCATTTAAGTCGTTTGGAAAACCCGGGTCTTGGAGAACTTAAGGAGGAGGAAATTCGTGACCCTTTTTCGGCGGAGCAGCTAGCGCTTGTTGGGAGAATGAATGGTGAGAAGGATCCTTGGTTTTCGGATATAGCAAACTACTTGGCGGGCGGAGTGATAAGCAAAGATTTGAGCTACCAACAACGTAAGAAGCTGTTTTCGGACGTTAAGTATTATTTTTGGGAGAAGCCGAATTTATTTAGGATGTGTGCTGATGGGATGGTGAGGAGATGTGTGCATGGAAGTGAGACAAGGAGGATTCTTGATGAGTGTCACCACGGACCTACGGGAGGACACTATGGTCCGTCAGTAACGGGTAAAAAGGTCTTTGATGCTGGGTTTTATTGGCCCACAATTTTGAAGGAGGCACACACTTTGGTTCGAACATGCGATTCATGTCAAAGGCAAGGCACGGTGACAAGAAGGGACGAAATGCCACAACAAGAGGTGTTTGACATTTGGGGGATAGATTTTATGGGCCCTTTCAAACCATCAAATCGGAATATGTATATTTTGGTGGCGGTGGATTATGTGTCTAAATGGGTCAAGGCGAAAGCTCTACCCACCAACAATGCTATGGTTGTCATTGCCTTTTAAAGAGTTTGTTTTGAAGGTTTGGAATGCCTAAAGCACTAATAAGTGATCGGGGAAGCCATTTTGCTAATTCCCAATTGAAGAAGGTGTTGAAACGGTACGGGGTGCAGCATAGGTTTTTGACTTCCTATCATCCCCAAACAAGTGGGCAAGTCGAAAACACTAATTGAGTTATCAAACGAATCTTGGAGAAGACGGTGAACAATAATCCTGCCTTATGGTCTAGGAAATTGGAAGATGCACTTTGGGCATTCGGGACTGCCTTTAAAACACCGATTGGTACAACACCCTTTCGCTTATTATATGGTAAAACTTGTCACTTACCTATGCAGATCGAGCATAAGGCGTACTGGGCGTTAAGGGAATGCATCGCTAAGGGAACGCAGCACCGACTTAGTGGAAAGTGGAGAGGCTCTATTTTTGCAATTGCATGAATTGGACGAGTTTAGATGGAACGCGTATGACAATTCAAGTTTGTACAAAGCAAGAACTAAAGCCATTCACGACTTGAAAATACGCAGAAAGGAGTTCAAAGAAGGAGATAAGGTTTTGTTGTTTCAGTCGAAATACAAGTTCAAGGCGCCAAAGCTAAAATCCAAATGGACGGGTCCATACGTTGTGAAACGAGTCTTTTCAGCCGGGTATGTGGAGCTTGAGACGGATGACGGAGAATCATTCATTGTAAATGGGCAAAGGGTGAAGCTGTATTTTGAAGAGGATGATGAGAATGCGATGATGGTAGAGTACAGGTTCTACCCGTACTAAGTATGGAGGAATAACGAGGAGTCAAGCTAATGACTTGAGTAAAAAACGAGCACCTTCGGGAGACATCCCGGGTTGTTGTATCTTTTCCCTTTCCCTTTAATTTTCGTAATAGTTGCAGTTTTTTTTAGTAATTTAGGGGTATATTGAGTCTAAAAAAAAAAATCGGACCTTATCACGGACTGCGCCGCAGTCAAGGGTGACTGTGACGCAGTCAATTAAATCTCAGCATAAAGTGGCGCAGCCACATAATACCAAACACATTCACCCCAAAAACACACACAAACGGCGACACACACACACAAGCAATCAAAACGATTTCCATCCAATCTTTTCTTCAAGAATTCAATTAACTAACATCATGGTTATAACGGTACGTCTTTCTAACATACTTAATTTGTTAATCTTAATTTCTATTAGGGTTTATGAAATTAAAATTGAATTGGGGAAAAACTTAGGTTTAGCTTATTAAGGCAAAATTTGGTGAATTAAATTAAGAATAAGGGTGATTACGTTGTGTATAAGTGATTTGTGTTGTTGGATTGAAAATTTCATGGCTTAAAGATTGCAAAGAGTCGATGGCTAATTTCTGGGCCGGATGCGCCGCAACCACATAGTAATGCGGCGCAGCGGGCGATCCGTGGTCAATAAAAAAATAAAAAAAATTCTTTTTGTTTTAACAATTTCGTGTCGTGTTGTTGTTGTTGTATATTTTTCAGGGTAAACGTCAAGCTGTTGAGGAGCCTTCGGAGCAACCCACCGGAGTTAGGAGTGTACCCAAACCGTTCTTACCCACAACCGCGTCCATGGTAATGAGAACCGAGACACATCCATGGCTCAAATGACCCGGTTGTTCAGCGAATTGGAAAGTCCAATTAAAAATTAACTTAGCAGACATTTAGGACAAAGCCATTTGTCCTCCAAAGTTTTTGGACTGGAATTTAATTGAGAGTTTGGGAATTAACGAAGAGTTGGATTCTTATTTCATGACTAGTTATGTTGAGCTGATGGAGGCCTATCCCGAGCCATATGTGATACCGGTATGGAGGAGGGCGTTTGATGTTAGGGAGGATTCGTACCGGGAATGGTGTTTGGAGTTTTATGCAAGTTTGGATGTAGATACGCCTCCGGAAAAAAATCATCTAATTTACTCGACCCCGCTAATTATATTCCATTTGAGGGGAAAGGAACATAAGGTTACGATTGCATAATTTGGGTTTTTAACGGGATTGTTTACCCAAGAGGAAGCGGAGAGTGGAACAGACATGGCGGGATACGGTTTAATGGGTAGTTGGTGTTCGAATGACGTAAGGGAAAGAAGGCAGCAGGTTTGGTTGGCATTATCTGGGAAATCATCACACACTGCTACGAGTAAGGTTGTAGATATCACATCTTCGATGCTTCGACTAATCCACAAAGCGATTTCTTACTCCTTTCTCCAACGGGCCACTCATCAGGATAAAGTGTACATTGATGACTTATTGTTGTTACACTACTTTGCGAATAGAAACCCGGAGCGTTATGTGAATGCTCCATGGGATTTGGTGCAATACATGGCGGAAAAAGGGTCGGGGAGGCAAGTCAAAGGGCCAATGTTGTGCGGGCATTTTATTACACGGATTGCCAAAAACCTTAACTTAGTGACGGCGGCTAGTGTTAGGAGTTGCAGTTTGGGTGTTTGTTGGAAATTGATTAATAAAGTAGACCTTAGGAAAGCCAACATAATCACAAAATCGGGGGGTTTTGTTGGTAACGAAAAAGAGGAACAATAAGCTAAGGAAGAAGAAGCTGGGGAAGAAGAAAGAGAGGAGGGAGGTACATCCCAACAACCACCTCCACCCGCCCCAGGATTTGACCAATCGAGGATGATGGAGGAGATATACCGCATTGGGCGGGAGATAGATGGATCGAGGAGGGACATTCACGGGATAGGCGATTATGTGCATTATCACATGGAGCGTTACCAACCATCGTGGGAGTATATGGCTCAGCAACACCACATCAATGCTTCAGGATCCTCAAGCCAATGTCCCGCTTACAACCCGCCTACCATGTACCCGCCACCACCATCGCAAGATGAATATGACGAGTGAAGACCTACAATCCGTTGCTCCACTGCGCCGCACTCACCACTTAGTGCGCCGCAGTGGGGTGACAGATGTTGTTATATTATTTTGTTTTTATGTTGAACTATTTTCTCTTTTGTCATGTCATGTACTGGGAACAATTTATTTTTTTATGGTTGCTTTAGTTTTTTTATATTGACGTAATTGATGTTGTTTACTTGTGTTGTATATTAGCGAAAAGTCTGGCAGTAAGTTCAGCACGTGTGGAATTGAGTCGGAAATCAAGCCAAAATCATAACGCCTACGCACGGTTTTTCTTTTCTTTTTCCCTTTTATTTGTGTATTTTTAGTTTAATTATTTCCCTTAGGTTTAATTACGGATAATGTGTTAGTTAAGTATGTGTGGGGGGGGGGGGGGGGGGGGGGGGGGGGGGGGGGGGGGGGGGGGGGGGGAACCTCGGGAAATTATTTACTTTAATCCCCTCTTATATCTGTTACGTGTTTTTGTCCTATTCTGAGTCTTAAAAAAAAAAAAAAAAAAAAAATATCAAAAAAAACGCTTAAACGTAGTTAGGGAAAATGATAGGGGCTTGTACATTTAAAAGCATTCCGGTACTTTAACGTAAAATTGTTTAGGAACATCCCTTGTTAGTAAAATATTTGTAAGTAAGAATTTAGGTTTTTTAACTTTAGTTCCTTAAATTTCCCCGAAAAATCTAAAATCCGGATAACCGCTAGATATCCTTAGTACCGAGCCCTTGTAGTTTCTTGCACCCTTTCATGGGTAGTTGGGAAATCCTAGTATCACTTAATCCCAAGTAGAATTAGAGGCAGAGAAAAAGGCCATAGGTCTTTCCCGTCAACAAATTAAACTCAACCTCACTATAACGAAGAATCAAATCCCGTTACCAAAACCGTTCACTTCAAAGAAAATATAAAATTATAAATCTTTAGTATTTGAAGTGAACAAAAGTGAGAGGAAAGCAAAATGCGTAGACTAACCAAAAATTCTCAACAGAAGAAACAAAAACAGAAAAAATGGTTTTGTGATATTTTAGGTATTCTCCCGAAAGCAAGGCGATATAGGGGTCGGCCCAATGGTAGGTTGGTCGCTCCAACTTAGGTTGGTGAGTGAGGGAAAAGGGGTGATTATTTGGACATATCAAAACTAGGGGATAAAATAGGAATTGATTTTAGGAAATTTTTATTTACTTAAGTAATTTAGTAACTTTTGATGTTCGTAGTCGGTTTACGATCTAGCAATTTCACGCATATCTTTAATTTTGAACACCTGAATGTAGTTAAACGTTTGAGCCCGTGATTCCTTAATTTTTCTTAAGTTGTATATTTTGTAAAATTAACGTTAGTTTGAGTCGAATTTGCTTAGGGACAAGCAAATGCTTAAGTATGGGGGTTTGATATCCCTCATTTATATGATTATATCATCGCGATATTTGTTATGTTTTTAGTCCAAAACGTAATGGATAGGCCCTTTTTGTACTTATGTTTGTGTAAAGTATGTGTTTTAGGTTTTCGGTCATATTTGGAGTAAAAGGAGTCGTTTTGGACTAAAGAATGCGAGGAAGGATCAAAGTAAAATATTTGGAAGCTACAACAACATGAATGCGACGCAGCTCTCTAGCAGTGCGACGCATTCAACTATGGCCACTTTACTTGAGCCCACGGAGTGTGGAATGCAGCGCAACCACATAGCAATGCGCCGCAGTGATTGACTTTTGCTGTTACAAGTTTTGGCTTAATTGCCATTGATTGGGACACTAAGGAGTCTTTGTTACTGCATTAAAGTGACGAAAAAAGGACCAATTTGATCATCATTCATTTTACTAATCATTTGGAAGGAGAAAAGAAGAAAGTAACATCGTAATCTCGAAGTTGGAAGTAATCGTAAAACACTCCCAGATTTTCACTATTTTGTCATTTTGGATACATTTGCAAGTTTTTGTTTCGATTGGTATTGAACTTATTCCCTATTTTTATTTCAATAGAATTATGTATTTTTCATATAATTTGTGTTTCGTTACCAACATGAGTAGCTAATTACATTATACGTTTGCTTGGATATGTGATCGTTTGTATGGTTAATTTTGAGTATGAAATTGCTTGATTGATGTGTGTTTGGTTAATTGGGGATCTGTTTGGGTTTAAGCTTTAATAAATTATTAAATTACTTATGTGCTTGTTTAAAACCGGGTATTCGAAAGGAACTCGCGATTTTGCTAAAATAAGAATGAATATATCGACTGGTCTATTGTTGATAGAAATTAGCGGTATTCGAAAGGAATCGTTAATAGTAATTAAAAAAAAGTAAGATTAAACACAAACGCTAGTTGATAAATTAAGAGAAATCGGTTTATCGACTAGTAGACTATTCAAAAGGAAGTTTATAAATTAATTCTCACATATGAGCTTGGTACTTTATGCACAATTATTTGGGGTGTTAAACGTATTCGAAAGGAACGGTTGCACGGTCGGGTAATCGGAGAAATTTAGTATTCGAAAGGAACTAGGTTTTAAATTAGAAGTTTATCAGCATTTCATACTTAGGAAAGATCATACATTCGTGAACGGTTTAAGCAAGCGTCCTTATCTAATATTGAATCAAACCAATTTTTAATCATTGTTATTGTTAGTTAATTACAAAACCCCCACTTGTTACTAGTTACTATTAAGCTAAAATAACTCAATTTAACAAAGTCCCTGAGTTCGAACCCGAACTTGCCTAAACTATTTTACAACTGATAAGGGTACACTGCCCGGTGTTGTGATCTAAATTAAGCGTTTTCGGAAAACTAGATTTCGCACATCACGCTGGCCTATGATGGAGAGAAAAGTTAACTTGTTGCTAGTTGATTGAAGCTAACCATGGAGAATCTTAATCTGAGTAGACTGAAGACTCATAGCATCATCCAAGGGGGAGATTGTTGGGGTAATAAATTGAATGGATGAAGCTATGAAGTCTGAACAGAGTGGTTTGAATAAAGATGTTTTAAGTTCGGGGAAGGTCCGAACTAAAACAAGAATAATCCGAAGTGAAGATTTCAGTTCGGGGAACATGTTAGTTCCTCCGAACTGACTTCAAGCTAAAGATAACTTAAGTCAACACTAGTCAACATTGAAGATATTAGTTCGTGGATGAAGACTTTAACTCGGAATTGAAGTGAACTTCCTCAGAACTAAAATTAAGATGTAGACTTGATGTTTAATTTAATTTGTATGTTTAGATTTCTATAAATAGGGTGATAGGTTGTTAGATTCAGTTGTCTTTGAACCCGGACTCATCTTGAGTGCCTTTGAGTGTAATATAGTTAGTTGTAACTGCATGATTCAAAATCAATTCACTTTATCAATAAAATCTCAAACAGTTTATCCTATAGATCTATTAGTTCTTTCAATTTCAGTTTTTGCTTCCTTTTGATTCAACTCAGGTCATGAGATTCCGCATCATGACCTGTTTTAATCGATTCACTGAGTGTAGAGAGCTTTAAGGACCTGTCAAAAACGCTCCACAAGACGAGCCTCAGTATCAACCATCCTCGGACATAAACGAACAAGCTCGTGATAACGATCGATGTATGCAGTCAGCTTGGGTCCCTCCATGGTATGACCCCAAAGCTCATCCTCCATTTTCTTCATCTCGGTACGAGACACGAACTGGTCCAACATAAGGGCCTGGAGATCCTCCCAAGATATGACCATGGCAACGTCCCTGCCACGGGCACTGATAACAGAGTTCCACCAAGTAAGGGCCTTGCCCTCAGGAGATGAGTAGAATATCGAACTCGGTTCTGAGCACCGCAGTTGCTGATGTCGAAGACCGACTCAGCTTGCTCGAACCACTGGCTGAGAGTAAGGGCCCAGCCCTTTCCGTCGAACTCGGTTGGCTTACATTTCAAGAAGTCCTTGTAAGTACAACCATGTGCAGGTGGAGGTGGAGCACGTGGTGGTGGTGGAGGTGCTCCCTGCAGTTCCTGATTAAGAGCGTTCGTGACCTGTGCCACGATCGTAGGTACAACGGCAGATAGCTGTTCAGCGATCATAGCGGTTACCAGAGCCGAAGTAAGTCCACGAGAAGGCATCTACATAAGAAAAGGAGTAAGCATATGTCAGTATAAACGAAATCGTGAATTTTTAAGTAATGGATATGATCAATAACTCAAACATAAGAACTTTAGGTATGTTTTGTATGACGACTACAAACATGGTCATGTAAACATATATATAACTCGTCATGGATATAATTACGTTGTACACCCATAGTTATATCAATACAGTTTCATACACACGTCCGCTCCCCATATTCATTATCATAATATTAACATATACAATTTAAGGATTAAACAAGAAGAGAGTTAAATCGAGGTTCCAATAGTGGAAACGATGAAATCAAGAAATCTAAATGTAAAGTATAAATCAAAACAAAGAAATCTCCCACGTCGAAAAGTTGATATTGGTCGCCGTCTTCCTTAAGCGAATGAGTCGTCACGTACAAGTAGTGAGACGTAATGAAATCAATGAAAAGGATCCTAAAATGAATCTATATGGGGACACCTATTTATATTCTAGGCCAAACCACCTAGTTCTCTATAACCATGTGCTCTGATACCAATCTGTCACACCCCGCCAGTGGCGGAAACGCAGGGTGTGGCCGATTGGCGATCGTCATAACACAATAGTAAATACAGATACTCTATATGATATAAATTATAAAAATTATGTCATGACGTCGCCATGTCCAAGGTAAAACCCCTTGGTACACAATTATGTTAATCACTACATAAAGAAATATCCAAAATAATCCAAAAATGAAATAACGTACTTAGGCATGCAAGCCCGAAACAAAACCAATAACCAATGTATATAATAAAAGCCACGATGCAATGTAACAAGTCTTCTAAGGAGTCCAAGTCTCATCTAGGTCCTATGCATAATCATTACCTGAAAGTAAAACTTAAAAAGTCAACACAAAGGTTGAGCGGGTTCATCGAGAATGTATTAAAAACAATTTAAGTAATCTTCGAAAATAAGTTTCGATAATAGAAATTTCTAATTATAGTAAGTTCCCAAATAAAGAAAGTTTCCAAATTTAGCATGTTTCTGAAAATAGAAAGTTTCTAAAAATAAAAAGTTCTATTTTTAGTAAGTTTTCTCGAAATAGCAAGTTTTCTCCAAAAACAGTAAGTACGTAAGAAATCATTCATATCTCATTTTCAACAGTAGTAATGTAATTAAAAGCATACGTATAACTAATGCAAGTAAGTACAGAAATTATTCACCAATCACAATCGTATGTAGTAGCCACGCTACAGTAAGAAGACACCATTAGTACTAATGTGCATGTTTCAAAAGACTCCGTTAGTAGATCATCTCTACTAGCGATCACGTTTAGAAGGCCCCATTAGTAGAACCAATCTACTAATGAGCACGTTAAGAAGACTCCATTAGTAGAACCAATCTACTAATGAGCATGTTTAGAAGACTCCATTAGTAGAACCAATCTACTAATGAGCACGTTTAGAAGTAATCCCATAACCAGTATCTCGTAATGTTTTGAAAAGATGCATTAGATTTGTAAACGTTTTATGAAATCCGAATGTAGTAAGTATCCAAATGTTAAAGGTTTTCATAAATAGAAATATCTATTTATGGTAAGTTTCGAAAGTAGAAAGTTTCCATTTCTTTGTAAGTATAACAAAAGTGAATCCGTTTGAAAATAGTATTCGTGTTCTCAAATAAGTAATTGGTTGAGTTTTACTTTCCCCCGATTTGTTTAAAAACATGTAAAACAGAAAGTAGTAGGGGAAATGAACTCACCTGGAAAAGTACGTAAAAGATACTACTCGTATAGTGCGAATGTGTGTCTAAGGGGGTAGGCCACAAGCTAGTCTCGACTACGTGATGAGCTTCCTAGAATAGCAAGTAGTTACATATGAGTATGTTTTCAATATCAAGAATTAATCCCGCCTAATGTTTGTTTAGGAGTGTTCAATTTTTCGAAACATAGAACTCGAGAACAAAGGACCAAACGCTAGATATAGATAAGAATGATAAAAACTCAGCACGTACCCCCTGTTACGAAAACTGTTGTATCTCGGGTTTGAAAAAGCATTGAACTATGAATATTATATTAACAGAAAGTAGACTCAAAGGTCTTAATCGAGGAATTTGGATTTTTCTAAATTGAGTAAGTTATGAAATAGATATGTCCGTTACAAAACAGGTGACAGAATATGCCTGAAACAGTAAGATATATAGTTTGAGTGTTAAAAAAGACGTTAAATGTAACCAACGGACAATTTGATTTTGTGAAGCAATTATAACAAGTTAAAACCTGATTAAGGGTATATTATTCCGTTTAATCTCATTTTAAGGTTTTCTAAATTGTTACTCCAAAACACATCTTTAAACCTACAAGTCGTTACAAAAACTCAGATGGACCAACGATTACAAAAATTCAGTTTCGGGGAGTTTAACAAAGAATTAGACGACATATCAAACATATCCGAAAACTAGACTCAGAGGGATACATCATAGACTCTGTATTTGATAAATTTGAGTTGAATATGAAAAAGTTAAGATCAAAACAAAACGGGTCAACTAATCTGTCCAAAACGTCACTTTGATAGTTTAAGTTTACGACGACTTTAAAATACCCAAAGAACACACAAGCGATCTAGACCCTTATGGTGATGTATTGGACCTGACTTAGGCTTAAAATAATCAGTTTAAAAATAACGTTTAATTTCGCTAAATCGTTACACATATTTAAGTGCTAATAACCTAATTAAAACCGTTACAATATTTCAGATTATACCAACGTCTACTAACTTACAGTTTCTGAGTTCTACATATAATTAGACGACGAGACTTATATTTCTGAAAACTAGACTCTGAGAACTATAATTTTGGTTTAGATTATAGATTCAAATTCAAAGTTATACGAAAGATATTAACCGAACAAAACAGACCAGATTTTATAACAACAAGTGTTACATATGACAATTGACTACGCCTATTGATTATGGTTTTTAAACGACGATTTACATAAGAAACTTGTAGACTCTTGTTAGGTGATAATAACTCAGATTATAACAGTCTAAGATCATAATTGAATCAAACATAAACATGATAGCGATAACACAATGAAACATTTAAAGATGATTGGGAATTGGGGTTTATACCCTTGATTTGGCAAAGTTCTTCGTACGGTTTGATTCTGAAACTTCTAGTCACGATGTAGTATGATCAAATCCACGCAAGTGCCACAAGGAGGTTTCTGAAATCGATCCATGGGTTACCCAACAAATATCAACAACAGCCACGGATTTAGAATACATACATATACAAAAAGTTTAGGGTTTCGGCTAGGAGAAACGATCATAATACTTACATTCGAATAAATGACGATCCAAGGATGATGATGAACGATTTGGAGACGGAGATAAGATGATAAAGACCACCCCGCAACCAAAAACTAAGATCCAACACACTTCGAATGAGGATGACGATTCAAAACACACCACAGTTTGCTGAAATGCCTCCAAACGGAACAAGAATAACAAGGTAGTATTGGTGATCGGGCGATTAAGAAAGAACCAAGGACACGTTGGATTGTTGATGATAATGGCCGAGTAGCAAGCTTCTCCCCTTGTTTCAAACGAATGGAGGTACTGGTGATGATGGTAGTGCCGATCAAAAGTGATAGTAAGGGAGAGAGGGGCGGTGGTGTTTTGGGAGATTAGGGTTAGGATTTGTTTAGGGTTTTGTTTGCATATGGTTACTAGATGGGTTAGGTTAATTAGGCTACCATTAACCATGGCTCGAGTCACACATCAGGTTAGCCCCAAGACTTCCCCACCCGACTTAAAAGAGAACGACTAACTAATCTTTCTGAAACTGTTCAGCCACTGCGTCGCATCAACAACATATTGCGGCGCAGTGAGGCCCTTTCCAAACAACATGTATACTACGTGAATAAGTAACGAACGAAACCGAACGCGGAAAACACAAACCAAATCGAAACTCGGGACTAGGATTCGAGTATGTTACGTAACATTATTGGACACGGCCACACAACAAAAGTTAATTAAGGTTTACGTAACGACACAAGATGAAACAAAATACATAAGATTAATCGTTAATCGTTTAGGAGCTCATCTATCGGGGACTATCTATTTGTGCACCTAAAGCTTAACACAATATCACACACATAATATATATCAACCCTACAACAACAGTAATAAGAAAGTTTTAAAATTTTTAGTAAATTACGGTAATGATCTACGGCATACTAGACTATCTAAGGACGGAGAGAGTGACGGTTGTCACAAGAATCGCATCGTATTAGAAAAGGATCTCGTGATCCTATAACAAACATATAAGGATAAGAAGATATCAAGTAGGGGATTTGGTCTTAAGGAAAGCTTTTCAAAATACAACGAATCCAGCAGATGGGAAGCTTTCACCATAATGGGAAGGTCCTTACTTGATTGATTCTGAAGCTAGCAAATGAGCTTATTGGTTAGCTACGATGGAAGGGAGAGTTATGCCGAGATCATGGAATGCCATCCATTTGAAAGCCTACCATATGTAAGTTACAAAGTAAATTTTGTTAACTTAGACAAGGTATGTTTTCTATCCCTTTATTTTATCTCTTTATTTCGTTTCTTTATTCTTATTTTCTATTACACTTACTAACTTAAGCATCGGAGGGGTGTTAGCCAAAACTAACACCCGCCATCACCCAAGATCTTATTGTTTTGCATTTGGGATCTCACCACTTGAAGATAGAGGTTGGCCACCTCTCTAGTTTTTAAGAGATACTGATCTCTTCTAAAGGTTAAAGGTATTCACCTTTCTAGAAAATGGGTTTATATACCTCGCCAAGAGCGCGCGATGTTCGATCTTAGAATCAGGGTCATGGGATCGTCATATTAACAATGTCCGACAATTTCATGATCATTGACCTAAGAATCCAACCAAAATGAATTCTTAACACTATGTGCACGATGGTTTTAATACAAATGGTTGTGACATTGTCATGTCATGCAATCGGTCGTAACACTTTCATGTTACCAAGGATCATGAGCATTATACGGTATTAATCGTTTAGGAGCTCATCTATCGGGGACTATCTATTTGTGCACCTAAAGCTTAACACAATATCACACACATAATGTATATCAACCCCACAACAACAGTAATAAGAAAGTTTTAAAATTTTCAGTAAATTACGGTAATGATCTACGGCATACTAGACTAACTAAGGACGGAGAGAGTGACGGTTGTCACAAGAATCGCAGCGTATCAGCAAAGGATCTCAAGATCCTATAACAAACATATAAGGATAAGAAGATATAAAGTAGGGGATTTGGTCTTAAGGAAAGCTTTTCAAAATACAACGAATCCAGCAGATGGGAAGCTTTCACCATAATGGGAAGTTCCTTACTTGACTGATTCTGAAGCTAGAAAATGAGCTTATTGGTTAGCTACGATGGAAGGGAGAGTTCTGCCGAGATCATGGAATGCCATCCATTTTAAAGCCTACCATATGTAAGTTACAAAGTAAATTTTGTTAACTTAGACAAGGTAAGTTTTCTATCCCTTTATTTTATCTCTTTATTTCGTTTCTTTATTCTTATTTTCTATTACACTTACTGACTTAAGCATCGGAGGGGTGCTAGCCAAAACTAACACCCACCATCACCCAAGATCTTATTGTTTTGCAGTTAGGATCTCACCACTTGAAGATAGAGGTTGGCCACCTCTCTAATTTTTAAGAGATACTGATCTCTTCTAAAGTTTAAAGGTATTCACCTTTCTAGAAAATGGGTTTATACACCTCGCCAGGAGTGCGCGATGTTCGATCTTAGAATCAGGGTCATGGGATCGTCATATTAACAGTGTCCGACAATTTCATGATCATTGACCTAAGAATCCAACCAAAATGAATTCTTAACACTATGTGCACGATGGTGTTAATCCAAATGGTTGTGACATTGTCATGTCATGCAATCGGTCGTAACACTTTCATGTTACCAAGGGTTTTGACATTAACACATCACAAGTTTGGCTAAGTCCCAAGTGATCATTGACTTAGTCCCCAAAATATCTCGTGATCATTGGTTATCCTTTGGTTTTGGCATTATCATGTCACGAATTTGGAAAAGTCCCAAGAGAGCATTGGCTTAGTCCCAAAGTTTTTCCTGGTCATGGGTTATATTTTGTTTTTGACATGGGCATGTCATGAAAACTTCTAAGATCTAATATATTAATTTTGATTATGTGATCATAGGACTATTAATCTAATCCGGATATAGTTATGGTGATCACTCATATGTATATTATCTCCCAAGAATGGGGACATCCGTGCGAAGGATCATGAGCGGATCAAATGCAAGATCCAGAATGTTTTATGCTAGGTTTGAAGTCTAATTTTTCTAAAAATCTATCAAACATTCTGAACAAGGATCACGAAGTGATCTCACATTTTTGCAACAGTTCGGAACAAAATAATTATTTTCAGAAAATAATAAACAAAGTTTTAAACAAAGCTACCATATATTCAAAAGTTAAGAGTTTTTAAGGCCAACATGAACCGTACAGAAAATTTGAGTAGACAACATGAACCACTCACCACCACGGCTAACTATGCCAAGTTCGCCTCGCCTCGCCTCGCCTCAAAGATTGTTATTGTTTTCACATCCCTTAACGATTACAAATTAAGAAAATAAAAATGACGGTGGGCTCAGGCCTAGTCATCAATACCATCATTGCCCATCGGGATCCCTGATCCCTCTTTGGCACCTTCCTCCTCCATTGGTGTTTCCCCTCCTTGCGCGGGATCAATCCTATGCTCTTGCTCTGCTTCAACCTTTTCCCTAGTCAGCTCAGCCAGCTTAGCCGTATCAAAGCCTTTAGCTGCAAGAGGCCATTTTGATCCTAGACTGAATGATCGCCACAGTAGCGTCTTTCTTGACAGCCAGAGTCATATCTTCAAGGTCCTTGGCATGATCAGTCTTTCATTGTTGAATGACTTCAGGGTGGCTAGCCTCAAGATCCTGAAGTTGCTTCCTCATTTTAGCAACCTTCGTGGCCTCCCTTTCAATGACCAGTTCCTTGTCCATCAGGGTCTTCTTTAGCTCATCTACAGCAGAGACGTCTTCCAAATGGCACCTTTTGAGCTGATCCATCTGTTGTCCAAACAAGACATGTTATTTATAAACTTTAAGGATCTCAGAGTTTACTATGAATCATATGTGGTCAAAGTCGAGTAGTTCATCTAGCTCATTTATCTCGCTACCCTTCCTCTTCTTTTCCAGAGTTTTAGAGCGAAGATTGAAACCTCGAACTTTCACAGGAACAAGAGAAGGCTTCTCTACCTTGGCTACGATTTGAGCATCAATATCAGAAAGGGAAAAATGGTCGGGTTGAGAAGTACCTAATAGAGCAGACTCATTAGTATAAGGAACTTTGATTATTGGTAAAATAAATATGTCTAACCTGACATAGCTGGTTCTGGATCGCAAGATGTTGTATTTTCAGACGAGTCAGGTGGAGAAAATGTACGTTCTTTCGTTGAAATTTGGAGCACTTTCTCTACCTTGTGACCGGAATCCGTAATAGGAGGAGCAAGTTCTATGAGGTTCACTGCAATAAAAAAAACATGGTTAGAAACATTGTGTGAAGGATAAAAGAAACCTATATATCCTACCCTTATAACGCCAGGAAGAAGGAAGGCTGGCACCATTGGGAATGGAGTCCCTCCTAATGAAGAAAAATGTATTCTTCCAATGTGGATCGTTATGTTTTGTGTTCATGACAGTACGGTTCAGACTGTTTTGAACTTAGAGCAGATAAAACCCAACACCGTAGTGTATCGGGTAGTATGCATAGGACAGCTCTGAGATCCCAAAATCAATTCAGTGGTGGGTAATGAGGTAGTGGAGCACGTAAAGGATTCTATGAACCATGGGCATGATTGGGGGTAGCAAAGTCGTGTTTTTTGGGAAAAAAAATCGTCGATCAAAGGAGGAAAAGGGTAGCTAATGCCTAGAAAAAAAGGACATTCATGAAAGCAAACCGATTTGTTGGAACAAAGGTCGGATTGAAGCGCAGAACCGTACGGTCTGAAGATGG
>CAJVGC010000508.1:20471286-20604467 GCA_910822075.1 Senecio squalidus
TATATATAGATATATATATATATATATATATATATATATATATATATATATATATATATATATATATATATAAAAGAATGTCCTATGTCATTCTCAAATTCCTTCCTCGATTTTTTACAAATTTGGACCTTTTATTTGATCCTACTCATATATATATATATATATATATATATATATATATATATATATATATATATATATATATATATATATATATATTATGTCTAATAGTTTCTGATTTAACTTGTCATTCGACTATGACATTTTAGTCATAAAAATATATAAATTGTCTATAATTTCTATTCGGTTGTTTAGAATATAATGAAAAATGTTTAATTTTTTATGGTTTAAATAGTGTTGTAATGCAAGACAATGTTTTTGTATCTCGTTTAAAAGTGAGTTTATATTTATGGATTATTATATATGTGTTTTCATTTAAGATCATGTATCTTAAGAAAAAAAAACATTATTCGTTAAAAGATCATACTCACTATTTTACACATTCAGAAATAGTTTATCTATTTTATATGTTAATATAAAGTAAAATATGTACAAATTACATTTTAAGGTAAATAACTTTCTAAAGTTAGTAATATGCTAATAACTTACAATATACAAACATCCAATAGTGTAGACTTTTGGTTTTTTCAGGGACATAATATTCTCATTAATTAATTAAAAATGATATGATAAATAATATATCTTTATTAAAAAAATATTAAAATATTGTTTGACTATCATTTATTTAAACATTAAAAATTAGTTTAAATACAAATTAGTTTAAATTTTGAATTTGTTAACTAATGGATATATTAGTAATTTAGTATTATTTAAGGTTTTAATTTTAAGTAATAACATAAATTAAGATAATTAATAACTAAATATATATTTATAGAAATTTTTTATATATAACTTATCTTTTTTTTTTTCTTTCAAATTTTGATTATGACAGAAAATTGCTTCATTTTTTGTTTTTTAAAGGTTTTTTATTTATGCTTTTCTTAAGCTTAAATTTTAAGATATTTAGAAATTTCTTAAATTCATTATAATCAATGTAATCAATCAATCATCAATTCAATGTAATATAATATACTACTACACGTTTTATTTATTGAATGCATATTTAATAAGAAGATAATTATGTAATATTATCATTTTCAAATTACTGAAGAAAATTTAATTGCAGTAAAGTATGTTTATTAAAGCTTTTGCAATTATGTTATTTCTTAAACTTAAATTTTAACATATTAAGAAATTTTGTCAATGTTTTTTAATATACTACTATATTAGTTTTAATCATAATATTTTCATAATCAGTTTACCAAAACTAAGAAAAATTGATAGGATTCAAAATTCTATAAATTCACTAGAGCACATCCAAACTGAAACAACTTCATCAATGGCTTCGCCTTCAAGAGACGAAAGCAATATGTTTCGTGTAGTGATGCTCCCATTTTTAGCCTATAGCCACATATCTGCTTTCCTTGAGTTAGCCAAAAGAATCGCAAACCAAAACTTTCAAATTTACTTTTGTTCAACCCCAATCAACCTCAAATACATCAAAAATAGGATTACATCGAAATACACCGAGTCCATTGAACTTGTGGAACTCGATCTTTCATCCTTTACTGATTTACCTCCACATAACCACACCACAAATGGCCTCCCACTCCACCTTAACAGATTCCTAAAAAAGGCCTTTGAGGAATCATCTCAAGACTTCACCACCATTCTCCAAAACCTCCGCCCACATTTGCTTATTTACGATTTCAATTTGTGGTGGGCAGCTGACGCTGCTTCCTCTCTTAACATCCCTAGTGTTCAGTTCTTAACTGGATCAGCAATAGGATGGTCTACGGTCTTCAAATCATGCAAATCTTTAGTCGAACAATACGATTTTCCTCATCTCAGTGTTAAAGATCATGAACCTACATACTTGCATAAGACTTTTGGTGGGGTTCCGGTATGTGTTTTAAGGGATGTCCAGGCCTTTTTGGAGTCCATGAAGAGGTCTCATGGCATCATATTGATCAAAAGTTCGGGGGAAATAGAAAGGAATTATATTGATTATATGTCCAAAACTCTTGAAAAGAAAGTTTTGCCTATTGGTCCTTTATTTGAAGAATCCTTAGAAGTCGACAATCAAGAGTATGCAAAGATCTTCAAGTGGCTCGATAATAAGAAAGAATCTTCGGTTGTTTTTGTATCTTTTGGCAGCGAATGTTATCTATCTGAAAAACAGATAGAAGAACTAGCATACGGATTGGATCTTAGCAATATAAGTTTCATATGGGTCATAAGGTTTTCTGATGGCAACACAAATAGTATTGAAAAGGTACTTCCTCATGGGTTTCTTGAAAGGCTAGGAACAAGGTGCATGGTTATCAATAAATGGGCACCCCAAACCAAGATTTTGAATCATTCGAGCACCGGAGGATTTATTAGTCATTGTGGATGGAACTCAATTATGGAAAGCATTTACTATGGTGTTCCAGTTATAGGAATGCCAATGCAATATGACCAACCTGAAAATGCAAGACTCTTGGAGGAGATTGGAGTGGGCGTCGTTGTTGGTAAAGAGGGAGAAGAAATGATCGAAAGGAAGGGAATTGCTGAGGCAGTGAGGAAGGTGATGGTCGAGAAAGGTGGCGAGATCATCAGGGAAACGACAATGGAGTTGAGTAAAATCATAACGAGAAAAGGAGATGAAGAAGTTGATAGGGTGGTGAAGGAAGATTTGGTTAAGATTTGTGAATTGAAGAAATAATTATTCTTCAAATGAGAAAAATTATGTTTTCATTTTTGGTATTTTGGTGTTCTAGTCAACGTAATTTATGTATTTCAAATGGATTCAATAGCAAAAACTTTGCTATGCTTTTTTGGTTTTAATTTCGATATTTTAATGAAATTGTCTTAATTTTTTTTACTCTTATTGAAACATTATCTATGGCTTTAAGTAAATGTATCATCAAATAGTACTAATTTCTTTTTAGGAGGAACATCGCATGCCAAGATATCCCGATGAAGAAACGCTTCTTCCTACGAGTTTGTGGTTAGACATGACGGCCAACAACACAACGATTGATCTTGATCGCTATTAAAGCGCTTTTCCGGTTTTTCTCTCTATTATCAAGTATCATCCATGGAGATAATTCTTTGTTAATCATCCACGAGTGCCCAAAGTATATCTTCAATACATGTGGCATCACATGAAATATCAAGAAACCAACAATTCTCCGGATATTGAAGAACCTTTAGAGGAGTCACTTGCTTGTGAATTTGGCGATTCTCGTTGTGATTTGACAGTGAATGAGCTACGAAGTGTTTTACAGTTACCATATCATGATGAATATGATCCCATTCCGACAAAAGATTCGAAGTTTATGGTGTATGTTGAGAAGCCGGGATATCTTTATAGATTTGTGGACGATTAAGTTGGAATGGCATTTCATTCCGAAGCATTGACAATTTCTTGTACAACTAATGGTTCATAATCTCACGCCAAAGAAAAGAGGGGAGGATTATGCCAATCGACTAACGATCATTATGTGGCTAACCTTCATCTTTGAACTCAAATTTGATATTGTTCGACTTTCTTTGATGACATACGTGAGCAGATCACCAAGAAAAACAAATATTTAGGAAAGGATGAAAGTAGAAGAGTCATTAAATCCTCCGAAGAAGTCTCTTAGAAATATGAAGAAGGAAATCAAGAAACCATACATTATGTATCAAAGGTTTCTACAAATAATAGTTGTCAGGATTCTGATGTGTGAAATCTAGTTTTCCGAAAACGCTTAATTTAGATCAGAGCACCGGACAGTGTATCCTTATCGGTTGTAAAATAGCGTATGCAAGTTCAGGTTCGAACTCAAGGACTTTGTTAAATTGAGTAATTTTAGCTTTATAAGTAACTAGTAACAAGTGGGGGTGGGGGGTTGTAATTGACTTACGGTAACAATGATTAAAAATTGGTTTTTGATTCAATATTAGATAAGGACGCTTGCTTGGACCGTTCACGAGTATATAATCTTTCCTAAGTATGAAATGCTGAAAAACTTCTAATTTAAAACCCAAGTTCCTTTCGAATACCGGATTTCTCCAATTACCCAACCGTACAACCGTTCCTTTCGAATACGGTTAACACCCTGAATAATTGTGCATAAAGTATTAAGCCGATGTGTGAGAATTAATTTATAAACTTCCTTTTGAATAGTTTACTAATCAATAAACCGATTTCTCTTAATTTATCAACTAGCGTTTGTCTTTAATCTTACTTATTTCAATTACTATTAACGATTCCTTTTGAATACCGTTAATTTCTATCAACTATAGACCGGTCGATATATTCATTCTTATTATAGCAAAATCGAATTCCTTTCGAATACCCGATTTTTAAACAAGAACATAAGCAATTTAATAATTTCTTAAAGCTTAAACCCAAACGGATCCCCAATTAACCAAACACACATCAATCAAGCAATTTCATACTTAAAATTAATTATACAAACGATCACATATCCAAACAAGCGTATAACGAAATTAGCTACTCATGTTGGTAATAAAACACAAATTATATGAAAAATACATAATTCTATTGAAATGAAAATAGTGAATGGAAAAGAACTTTCAAATGTATCCAAAATGATAAACTAGTGACAAATTGTGAAAATTGTTTAACGATTACTTCTCTGATTTCAAAAATATGATACTCCTTTTGCTTCCTCCTTCTCCCCCAAAATGATTAGTAAAAGAAAGATAGATCAAAAATTGGTTATTTTCGTCTTTAAAGTGCAGTCACAAAAAAAAAACTCTTCAATATCCCCATGAATAACAATTAAGCAGAATTTTGTAACAGCAAAAATCACTCACTGCGGCGCAGCCAGCAGCCACTGCGTCAAAGTGAGGCATCTGTGGCTAATTTCAAAATTCCTGATGGTGGATGCGTCGCAGTCATAAGAAGATGCGGTGCAGTCAAGTAGCCGCAGTTTCCCAACATTTTGCTTCATTCATTTCTCTCGTTTTCACATCCAAACTAACTCCTTTTACTCCAAATACGTTAAAATACCTAAAACACATACTTTACCAAAGTGTAAGTAATACGGGGTCTATACATCACGTTTTGACACAAAAACATAACAAATGTCGCGAATAAATATGCATATAATTGAGCGATATCAGATTCTTACCGAATGTCCTCAAACATTCAATCGACATGTAGGTGATCATATGTATCCTGAGTATTTCACTCCGGCATTCAAGCCACGTCCAAAGGCAACATCGGAGTTTGGGATGCCTATCCCTATTGGAGATGAAAGAATTCAAACCTTTAGGAATTCACTAACTCGTACGGAACAATCAGAGCCGATTGTTCCTTCCTAACGAGTTATAGCGCCTACCGAAAGTGAGGGTTTAGACTTAGGTGAGCGTAAAGATGATGATCGTAAAAGTGGAGGAAATGATGATGATACCAACAATGGTAATGATGATGCAGGGGGAGATGGGAGAATTTTGGTTGTACATAAAGCTATACATACTCCGGTACTTGTACTCGTGCGTCCTTCGGGCAGAAATGAGGAAGGAGTTGAAAAAATGGTAAGTAATAGTGAACGAAAAAGAGGGGAGGCCAAAAAGAAACGAAAAAGAGCCCCATATGATAGTAGGTTTAGACACCGGGGCACCAGGTCTACTACTCTCAGTCGTTTGTCGACAGAGGGTATTGAAAAAGATGTTGTTTCCCAACAACGCAAATGACTAATACCCCTTCTCACCACTCATTATCCCCACTGGATGATGTTTCAAAAAGCACGATACAAAGCCTAGTTTTACTAACGTCCACTCCTTCGGAGCCGGATGTTATTGAAATAGAGAGTCAAGATCCCCGACTCTCGCCATCTTTTGACACGAGTCGAGTCCTCCTCACTTAGCTATCATTTCTAGGGATGTACATGATTCTAGTCGTATTAGTGACACTAGCGGAAAGGTTATAGGAAGTTCGCATCCCAAACGCTTCCAAGGATTGACCGGAAACCCTGCCTTTGTTAACATCACGCTAACAGTCGAAGCAGGTTCGTCTAGTGGTGCCTTAGTGTCACCCCTAGATACGGTAACGAGCAATCTTAGTGATCTCGGTTTTTCCCCTTGGATGATCAAGCTTGCTCAAATATCTATTCCTTAAACCGATTCAAACAGAATGGATAAGGCGAAGGAGGAACTTGATATGCTTAAACGAATTCGTTATCATTTGGATGCAATTGAAGCACGTCAAGCGATTGATAAACGAAGGCCTCAAATGGATGACAGTGAACAACGATCTCTTCATCCACAAAAATACATGCTTCCAGTTCCTATCAAGAGTTCTTCTTCTCTACCTTACATCAAGGGTTCTACATCTACAAACCGTCGTGATACTTCGTCACCGGTTCGTGTTCATCAATCTCCTCAAAGACCTTTGAAAATCACATCCTCTCCTTACAATGAACCATTGATTCTTTCAAAGAGCTCCAAATATGCATCTTCTAAGATGGGAAAACAAGTTAAACGGAAATTGCTAACTCTTGATCCGATTCCTGAAACTTCGGAAGCTCAAGACATTCCGAGAGATCCACGATCAGACTTTGATGTTGTTAAAGAGTGGGCGTCGTTGTTGGTAAAGAGGGAGAAGAAATGATCGAAAGGAAGGGAATTGCTGAGGCAGTGAGGAAGGTGATGGTCGAGAAAGGTGGCGAGATCATCAGGGAAACGACAATGGAGTTGAGTAAAATCATAACGAGAAAAGGAGATGAAGAAGTTGATAGGGTGGTGAAGGAAGATTTGGTTAAGATTTGTGAATTGAAGAAATAATTATTCTTCAAATGAGAAAAATTATGTTTTCATTTTTGGTATTTTGGTGTTCTAGTCAACGTAATTTATGTATTTCAAATGGATTCAATAGCAAAAACTTTGCTATGCTTTTTTGGTTTTAATTTCGATATTTTAATGAAATTGTCTTAATTTTTTTTACTCTTATTGAAACATTATCTATGGCTTTAAGTAAATGTATCATCAAATAGTACTAATTTCTTTTTAGGAGGAACATCGCATGCCAAGATATCCCGATGAAGAAACGCTTCTTCCTACGAGTTTGTGGTTAGACATGACGGCCAACAACACAACGATTGATCTTGATCGCTATTAAAGCGCTTTTCCGGTTTTTCTCTCTATTATCAAGTATCATCCATGGAGATAATTCTTTGTTAATCATCCACGAGTGCCCAAAGTATATCTTCAATACATGTGGCATCACATGAAATATCAAGAAACCAACAATTCTCCGGATATTGAAGAACCTTTAGAGGAGTCACTTGCTTGTGAATTTGGCGATTCTCGTTGTGATTTGACAGTGAATGAGCTACGAAGTGTTTTACAGTTACCATATCATGATGAATATGATCCCATTCCGACAAAAGATTCGAAGTTTATGGTGTATGTTGAGAAGCCGGGATATCTTTATAGATTTGTGGACGATTAAGTTGGAATGGCATTTCATTCCGAAGCATTGACAATTTCTTGTACAACTAATGGTTCATAATCTCACGCCAAAGAAAAGAGGGGAGGATTATGCCAATCGACTAACGATCATTATGTGGCTAACCTTCATCTTTGAACTCAAATTTGATATTGTTCGACTTTCTTTGATGACATACGTGAGCAGATCACCAAGAAAAACAAATATTTAGGAAAGGATGAAAGTAGAAGAGTCATTAAATCCTCCGAAGAAGTCTCTTAGAAATATGAAGAAGGAAATCAAGAAACCATACATTATGTATCAAAGGTTTCTACAAATAATAGTTGTCAGGATTCTGATGTGTGAAATCTAGTTTTCCGAAAACGCTTAATTTAGATCAGAGCACCGGACAGTGTATCCTTATCGGTTGTAAAATAGCGTATGCAAGTTCAGGTTCGAACTCAAGGACTTTGTTAAATTGAGTAATTTTAGCTTTATAAGTAACTAGTAACAAGTGGGGGTGGGGGGTTGTAATTGACTTACGGTAACAATGATTAAAAATTGGTTTTTGATTCAATATTAGATAAGGACGCTTGCTTGGACCGTTCACGAGTATATAATCTTTCCTAAGTATGAAATGCTGAAAAACTTCTAATTTAAAACCCAAGTTCCTTTCGAATACCGGATTTCTCCAATTACCCAACCGTACAACCGTTCCTTTCGAATACGGTTAACACCCTGAATAATTGTGCATAAAGTATTAAGCCGATGTGTGAGAATTAATTTATAAACTTCCTTTTGAATAGTTTACTAATCAATAAACCGATTTCTCTTAATTTATCAACTAGCGTTTGTCTTTAATCTTACTTATTTCAATTACTATTAACGATTCCTTTTGAATACCGTTAATTTCTATCAACTATAGACCGGTCGATATATTCATTCTTATTATAGCAAAATCGAATTCCTTTCGAATACCCGATTTTTAAACAAGAACATAAGCAATTTAATAATTTCTTAAAGCTTAAACCCAAACGGATCCCCAATTAACCAAACACACATCAATCAAGCAATTTCATACTTAAAATTAATTATACAAACGATCACATATCCAAACAAGCGTATAACGAAATTAGCTACTCATGTTGGTAATAAAACACAAATTATATGAAAAATACATAATTCTATTGAAATGAAAATAGTGAATGGAAAAGAACTTTCAAATGTATCCAAAATGATAAACTAGTGACAAATTGTGAAAATTGTTTAACGATTACTTCTCTGATTTCAAAAATATGATACTCCTTTTGCTTCCTCCTTCTCCCCCAAAATGATTAGTAAAAGAAAGATAGATCAAAAATTGGTTATTTTCGTCTTTAAAGTGCAGTCACAAAAAAAAAACTCTTCAATATCCCCATGAATAACAATTAAGCAGAATTTTGTAACAGCAAAAATCACTCACTGCGGCGCAGCCAGCAGCCACTGCGTCAAAGTGAGGCATCTGTGGCTAATTTCAAAATTCCTGATGGTGGATGCGTCGCAGTCATAAGAAGATGCGGTGCAGTCAAGTAGCCGCAGTTTCCCAACATTTTGCTTCATTCATTTCTCTCGTTTTCACATCCAAACTAACTCCTTTTACTCCAAATACGTTAAAATACCTAAAACACATACTTTACCAAAGTGTAAGTAATACGGGGTCTATACATCACGTTTTGACACAAAAACATAACAAATGTCGCGAATAAATATGCATATAATTGAGCGATATCAGATTCTTACCGAATGTCCTCAAACATTCAATCGACATGTAGGTGATCATATGTATCCTGAGTATTTCACTCCGGCATTTCAAGCCACGTCCAAAGGCAACATCGGAGTTTGGGATGCCTATCCCTATTGGAGATGAAAGAATTCAAACCTTTAGGAATTCACTAACTCGTACGGAACAATCAGAGCCGATTGTTCCTTCCTAACGAGTTATAGCGCCTACCGAAAGTGAGGGTTTAGACTTAGGTGAGCGTAAAGATGATGATCGTAAAAGTGGAGGAAATGATGATGATACCAACAATGGTAATGATGATGCAGGGGGAGATGGGAGAATTTTGGTTGTACATAAAGCTATACATACTCCGGTACTTGTACTCGTGCGTCCTTCGGGCAGAAATGAGGAAGGAGTTGAAAAAATGGTAAGTAATAGTGAACGAAAAAGAGGGGAGGCCAAAAAGAAACGAAAAAGAGCCCCATATGATAGTAGGTTTAGACACCGGGGCACCAGGTCTACTACTCTCAGTCGTTTGTCGACAGAGGGTATTGAAAAAGATGTTGTTTCCCAACAACGCAAATGACTAATACCCCTTCTCACCACTCATTATCCCCACTGGATGATGTTTCAAAAGCACGATACAAAGCCTAGTTTTACTAACGTCCACTCCTTCGGAGCCGGATGTTATTGAAATAGAGAGTCAAGATCCCCGACTCTCGCCATCTTTTGACACGAGTCGAGTCCTCCTCACTTAGCTATCATTTCTAGGGATGTACATGATTCTAGTCGTATTAGTGACACTAGCGGAAAGGTTATAGGAAGTTCGCATCCCAAACGCTTCCAAGGATTGACCGGAAACCCTGCCTTTGTTAACATCACGCTAACAGTCGAAGCAGGTTCGTCTAGTGGTGCCTTAGTGTCACCCCTAGATACGGTAACGAGCAATCTTAGTGATCTCGGTTTTTCCCCTTGGATGATCAAGCTTGCTCAAATATCTATTCCTTAAACCGATTCAAACAGAATGGATAAGGCGAAGGAGGAACTTGATATGCTTAAACGAATTCGTTATCATTTGGATGCAATTGAAGCACGTCAAGCGATTGATAAACGAAGGCCTCAAATGGATGACAGTGAACAACGATCTCTTCATCCACAAAAATACATGCTTCCAGTTCCTATCAAGAGTTCTTCTTCTCTACCTTACATCAAGGGTTCTACATCTACAAACCGTCGTGATACTTCGTCACCGGTTCGTGTTCATCAATCTCCTCAAAGACCTTTGAAAATCACATCCTCTCCTTACAATGAACCATTGATTCTTTCAAAGAGCTCCAAATATGCATCTTCTAAGATGGGAAAACAAGTTAAACGGAAATTGCTAACTCTTGATCCGATTCCTGAAACTTCGGAAGCTCAAGACATTCCGAGAGATCCACGATCAGACTTTGATGTTGTTAAAGAGTTCTTGGAAACACTGCCACAAAATTTGATTAAAAAAGCTTATCTGGATATGGTTATCGGAAGCCAGTCGTATTCTCTTCGAGATGCTTCTATTATTGATGCAATATCTCTCCCTCGTGATTATGTTCCTACAAGTTTGGATGACCTGTTTGAGTGTGAATAAGCGGAGCTTCTTACGTTGATTTCTAAATATAAAGCTCTCAAGACTCATTGTCGAGCTCAAGCCGAAGGTTTCCATAAACGCAAGCATTCAGATGATGACCCCGATGATCCGAATGACTAGGAAAATGTAAAGCGTTTAAAGAAAGTAAAAATTGAAAGAGCTTCGGAAACGACAAACGGACCGAGTTCGTCTCAACAAGGGGAAAAAGATGTAATTGATGTTGAAGAAGATGTCAAAGAGTTAGTAGATGAGGAGATTGTATTGGAACAATCGGATCGAAATGAAGATAAACAATATGATGAAGAAATGTTTAAACAAAGTGGTTGAAAAACGGCTAGCAAAGATCGAGACATCGAGGATCTTTATCATAGTGCAATGGTACCTGAAAATGATGAAAATCTTGATCCGTTGGTCAGAAAAGTCATTTGTGTTAGAAATCGAGAGAGGAAATATGATAAAAGTGAAGGTGCATATTGGAGGCCAAGGAAATATGAGTTTGAAAATAGATTGAAGCAACAAGATGTATATGATCTTCGAGATGAAGACAAGGAGAAAGAAGAAATAAGGTTACAAAACGAGCATAAGGAACTTTACAAATATGCTTTGACGAATGAGTTTGGTCTCCCAAGATACGAAGGCATCGATCTTAAAGTAATATGAAAAGTCTTCACAGAAGATTGAATTAAAACATTTATGGAAGACCAAGTTGAACACTTCCTTGTTCAAAAACCGAAAAAGGTTGAATCAACTATCCGACATGGGCTTACAACGAAAGAGAAGGATTTGTGGAGAGACTTCAAACATTTCATTCATGTCAAACGAAAAGGAGTAAATCAAGTATATTCAATTCATGGAATTTCGGATGTCCGAAATATTGGATCAAAGTTTCACAATGGAATTGAATTCGCTACATTCAAGGTTGCAAGAAATGATGGAAAGGTGTATAGCTTCACAGGAGCGGATTTCAATGATCTAAATCCGAATGATATAGAATGGTTTTTCACCTCTATGAAAAGATAGTCAAGGAACAAGTCGGAGGAACGATTTTCCGAATCAAGAATAAATGGTTTATGGAAGGAGAGTCAAAGAAGCAACATACTTTGACTTTCAAATTGCTCTTGAAAGTGGAAGAGGAAGAGTGAACTTAGTTGCTCCAAAACGAGAATTTCTGGTCATGCATCTGAGAAAGTGGTCAATAGTGAATGTCGGTGATAAAATGATTGTTTATACAGGCCCACACTGGATTGACAACATTGTAATGTTATTCAAGGAAGTTCACCATTACTCGACGGGTACACTACGCTTGATTCACAAAGAGATAGATAGTATTATCATGGCTATGAAAGAGCAAGATCTGATGGTTATGCTAAGTGGAAAGTGGATAGAAAAGAGTACGATTTTGGGAGAGATGCTATTGAAGAATGTTTGGCAAAAAGAAGAGTTATCCAAAGATATGAAATGTGCTTAAAGATTCGGGAAAACAAGTATTCAATCTTTGCAACGATTAAAGCTCAACGTCGTCGGGAAATGCAACAAGAACAAGGAAAGTGTGCTAAGTTTCCCGATTTTAAAGAAAAGGAAACTCCAAACTCTCAAGCTCAAGATTGAAGATTTAAAGCTTAACATAGAATTTTTGATTTGTATTGTAAAATTTTGTACTTACCATTCTAGAAACTATAATAAAGGGGGAAATTGTAGGAGTATAAATGTAATTAATATGGTTTCTAGAAGGTAGATTGTGTAATATTGAACAATTACCCCTGGTTAAATAGGTAAGGGTGTGCATGGAATATTTGACTTTTGCTTCTCATTTCTCATTGTTTATTGTTTCTCATACCTAACATTACCCAACTATCTTCGCGAGGTATATCCCCGTTCATGTATTGTCGATAAGACGGACATTTAATGACCCCAGAGCTTAAGTGGGATAGATTACGAGGAGATGGAATAGAGGATGACCCGTTGACTTGACTGATTATGTTTGGACATGACAACTCCTAAAAATGTAACATTACATATATGTAACTCATGTGACAAGCTATTTGTTATGATTGCGGAGAACTTCGAGTTATACATGCAGCTGAGTTACAAATATGGCTCATTCGATATAAGAGATATTACGAAATAAACTTAACCTATTAATTTGAACTTCCCATTATAGCATGAGTTGACGTCTTGGTGAACAACCCTTCTTATCTATTGCTTTTCCACTACCGACCTTTTATGCTTAATTAGTTTACTTAGCAAAAACAAACCAAACCCCTTTATCTGTTAAAACCAACTAAAAGGTATTAACTAGTTTAAGAAAATGGTCTTCAATTCACTGAGTTCATTAGTGACGACCTAGGACATCCTTACCACTAACTACGTATCTAGTATTATACCTCTTACATAAGTAGTAGTAAAAGAAACTTGGCTAATCCCCATTTCTTACAAATATTGAATCCTTTTGATATTCTTGGACTGATAATCCGGACATATCGCATTAGTATAAAATACATCGTATATCGGTATTACCTACTTACCAATCCGTTTGATTAAACCAACCTGTTTGACCTATTACTCTTTATCTCTAACTTTATTAAAAAGGACCTACATATGAACTCATCTTAGATTCGCCACTGCAGACAAGAACATTCGTTGATCATTAAGAGTACATCAACATATCCATACCTAAATTTCCTATCCCCACAATCAATTACTACTCATCTACCATTTTATCATGATCCTCATTATTGATTCTTACGTCCGAGGTCGACTGTGATCAATTACTCAATAAGGTTAACATGTTTCCTTTTCTTATTGCAGAGAGACGAAGGAGCCAGATCAAGCCGGAGGTCAGCTTGTGAAAGAGCTTCAAACTAGGGGAAAGCATGGTTCGGTTCGACTCACTTTTTGCATAAGACCAAACCAAAAAGTTCGGTTGTTAAAAGGTTAGGAACCGTTCGGTTTGGTTTTACATCGGGTCGAATTTTCGGTTTTTGGGGTCTAGTTCGGTTTTTAATTGTTTTTTTAGTTATGCTTTGACTAGTTCGACTTAATAATCAAAATGATATACGTTTTATTCGACAAACAAGTATAATTTTCACATAATAATCAATAATCATTAAGCTAGAATTTTCTTTTCATATTACCTATAGTGATTTTGATCTAAGAAATAAGTATCTTTAATCTTTAATTCTTTAATATATAATAAAAGAGGGGCCTTAAATGCGACATGGCAAAGTAATGACCCTTAGATGGGTTAACTTCTTTGATTTCAACCGTTAGATCAAATATATGATGTCATCAAACACTATATTCATTTTACACCATTTTAAAATACATAATTACATTCTCTTTAATTCCTATAGCTACTAAAATAAAAACAAAGTCCAATTTACTTAAAAAAGTCACTCAATTTGAACTACGATTTACCTTATTGTTATTTTAAAATCTCATAATAAAAAATATTAAAACATGTGTATAAACGTAAAAGTGTTTATATGTTAATATAACTATAAACAACATGTGTATAAACACAAAGGTATATATATGTTAGCATTTTCATAATAACTTAAAATCGATTCAATTTTTATTTTTTTCTAGCGCTATCGAGGGACAATAATCTAGTAAATATAATAATTATGCATAAAATATTATATTTTAATAAGATAATATAAATGATTTGGTTCGGTTTTTTCAATTCGGTTTATTAAGTAAAACCAAACCAAAACTAAAACAAATGTTTCAATTTTTCATAAATCAAAAACCAAAACCGTCAATTTTCACTTTAGTTCAGTTTTTTCTATTTGAATTCGATTTGGATTTTTCTACTCACCTGTTTGGAACACCTCGCAAGAATATATTTACATCTGATCTGTTATCATCCTACTCTTGTCGTGTCCCACAATTTGGTTAAAGGTAAGCCAAACCACGCCTATACTTATTTGTTAAGTAGTGGAAAAAGGCCCTACTTATTTGTTTTTTTTATTTGTCACATTATACCTTTGGAGAAAATTATGAAACTTCTACCCTTTTAATACGAAATCGTTATGTAATTACGAAATTATTAGCTTTCCTATTTTACCTTTTCCCTGTCATCGAAACCCTAATTAATTAATTAGGTTACATTTATTTGTTTGATTGTGATTCTGCGGGAGCAACAAAACCTCTGATTTCAGGTATCTATTTCCTTGGATCCAATTACATAAACTATTTCGGCTTTTAATTTTATGCCTCATTTTTATATAATCTTAACTTTTTTTTAGCTAATTATCTAGTTAATTCTAGTTATTGTTCTATGATCACTTCATTTCCATTTAGAATGTGTCAATTGTGCAATAAAAGGATCACAATTTACAAGATTATAGCCAGAAATATTTTCAGAGTATTTACCAAGTGATCAAATTTTTATTGTTTACGTGAGATAAAGTAAAAAGTTTTGGTTTTGATTTTTATGGGTTTAAACCTCAAAAATAACATAAATATTCCGCCCCTGATTATAGTTATCATCAGCTTATGTCTTTAATACCGAGCTTAACGATTTATTATGTTTTTCGTCGAGGTTGTGTTATGCTGATAATCTTTTATTTCTTTTGTTTTTTAGGGTAAATTACTGAAAGTGCCTTTATTAAACGACTAAATGGGACTTTGCTTCTCTTCTGTGAGTTTTCCTTCCTACAAACAACTTATCTTTATTGTTTCTGCCATTTCGTGCCATTTTCGTATGGATAATCTAAATGAATGTGATCGATATTGCATTGAAAACCTATAGTAAAAGATGACATGGCTAGTCGACAATGATTCGTTTCCTTGGTTAATAAAAGAATGAGTTTATGAGATCTTTTAAGATTTGATAACGTCAACATATAACCTAATATTCATGGGAAACATTGAAACTTGCAGGTTAGGGTTATCGATTTTTTAGTAATGTAGAGTGAAACATGAATTAATAAGTCCAACACTTTTTATAACGAACCAGGATTGCTGTGTGCAGAAGCTGATATCACTATTCTAGAGTCCGAAAAGATATGTTGGACATCTAGAGTCTAATGTCTGCTTAAATAACCACTTCCTCATCAGGCTTACGGTTCAACTGTGAGCCAACTGTCAATGTTGTTTTGGAAATCCTCTTGGTATATCCAAGTTAAAACTTAAATAACTGGAAGTTACCATTGCATGCTACTGAAATAATTTACGCCCATTTGTTTTCTTCCCATGTTATTATGTAATGTGAATTGTACATTAAATAGACAAGAAAAACTTTCTTCATACCGTCGTTATAGGGAGATTTTAAAGATCAAAATTTTAAGAAGTATGTTTCTGCAGTTTATATCTGAATTACAGCTTTTCTGTCGAAGTTGTTTGTCAATAGTATCTCTGTACATAACAGACCTATGTATATGGGAAATTCGAAGTATTCTGATTAGAGGTGGAAATTTTAATCCAATAAGATGAAAACGTGTCAATTCAAGTTGGATTTACTTGATAACTGGTCAAAGGTATAAAATATGAAAAAGTAGCTAATAAAGGTGAAATGAGTTAAACGAGTCAAAACTCGTCTATTGTATATTCACGTGATTATAGTGTCCAGAAGTGTTTTCTGTTAAAAAGTTATATTTTTATTATAGTGTCCAGAAGTGTTTTCTGTTAACAAGTTATATTTTTTAATTGGAAAATGCTATTGACAGGCCTGTAGGTTGTCATTAGATATTTATTACCTGCCTTATTTGTTTGTACATTAAAAAAAAATTCACCCCCTGCATTTTTGGAATCACAAATACATAATGAATGTACAACCAAATTATACTGTTTTTTTGTCATATTCAAACGTTTAAATATATTATCTATTTACTTATCAAAAAAATGGATAAGTGTTGGCCCGTTTGCCCTACCCGCCGTTTTGCCACCTCAAATGCTGTTGGACGTTCACATAAACTAATACATCAGAAGCCCAATCGAGTCTTTAATGCTATTGTGGCAACACATTTTTCATCAGAAGTATCATACATACAAATGATCACCAATTCCATTTTTCAATCTTCGAGGATATCCACTTCCCATGAGTGATAATCTTCTGATTAATGTCCATACTAACCTTACAATAATCTTATCTAAAAATTTAATCATTTTTCGATTTTTTTTTATTCTTTTCATCTAGAAAATTGGTATGAAATGGAAATTCTCACCTTTCTGATGTCAGATCCCCTCCCCCTCTGAAAAGAAACAATCTATCATCAGATTATGTCATGTGATGATTGCCGTAAAACTAAATTATACATTCCATCTGCGTTTTTTCTGTAAAAAGCTTTAAAATATCAATGCACGACCCAACTAGAGTTTCGTCTCGCAAAAGCTTAATTGCTATTGGTTTTGACCATTAACATTTTCATAATTTTGAGTGTATGATGTTAGTTTCATATATGCTGAGTTTTGATGCTAATGAATAATATTTGTAGAGTCCGCCTGAAGAAGATGAGCCTGAAAATCGTACTCAATTGGCGGGAGGTAACGTGACTCTAGTCACTACCAAGGATGTTTGGGACCAAAAGCTGTCAGAAGCAAAGACACAAGGCAAAATCGTAAGTCATTAAGACATTGTTTCACATTCTGAGGACATTTTAATGACTTTTTATCTAAGTTCTTTATCTTTTTTAATATTTGTCATCTTGTTTATGGTTGATAGGTGATTGCCAACTTCAGTGCGTCGTGGTGTGGGCCTTGCAAATCGCTTGCACCATACTACGTTGAGCTTTCAGAGATGCATCCTTCTCTTATGTTTCTGACCGTAGACGTTGATGAGTTAACAGTAAGTTACTTTTTCCAACATTTTTTTTGCTTATGATGGGACCTGGATAGATATTTACATTAAATAGCACTGACCAATGCTAACCAACAAGATAACAACCTATATTCGTCGGATAGGCCAACTCTCCCATAAATTTGTGTGGTCTAGATTCAAGAAGACAGTCTTTTTAATGACGCTCACTTGTTAATTCTCTTGATAATAAACATAAACTAATAATCAACTGTAGTATTATAAAATGGGACACGGCTCATGCACTAGCCTGGCAACTTACTGACTGATCTTACAATACTGGAGGAATTCTGATGATGACATCTCCAACCAGTAACGACCAAGCAAGTTTTTTTTAATCAAAATCTATACACAAATAATCCTCGTTGTGTTAATTGTAACCAAGTTAGATGTACTTTCTGTTTTCAGTGTTTTTGTATAGAAATGACATTTGTATTGAAAGGTTAAACGCGCCTTAGTGGCTTGGACTGATACATTGATATTTGACGAGTCCAAGAATTCTATGGAACGTTTTGTTATATAAAAAGAAAAAGATTTTTGAAAATCGGAACACCATAGGCTATTTTGTCCACGCCCTTTTCAAGGCTTGTAAGACCATCGGTCCTCGCAGTTGTCCATGTACCAGTAGAAGATTCGGAGCAGCTACTGCGGGCCCTGTTTCTTCAGGCGAAACTCCTGGTTGAGGAGTTATCCAAAATACTGCCAAGATATCAGTATCCGTGGTTTTAGAGTCAGGAGTATTAAGTCAATTTATAATCTTTAACACCAGCTTTAAATCCAACACTCGCTTTTGTCTCTCAAACTTATGGCCCCGGAATGGATAGCTGGTTAGCATGGAGATATTGTAACACTCAACAAAGCGCGTTTGAAAGCTCTGAATGATTAAAACAGATCACACATTTATGGTTAATTGGGAGGTTTGACAAAATATTTAAATTACGATGTAATAAATGGCATGTCAGCACGAGTTTGGGTGGAAATGTATGCTTCTTTTAGTAAATGGGTCATGTTAGGTTAAATAAATAACATAACCACCATAACACAATAAATACCGCATCAAACAATGTAGCAGATTGAATCATTTAATATAGACTTTGTACTTCTTTGTTGGCCGTGTCCCCTTTTAGCTATATTTGTTTTTTAAAAATATAACCTGTTGGTGATAACAAGACACAGGGTGGATCAACCCCTATATATAAGAGAACCATAGCATACATAAAGTCATAGACAGAAAGCCACAGCGAAAACTACTCAATTAACTTATATTGTCCGCATTTGTAACAACACTTGCAATGATGAAGTTGTATATATCTATATATATATCTTTACGTATGTGTTGAAATAAATTTGATACAGGACTTTAGCACACAATGGGAGGTAAAAGCTACTCCAACATTCTTTTTCCTTAGAGATGGGCAACAATTTGATAAGCTTGTGGGAGCCAACAAGCCCGAACTGCAGAAAAAGGTAACCGCCATTGTGGATTCACAAGTCCCTGCTGGTCAAAAGTAACCATAGTTTCGTCAATGGTCCTTTTTTGTTATCGATCGGGTACAGAATTCTAAATCTTTTTCTGTGAGTATTGTATGCTTATGTGAAGCTTATATTACATTGTGTTCTCTACGGTTGATGGTACATACACTCATCTAGAAACAAGTATCTCAACATATTATTTTCTTCACTTCATTGTCAAATTCAGAATGTTGTATTGTCACTCTTTTAGGTTGTTTTGGAGTTCAAATTTGTTGTTTCTACAAAAAGTCATGTTGCTCAATGAATCCATTATTAGTTATAATAATATCCGCATCAACAAAGTTATGAGATATTGATCTATCTCATAGTTTAATCTCGAACGTTAATAATTGTCTTGGTCGTTAAAAAACATCCAAGCAATTTATGTATACAGAAGATAGTCTTATCGGCTATCTGTTTTAGACACGTGGTACTAGAAGTGCCTTCGTGGGAACGACCTTAAATATGTAAATGTATTGTGTTTTTATCATGACTCAATGAAGTCTGTTCGATAGGTAGCCTATACTTGTTACAAGGTATTCATGTGATTGGTAGCGTTGATGCTACATCTAAGACTCACTCCGAGGAATATAAGGTTTGATGTCGATCAATGGGAAACAAAGACAAGAATGTTTTGGTCAAAAAAGGATCGCATCGGTAAAAACAAATGTAACACTGACTACTGTAAACATAGAAAGCGAAATGTGCGAGATTCTTTCCATATGACTAAACTTGTTCGTTAAGCATCGCTTGAACTTTAGTTGGTGTTATTTGTATTTGATGACGACCCTTTGAGAGATCGAGGTGTTGGCGACAAAGATAATTTATGGCTTTGTGTCGATGATAATGACCCTTAAGCCATGATTCCTACTGGGTTTTGTTTCCCATTTAAGCTTTCTTTTATTACACAGTTTTTCGGAAAAATTATCAATGTCTTCTTGTGGTTTTTCTAGCCGCATAGTCATCTTTATCTATAACAATAATATGTATTAAGAAAAAAGGTATATCAAAAGATATATGACAAGTGTAGGCTATTAAATTGGTTTCAACATTAATTTTAAATCTTTAAATCAAAATAATAATGTCATATATCATCATTATTAACTACTTTAAGTTAGTCCGTACATGTTTAATGCAATTTTAAATCCTTGATCTAAATAATAAAATTTATAGAACTTTTAGGAATAATCTAAAATATAGATCATATGTTATTTCAAAAATAATATCAAGAACATTTGCAAAATATCTATATCCGAATTAGATTATACATTGGGTGAGGTTCATGTAAAAACAATTTCAATTATACAAATGATAAAACACTACAAAATCAATTGAAAAATGTTAAAGAAAAACTTTTTTCTTTTGAAATTGTTTGAAAGAATCCTAATTAAATAATTTTTAGATGTTTTTTGTGATTTTTACACTCCAAATTAGATGCATTTTGTAAAAAGTTTATGTATTTTTCATAGTTTAAATACAAATTAATTTGAAAATAGGTATATATAATGTTATAATACAATATTTTGGTCAAAAACTTAAAAAACAAAAATTAGATTCACTTTTGAACATTAGATGCATTTGTTTGAAAATTAGACACATTTTGTGAAAAATTGATTGATTTCACTAAATTTAAATACAAGTTTATTGGAAAGTAGATATAATACAATTTCTTTTTGTCAAATATTTCAAAAAATTTAGATGCATTTTTAATCTTTTTAGATGCATTTTTTTTTTTATCAAAAAACAAATCGTCAAAAATATATCAAATGGATACTCGTTGGAAAGATAAATAAATTGTTCTAATAGTATAATAAGTTTTTTATATAAATTTATTTACACTCTAGATATGTAAATTTAGGGTGTGTTTGTTTTAATATTTTGGTATGGGTTTTAGAGGAATTATAGTAATACACTATATTCAGGGGCGGAGCTACGTTGCTGTTAGATGGTTCAACTGAATCCACTGAAATTCCCAAAATTCTCAACGGTATGTATACGGTCCATGAATTTCTAGTAGTATTTGTCATCATGAACCCCTGATTTTGTTTTCTTGAACCCTTGATGATGAGGTTAGTAAGCGTCTGCCTGTCAAGTTGTCAATGCCTGTTAAGTTGTCAACGACCTGTCAAGTGGTCAGCGGCTGTCAAGTTGTCAGCGGCTGTCAAGTTGTCAGCGGCTGTCAAGTTGTCAGCGGCTGTCAAGTTGTCAGCGGCTGTCAGGTGTGGTCAGCGACTATGAAGTTGTCAACGTCTGTCAAGTTGTCAACGCCTGTCAAGTTGTCAACGCCTGTCAAGTTGTCAACGCCTGTCAAGTTGTAAACGCCTGTCAAGTTGTCAACGCCTGTCCAAGTTGTCAGCGCCTGTCAAGTTTTCAGCGTCTGTCAAGTTGTCATCCGCCTGTCAAGATCGTCAGCGCCTGTCAAGTTGTTTGTCAGCGCCTATCAAGTTGTCAGCGCATGTCATTTAAAGCGTCTGTCTTATTAGCTGATGTCCAGTCATAATAGTAAGGCGTTACATATATTGGTGATAAATGATTAAGTCCGTTCAAGTATTCATGATCATCATTAATGGATCAACGTTCCATATACTTGAGACTGGCCATATAAATACATGGTCCAAATCATTGTCGACATTATCTTATCTCATCTCAACTCACACTTACTGAAGCTTAAACACATAGTTCATACACTCTTGCCTTCATCCTCAACCTTGATCACCCTAGGTCCGTCAAGAACTTGTTGGGTTTGCGCTGTGATCACCACAAGAGATCTAAGGTTGACATCACCTAAACCCTAATCCTTATGTTTGACAATCGTTGCTCGAACATTGGCGCCATCCGTGGGACACGTTTTTTAACGACGTTTCACTTTTCCCAATTCCTTTTTTTCTTTCTTTCTCCGTAATCAACCGTTTCCATGGAGGCAACAAATTCATCGCAGGTCATTTCTTCAGTGCCAGAAATAACCGCTACCGTGACTATCACTGCGCCAGAAACGGTGATGACTTCACCCCATGCTTTTCCTCCATCACATGTTTGTACCACAATGCCGTAACCATACGTCTATTCTGAGTGGACGGTGTCGGATCTAAGGTCGACACGAGGGTATCCCTCTTTAACAAGTCCCATTTTTTGCACAAGGCTGGCGGGAACAAGTATGTTTACTTCACCACCGCCAGTGACATCCATCCCTCCATTTCAGCCTCTTTTGTCCCACGGGACAAGCTCGCAAGAGGATGGCACGGATCTTGTAAGACAACCTGTTTCGATTGCTTCCCAGCCTGCTACTCAAGGGGTTCAGGAGGATCCCATTGTGGAACTGCTTGGAAGGTTAGCTTAGAGCACTCATCCACCACCACCCCCACCACCACCTGCTTCGTCAGATCTGCTGTCACAATTAGTGGGGGCATTGCGCCCAACGCCTCAGCCAGCGCCCCTACAGCTAGTGGATCCGTTGTCAAAACTCCTGGAGCGGCTAAGGCAACCAAGCACACACACCCCACCGACACCTCTACCACATGACACATCTAACGACATGCTCAGAGTGTTGCAAACCCTAGTGACCGCAACAGTACCACCCCGTGCAGCCACTATGCCTTTTTCAGTGGTTAGTTCAAAGTTTTGTGACTGGGTTGCCAGATTCCCACTCCCAGATAAGCAAAAAGTCTCGTGCGTTGTTGGTACTTACGACGGTACTCGAGATCCAGACGACCACCTTGCTCTGTTTGAACAGGCTATTATGACGGAGAAATGGTTAGACCCAGTCGCTTGTTACATGTTCCCTGGAACATTACAAGGTTTCGCTCGTGATTGGTTTGCTGACTTGCCTGAGAGGAGTATTCAAGATTTCGCAGATCTAAAAGCCAAGTTTGTGACTCAATTTGTACAACAAAAAAAGCAACATAGAACTCATATAGAGGCTCATTTGATACGAAAAAAAGAAGGAGAGGGGTTGCGTGACTTTATCCAGCGATACACACAAGAATGTCAGAAGATCGCCATGTTACCAGAGAGTCAACAAATTTATGGCTTTACTCTTTCCCTGCTTCCAGGACAACTGCAAGAAAAGTTAATCAAGAGAAATCCGGTTACTTTCAAAGAAGCCACGGACAGGGCATATGACTATCTAAGGTCAAAGGAAATTGTCTCCCTGACAAGAGAGGTAGGCGGCAAGTCATGGACCGACACGTCAGATCGCATGCACGATGCTCTAACTAAAGACCATCGACGAGATGAAAGGAGCAACAGGAGGTTTGGCCCATACGATAAACATGCGTCTGAGCCTGCTCTTAGCAAAACACCAAAAGAAATCTTGATAACAGAGCAGGTGTGCGCTACCTTCACACCTCCACCCCAGATGGAGCATAGGTCAGGTACGAAAAACATGAATAAATACTGTGATTTCCATGAAGACCATGGACACGACACAAATGTCTGTAGAGAGCTCAAAAGGGAAATCAGGCGGGCTTTGGAAGAAGGCAAGCTAGAACACCTTGTCCCTGGCGCTAAGCAGCAAGGAAATAAAACTCCACCTAAGAAGAGTTATGCCTGAAAAAAGAAGGGGGAAGACACAGAACACCCCGGACCACCTGATGGCCATGTCTTCATGATACATGAGGGAGCCAATATGAACTGACCTATCAAGGTCTGATAGTCTTTACTGTCATTTTTTCCTTTATGTTTTCAATAAATGTTTTCAAGCACATGGAATGTCATGGTCATGTATGAAACTGGCAATAATAGCATTTGGTCTGATCTTGTATCCCAATATTATCTCACAATATCATTTTTCTATGGTATTTGCATAAACAAATAAATATTGAAGTAATGATTCAATACAAAAAGCATAAGGCCACAATTGACATCTCAGTCTAAAGCCAAACATGCACTTTCATTACGTACAATGTTACAACTTGAACACGCATGCGCACGTACACAACTAAGAACATAGTTCAATACAACATGTATGAAGCCAAGAAAGACAACCCTGCCTGACCAAATAACATACAATCATATTCGTCTTTTAATCTACTTGATAAAAGATAACCACTTCTCACTGGGAAGCGACAATCCCCGCGAGTAAACAAAGTAAAGGTTAACCAACAAAAGTGTCATTGGCACAGTGTCACAGGCACAATATGAAGCATACATCAGAGATACCCAAATCTACCTATATCATTGACATGCAAAGGAATCATGGGCCCTCAATAAAGTGTCATACACATAACCAAATATACACACTGTCATGCACACCCAAGACGGTGTCATGGACACAACAACTATAATAAAAAGATAAAAAACAAAAATGTGTTATTGGCTTGATCATCCAATAAAACATTACTTTTCAAAGCAAAGCAATGGACAAGCAAGTACGTACCTGTAAGGTAGCGAGCAACCAGTTAAACCTGCAGCAAGACGTACAATTACAATTAGGAAGGAGTTAATTATTCAAGCGCACAAAAAAGTTGGCTAACACGGTTTCTCGGATCAAACCGCCGGTTCGGCTTGGCTAATAGTATACATTTACAACTTCATTATAAATAATCATAAATTCGATCGTTTATCTTATTGGTACGAGGACAAATAGTGGCATACATTTTGAAAAGCTTATGAACTGGTTTGCTAGCCTTAATGGACCAACTTATATTTGCTAATTTGATGAGCCCAAATGATAGAGCTTACCGCCGGTGAGTAATTTGATTTATGACTCGAAATTCATTATTATAATTCATCACTTAATTAGTAAATGTCACGACAAATATAAATACCGCCGGTTCTATTTGGTTTACCGCCGTGCCGGCTTGACTTACCGCCGTGCCGGCTTGACTTACCGCCGGTCATTATGGTTGGCCTCAAAAAAAAAAAAAAAAAAAAAAAAGGCTTACGAGGAACGAGTGATGATAGTTACGACTTGCAAACCGTTGTTTTGGAAAATCCTAACTCGGGGGCATGATGAGGTTAGTAAGCGCCTGCATGTCAAGTTGTCAATGCATGTTAAGTTGTCAACGAACTGTCAAGTTGTCAATGCCTGTTAAGTTGTCAACGACCTGTCAAGTTGTCAACGGCTGTCAAGTTATCAGCGGCTGTCAGGTGGTCAGCGGCTGTCAAGTTGTCAGCGCCTGTCAAGTTGTCAACGCCTGTCAAGTTGTCAGCGCGTGTCAAGCTGTCAACGCCTGTCAAGCTGTCAACGCCTGTCCAAGTTGTCAACGCCTGTCCAAGTTGTCAACGCCTGTCAAGTTGTCAACGCCTATCCAAGTTGTCAACGCCTGTCAAGTTTCCAGCGCTTTTCAAGTTTTCAGCCGGCTGTCAAGATTGTCAGCGCCTGTCAAGATTGTCAGCGTCTGTCAAGATTGCCAGCGCCTGTCATTTAAAGCGTCTGTCTTATTAGCTGACGTCCAGTCATAATAGTAAAGCGTTACATATATTGGTGATTAATGATTAAGACCGTTCTGATCATCATTAATAGATCAACGTTCCATATACTTGAGACTGACCATATAAATACATGGTCCAAATCATTGTCGACATTATCTTATCTCATCTCAACTCACACTTACTGAAGCTTAAACACAGAGTTGATACACTCTTTCCTTCATCCTCAACCTTGATCACCCTAGGTCCGTCAAGAACTTGTTAGGTTTGCACTGTGATCATCACATGAGATCTAAGGTTGACATCACCTAAACCCTAATCCTTGTGTTTGACAATCGTTGCTCGAACACCTGACTTGGTTTTTCAACTTTGCCCTAATTTCAAGAAAGTGTGATACCCAATTTTGAATTTGATGTTAGTACTTTTGATCGCTGTTTCCTTATTTCCTTTCTTGAATTGTTGATTTCTCGATTATATTGCATCCCTTATTGTCTATGCCAATTTTCCCCAAATTATATTATATTTTTACAATCAGTTAGACAACACTCTTCATGATCTGTTTAAAATATCATTTTTCTGATTAATAGTTGAAAGTTTGTAGCATTGCTACTTATGTGTTCTCGAAAGTTTGTAGCATTGCTACTTATTCATGGTTAATTGGATTTAAGCATGCATATAGTTTGAATGTAAAGTTTTTCTTAAAGGTTAAAAAATTTTGTTGGGGTTTCAACCCTTTATTGGAAATAAAAAATTGAATTTAAGATCAAATGTATTTCACTAGATTTAAAACCCAAAATGATTTGGGGGTAGCAAAGTCGTGTTTTTTGGAAAAAGAATATTCGGTCAGAGGAGGAAAAGGGTAGCTAATGCCTATAGATAAGGGATATTCAGGAAAGCAAACCCATTTGTTGGAACAAAGGTCGGTTTGAAGCGGAGAATTGTACGGTCTTAAGATGGCTGATGGACGAAAAAGAGGCTTGATTTGGTTGATTTTCGAATCTAAGAGTTTGCAAAAGTTAGGGTTTTTAGTGATTCCCATGTTTACGAAACGGTTGTCGGATTGACTACTGGATTGTGATGATGATTTCGCCATTGGAGAAGGAAAATTACTCAAACAGAAAAAGAAAAAAGAAGAAGGAAAGAAGAGAGAATTACCTGAGATCTGGAGAAGGAGAGTGAAGAGCCTAGAAAGATTAGGATTGTGTTTATAACTAAGGGCGCGATATTCAAGACAGGAGTCACATCAATAGTCAATCACCAACTACCCCTCTTAAATGAAGTCACAGTGGATATTAGGAAGTTATGATCCCATTAAGGCTCTCAACGGCAACATAACTTGGGGACAATTGTTATGGGTAGAATTTTCATCTCTGATCACAACTGATTGCAGGTTGACTAAGGATCACGAGCAGACTACATGGTCACGTGATCACAGATCACAGACAGGTTCATGATCACTAATCCTATTTATTATCATTCTTCTATATATTATACTCTTGTGTTCACAAGTATTACGACCATCTCATTATAGTCGTTAGAGACTAAGTCCGAGTCAAAGATTAAGACTTGAAGAGAACGTTGAAGAAGTGGTCTATGAAGGATCCCGGATATTTCGGAACTGGGACAATCGCACATTTTTCGCTATAGTTGTTAGTTTCTTTTAGTTATAAATAGAGGTAATAATCGACATAGGAAACACACTAAATCTCATCGGAATACTCACTGAAAACAACACTCAAACACTTAGCATTAATCATTTGTACTCATACTTTGTATTTTTTACCGTTTTATTAATAATATAAGCAAAGTCAAGGGATTATTATCCCTTCCCGAGGTTTTATGCCGGAAATCCAAAAGGATAAAGGGCTTTCCTCGTAAATCACTGTGTTCATTTACTCTTTACGCATATCTTTGTTAAGTTTATTCAAAATATCGTGTGATCGCTACCGAGATCATTATAGCACCTTACCTCACTTAACTGATTTGATCACGGAATTATTAAAAGTAGTTTTTGGTCAAATGATTAAAATAATTACAAAACTTTGAACTTTTATTTAAAATCTTAATATTATATTTTATAAACATCGTCACATGACAAAAAGACATATACATATCGTCCTACAATTGTACAATCCTATATTAATTATATATTTAAATATTTAATATTTTTGTCGGTAAGAATCAACTTCTTAAAATATTTTCAAACAATTTTAAAAAAGTGTCTTTAAAAGATATAGATACAAGCGAAAACAAATACAAAATACAACCTCAGGGAAACCATGATTTTGAACAATAATAAGATCATCTAGTCTTCCCTTAAAAAACGTCAAGTCGACATCTTCATTAGATATAAGTGGAATACTCTAAAAGGTTTTTAAAATGATAACTTGAAACACAATAAAAACAATAAAATATTGGACTACGTATGACATTTGATGTATCTAAATAATTGGTCTCCTAGAGTATCAAATCAAATCTACTAATTACTTTATGACTCAAACTTTGAATTTTACACTTTTCATAAATAAATAACACACCTCACCTACTTACAGATATCTTTGATTGTAACATCATCAAAACTTAAAAATAGAATTCTCTTCTTGTAACAACATGCATGATAATCTCGTAACAACATTTGATGTAAGTTAATAGTTTGGTTTTTTTAACACATTAAGTTCCGTTTAATAACATATCTTGGGATTTCGTAAATAGGAAAATTGCATAGAAAAGTAATGAATTTTGATCCAAATGTCATTCAATGAAACCAAATTTGTTTTTTATCAAAAAAAAAACTCATCAATTTTAGATATCATTGTATGAAACTTAACTTTAAATTTTGTTAGTTTTTTTATTTTATTTTACCTATTTGTGTTTTTTTCCATAGGTAGGTGTAACATATGTTATATTGCCGCCATATACATCGATTTAGAGGGGGGAAAGTTAATAATTCTTTCATATTTAATAATTTTAATGACAAACACTTTTTCGTATTATCAATTATTGAGACCAAATGTCAAAGAAATAACAAAATAACACGATAAACATATGTTATATCACATATAGGACATTTATCTTTAAAAGAATTCACTCAATTATTATATTTCATTATTTAACGAGATTTCAAGTTAACTTTTACATACAATGACAACATATCCAAAGTTGATGATTTTTTTTTATAGAAAAAACGAATCTAGTTATACACAATGATAAATGAGTCAAAGTTCGTTATTTTTATATGCAATTTTCCCTTTCATATATTAACAGGTGTTCATTGTAATTTTGGGGTTCTTTTAACCTATATTGATTTTTTGTTATGATTGAATTTTAAAATCTAAAAGTTAAAATCATTGAAGGCCAAAATAAAAAGTATTGAGAAACTTGATGAATCAAAATTGTGATATATAAAAGGGTAAAATTGTTATTTTAACAAATTTAAGAGATGAGCGTTAAAGTTTAAAAACTAATAACCAAAATGTAAAAGCAAATAGTGAAATAAGAAATGATATTTGTTGTGGACAGGATTTCGGGTTAAGGATCTCGTGGTCAAGATCTCAGGTTAAGGATCTCGGGTTCAGGATATCTGGTTAAGGATCTCGGGTTCAGGATATCAGGTTAAGGATCTCGGATTTAGGATCTCAGGTTAAGGATTTCGGGCTTAGGATCTTCTGTTCAGGATATCGGGCTTAGGATCTCGTGCTCAGGATCTCGGTATCCTGGGATTATTTGTGTTATTAACTCATTTATATCCGTTGTATATCTTGACCAGGTCAATCAAGAAGGAGTTTGGACTTAGTCGAGTATTAAAAGCGTGTTAAATGAGTCAATTGTGATAGGAGAAAAACAAGGAGCCGTTATGGACCAGACTTGAAGGCCAAGTTAATGTTGAAATCAGGAGATCCCTACTATTTCAGGATCTCGACTGTTTTTTGTTTACTATATAAACTAAGGCAAATGATCAAATTAGGGACCACATCTTCACAACCTCAACACTATACACGTGTTCTTCAACATTCTCAGTTGTTCATCAAACACTTACACACTTTTCACCTTAGAGTGGTCATTCACGCTCTCGTATTGTATTCTCTTACTTTTTTCTAATAAAATTAACAAACACAAGGGATTATTATCTCTTCTCGGGGTTTCATGCCGACAATCCAAAAGGATTAAAGGTTTTCCTCATATATCATCGTGTACATTTACTTTAAAAGCATTTTTATTACGTTTTTATTACTTTTTATGAACAATCTCGTGATCACTAGTGAGATCACAACCGAGATCACACCAGCACCTAACCTCACTTAACCGATTTGATCACGGAATTATTATAATTGTTTTTGGTCAAAACAATTTGGCGCCCACTGAGGGTCAAGTTGTGCTTTTTATCATCAAAACTTTAGTAAAAGTTTTACTTAATCAATTTTTATCAAAATTCTTTACGAAAATGGCATTTCATGGAAAGTCAACTTTTGTTTCATCAACCTTCCCAACCTCAGGCTTAGTACTACCTTCCACCAAATCCATTGGATTATCATCCTCGTTTCAGAAACGACATGGTATTTTTTTTTCTAATGACATATATAAAAAGATTTAAAGAAACTAACTAATACAATTGTTTTAAAAACTCTAAACAAAAAAAAAAAAAGTTCTCAAGTAGACTTTTGTAAGAGGTAATTTCCATAAAAAGTAAAACTTCCATAAAAAGTGTACTAGACACACAAACTGAATTCATAAATAAATGAACACCTCACCTACTTAGATATATCTTGATCACAATCATCATCAAAACTTTAAAATAGATTTGCCTTCTCGTAACACAAGACAACAACAACATGCATGATGATCTCAAAGATTTTCAAAGGTTCAAAAAATTCAAAAAATATATGAAGAGAACTCACAGGTTCTTATACCCTGGAACAAAATGGTATCGCTGACCGAGCAAAAGAGCCGAACCATTATTAAATTCGACAGATCAATGCTTAAATTCAGAAATTTAAATGATAGCTTTTGTTCCTAATCAAAATATCATGAAGAACAAAAACATACTTTTTTTTAAACTACGTGCTTTCGACAAATAAAAAAGAATGAGATATTTATACATATCTTGACTAAACTTGTTTCCTATGCATTGCTTGGTATCATTTCTTTTATGATATAGTTATTCTTCAAATAACAATTAACATTTTGTTTATTTCTAGCCATTTAAACAATGAAAAACCTGGTACTTCTTCAACTCTCTTAAGTCTTTCTTTTATATAAACAACATTATTCTAAATAACTTTCTTTCATATAAACAACATTATATTAAAGACGCAAATAAATATATATATATTTTTTTAGTTTTCGTTGAGAATTGGGATATTTCCGACCTTTGGGTCCTATATAACCACACACCATCACATTTTTGTTGTCGACCAGCTTCATCTCAATAGATACAAACAGTTTGAGAAGCTGATTTTTAAATGAAACTAGTTGTGTGTTTTTTTAGGGTTTGAAAAAAGTGTCGATAACACACAAACAAATACATGATGTAGACATATAACCCAAAATATTCAATACAACCTTAGCTCGTGTCCATAATAAAATTATCAAGTCTTCAAATACGGCATTTGAAATTGATTATTTTAAAAAAATGTCATTTTACACTCACACGTATCAAGTTGAATACTCAAAAGATTTTTGAATTGAACTTCAAATATAAAATTAACAATAACGTATAACGTATAACTTAAAACGTCATTCTACTTACTTTATGACTCAAACTTTCTATTTTTAACCTTTTCATAAATAATCGAACACCTCACCTACTTACAAATATCTTTGATTGAACATCATCAAAACTTTAAAATGGAATTCTCTTCTCGTAACAACATGCATGATGATCTCACATATATAGTCGACAACTTAAAATCTTTATATATACACGTACACCTCTACTTATGATAATATTATTCATGTAATAAGATTATTCTGTGGAAAACAAAAGGTGAAGAAGATGATGAAGAACGAGAAAGCTAACAATACACTCTCGAGCTCGATCGTGAACTGGTTTGATAAAGCCACCCACATGAAAAATAATCTACTCTTACGGTACCTTTTTACGTACTTTATTTTGGTTCTCTACATCGTTTACAATATAACAACATAAAAAGATTTGTGTTTCGATAAATAATCTACTCTTATGGTACTTTTTTCATATCTTACGTACGTATTACTACAACTTATGTTAATTTTCGTTCTAAACACGAAAAATTTAAAATCCATACCATTCGTTATGTTTGTTTATTTGTTTCTTTGCCTATATTTCATGGAAGTGATATTATATTTGGATGTTAGTACTAACACTACAACAAAATGATTGATTTTTCACGCTTTTTAGGGCATATATACGCACTTAAAAGCGCGTAGATTTAAAAAGTTCGCACTTGGTATATGCGCGAGGAATATTGGCGTAACAAAGTTCTTCACACTTTTATGTGTGATTATTTTGATATAATTTTTCATGCTTTTAAGTGTGATGATTTTAAGATAATTTATCACACTTTCAAGTGTGAGGATTTGTGATTAATTATCACACTTTTAAGTGTGAAGAAATTTATCACACTTCCAAGTGTGAGGATTTGTGATTAATTATCACACTTTTAAGTGTGAAGAAATTTATCACACTTCCAAGTGTGAGGATTTGTGATTTATTTTCACACTTTTAAGTGTGAAGAAATTTATATCACACTTTCAAGTGTGAGGATTTGAGATTTATTTTCACACTTTTAAGTGTGAAGAATTTGGGATAAATTTATCACATTTTTAAGTGTGAAGATTTTGAATAATTTATCACACTTCTAAATGTGAGGATTTTGGGATGATATATATATATATATATATATATATATATATATATATATATATATATATATATATATATATATATATGCCACATGGAACACAATATATTAAAACATACAAATGGTGACAAAACAGAAATCAACCACATTTTAGGTTTCGAGTTTCAAATACACAAAAACCCCATGAAGAAATCGATGAAAAAAAAATTCTTCAATCAAATTACAGATGACGAATTTGCTACTGTAATTGTACATCAAAATAGCAAACATAAATATGCATATATTGAAGTCTGCTTAAATCCAATTGCTCCCACGCTGATTCGACAGTAAATGAATAGATGCAAATTTTGTCTGTAAATTTGTATTATAAAGAAACCGAGTTAGTCATTGTGATGTTGTTCATGTGGGACAAAATCGTCTTTCACAAGTTTTCGTTACCTGGTCCCATTCAAATCCGAGGTAAAGAGCTAAAAGTCCTTCAAGTAGTGGAGAATATATCTTCTTCATTTGTCTCCTTAATTTACATGAGCAATTCAGGTAAATCACAAATGGTAAATGACGACTCTACTGACAAAAGTGCTCCAGAAATCCATATTTTACTGTTATTGTGACTAGTATCTATTACCAGAACGTTCATGTTTTGAAAAATGAATAAGGTTATACCTGCAAAAAGCTTCTTCATGTCTTGGCGACCAGAACGTGAAGTCAAAACCGGTGCAACAACATAAGTAGGATCTGAAAAGAAAACAAGCAACGTGTGTTATCAAACAAACAATTGCAATATATGAAATATGTCATTTTCTAGTATAGGTCGAGTTCAATTCAGGAAGAAGTGTATTCATCGCTGACTTCATCTTCTCATACGCCTCTTGTAACACAATGGGATTTTTTTTACGCAATTCACATAATAATATACGACTACAAAAAGTATACTACTAAACTAATCATCTAATTTTTAAAATGTAATTTAGAACGTTTTAACTGTAAGCATTGAATACACTTTTGGTAATTTTTTACTTACTTCTTCAGCTCGGCCAAAATTTACCAGTTTTGTTCTTTGTTACCCTTACACATTTAACCTGTCAGATGAAAACATTAAACATATTCCAGAAATCGACAATTATCTAGTAAACAAATCGAAACAACCACCTCCCCCATAACACGAGAATGTAAGATGACCTAAACCAGATGTGGCAAGATGAGCGGGTAAGGTAATGGGTAAGGTCAGGTTGACCACACAAAACTTTTTCAACCCCTTGGGCGATTTGACCCGTTCCCCTTTTAGCTAAAATTTCTAATACAACCGAAATCGATCTTTTAGTAAATGAGACAAAATTTGCAACTCTAACACAGAACAAATACTATCAATTATTACACCTCAATGAACGATTTTGGCAATAGATTATCTAACCTTTAAGAACTCCTCTACGATCATTTCCGTTCTCTGTGATTTCAATGTGTTGACAGGAGCAGCTCGCATTTCTTCACTCACACTGTAAACATGAATTATAGAAAGAAGGGGACCAACAATCAACTGCACAAATAGAGCACTGTAAGAAATAAAAAAAAACTAATAAACGATTTGTTTGCAGTATAGAAAGAGGTACTGAATGACTCAACATACTTTTCCTTGCATAGATGAACAAACTGTAGAGACTAACTGAATCCCGGCACCTAAACCAAGCACGTTAAACACGGTTGAGATCGCCTCGCCTTTTGCAAATAAGTCACTAAGATTACCCTCTTTGGCAAATGAAAAATTGAGTAAAAGTTTTCTCTTGCATTATCAACATTTGAAATTTTTATTTCAATAGTTGTTTCTTACCCAACTAACTACAGTTGCTTGTGCAGGGGTAGGTCTCAAGCCTGCAGCATATAGAAGGGACTGCAAAGTTGTAAGATTACATTTCGCTACAATAGAATTATCTTTGCAAAATCTAAAAAAGCATTAAACCTATAAAAATTAAAACACCCGTTCTGTAATCGTGTTCAATACATTACTTATTTATAAACCTATAAAAATGTTAGTGGTACATCCGAAAACAGCCCAACATGTTTTGACCGTTACCCAACCCACCCTTTTTGCCATATCTACTATGAATGTTAGACAACATGGTACTTAGTTTGGATCTGAATCTAACCTGAGTAGTTGTTGCCTTACGTCCTTGAATTCTTAAAAAACACAGAGCTGGCATTACTATTGCCTGTGTTGAAGAACAGACATATGAACAGTTTTGAGTAGACATGGTTATATTATACAGGGTACTAAAAAAATGAACACAGTTACGTTTTCAACTTCCTTCTTAATGCGGTTAAATATAAAATATGAATTGCAGATAGCTAACATTTATAAATCTAACATTGTTTTCCTAGTAACATTGCCTTCAACGAGGCTCAAACCCTCAACCTTAACACAGGGAGGCACACCTAACATTGTTACTTAAAAATATGAAAGAACCTTTAGCCATAAACGTCATATTACGCAGCCATTAGTTTTCTGCTATTATTACTGATGAGCCTATATGATATAGTGAATTACAAAGCATACTCAAACCCGTATAACCCTGAAAGTTATGAGTTGAAAACGTTGACTAGACAAGAGATAAAGACACGACTAGTAAAGTTATTCATTTCGTTCATTAGGCATTATAAATAGAATGATTAAAGTGAATACTTACCACCATTACACATAGGAGTGATCCCATCAAAGCCATTACAACACCTGCAGTTGAAACATACAAATTTCAGTTCATAAATTGCATATTACTAGAATAAAATCCATGAAGAGTGTTCAGAAAATGAAATAAAAAGCTACGAAGATTTTATGCAAGATCACATGATCAACTTTACATTTATACTAGTCATTTTTGGATAATCAGTTTCATACAAAACTAAGCAACGAAGGATAAATTAGAACATTTATCTACCCCTTCAGTTTATCTAATTTGAGAGACTTCTACTTTCATTTTATAAACTACTTCAAAGAAAGAAAAAAGGAAAAAAAAAATAACAATATTTTGGAGGCTTACCAAAGAAAGGTATAAGAATGGCAACACAAACGGTAGAGATGACTAATGCTGTTCTCATAAGAACATAAGACCAAGTACTCTGCGAGACTCCTGCAGGTAGCAGCTCTTCTAAAGCACTTGCCAATGGATTCATAAGAAGGGCGTATTTGGTGAACGGGCTAATGACCTACAATGTGCAGAACATATAATAAGCTTAAAACAACTGCGATATATTATGCCTTCAGTTTTGTAACTAAATGATTATAGATTGACACTTACCACTACCCACAAAGCAATTTTTGAAGCAAAAACTCGATATATAAGACTGTTTGTTCGATTAGTGTAAAACACATATACTCTTCTTATGACTAACAACTGATCAAGCAATACTAAACATGCAATCGATTAAAAACCTAAAAATGCTTTCGACTAATCACATAGTTAACTAAAATGGATATACCTTGTTAATTCTAACATCTTCTTAGTACCATCAAGAACTTCACACGAACTAGTGATAATATTTTTCAGTATCGAACTGTCCTCAACCATTTTAACTTCAAAAGCTTTTTTATCAGTCATGACAGCTTCCTTCTGTATACATCCAAAAAACACAATCACTCAGTCTAATTCCTCGTTACATAATTATATTCCGTTCGATAAGTGTACGTAAAACACATGTACACATACAACTAAGTAAAAAACCTAAGAAATACGATCGAATTTCCGTAAACAAAAATCTCAAAACAATCACCTAAAAGCTAATGCAAGCCCTAATATAAACAATTTTACAAATCAAACAGATACAGTTAACTAAAATTGAATTATGCCTTATTATTTCTAAAATCTTCAACTGAATCGGTGATCGTATTGTACGGTGTAAAATCGTCAGCCTTAACGATTTCAAAAACGAAATCGTTTTGATCATCCATGGAATTAGAGTGATTAGTAGACTGTAAAACACAATTATTGATCAATAATCAGTGTAATCAATGCATAATGTTCAAGTCAGAATGCAATACTGCTATATATTAGTTCATAATAAGAATTACCTCATCTGCCTGAGATATAGTCGGTAATTGCACATTAGAACGGACGGATTCGTCGGTGAAAAGTCAAAAATTAGACTCCGGCAGATGAATCGTGAGCGGCGTCGATATAGGCTTACTCATCGGAGGATTAGCCGGCGAAATCGGCGGTGAATTGGCCGGAAATTGAGCAGATGAATGCGATTGTGAGTTCTAGGGTTTCAGTTTTGAGAGAGAGAGAGAGAGAGAGTATTTCTCAAGTCCGTTTAGAGGAAAAAGCCACACGCGGGACGACGATTCAGATATCTGTTTTACTTTTGTTTTCAATTCATTATAACAGTTAAATTCTTCTATTAATTTGGTATACTTAAAAATTGTGAGTGTTTTTTCCTTCAAAATTTCTTCACAGTTAGAATTGTAAATTTTGTTCTATTTTATTCATGTTTAAGAACGAAAACACATTCATATTTTTACTCTTTACTTGCATGAGTTCATACATTTTCACTCTTAAAAGTGTAATGAAATTATATATATTCTTCACGTTCAAAAGCATGAGAACTCTTTTAAGTTAAGTCACATTTTAAACTGTGATAATAAGTGTAACTTCTACACACTTATATATGTAACAAACTCTTGTATTTACTTATTCACAATTATAAGTGTGAACAAATTTCTTCGCAATCAAAAGTGTTTTTATTTTTATAACCTTTTTTATTGTTCATATTCATAAATGTGAATAATTTGATGACGCTTATTTGTGTGAACAACATACAAATATTTTTTACATTCACATGAACCGCGAAAAAATAAGCGTGAAGAATCAACATTTTTGTTGTAGTGTAAGTTAGTTATTTCCTCAAATAGATTTCCTTTTTCGTCACTCACACTCTTAACACTATATATGGATGAGCCTTTGAAGTTAAAGATATCGTAGATATTCGGCTAATTAAGATACATAGTATGTTCCTGTATAAAACAAGTGAGTTTAATACCAGGTATCATATTGAAAGAAACTGACTGAAAGCGGGATTCATTTATGTAGAAAGTGATCTGTTTAATATCCTGATACTCATAGCGCGCAAAACAAATGTTTCAAAACATTTACTACGATATATTTTCAGGATACGCAATTGTTTTCCATGCGGGTCAGCTGCTGTTCATAACTTAAGGTAACTTTTGCCACTTTTAGAATAACAGTTTTGCTAACATAAATTATTCTTTCTCTAAAATGAGTGACAAAGATGTATAACCAATATCTTTTTTAGTTAATTACACTATAAGTTTTTTCGTAAAAGTTAAATATCAAAGAGATCAAAAGTATTATTTTGTGTTACAGACGGAAAGTGTGTTGAGAGAGAGATAGAGTACCAAACCAATAACTTCATCTTAGCTTCAAAGATAGCAGAATGGTTTCCTCTAGAACACTTCTCTTGAGTGTATACCAGAAATGATCATCTTGTTATATATTTAACGTTATCGATTCAAAATTCAAAATGTAACCAAATATACACAATGAATATCCATTCAACATTTTTCTTATTAGCTGTCCTTTTAATCTACAATCAGCCGCATATGATACTTGGTCATAATGAAGATCAACTTTCTAATATTATGCTTAAAACCGCAAATAGGTACCATCAATAATAAACAATAAAATTATGATGTTCTGTAGTTTATTTAATTTGACCATTCATGGTTTTTTGTAGGAATGATGGTATGGCTGATATGGACGACGAACCATGGACAATGGTGCAGAAAAATGGGAACCAGTTTGTGGTGAATAATGAACCGTTTTATGTAAACGGATTTAATACTTACTGGTTGATGGTATTTGCTGCTGATGAGTCTACAAAAGGGAAAGTGACTCAGCTATTTCAACAAGCTTCTTCTGTGGGGTTGACTGTGTGTCGAACATGGGCGTTCAATGACGGTCAGTGGCGTGCTCTTCAGAAAAAACCATCGGTTTACGATGAAGATGTTTTCAAGGTTTTTTCCTTTATATCCCCTGTATCTATCATACATATATTGAAGTTTATTTTCTTGCTTTTTACGTACTGATAATAGAAAGCTTGCAGGCCTTAGATTTCGTAGTGAGTGAAGCAAAGAGATTCAAGATTAGGCTTATACTATCATTAACCAACAATTGGGGTGGTTATGGTGGGAAACCACAATATGTGAAATGGGGGAATGAAGCGGGATTGAATGTGACGAATGAGGATGATTTCTTCTCTCACCCGACTCTTAGAAGCTTCTATAAGTCCCATGTCAAGGCAAGTTTCTAACCTTCTAAATCTTTTGCTCTGTGCATGGTAAAAGTGTAACGAACTTTCTAGTTTTAGTGCACTAGGATCATTGTTTCAGTCGTATAACAGTCTCTCTCTTTTTGCAAATGGTTTATATTGGGAGTGTAGACGGTGCTGAATAGAGTGAATACCGTAAACAACATAACTTACAAGGATGATCCAACTATTTTCGCTTGGGAGTTGATTAATGAGCCGAGATGTCCATCAGATCCTTCGGGAGATACACTACAGGTATGAAAACCAAGTGGTACGTGCTCTTATTAATTAACTAAGTAAAGGGTCGATAATGTGATTGATATATAGGAATGGTTAGAAGAAATGGCGGTTTATGTGAAATCTATTGACCCAAAGCATCTGGTAGAGATTGGTGTTGAAGGATTTTATGGTCCTTCAACACCTAACAAGTTTCAATGCAATCCAAATAACTATTCTCAACAAGTCGGGACCGATTTCATCAGAAACCATCAGATTCTTGGCGTTGATTTTGCTTCTGTTCATATTTATGCCGACTCTTGGTAAGTCAACTCAAACTTGAAACTTTTCGGGTCGTTTTTTTTGTCTCAAATGGAGCAAATTTAATTATAAAAATACCTAAAAAGGAAATGGGTCCAAAAGTCGCTAAAATGACATAACACGTATACTTCTTTTGTTTTATGAAGGATTTCAGAATCGATATCTGATTCTCACATTGCTTTCGTCAAGTCATGGATGCAATCACACATAGATGATGCTGAAAAATACCTTGGAATGCCAGTGATTTTCAGTGAGTTTGGTGTATCTACAAAAGACCCGGGTTACAACACATCATATCGAGACACTGTGTTAAGCACCGTGTACAACACCTTACTGGATTCAGCGAGAAAAGGAGGGAGTGGAGGTGGCAGCCTTGTATGGCAAGTGTTTCCTGATGGAACAGAGTATATGGATGATGGCTATGCAATTATTCTTTCAAAATCGCCATCAACAACAAACATTATATCTCGACAATCCACAAGGCTCACACTTTTCAATTCCTTGTGTACATGGAAATGCCGTTGGGGTTGCAAGAAGAAACATGGCTTTGATGACCTCGGCTACCATGATGAATTATAAACAATCAAAGATATATCGATCTGTATAAAACATGGCATGTAAGTAATGTTATCTGTTTTAAAGATATGCCGAAGTATGTAAGATTTCGATGGCTTCTTTTTATTATTTGTAGTACTTGTTACACCAGTGGTTTTAGACATGGCCAGCTTAAACAAGAAAAAAAACTAAAACTTTTGTTAAGCTTCTAATACTCCGATAAAGATTACTCGGCTAAAACAATACATATAAACAACTAAAACATTAAAAAGGAAATTGAAAGCAAAGAAGAAAATTTATAGGATTTCATCAACCATCACAAGTAGTTGCTTAAATATAGCTAACATTGTACGTGAGGCTATACACGTTTTAAGCACATCAAGAAATTATTTTTAACAAAAACGAAAATCTCGGGGCATGTTTGGTTCGTCAAATACGTAAGAATGGAATTTAAGATTTCATTCTGTGGTGTTTTTGAGTTGAAAATAAAATTAACTAGCACACCGGGCTGCTGTGTTTCTGGAGAAAAGAGGCTGCAGGCTTGACATAAGTAAACCCTTGAAAGAGATTAGCTGAACCATTAGGACTAGATGCCGGGGAGTCCAATAGTGACATATCTGTCCAGCGTTTATCAAAGTTAGCAATGCACTGGTTTCCAGATACTTCAGGACGGAAACTAGGTTGGATTTCACGAGCATCCAATTTCTTCCAGTTAATTGGCTTGAACCACTTGTGATTCTTTATATCAATACTTCCCGTTAAACCGTTGCCAAGCCGTTTGCTTGGATCCTTTTGCAATAACTAGAGAAAGAGAAAAAAAAACAATTTTGTTACCTAACGCGGTATATTGACTTTAGTGGTCATCAATACATAAACTAAACCATCGGGCAACGTGCATAAAAAACACACCACTTATTAATGTACACTTTTGTCACCAAAGGGACTTGAACACACAACCTTTAGGTTGATGGGCCAACACATACTGCCAGGCTAGAATCCCTTTAGTAATAAGGAATCAGTTAACTGAATGACGGTGTTACCTTTTTATTTAGAAATGTCTAATTAATGCAAATTTTTGTGATGAGTACAATTATCGATAGAATGAGAAATTTATAAAAAATCAAACCTATCCACTCAAGGAAGTGCCGAATAATTTAACGAAAAAATAGAAAAAAAGGAGGAAAACAACCTTGCGACAAGAAAAGTAACTTCGGTCAAATTTCTATTCCCGGTACCCAACCTTTTTTTTTTCAAGAAATGTTTCAACCTTTGACAGAAAGAAGCTGGGTGCCATCTAATCGCCCCATCAGTGCCATGAAAAAAAATCAAGATGGTTTTTTTCTAAAACTATCGGCAATTTTGAAAGTTTGGGTTATTTTAATCAAGAAATTTTCAAGTTAATGTTTTTTTCTCTGGCAAACAATTAAGATGGTTGCCAGAAATAGAAATTAGACCAAACTTGGTTACCTTTTTATTCAATTATCCTGTAAAAATTACATTAAGCATACCATAAGATGGTCATGGTCCTTTCTCGATAAAGATTAGGAATAAGTGAAATCGTAATACAAGTGCACTAACCCCTTTCAGCAGGTGGTGTGCTTCGCTTGTCAAATATGCAGGTAGCTTTAACTTATCCTTCACTATCTTTTTCTGTATTTTCTCTCGGTTTCCTCCATGAAACGGCGGCTGTTTAACAAGAAAGACCGTTCAGTAGGTAAGAATAAAGAGCTATCAATATCATGAAACAATTAATAAGGGGACTTGCTAAAGGCAAAGCCAGCAATAACCAAGAGAACTTTTAATTAAAAAAAAAAAACAGAACGGGCCAAAACAAGATCTGATTGAAACGAGTCACCTTTTAATACATGTTAAAAATTATTGCAACCAGAAAATTTTAATCTAATTTTGAATACAAACGATTTAGAAGGATGTATAGATTGATCATACCCATTTCCCCCATTCCCCTTTTAACCAAAAGTTTGATTTGAAGCACACAATCAAATAGATCATTTTAAAACTAATTGGGTCGAAATTGCCACCTCTAGGAGTAATGAGCATTAGTTTTAAGACATTTTGTTTTCACCTGTCCTGTGAGCATCTCAAACAACAAGATTCCAACACTCCACCAATCTGCAGCTTTATCGTGGCCCTTGCTAAGAATAATTTCAGGTGACATGTATTCTATAGTCCCACATAAAGAATTTGATCTTGCATTCTCATCAAATTCTTTGGCTAGGCCAAAGTCCGTAAGCAAAGCCTGAAAAAGGGAACGTAAGTACACACGTCATAGTGTCATAGATTAATATAAGACGTAGAAGTGACAGGTCAGGTCGATGTGTCAAAATGGGTTCAGGTCAAATGGCAAAAAATATTGTATGGATTGGAACAGGTCAGGTCGGTTGTCCCGGAAGTATATTTTATCAAAACAATCTACACTTTTAAAAAATAAAACAATTAATAATCTAAACCTTTTGAATAGAACAAACAGTTGTATATCCTGTATACATTGAAAATACACTTTGGGCAACCTTCCAACCGTTTGACTTGTTTCCCTTTAAGATATTTTTCAACTTAACATGTTACACCCGTTACAATGAAAACAAAACCCAAATCGACCCATTCATAAGTGAATGGGTCGAAGTTTCCATCTCTAATACAAGTGTGTGCTTGTGAAAAAGGAGTTCAGGATAGTACATGGCCTTCCACATCGAGTAAAATATTTTCTGGCTTAAGATCCCTATGCATTATGCCATTTGTATGAAGGTGAGAAACAGCCGAAACAATCTCCGCAGCATAAATACGGGCTAGATCCTCTCTGAAATAATAAGCAAACGTTAAGTGTAACCATTTACGTCTACAATCTTTGTAATGATTTCCAGAGAAAAACAAAAAACTCACCGAAACAGGCCATGGTGATATAGCTGGAAAAACAAATGTCCTCCATTCACAAAGTCCAAAACAAGGTAAAGTCTGTATTTATTCTGAAAACAGACAGGGTACAAATATGATTAGAGATCCCTTAGCTGGGTCCTAGAAGCGAGGAAACTGGAATTTACGATTCCATGCAATGGTTTTGCTTGGTTTAGAAACACGAAGGAATTCAAATTCCACTGTTCCATCAAATACCGGCAGGTGAGTGATTTCAAGATTCCTTACGGAGATCATATATTAGATTCCATTCACTCGACTAGCATTTGTAATGTAATATTAAAAAAAAACTGTGACATAAAGGGAAGTAAATAAAATGGGTAATTTATAAATATATAGAACCGGTACCTGAAAAGAGTATCGAAGTTGGACAATGAAGGGATGATCAATCTTTGTCAAAATATCTCTCTCTGCTTTCATGTATTCCACGTGATTTTTCTCCACAATCTTATCCTTCCTCACAACCTTCATAGCATATATTTCCAAACTGTCTTTCTTTCTCACTTGATAAACTTTCCCAAATGCCCCTTGCCCCACAACTTTCATCACCTCAAAATCGTCAAGCCCTATGCTTTCCACGCTCTCCACATTCGCACACTTCTCGTCAGCTTCAGAACTCACATCACTAAAATCCTCCATGAGCTCTAGCGATTCTTCCGTTTCACATATCGTTAGCTTCCTTAAATTAAGCAAGTGGCTGACACGTGGCGTGGGACCCACTAAAGAATGTGATCGATTGTAAATGACCACCGGCACATCAGTCTCAGTCAAAATTTCAGAATTTCCGTGAGCCGACGGTAGAGGTCCAAATGTATCAGAAAAATCCATATCAAAATTATCCGTTGTTTCAGCAGGAGGGTTCAAAGGGAAGTGTAAATAGTTTCTAGAGGATTTGCACGACTTGTTTTCCATTAACGTAGTCAATTGAGAAGAAACCATGATGGAAAAATATCAAGGAAGGATTCAACTACGTAAACCTTATTAGTATATCACTACTATTATTACGGATGGAAAGATACTAAGATTCGAGCTGACGAAAGAGTTCTACCAATGGCCTTAATTAAAAGAAAGTTCAAGTAAACAATCGGGTTCTTAAAGAAACTTGAAAGCATACAAACGAAAGTAGAGTAAGCAGAGCTGTTCTTGTTTCCCGAATTACAGGAAACGCTTGATCCCACAGTGTTTTTATAATTCATGAAGATCTGGTCGTCAATTCTGTTTACACGAAACAAAATACAAGTAAGTAATCAAATCAATAAATCCAAATCACTAGAAAATCCAAATCATGTCATAAAATCTAAAAAAGTTTCTTTTAATATTCGGGTTTTTTTCGTTTACAGATAATCAAAAAACTTGCATAAACCCACATAAATAATCAAAAAAGTATATTACTTTGCTGCAAAAGAAGCTAAACTTTGACTTTTATAGTCAAAATTGACAACTTTTTTCAAATCAATACTTAAAAAAAACAAAATTGTTGCAATTGAATGCACCGAATTTAACATAAAGTTAATGAATTTATGAATTCCGTTTGTAATTAAAAAGATCCCAATTCGAAATCTTGGATCTTTAAGGGAAAAGAATTGAATTATCATAAGATTAAACCAAAATTACCAATTAATTTCAATAAAAGGAGATCTTATTACGAATTTAATGAATAAATTAATTAAAAAGATGAAATAAATTATATGAAAAGTACCTATGAAGTGGTTGGGAGATGCTGAATTAGTTGTTTTTTTTTCAGAGATTGGAAAAAAACGAAATACTCGGCTCGCCGCTTTAAACAAGTATATGGATGGATGGAGGATAACTTGCGAGAATATGCTTGTCGATTTCTAATTGGTTATGTATTTATATGATGCAAATTGCTTTTTCTACTTGTGGACCGGAATTAGAATTTGACTATAACTCGAATTTCACATGTATGACAATTGATATATATCACTAATTATAATTATAACGTGAGAAGGACACTTGTCCATTATTTAAAACTCATCGTATTTGTTTGTGTATTTTCAAATATATTTTTAATAAATATATTTTTTAATTTTTTTAATAAAAGATTTATATCTTTCTTTTACACGATTATCTTATTATTTTATTATTTATTTTTCTTAAATCATAAATATATCATACAAAAGCAAAATTGATAGTATAAAAAATTTACAAGACTAAAAAAAAAAAATGGTAAAGGCGTATACCATTGACACGGGCCAGACTCCTACCCAGCAAAGGAAGCATTCTCTGGTAAATATCCTAACAATGGTACCCATCACCTTGCTTGGACTCGAACACGAGACCTGCATATTTCAGCACAAGTGTGGGCCCAAGGTTTTTACGGATGCTGGTGGCCATCAGGCTATGCCTGATGGTTAAATTTACAAGACTATAAATGAAACAAAATATTCATTCAACCTCACATGTGTGTTTGTCACCACACGCTAGGGGTGAGCAAAAACCAGACCGAACCGAATACAAAAACCGATGGTTTGGGTTTCGATTTTTGAGAAACCGAAAAAAACGGTTCGGTTTGGATCGGAGGGTAAAACCAAACCGAAAAAACCGAACCGAACCATTATATGTATGTCAATTTTAATATGTTCAATTTTAGTAGATATTTTAAGTTTTATTCTTTTTATTATTTTCCTTCGTCTAAATTCTAAATCATCCAAATTAATTACTCCCAAAACACAGAAACTCTCGATGCTAATAGTGAAGACTCAAAGTTTTCTTTTCTAAATTTTCAATCTCATACTTATCAATATGTAATCTTTTGGTGTCATGTAGGCCACAATACTCAACAACATATAGGTTTATTTCTTCAATTTTGATTTTCTTTTTCTTTTTTGCCATGTAGGTTATAGTTCACTAAGCTACATATAGTATTTTTTTCTTAATTTTGTGTTTAAAGTTTTCCGATTCATATCATTATGTTCTAGCAATATGCACAACTTCATGTTATACGTTGTGAACTCTCCGCCAATTATTGCGTAACATAGGCTTCCATTTGAGATTTATTTCACAAGTTTTCCTTGACAGATCACAGATCTATGAATTTGCCCATGTCCAAAAACCGAAAATAAAAAACCAAGCTGAACCGAAAAAAACCGAAACCGAGTGGAACCGAACCAATGTAGAAACCGAACCAAATGGTTTGGAACTTTTAAGAACCGAAATTTCGGTTTGGGTTCGGGTTGAGGTCGGAACCGATCCAAACCGACTCATGCTCACCCCTACCACACGCCCCACCATTCTACTTGACCTACTACACATTTGTTTCAATCCAAAATGTCAATATTAATTAACTAAATTTTAAACTTCAAATTATCAAAAGATACTAACCGGAAGTTTTAATGACAAAACATAAAGTGGTAATTCAAAATGTAAACTAAATATGTCACTAATTAGCAAATAGTTCAAATTAGTTCCAAACTAAAACCAAATAAAGAGCTCAGATAACTTAGGTTCTTCATCTTCAACACATCTTTATTTATCATTCGTTCAAATCAAAGTTGTACTTTATGATAGAGGAATTATCTTTAAGGGCAATTGAACCATGTACTTGATCAACATTCACATTGGACAAAGATTTACTTCTTTGAACTTAAAAAGCCTATCATCATAAAAAACATATTAATCAAAGACTATATCAAAGAAGAAAAAAAAAATATAATAAAGATAAGTGAATATACAAATACATTTACCTTTTTCTTCTTATTTTTAACAATCTTTTCTATTTTTGATTTCTTCCTTTTTGATGGTGGACGTCCTTTAGAACGCACTTGCAATGGTGGTAATAACTTTCCGGTCGAGTCCGAAACTTGATTATACTTAAATCGTCTTTTATCTTCTCTTTTGCCATATTTATACATTTCATCAAATATTCATATTTTTTCGGAGAATTAGCAATATGTGCTACTTCATAAAATTTGGAACACAACTGATCAAATTTCTTAGCTTGCTCTCCAATTTTCAAATCATCATAACAATATGTCACATAGTGGTATTGATGTTTCACATCTTTTCTCCATCGAGTCAAAATATATCGTAAAGGGATTTCTCGAACATCCTTTTCAATCAAGATTTTAACCCTGTTGATATCGCATATTTATATAGATATTTCTATGCGATATTGTGTCGGTTTTCATAGTAAACATGATGGATATGATAGGTTTTTACATTTAATCGTGTGGAAAAGTTGTTTTGTCTATTTTATAGGTTTATATGATCGGAAAGTGGAATTGGTGGAAGAAATGATCTTAAAAGACGAAACATTGTGATTTCTGACGAAGAGAACGTTGCAGTACCACCTCCACCGTTTTTATCATAACTTCTTCATACGATGTCCGATTTAGGTGATTCAAATTGGAGAATGAAGAAGAAAGAGAGAGCTACATTTTGTAAAAATTAGAATATGGAAAGAAGGAACGGGACGCCCGTCCTGATAGGGGGACGCCCGTACCTCGCGAAATTCAGACGCAGCAGATTTTGTTTTAAATAATACAAATGGATAATTACAAGAAAGTCTAAGTCGAGTCGAATACGTTTTCTACACGGTTTTTGCCTATAAATATAAGATCAATTCAGCCAGATTTTGACCCCATTATTATTATTATTCTGAAGCTCTGGAAGTCGTTATTACGTTGAGAAGCAAGGTTCAAGGCACGGAAGTTCATATTTTCGGCAATCGGCGATCACGACACGTTCGGCGATTTTCCTCGTTTGTTCTTTTCTAGTTTTGAATTATTTTCCATTATGCTTTCTAACAATTTAATTGCTTTTTCAGACCACGTTATGAGTAACTAATTCTCTTTTATGCTTGTTTGAACAACGGATCCTATTTGATGTTTATTTAACGTTTTCGGTTGTTTTATGTTTTTGTGTTTAACCGTCGATCCTTATTTGCTTAAATTTTAATATGTTATTATAGTTGTTTATATATAATTTGTTTAATCAACATTCTAGGTATTCGGAAGGAATCTAGATAGATTAGATAAGTTTTATGAAGTAATCGGTCGATCTATAATCGATTTAAAATTATTAAGATTCGGAAGGACTTAGTAATAACAACTTAGGTAATTAAATTTAAGTGAGTAGGTCTAAGTATTAAGATTCGGAAGGACTTGATAATTAGAGGAGTTATTCGGAAGGAAACTCTATAAGGTTAAATCACTAAAAACAGGCTTGATACTTATTGCTTGATTATTAATATTTATTAACTGTATTCGGAAGGAACGGTGTAAGTAGAGATAATTAAAGTTAGTAAAAGATTCGGAAGGACTTTTATTATATCCTAGAAGTTGAAAACAACAATCGATCTCGTAAAATTAACGGAAAATAGGTGAAGTGTCAAACAAGTGTATTCTCTTTATTATTTGATTTAATCAATTACTTTTCGTTCGATTTTAAACCACTCTTTTTATTAATTACTTGCAAGCTTTTGTTACGATAAAAAACCCCCCAAATACTCTTAGTATTATTTATTCGAATATAAAAACAAATTAGTCCCTGCGAACGAACCTTACTTACCTTTAAACTATATTATATACGGATAGGTCCACTGCCTAGAAGTGTGTAATTACGTGAAAAAAGTAGGTTTAAAATAAGACTAGATTTTACACATCAAGTTTTTGGCGCCGCTGCCGGGGACTGATTTTTAGTTTTTGTTTCGAATTTGTGATACGATCCTTTTGAGTATTTATTTACTTGAAAGTTACATTAATTGTTTATAAGGTGCTTTTCACGTTTTGGTTTTTGTTTAGTTGTGATTTACAGGTTGTAGATATTAGACGATGTACAGGAGATATAGCAACTATTATGGATATTCGAATAAGGGGAATTACCAAGACCCAATATGTGATTTTGGATATGGTTATAGAGATGATAGAGGACGGGGGAACAATCAATCTTACGAACGGGAATTTTGGTATGAGGAAAATCAACCGAAGGAAGAAGAAGAGCAAGAGTTGAAAGACTTGTTTAAATCCTTTGTTGAAGTGAACAAACAGTTATATGATGGGATTCTTAACCAATTGGAATTGCTAAATCTTCAACTTGAACTTGATCGTCAGGATTTTGATGTCAGAAAACAACGGTTAGAATGGCAGTTAGAGGAGTTGGAAGAAAGAGCAAGTGGTCAACAAGAGAAACAAGTAAATGCAATTTCAACACGGTGGGGATATGAGTATTGGGATGAAGAAACTGAAAACAAAGAAGAAGTTGAACCTGAACCCACTGCGCCGCTGTCACACTCAATGCGACGCAGTGTTATCTCAGAACCCGTTTCCGATTTTGATAGTGATTTTGAGTCGGACGAGGAAGAATGGGAGGACCCGGTAGTTCAAATATATATAGCCACATCCGAATCAGCTACTAGTCCACCGGTTCAAGTTCATGACACGGAAATTTTTCAACAATTTAAAGATGAGGAAGCTGAGGAGCTCGAGGATTTTGATCCCATCTTGAAAATGGAGTTGGAGGAATTTGAGAAGAATTCTACGGGCATGACATTTGAAAAATCCGACCCGGATTTAGATTTATTAGAAATTGAATACTTAATGAATAATCCGGGTGCCACGTTTTTGGTTGAAATAATTCCATCTGAGGAAGAGTTCAAAGATTCTAGTGCAATTTCGCCAAAGGAGCTAGAGGGATTTGCCAAGTCGAACCGACACATGAAGCATAAGAAATCTAACTCAAGTTTGGGGGGAAAATGTCACGGTATCTCTCACGACCCTTTTGATTTATTTTCTCTAACTTGTCAGGGAAAGGAAGATATTTTGCAGGAATTTGAGGATATCGGAAATGACACATCGCGGAGCGAGTTTAAGACGAAGGAATTTAATGTGAGCAAATGTGATAACGTGTGCGAGTTCTTAAAACGAAGGGATGACGGGTTACTATTTTCCGAGGCTCGAGAGTGGCATGACGCTTGGGTAAAGCGAAATAAGATGCTTGATGTTGGAAATGAAGCATTTCTTCTTGGAGATCATTTTGGACATGAGTCGGAGGAAGAATCAGTACTTTTTGGAAAACACGTGGGAAAGAAAGACGAGAAAAATCTCGACCTTTACATTAGTCGTAAGTGGAGGCATATCGAGTCAAGCTAAGGACTCATTCGAAAAATTAGCGCTTCTCGGGAGGCAACCCGGTTTTTATAGATTTGAAGTAAGTTCCGCAATCGGTTTTGGGACTGGCATTCAGTTCAGCACAGCTTTTCACCGAAGATTTTTCGATATCTACAACCGGGTTCTACTTTCTTCTTTTCTTATTTTGTATTTATTTATTTTTTTAGATTTTATTTTTGTAATTTCCCTTAGGTTTTAGTCGTTAACACATTAGGGACAATGTGTTACTTAAGTTTGGGGGGGTCATCGGGAAAATTTTACATTTTATTTTTCGACCCTTAGCTTAGTTTCCATCGTGTTGAATTGTGTTATTTTTGTACATTTTGAGTCAGAAAAAAACAGAAAATACAAAAAAAAAACCAAAAAATTAAAAAAAAAAAAAAAACCAAAAAAATATAACGTGTCTAGTCGGTAACTACCTTAAACTTTAAGCATAACCAGACGCATTTTTACCCCACTCAGAAAAATAGTGAGGATTTGAGCCTATTGAAAACATTTATTTTTAATGCTACTTTTTTCGTTTCTTTGAGTGTGCCGATGGTTGATGACTTTAGAACTTGACATTGTTATACATTTCGAGACCACATATGAGCAATTACATTAGGGAAACTTAGTGTGATTTTGGTACAATGATAGGGGCAATTAGGATTAACCCATTTGATTAGCCTTTTCGTTTCTTTTTATATTTTTATATATTTTCCGCCTAACCCTTGTAACACTTATTTTTAGTGTTAGAAACTCTAGTAAACCAATTTGCGCCTAAACCGTTTCGTTTCTAAACACTACTATATTATTTTGTACACTCGCCTTATTTTCGTTTCTTTTTAGATTAGTTCCGAACTAAGTTATTTGATTGCTATTATATATGAAGTAAAGTTAGAGTTATTAAGGCATAAAAGAAAAGTCTATTATTATTGCCTTGTATTATTTTGTATTTGGAGAAATAGTTGATTATTAGCCTTTTGAGCATGTGTACTTACCACGAGAAAAAATTATTTTGTAAGGCATGTACTAGGCTAAAAAAAAAAAAAAAAAAAGTGAAAAAGAAAAAAAAGAAAAAAACATCGGAAAAACAGAAAAGCAAAAAAAAAATTAGTTGTAGATTTTAAGAGGAATAATGTATTATGAGTCATGTATTATATACGAAGTTTGTATATTCGGAGAAAAAAGTATAAGTTGGAGAAATTAAGCAATCTAGTACGTTAGAGATTATATTTAGTTCGGACTTAATCTAAGTTTGTAATATTTTATTTAACCCATTTACACTCCATTATATATTTTCATATGTCTTTACCTGTAAATTATAACCCGAATAAAAGTCCCCGTTTAGTTGTACCTAGACTCTAGTGGTGGAGATTTGATACTTTATCAAGCCTATGATAGAATATTCACCATGACCGAGCAATTGAGCGATTCTACAGAGATATTTTACACACCCTTTTAGATTAGTTTGAGAGATTGTGTGATTTTACTTCCCATAAAAATCGTGAGGTGTTTGGTTATGTTAATTTTTGGCTTTGATAATTACTTTTAAAACAGTTTTTGCTTGAGGGCAAGCAAAAAGGGAAGTTTGGGGGGATTTGATATCGCATATTTATATAGATATTTCTATGCGATATTGTGTCGGTTTTCATAGTAAACATGATGGATAGGATAGGTTTTTACATTTAATCGTGTGGAAAAGTTGTTTTGTCTATTTTATAGGTTTATATGATCGGAAAGTGGAATTGGTGGAAGAAATGATCTTAAAAGACGAAACATAGTGATTTCTGACGAAGAGAACGTTGCAGTACCACCTCCACCGTTTTGATCATAACTTCTTCATACGATGTCCGATTTAGGTGATTCAAATTGGAGAATGAAGAAGAAAGAGAGAGCTACATTTTGTAAAAATTAGAATATGGAAAGAAGGAACGGGACGCCCGTCCTGATAGGGGGACGCCCGTACCTCGCGAAATTCAGACGCAGCAGATTTTGTTTTAAATAATACAAATGGATAATTACAAGAAAGTCTAAGTCGAGTCGAATACGTTTTCTACACGGTTTTTGCCTATAAATATAAGATCAATTCAGCCAGATTTTGACCCCATTATTATTATTATTCTGAAGCTCTGGAAGTCGTTATTACGTTGAGAAGCAAGGTTCAAGGCACGGAAGTTCATATTTTCGGCAATCGGCGATCACGACACGTTCGGCGATTTTCCTCGTTTGTTCTTTTCTAGTTTTGAATTATTTTCCATTATGCTTTCTAACAATTTAATTGCTTTTTCAGACCACGTTATAAGTAACTAATTCTCTTTTATGCTTGTTTGAACAACGGATCCTATTTGATGTTTATTTAACGTTTTCGGTTGTTTTATGTTTTTGAGTTTAACCGTCGATCCTTATTTGCTTAAATTTTAATATGTTATTATAGTTGTTTATATATAATTTGTTTAATCAACATTCTAGGTATTCGGAAGGAATCTAGATAGATTAGATAAGTTTTATGAAGTAATCGGTCGGTCTATAATCGATTTAAAATTATTAAGATTCGGAAGGACTTAGTAATAACAACTTAGGTAATTAAATTTAAGTGAGTAGGTCTAAGTATTAAGATTCGGAAGGACTTGATAATTAGAGGAGTTATTCGGAAGGAAACTCTATAAGGTTAAATCATTAAAAACAGGCTTGATACTTATTGCTTGATTATTAATATTTATTAACTGTATTCGGAAGGAACGGTGTAAGTAGAGATAATTAAAGTTAGTAAAAGATTCGGAAGGACTTTTATTATATCCTAGAAGTTGAAAACAACAATCGATCTCGTAAAATTAACGGAAAATAGGTGAAGTGTCAAACAAGTGTATTCTCTTTATTATTTGATTTAATCAATTACTTTTCGTTCGATTTTAAACCACTCTTTTTATTAATTACTTGCAAGCTTTTGTTACGATAAAAAACCCCCCAAATACTCTTAGTATTATTTATTCGAATATAAAAACAAATTAGTCCCTGCGAACGAACCTTACTTACCTTTAAACTATATTATATACGGATAGGTCCACTGCCTAGAAGTGTGTAATTACGTGAAAAAAGTAGGTTTAAAATAAGACTAGATTTTACACATCACCTGTGTCTACAAACAATCCCTCGAAACTCAAACAAATGACAAGAACACTTGATATCACATTCGGTCGTATTATAACTAACATTATATACGACTCTTCTTTTAGATTCCTCGTATTTTCTTTCCACGATATCCGTAACATGAAATTTCGATTGTGTACCATCTGCTTTTACCAATGAAAAATTGCAAAACAACATACCTCTCAACTCATCTTGAAACAACTTGAAGATGGCATTCGTGTAAACTTCATGAAATTGTTTTTCAAATTGAAATCTGGTTATCAGCCTATAGGAAGAATTAAATGACTCGAAATCAGCCTTGTTTTCTTCTCCATTTTATTTTTCAGTGCGTTGTCATATTGTTCAACAAATTGTCGTAGAGAAGTTTTTGAATTCACATACCCATCAAAAAAGCATTCATGTTTTCACTTCTTTGAGTCATAGACATCCCTGCCCAAAATATTATTTTTACATAAACCGACACCCAACGTGTTCGATCGTTAAACAGGGAGCATAACCACTCATTATATTGAAGACTATAATCTTCAACCATCTTATACCACCCGTCTTCAAACTCTTGAGACTCCACAGACTCATACACGAGAATCTTTAAAATCCTCTTTATTTCTTTGAACAAACTATATCCACTTAATTTTTCGGGGATCTTTTTCATGATATGCCAAAGGCAAAGACGATGATGAGAGTTTGGGAAGACTCGTGCAACTGCTAATTGCGTTGATCGACATTAATCTGTAACCATTGCATTCGGCGGACATCCATCCATACATTCTAGCCATGATTTGAATAACCATGTATATGTATCTGCATCCTCTCTTGAAATTAAAGCACATCCTAATAAAATAGATTGACCATGGTGATTCACTCCAACAAAAGGAGCAAAAGGCATACTATACTTGTTAGTTAAATACGTGCTATCAAAAGACACAACATCACCAAATGATTTGTAAGCTGCCCTAGACCTTGCATCCACCCAAAAAACATTTTGCAAATGACCTTCATCATCCATGTCAATTACGTAAAAAACGTTTGGACTTCGTCTTTGCATACGGACAAAATAATCACGAAGTGCTTCGGCATCCCCGGTACCGAGTCTTAATTTCCTTACCTTCGCAAGATAGTTTCTACAATCTCTCTCACCAAATGATAAATTCTCGTACCCTTTAACTTCAACTACTAATGAATGAAACTTTTTGTTTAATGAAATCCTAGCAACATCATTTAACTCGAGTCTTCGTTTTGTGTATGAATCCATTTCTCTATGACACCGTTAAAATCATGACTTTTTTGGACTTAAAAGATGGTTATGATCCAAAAAAAAAACACGAGATATAATGCATCTCCCATCACTACGAACGATCACATTGATCTTGGCTTTACAATCTGTTTTGCTCGAAAGTTTCGTCCTCTTAGGATCGTTCTTCGGCACATGTACACCTCCTTTAGCACATTGAATTCTGTAATACTTTTTATCACCTTCTTTTCTTATACCCGCTCTTGTAATTCCAAAACCGGCTTGGTAGGCATACTTCTTAAAGAAATCATAAAGATCATCTTCTGTATCAAACTTCATTCCAACATTAGGAATCTCGTCAACACTAGGGCAAGTTTCAAGATTTTCAGTTTGTTGCACCGGAAAAGGTTCAACATTTGCATTTGCGCAAACTTATTGGATAGGTAATGGTTGAATATCTTGAGGTTCATTTGTAGATTCCAATATATGTAAAAAGTTGTCATTGTAATCGTTATGATCAACGTCCCTTAGATTGACTTCCATTATAACGAATGGTACATAAAAAAAATAGATTGAAATGACCTGATCTGTATAGAAAAAACAAAGAAATTTATTGCATATAATTAATAAGGACATAATAAGTAAATAAATCTCATTGATCTAAGTTAATATTTGGAGTTCTTATCCTCATTTATATGTGTCATTGTAATTTTTGTTGATTAATTGGAAAAAAAAGAGATATATCCTACAGTAGCAATTGATATCGGCATCTAATAAAGATTAAAAATTCTCTATTGTAAATCATTATCATATAATAGTTTTATTGATAAAATAGTATAGCATAGCCTCTTCGGATGTTATTCAACAGAGGTCCTACAATCAAACTTGACAATCACATGCATTTTCTAAACAATTGCTAATCATCATATAAATCTAGTCCCACAAAAATTTGATTATCATATACATACACAAAATTAATTATCATATAAATATAGTCCTTTATTTACCCCCTAACGATCAAACATAAAAATTAAGGTTTTGAGATTAGATATTTCAAATCGTAAGAGTAACACATTAAACAATGTTAGGATTGTTCCTGAAATATTGCAGCGAAGAATCGGTCATCTGATGTCGTTGCGAGGGTTACACAAAGGTCTGATGCAACAGAGGTCTGGAGAAGACAAAGGGTCTAAGAGATTGAAAAGAAGAAAAGAAAAGAGAAAATAAATAAATCGAATGTTTTAATTTATAAGGGTAGATTAGGAATTTTTAAAAATATGCTGTTTTTTTTAATATATATAGGACAGATGGCAAGTCAAGGTTTTTAGGCATACACAAATAGTCTTATTTATCATTTCTCATGTTTTATAATTGTGGTCATTGTCATTGGACGAATCTTTCATGTTAGGAAACCAAACGTTGGTATTTTATATGAAATATAAATTTTTCATAAGTGTTGAGTATGTCGTAAGTCGTCAAAAGTGGTAATACTATTGTTCCTCTAGACAATATAGAACAACTTTAGAAATTCTTCATATTTCTTTCTTACCATGCATCTACACAAGTCCTCTTCTAATTTCGTCAATCTTCTGCAAATAAAATAGATAATTTATATGAGATGACTCTGAAATCCTTACCACCCAGTTATACCTATTGTTAAACCAAACCAAATTTATTCTACACCTACCATTTCTTTTACTAGAAAAATAAAAATAAAAAGTTAATAAGCCCACAACCAACCAACAAGTCAAGGAGTATATACAAGCATCGAGGTTTGATTCCCATCAACTTCGAGCTACGACATCACAACATCTTGTTACTCTGTCCCTTCCATCCGAACTACCACAACAATGTTTGTCTCATGGATAAACTCACATACACTTTGGAGGTGTAAGGCTAGCACTAACTTTCCATGTCCGAAAAGGTCTCCCATCTTTCTCAAGAATAGCTTGATAATATATTTCTTGAGTATCAACATGCTTCCATGTCCGAAAAGGTCTCCCATCTTTCTCAAGAATGCGTCTGGGCATTAATAAAACTATGTAAAATAGTTGGGTATCGGATGTTGCTTGTAAGATGTCATAACTTGACATATATAGAGAAACAACTCTTTCTCTCATCTGGTAACGACGACGAAAATAATCCGAGTAAAACGACAAAGTAGTCTTCAAACAAACGATTTGTGGCGACTTCTCAATTTCTACATAAGAATCGTCTTCGTTTAAAGCGATTTAAAGAAATAAATTTATTTTTAAAAGCCGTTCAACGGTATTATTTTTAATTTTTAAATATTTATATTACAATAAATACTTAAAAAGAAATATATTTTTTTATTAAATGAGACCCATATTTTTCGTTTTTTTGTCCGTTACTATGCCGACTTGATTGTATCAACACCATCACCAACAAGCTTGGTGTCAATAAACGTTGGTACCGACAACCCAACAAAAGCTTGTCAGTATATTCATTGGCAAATCTATTAGAAAGGTTCTAAAAAGCTTTTGTTATTTTAGATAAATATTATCCTTATACCTAGACATATCACATTTTAAGGATTATAGAAAATCTTAACAATTTGTATCATTAGAAAAGAAAATCAAACCTACTAAAAACGAGGCAAAGAGAAAAGGAAAACGATGTATACATAAATATAGAGAAAAGGGGTAAAAGTGTTAACAATCAAATCAAATGATATGAATAAAAACGTGAATTAAATATCAAATTGCTTCCTTTTGCAGGCAAACTCACTTTAAAGCAGCAAACCCAGAAACAATAACTCTCATCCACTCACAACCCATCAGTTTCAGTTTCACCTAATTCTCCTTCTAGATCTCTTCAAGGGTCAGTTTTATAATTCATCAATTTCCTGCCTTTTTGTGTAATTTCTGTATATATCTATGTTTTTAATTGTTGGGTTTTTTTTTTTATGCACGCAATGTGTTTGTTTAAATGTCTCAAAGAATTTTTTGGTCGTGTTTTCAGGTGAAGATAGCGTTTTTCGAATAAAGTGAGTTTTAGGTTTCGAGAGGTAAAGATATCTGAAATACTCACTGGTTAAGAACCCTAAGTTTTAACAAATAATTGTGTGGATTTTAAATGCACTGAACTTGACTATGTTGGCTGGCTGCCCATTGAGTATTTCTTGTTGAGGAAACGGAACGGGTTTCTGAATAAATTGGGGGAAGAAATATGCTTTGGGCGGTTGTGGTGTTATAAGTTTTGCTTGTTTGAATTTCTGGGAAGAAAAACTGTTGGAAGACATTTTCGAGTTTAGTTTTGTTTCTACAATTGGTTTGTGGGTTTTGTTATAGTGGCTCTGTCGGTGTACATTTGTATTTACTAGTGACATGTGCTCGTGGAGTGTTGTTTCCTGGACCTTTGCTCGAGTCCCAGATAAGTTTAGCTAACCTGAGATTCGTTATAAAAGCATGCAGTTGGATAATAATTCTAGACTGATATACATTAATAATCCTCAAAGGACAAATGAAGAGTACGAGTTCACTGGGAATGAGATCACCACTAGCAAGTATACGATTCTTAACTTCTTACCGAAGAATCTCTTCATTCAGTTTCATCGGGTGGCGTACATATATTTTTTAGTTATCGCGGGTCTCAATCAGCTTCCTCCACTTGCAGTATTTGGTAGAACCGTGTCTCTCTTCCCTCTACTCTTTGTTCTCACTGTGACTGCCATAAAAGACGGTTACGAGGATTGGCGAAGACACAGATCTGACAGAAATGAGAATAACAAAGAGTCTCCAGTCCTTCAATCTGGTAAGTTTTTATTAAGAAGATGGAAGGATATGAGGGTAGGCGAGGTTGTGAAAATTTGTGCTGATGAGACGATTCCTTGTGACATAGTGCTTTTAGGAACAAGTGATCCTAGTGGTGTTGCGTATATTCAAACCATGAATTTAGATGGGGAGTCAAATCTAAAGACAAGGTATGCTAGGCAGGAAACATCTTCAATAATATTTGAAAGAGATTCAGTATCGGGGGTTATCAGATGTGAACAACCTAACAGGAACATATACGAGTTTACCGCCAATATGGAGATAAATTCACAGAAAGTTTCCCTTAGCCAATCAAACATTATCTTACGTGGTTGCCAAGTGAAAAACACAGAATGGGTGGTGGGTGTGGTTGTTTATGCTGGTCAAGAGACAAAAGCCATGTTAAATAGTGCGGTTTCCCCATCAAAGAGAAGCAGGCTGGAACAATCAATGAACAGAGAGACTATTTGGTTATCTGTTTTTCTTTTTGTGTTATGTCTCGTTGTGTCCATTGGAATGTGTTTGTGGCTAAGGCGTCACCATGAGCAAATTGATACATTGCCTTATTACAGAAAGAGTTATTTAGTAAAAGGAAAATTTCCGGGAAAACCGTATAAATATTATGGGATTCCTATGGAGACGTTTTTTGCGTTTTTAAGTTCAATTATAGTATTTCAGATAATGATACCGATATCTCTTTACATTACCATGGAGTTGGTTCGATTAGGACAATCTTATTTCATGATAGAAGACAAACATATGTATGATACTAGTACCAACTCTAGGTTTCAGTGCAGATCGTTAAATATAAATGAAGATTTGGGTCAAATACGTTATGTTTTTTCTGATAAGACTGGTACGCTTACCGAGAATAAAATGGAATTTCGAAAAGCTTCTGTGTATGGAAAGCATTATCTTAATTCCTCATCCACCACACAAGATACAGAGACTTCAGTTATATGTGCAGAATCAACCAAACCGGCTCCATCTTCCACAAAAGGAAAGAAGCTAAAGTCTGATATTATTGTGGATCCCGAGCTTATGGCATTGCTTCATAAAGGCGTAGATGGAAATGAAAGAGTTTCTGCTCATGACTTTTTTCTTACATTGGCAGCATGTAACACTGTGATTCCCATTTTTAATCAAAGTAGTTCCTTGGGGACTGAAATTCATGAAAATTTCGAAGCTATCGACTATCAGGGAGAGTCTCCTGATGAACAAGCCCTTGTAGCTGCTGCCTGTGCTTATGGGTATATTCTTTTCGAGAGAACATCTGGTCATATTGCAGTTGATGTCAATGGTGAGAAACTAAGGTAGAAAACTCTCTTTATTACTGTTTAGTCACATCGTCTAATATGTTTGATTCCCAAAAGTTACAAAAACGAACCATAAAAAGTAGTTAAAAAAAGGGGTTGGGCAAACCTGCAAATACTTGGTTCATTTTTTAAATTTTAAGTTTATAGATAGTAAATGTGTTCAATATAATTACAAAACCATCTTACTACAATATAAATCTCTTTTTGACTCTGATTCGTTTGATCTGCTTGATCCATTTGACCCGTTTTCTGTTTAGTTAAATATTTTAACTTAACCCAAATATACGTTATACCAACTTGTGTCCTTTGTATTTATATGGGTTGAAATTGACACATCTATTGACAGATAAACACTAACAAGATATGTTGTGAAATATAGGTTGGATGTTTTAGGGCTGCATGAGTTTGATAGTGTGCGGAAAAGAATGTCAGTCGTTATCAGATTCCCCAACAATGATGTGAAAGTGTTAGTAAAAGGAGCAGATACATCAATGCTCAACATTTTAAGTAAAGTTCCAGAAAATGAGAATATTGGCCTCATAACACAACACCATTTAACCGAATATTCATCTGAAGGTCTTCGTACACTTGTACTTGCTGCTAAGGATCTTACAGCTGAAGAAGTCGAGAAATGGCAGTCAATGTATGAAGATGCAACTACTTCATTAGCCGAACGATCTTTAAAATTACGTGAAACAGCATTTCTTGTTGAGTCTAATTTGCGTTTGCTTGGAGCAACCGGAATTGAAGATAAACTTCAAGAGGGTGTACCTGAAACTATTGAGTGCCTTCGACAGGCTGGAATTAAGGTCTGGGTTCTGACCGGAGATAAACAGGAGACTGCAATTTCAATTGCTTTATCTTGCAAACTATTGACAGCAGATATGCATCAGATTATCATAAATGGAACTTCAGAGAGTGAATGCAAAATGCTTCTGTCTGAGGCAAAAGCCCAGAGATTAACAATTGACCGCGGGCCATTAGCACTGATAATTGATGGGAATAGTTTAGTTTACATCTTGGAGAGGGATCTTGAATCAGAGGCATGTAGCTTGTTCTGGTTTTATTTTGAATTCTTAGCTTCTTACTTCATGAATTTGTGATTTTTCTTATAGGTGGCAAATTGGGGTTGGGTAATGGGTCAAAATGGGTAACTTCTTCATATGGGTCGTAATGGGCAGGGTTGATCCAAAACACTTTTTTCCATTTTTAAAAAAACATTTCTTAATAAATAGTTAGTGAGTCAATATGATTTCAAAATTTATATATTTCAATAATAATCTAATTTTTTGAATATACATGAATTAGCAGGTTTTGTGCATTCAAAATCCACTCTAAGCCACTTTCTACCAGTTTGACCCATTTGATCTTTTTCCTTTTAAACATTTTTACCCACCCGTAAGAGATCAAATATAACCCAAATTGTCTGGTTCATAGGTAAACATGTCGAAATTTTCTCTGGTATATATACGATAGCTCGATTTTAATATTTTTCTTTGTTTTTTTTACAGTTGTTTGATCTTGCAACTTCATGTAAGGTTGTTTTATGTTGTCGTGTTGCACCCTTACAAAAGGCTGGAATTGTTGATTTGATAAAGAGTCGTACCGATGATATGACACTTGCGATAGGCGACGGTAAGTTGGTTAATTTCTCTAGTGGTGTACGTATTTTCCTTGGAATTCCATGTTACAGGAGATGTCTCTCTTTCTTTACAAGAATGTTCTGTTTAGTGATTATATTATTTTCTTACAGAATTGGATAAACACTCAGAAAGTCTGTTTAACTGATTATTACAACTCAAAAAACTTACAACACTATCTTCAACTACCTCTTTTATTAGAGTTAATTACATAAACCGTCCCTATGGTTTATCCAAATTGATGGATTTCGTCTATAAGTTTAAAAAGTGGCATAAATCGTCCAAGTTTAAAAATTAATTACGCTTTTCGTCCCTAAGTTCTAATTTGCACCCGTAATTGGGGCAAACCTTAGCGACCGAATCCGTAATTGAGGACAAACTTTAGGGACGAAATCCGTAATTGGAGCAAATATTAGGGGCGAAAAAAGTAATTAGTTTCTAAAAGTGGATGATTTATGCAACTTTTTAAACTTAGGGACGAAATCCGTAATTTGAGATAAACAATATGGACGATTTTTGTAATTAACTCATTTTATTATATCTGATTATATAATCATTTTTTGAAAAAACTGCACAGTTCGTACTTAATTTTGACCCAAAAATTCACTCCCCGTCCCTAACTTTTAAAAGTTTCATGCCTCGTCCAAAAGTGTTCGTTTTGTTTCACTCGTAGTCCAACCGTTAAGAGAGAGAGACTAAAATTCCCTCATGTGCAAGTCACATGATTAAAATTAACGGAAATAATAACGAAATGTTAACGGGTGAAACAAAACGAGGAGTGAAACTTTTAAAAGTTAGGGACAAGGAGTGAATTTTTGGGTCAAAATTAAGGACGAACTATGTAGTTTTTTCTTATTTTTTTGAATCACATAAGCATTTTGAAGAAAGTAGTTATGAATTCACATTTTCTCTAGAAAAGCCTTGATTGCTCAAAGATTTATGTGTATCTTTACTTAAATGATTTAAAAAAACACTTTTTAGGTGCTAATGATGTTTCAATGATCCAAATGGCGGATGTTGGTGTTGGCATATGTGGCCAGGAAGGGCGCCAAGCTGTCATGGCTTCAGATTTTGCAATGGGACAGTTCAGATTTTTGAAAAGGCTACTTTTGGTCCATGGTCATTGGAATTATCAACGCATGGGTTATTTGGTTCTCTACAACTTTTATCGTAATGCTGTCTTTGTCTTTATGCTTTTCTGGTATGCTCCATTTTCTTTTGCCAAGTCTTCTTATAAATAATTTTAGATCCTGTCTTTATAATATGAGTTGCATTTACACTGTTTTAGTAAATTCCAGGGATGGGAAAATGTGTGGTTGGGTAACAGAGGAATAGTTGTTTAGTTAGACGGCCAATTTTACCGTAATGCTGTCTTTGTCTTCATGCTTTTCTGGTATGCGTCATTTCCTTTTGCCAAGTCTTCTCATAAATAACTATACATCCTTCTTTATGATATGAGTTGCATTTACATCGTATTAGTAAATACTAGGGATGGAAAAATGGGCAGGTTGGTCACAGAGGAATAGTAGTTTAGGTAGACGTCCAATTTTCTGGTGCGTGTCAAAACGAGCGAAGTCTGGTTGACCCGAAACACTTTGTTTCCTTTCCAAATGTTCTGAATTTTTTTAACATCAAGTAACTGGTCAATCATGTTATAATAACTGTATTATTTAAATTCGAATCTAGTTCTTATGACTAGCAGGTTTTATGCACCAAATCTACACTTTGGGAAACCTTCGACCTGCTTGAGCCCTTTGCTTTTTAGTTTTGTTTCCTTGACCCGTTAGTAATTAAAAACCCGATCGAGCCAATTTAAGTAAATGGGTCAAAATTTGCCACTTTAATAAATACTCTTTCAACGGTTATACGGTACTTATATATAGTTTGAATTAGTTAAAGAACAAATTGCATTTAAAGGTAGAAAACTTTGGTGAGATATATGGTTTGGGTAATCATCTGTGTTTTCACACAAAATGTGGCAACCAGTTTTCAAATTTTTTTATAAAACACCTCGAACCTTTTAGAAATCTAATTTAAGGTCCCGGTCAAAATCACGATGTATCGGTGAGTTAATGATGTTTCCTTTTTTTACGTGGCTCCTGACAACCGTATAAATTAGAAGTTTTCCCTAGTTGAAAATGTTTTTGAATGTTTTGAGCCTTTCTGTTGGTTACTGCAAATAGGCATGAGACTGAACTTCGTTACGCTTCTATGCAATTGCTCAATGTGGCATTATTTTGTTTTCAGGTACATATTATGTGCAGCTTTCTCAACGGCATCAGCACTTACAGATTGGAGTAGTGTATTTTACTCTGTAATTTATACTTCAGTCCCTACAATTGTTGTGGGAATTCTGGACAAGGACCTAAGTCATAAAACCCTACTTAAGTATCCAAAGCTATATGAAGCGGGCCATAGGCAAGAAAGTTACAACAGTTTCCTTTTTTGGATCATGATGGCTGATACAATATGGCAAAGTGTTGTTCTTTTTTGTGTACCAAGATTTGCGTTTTCTGAAAGCACGATTGACATTTGGAGTATGGGTAGCTTGTGGACTGTTTCTGTAGTGATCCTAGTCAATATACATCTGGCTATGGATATTCAACGATGGGTACTTCATACTCACATTTCAATATGGGGTTCTGTAGTAATCACATATGCATGTGTAGTGGTCCTGGATTCTATACCTGTTTTCCCTAATTACGGGTTAGTTTTCTCCATCTTAATAATGATTTTTGTTTACTCATTAATGGTTGATTTTGGCCATGTATCTCATAAGGATCAAATTGGTATAAATCTAGTTAAATATGTCAAGCTGGTTAAATAGATTGACAGTTGCTCTTTATTATATTAATGTATAAAACCACCTAAATTGTATTTTTTAAAATTCAGATTATTATCGTAGTAATCTTGTTTTTGTTATCATAATCAACACATTAACTTATCCATTAAAAAAGAGAAATGGTCAAAAATACGAACCCAATCTGCCTATCCTACCACACCTTGTGACAAAAAAAACTGAATAGTACTTTTTTATGTTATATCTGGCAGGACAATATACCAATTGGCAAAACAACCTACATATTGGCTGGCGATTTTCCTTATAATAGTGGTAGCACTACTTCCTCGGTTTATAATCAAAGGCATGCATAGAATGTATTGGGCTTCTGATATCCAGATAGCAAGAGAAGCTGAGATATTAAGAAAAAAACGCTTCTTTTATGGCCCATGGGTTGGTCGGAGATCCAGTTAGCATGTATACTACTACTACTAGCACTTTAGTTCATATGTGCAATGGGTTTTATACATATATGATGGAAAATAGTAAGTTGATTTTTTGTTTCGATATAATGCATTATGACGAGTTGACTTCTTTGTTACTACCATGCAATTGCCTGATTAACGCTTTTCTATAAATTTTCAGATGAACAACAAAACATGCTCAAAGAAACAGAACCATCAAGAACAATGGAGTTCAGTCCAAGAACTCAAAAGGGAAATCTGGTAAATTGATTGGAATATATCTTCGGTTGGGTTTAGAATTGGGAACATGGTGGATAATCAGCGAGGCATATGAGAAAAGTGGAGAGAATGAGATATCTAACGGTTTTAAATGTAAATAAGTAGAAGATTTATAGGCTTACGCTTGTAACAAAATTAAGCGAATATTATTGTTTACTAGTTAGCGAGTTGATTGGTGTAGTAGCTAGCAAGTAAAGACATACACCATATAAGAGGATTATTATTAGGAGTGAACAAGAGTCTTAAATCCTTATGGGATCAAATAGTTACTTCTTTTACTCGATTGGGTGGCTTTTCTTCTTAGTACACAGGGAAGAGGAAAGGTACGGCAAGCTTTTTGGAGCTTTTCGTTTTAGAAAAAAAAAACTCCTAAATTCATAAAGCTTTGTTTGGGTTGTAGAGGTTTGCCTATTTTTTTGGAAAAAAAGGTCCAAAAGGCTCAAAAAAAGAAAGCTCCAAAAACTAGCTTTTAGAAAATAAAAACTTCCAATTTTCATTTCCTAGCTCAAGCTACAACCACTTGAATCAAAGATACTCATGGTCATGATCTAGGCAAGAGAGGCGATATCGAACTTTTTATTTTTAAATAAGCTTTTCATACAAGTCTTATAAGCCCGGAAATATAAACTTACGTAGCTTTCAAAAGGATATTGAGCTTTTGATAAACAAATTGGTATATTTAAATACCCTCGTGATCTTATTAAATAAAAGTTTCTGTCTGGTTTTTATTATGTCATGTTTAATTATTAGCTCTACCTCCGGCTAGTTTTGCCAAACTCATTCATACTCGCAAATGTTTGCTCGTTGAGTGGTATGTAAAATGATTTATGGATGCCAATGGCTTATAAATGAGTTGGTCTATGTCAAACTATAACTTTTTTTTCTTCTTTTTATCTATGAGGTATGTGTATCATGTATCATTTCCTATTTGTTTGAGTAAAAATTGATATGTTTTTAAATAGGTTACAAATTGTATAGAAAGTATTTGCCAATTTACACAAATGGTTATAGTTATTAGTTGGAAAAAATAAATATTTGAAAATTTTCCGTTTTGTCAGTTATATGACTGCAATATGGACTGCTTTCCATACATTAAAAAAGGCACATCGTATTCTCCAATGTTGTAAATGACAGACGGACACATCGACAATCCCCTGGCCGGCTACATAGCCTTGTCAACTCCACACTACCGAGGGATTCTTAATTCTGAAGTGTCCAAATTTGAGATTATTTGGTTTGTTGAGTTCAAACTTTTGATCTGAAATCGTATTTCAGTTTACGCATTTTATTAGAAGTGAAAAAATGAGTTTAGGGAAGTTATGGTTTGTGATTTATGTTTGGTTTTTGTTTATGTGTGGATCTTGTTTGTGTAGTAGATTTGTGGACGAGAAAAACTGCTTAAAGGTGTCTTCTCCTGAATATTTGAAAAATACATATAAGTGTGCAATCGGTAATTTTAGTAGTGTTCCTCAATATGCAGGAACGATAAGTGGTATTGTTGTTTATCCAAAAGCTAATCAAAAAGCTTGCGAAAGTTTCACTCCTACTTTCAAAAGCAATACTCCGGGTAGACTTCCTGTTTTTCTTCTTGTTGATCGTGGAGGTACGTAATATTTACTTTATTGTTAGTTTGGAGATCATATTAAGTGATATTTGATTTCTTGATTTTGCAGATTGTCACGTGATGTTCAAGGCATGGAATGCACAAGCTGCCGGGGCTGCAGCTATTCTCATTGTAAATGACAGGCCGGACTCCTCAACCACAATGTATTTACCCGAAGAAGAAGAAGTAGGCAATTATTACTCACAGAATATAGCCATCCCACTGGCACTTATTAGCCGCTCACTTGGGTATTCAATGAAGATAGCCTTAAACAACAACGATTTTGTTCGGGTAAATCTTGAATGGACGGAAGCTTTTGGTCGTATAGATGAGCAAGTTGAGTATGAAGTCAGGAAGACAAGAAATGATGATTATGGACGGCCTAGGTGTGATGATCAAATCCAAGAACAGCATGAACAAGTGGAGATCCGTCCAATGTGGCGTTTCATGATTAAACCCACCCCATTTTGGGGATTTCTGATGCGACACATATGGAGCTGGTTTACGCGTTTATAAAATTAAAGGTTCATGGCAAACACGTAGGAAAATACGCAACCTCTAAACCTCTATATCTTTTGATGTATGAGTTAAGGTGTTTGTCTAATAATCATATCTTCTATATTAGCTTCCACACATATTTTGTTAGTCTTATTTAGGCAAACGTTTACGTAATTGTTGTTTCTTTGCTATTCAAGCACTCTATGCTTTCTAAGATGAAACGTTATGTACCAAGTACTCAATACATTATTTCCGCTTTGTACTATGATTCATCATTAGAATTTACCATTCTTATGAAAGCTTTGTCGATTCCTTTGTGGTATGTTTATTTGATCAGTGTCTATTCGTTTGTTTTAATTCATTTGTTGATTAGGAGTAGTTTGTTACAACTAGAGAATAGAAACTATGAACGGAATTAATGTGCAGAGAAATGGAAAGAAATTCCCGATATGGTATATAGTTGTTAACGTTTTGCTTTACATTTATTAACCATTTTCCATCGCACCATTATGTTATCATCTTGAGTTACTTTCGCTCCATCTATTTGGGTTTTATTTACTTAATTATATTCTACGAAGTTTTATGATTTTCTAACCATAGCCCTCGTGGCTATAGATAAGAAATGTGGTTACGAACTTACGCATTATAATGTTGTTCTTAGGAGTGACTATTGTTAAATGCAAATGTGGTTATTTAAAGGAAAAGACGGTTATTTTTAATGTACAATACAATTACGTGTGTCTTGACTTTTTAAACATAACTTTCACCACATTGTTTAGCAAAATCTTATTTTTTATACCATTTACATATACAATTAAAAACCCCTTTATGAAACATACTACGTACAAAACATATGGTTATGGTCAATTTATGGCTATAACCATAACCGAACCTAAAGTTTCAGTTATTAAAAGAGTAAAAATGGGTCTGGTTATTTTGATTATTTGGGTTTTTTCTCCTAACCCCCGAGAAAAAAAAAACTACAAATGTAGCATGAAGAGACTTTGACAACATGAAAGAGGTTCAAAATGTACATGTTTTAAAATAATTTGTTCACAAAGTATTGAATTTTTATGGTTGCCATATTTGATGACGAAATTATTTAAATAAAGAGTTGATCAATGATCTCTTCCTCGTAATATCCTCCCATGTCCGGCCTGCATTCGTAGAATTGTTGTCTCCAATGTTGTACATATCATAAAGACACATACAAACACTTCAACTCCCTTTGTTCTAAAATTTCCCACTTGCATTTGAATATCTCGAAATAATTATGAGAACAGCGAAACAATGGTTTATGATTTGTGTTTGGTTTTTGTTTACGTGTGAATCTTGTTTGTGTAGATTTGTTGTTGAGAAGAACAGTTTAAAAGTGACTTCACCTGAGAGTTTAAAAAATGCATATGAATCTGCAATTGCTAATTTTGGTATTCCTCAATATGGAGGAACATTAAGTGGTTATGTTGTTTATCCGAAATCTAATCAAAAGGCTTGTAACAACTTCACCGATGATATAACTTTAAAGTCAAAGTCTCCTGGTCACCTTGCCGTTTTTCTTCTTGTGGATCGCGGTGGTAATTATTATATCCTTATTATTTATCATGTGTTTGTGTGTTTATTTTGTTTCATCATGATTTCTTTGTTGATTATGATTTTTCCTAGTAAAATACTGTTTTTTTTGTGGGCTTGTTGATAGTCGTGTTATTGGACGTAAGGGCTGTTTGGTTGTGTGATTAAGGGGGTGTCTGGGTTGCGTTTTCATGACGTAGATAATCAGTTTCTAGTGTTTGGGTATTGTGAAAGTGATGTAAATTGTCTAATTTTGTTCGATTCAAATAATTAGTTTAGGAGTAGTAGCAAAAAACTGATTCTGATTAACTTACGTATTATTGTAGGATTATTTAACTTAGAAGTTCATGTATAATGAGAATTTGCCAAACACGGAAGAAGCACATTCAAACTATGTTCACCTTTCAATGCAAGTTCTTTAGAGAAAAGGAAAATAAGAACAAAACTTGCTCTCACTCAGTTAGTATAAATGTTTCATTATGACATAATATATGATAAAAGTGGATGGATGGGTTTATGCGGTTTAGGTAGCAGGTCAATACAGGTTCAGGTTTAAACGGGTCATTTTACTATGGGGCAGGTCTGGTTGGATTGACGTGCCAACAGTTTTTGTTCGTTTCGTTAAGTATGGTTACAGAAACAATATCATTTATAATAGTGATTTAAATCTTTGATAAAACATTTTAGCAGGTTGTATGCATCTGGAATAGACTTTTGTGTGACTTTTAACCCGTGTGACTAGTTTAACCCATTTGGCTCCTTCAATTTTTTATTTGACCCGATTCACATAAAACACAACCCATTTAATGCCACCTTTAATATAAGATATTTTTCTATATACCATACATGTTTCTCGTTTTGGTAGATTGTTTCTTCACATACAAGGCATGGAATGCACAAAATGCGGCGGCTGCTGCTATTCTCGTTGCAGATGACAGGCCAGAGCAGTTGCTCACTATGGATTTGTCAAAAGATGATACGAATACAGATTATCAGCAAAACTTAACAATACCAGCGGCATTCATTACCCACTCACTTGGGGTTTCAATAAAGAAAGCTCTAGACAATAACGATTTTGTTCTTGTAAATCTTGATTGGACTGAGTCTCTCCCTCATCCTGATGATCGAGTCGAGTACGAGTTTTGGACGAATAGCAATGACGAATGCGGGTCCAAGTGTGATAATCAAATAGATTTTGTCAGAAGCTTTAAAAAAGCTGCTCAGATACTTGAACAAAAAGGACACACTCGGTTCATACCACATTATATCACTTGGTTTTGCCCGGAGGAATTTATTTCAACTACAAAATGCAAGTCTCAATGTATTAATAATGGCAGATATTGTGCTCCTGATCCAGAGGAAGATTTCAGTAAAGGGTATAACGGGAAAGACGTTGTTGTTCAAAATTTACTTCAGGCTTGCTTTTATAAAGTAGCAAATGAAAGTGGAAAACCGTGGCTTTGGTGGGATTATGTGACGGATTTTAATACAAAATGCTCAATGAAAGAGCGAAAGTTCACCAAAGATTGTGCTGAAGAAGTTATCAAGTCACTTGGTGAGTTCTGCAAACATTTCTACGATCTTTAAAGGCTAGAAAAAAAATCACGATGAACATATGGTTTCAGGCCAGAAAAACCCATCAAAGTTACACAAAAATTGATTGTAACGTTATAAGCCGGTTGCTTTTCAGGTGCCATGTCCGAAAAAAATAATTCAAACTGGTCAAGTTACTTACACAACCGTGTCATCATTTTCACTGGTTAGCGGGTCAAATAAAATCGAAATTGTGAAAGTTAGTTACCTCGAAACTTTGTTGGTTTTTTCGGGTCCACAAAAAGTTGATCACCTAAGATACATCACAAAAGTTTTTTAGTCCACAAATGAAGAAGTGTTTTTTTAACGGCAAAGATAATTCATCGAAAAAACAACTGAAAAGTTAGAGATTACAACGCATCAAAGAAAAGACAAAAAAAAAGAAAAAACAACAAGAAATCTAAAACGAACACCTCTAAACTAGATATTACAGTTTCCGTTTGTCTGCTTTTTTAATTCTAACTTGAATGTTTGGTTAATATTGGCTTTATGTGCTATCATTTCCAGGAGTTGATATTAACAAAATACATGAATGTGTGGGTGATCCAGAAGCAGATGCCGTAAATGCAGTCCTCAAGGGTGAGCAGGACGCACAGGTGTGGTTTGTAAATGAATTCTTTCTTTAGTGGGGTTTGTAATCGGTATATATTTTAAATATGAAGCTAAGCGGTCTTACATATTCTTGTAAATATATCTGCAGATAGGGAAAGGTTCCCGTGGGGATGTGTCAATACTACCAACTCTTGTTATAAACAACAGACAGTATAGAGGTACGTTGTCTGGAACCAAAAGAATGGTAATAAAAAAAAATAGATAATATATGCTTAGACCCGATGGATCATGTTTTTTGACCTGTTGGAGCAGATTAGTAGGAAACTTTGAAATATCGCCGTCTAGTAAGAGTGGGTTGGGTTTGTGCAGGTAAGCTTGATAAAAGAGCAGTTCTGAAAGCCATTTGTTCAGGATTTAAAGAGACCACAGAACCAGCCCTTTGTTTACGTGACGGTCAGTAGATATATCTTTTCATAAAATTATCCCTTTCTGTTATCAAATTTAATATATTAGGTATGTATGAAATTCATAAAATGGATAAAACAAGTGCTGGCAAGTCACCCGACTCGTTGAATTTGACTGTATTTTATCTGTAGAGGTAGAAAAAAACGAGTGCCTAGAAGGCAATGGTGGCTGCTGGATGGACAAAGATGCTAATATTACAGCATGCAAGGTACACAAATTAGTTTTATCTTTACATGACCAACAATATTTTCGCCTCCAAATTATATTATGTTTATTGGCGCAGGATACTTTCCGAGGGAGAGTGTGTGAATGCCCGATCGTGCAGGGTGTGCAATTTGTTGGTGATGGTTATAAGCACTGTGAAGGTAATTTTCTTATAATTTTTAAATTTTGATTCAGCTTGTTGCTAGATGAAATATCTAATGTACCCCTTATACATCCGGAAATTATTTCTGACTAAATTAATGCTATCAAGTATCAACGTATTGAATTTTTTTTATTGCAGCTTCAGCCGCCTTACGCTGTCAAGTTAACAATGGAGGCTGTTGGAAAAGCAGCAATGAGGGCAGAAACTACTCTGCCTGTATTGTTAGTTCTCTCTTTCTCGATCTCGATTTATCTCTATATATAATATAAATAGATGTTTTTTACTTGAGTGTGTGTGCGTATATAGTAGAAGTTTAACGGAAGGATTAAATGTTTTACATTTTCTAAGATATACTCTCCATGTGTTGCCTTAATTTTTTCTTGTTCCAATATCTGTATTTATAACTCTTATTCATATTGGTTTTCCGATATTTGCTAAATTTATCATTTAGGATAACCATCCAAAAGGTTGCGAATGTCCACCTGGTTTCAAGGGAGACGGAGTTAATAGTTGTGAAGGTATTGTTGCTCATTCTCAACTTCTCTTTCCTTCAACAAGTCACAATTAAAGGTTATTCTTGATGCTCTGCAACTAGAACTCTCATTACGACCCATTTAGTTATGAATAGGTCGATTTGGCTTATGTTTTATCTCAACGGGCCATATGGGTAAAATTAACAAAGAAACGGGTCAAAAGTCGTCCAAAGTGTACCTAAAATGCATATAACCTCCTAAGTCCTAAATCATCTCACTTTTAGTAATTTAACTAACTTTTGTATCAGAATTGACAAACCAAGTGTTTATAAAAAATTTAAAATTTTTGTTCAAAACCAAAATCCACTAAACCCTACCGGACTCTTATAGGAAAATTTCCCATTTTTTCCCAAACTTGTCTTGTCACAAACTTTTTTACACACATGTTTGGCCACCTCCATATGCAACCAACAGATTTGTTCTTTTGTAACCGTTAGGTTACTAATTCAACTCGGTCATAAATAATTTGTCTAGAAAACCGTATGAACTTGCTACAGTAGTTATCCTTATAGAGTTGGTCTTTGTGTTCGACTTTTTTAGTGACAAGTGAAACTAGTTATTTGTTTTCTAATGTTAACCTTGTATCTCAGATATTGATGAATGCAAAGAGAAAACGGCATGTCAATGTTCCGAGTGCAAATGCAAGAATACATGGGGAAGTTACGAATGTAGCTGTTCTGGCCACTCACTCTACTTTAAAGAACATGACACATGCATAAGTGAGTATTCTGAGTTACAGTATTTTTGGGAGCAATTCTTGATTTAGTTTGTTGTTTAAAAAGTTAATGAATCGTAGTCATAATTGATTCATGGGTAGGTACTCAACATGTTAATACGGATAGTGGCTCGGGTTTTGCTTGGATCGTTTTTCTTGGCTTGGCAGCGTTTGGCGTTGTTGGATACGCATTCTACAAGTATAGAATTCGGGTATGCATTACCAGCTTAATTACCAAGTTTTTTCAATTCATATTTGACTTTTAAGATAATAATGGGTTAAGATTATAAATGCAGAGATACATGGATTCAGAAATCCGGGGTATCATGGCGCAATATATGCCGTTGGATAATGAACCCGCGGTTCCTCTTAACAGGGCTAATGGAGACATCTAAGCACATTATGTTTCTCGGGTTTTGCTATGTTTAAAACATTGAGTCTTTTATATTGGAAATATACATATAGATTAATGGTGAATGTATACTAGCTAGTCCAAATTGAACCATGCATGGTGTAATCATTTGTTAAGAAAATAAGCTAGTTTGGTATGAAGAGTACATGGACCGTTTTGGGAGAATAGTCTGATTTGATCAGAGGGTGCAGCCTGGCCTGAGTCAGTCAGTACTAAACATGGTTTTTGTTCCTTGTTGTCAGTTGGACCGGATCAATCATGGGCCACATGTGTTCATGGACTACAAATTATGTTAATTGCCGGAAATATTACTCTCTCTAACTATGAGCATGTTTTTTTTTTTAATTTTGCCAAATTTGTTTTCCATATGTAAGATTACTATGACGGAAAGTTATGATCGTTCTAGGAATCCGCATTTTTTGCGTGTTACTTGCATTTCCGTTGTTTAAAGTGTTATATATGTTCTTTATCATTAGCCTTTGGTTTCATTTCACACTTTGGGCCGTTTTAAAAGTCATATCATTGTGCTAGATCACTTTTATTGTCTCATCAATAGTAGCTTAGTGGTCGAGGACATGAAGTGCAAAATAAATATCGATAGTTAAAATTTAGGTCTAGTGTTTTTTTACTTCTGTTTTGGTACAAGATTTATCTCTTTCATGTTGGTAATGGATCGGTTGTTTTAAAGAGGGAAACTAAGTTCAACACGTCAAGTTGGTGATGATTGTTAAGGAAGTTAGCTTTCAGGTTTATCTTTCGACATTTGAAACGCTAATGGTGTGATATCATTTTGTGGAGATGGAGTCGTTGACTTTTTCAAAAAGGCAAATAAACACAAATACATTTGACTATTTTTAGACTCTTTTAATTGTTGTGTTAGATTTTATGGCCAAAATCTGTGAATTAACTTAGAGGGTGTTTCCTTAGCTTATAATGTTTTACTCATGAGTTGTTTTGGTTTATTTAATTTTTTAAGCTCAATTATTTTTTAATTATTTTATACTTTATATGCGTATAAAAATATTGAAATTTATGCTTCATATGCTTATGATAACATTGTAAAATAAACTCATAAAGAAGAAAAGAAGAAATTACATTATAGTCTCTCATTTTTATAAACTTTTGCACGTTTCATTCCTAGTTGAAATGTTTTGCATGGACAACCCTTATTTAACAATTTCTTAACAAGATCGGTTCATTGTATATAAAATGATTAAAATATCCTTATGTTGGTATTTGAACACATTAAATGTCTGTCTATAAATATATGAGCCTATAAGGTTGTACACATTGACATTTATACACAACTATACGTTTATTAAATATTAATTATAATTAATGGTTAATTGTAATAACTAATAAACAAGAGAATGTATTATGTAATTATGGTTGTTTACTAATTATAATACAACTTGTTCTCCAAGACATTGATTGGCTATATAAGGAACACCAAGTTACTTATTTTCCTTCATAATCGATTTAGGGTATCACCTCAAATCGATTTCCTACTCTCCCTTGGCTATCGATCGGCTAAACAACCTAAAGTGGGTTTCGGTTAGTTTGGTTCGAATACAAGGGTTCACGAATACCTTTGAGGTGAGTTTCGAGTATTTGGTTTAAGTATTCAAGCTACGTGGAGCTAGACAAGAGTTGTAGGAAACATAAACGTGTACAAGCATACAAGTCTGTTGTTAAAGAAGGTGTCGTGTACAAGTCTGTAGTAGGATTTCATTATAAATCCTAAACGAGGTAAATCAACAACAAATGTACAATTATTTACTTAGTTACTATCTTTTATGTGTTTGATTCTAACTTACTTCCGCTGCATGTTGTTTGACAATCTGATTAGACAAATACCTATAGTGGTATCAGCCAAACCATAATACGAGTTAACTAGTATTGTAAAACATCAAAAATTAGGGGGGTTTGGTTATTTGGTTCGACCAAAAGAAGAAGAGAGATTCTAAACTGGAGCCCGACTGCGACGCAGTGGATCCTACTACGCCGCAGCGGGATGTTTTATTAAAAAAAAAACGTTTTTTTTTTTAGAATTTAATGTTAATTAGATGTTAAACCTAAAATATAATATTTGATGTTTTATTTACCTTTGTAATTTCATTAAGCAATATATAAGCGTAAAACTACATGCATACTTTTACGAATATGATTACGATATTAGATATTTGTTAATTGAAATTGGTTAAACATATTATTACACGAGATAATTGAATATGTGCGAAACTTTATATAAATAGACTTGTATTAAATAACTTACGCAATCCATAATTGTTTATTTGAACGGATGTATGTGGTCCGTTTCCAAACGAAACGGGAGTTATATATATATATATATATATATATATATATATATATATATAATGACCTGCAGACTTTTTTGCTATTTAGGGCACACCCACTTTGTTGCGTAGTTAATTCTTTTAGTTCTAAATATTATTGTTTAATGTAAATTGACAATTGTTGTTTTGGAAAAATAAAATAATATTGACTAAAAAAATTATGAAACTAGGTTTTAAATTATTTTGTAATTATACGTTCTAAAACGCATTTGGTTGGGTAAACTATATCGTAATATGCTCCAACGACGGAACGTGTAATTTTATAAAATAGTTTAAAATCGAATAATTTTAAATAAACGTGTTATCTTTAATTCATAATTAATTGTAAATCCTTATTTGTATAATTCCCAACTGGGCTCACCTATAAGAAGCGATGTCTAGGAAAGAACGGTTGTGTGTATTTAACCCTTATTGAGGTCGGTTTTTAATATGATTCGCGCTTACCACCCTCACCGTTCTTACATGGTCGTATTCGAATAGAGCTACCGAAAGGGTTTTACAATAACGATTTTACATTTAATTAATACACGTGGTGTATAGGAATTAGACATCTTGTCGCACGTAAAATTATTATAAAAGTACCGGAAACAGTTTTAACTTTTAAAAATACAAATTATGTTACGAAGTTGTATGCATGCTTCTTCGTACATAAAATATTTTGTCCCCATGGAATTAAGTTAATTGCCATCCATGTTTCCAAGACAACTTGTACTTGCTCGTTACTTCTACGTGAGACGTAGGTAAAGAGTTTCCAAGGTGGATTACCACTCATCGTGAGACGGTGGTGGACTATCTGCAGTCTTTAGCCGGACGACTTAAATCGAGTTAAGTGGTGAAACCGTAACGACGAGGCAATAAGATGCGATAAAACATGATTAATGTCATGATCACCATATCGATGCTTGATCTTTAATTGACATTAAATCTCATTTCTAGGAATTGCATCGGTAAATGCAATTATTGAGCGACACTTACCATTTGAGTAACATTTCTTCCTAGCAGATCAACTGATGGAACAGGTGGTCATGTCATTTGGATCCTAGTCTTAATGAAAATAAAACCGTGGGTTTTTGAATTTTCTTAAGAATTTATTCATCGAAAGTATTAAAGTGAACTTTCTTTCTGTTTTGAAGAAATGGCAGAAAATCCCGAATCTAACGCGATTATGTCAGAAATCAAAACAATGTTCAAAAGCGAAAAACTTACTAGACCTAATTTTAACGATTGGTTTCGCCAGCTGAGAATTGTTCTCCGAGTGATGAAGCGGTTACCAATCCTTACTACACCGATGATTCCTAAGCCAACTAATGCTAATGATGTAGAAGCATGGGCTAATTATGACGTCGTTCATGCACGTCATAATGAAGTTGCATGCTTGATATTCATCAGTATAACCCCTGGACTTCAAAAGTAGTTTGAATTGAAATGGCCTGATCAAATTATCAATGAGCTTCTCACTTTGTATGAGAAACAGGTCGGTCTTGAACTGAACGACTTGATTCGATAATTACATCAGTGCAAACATGTTGATGGAACGCTAGTTGGGACTCACGTTCTCAACATGAAAAGCTACTTCGATCGAATGGAAATGATGAATTACCCCTACCATGAACATATTGCGATTAGTATTGGTCTAAATTCCCTTACATCGGGTTTTGATGAATTCATACGAAAATACAATATGAATGGTATGGCTAAGACTCTCAATGAACTTCATGCGATGCTCGTAGAGTTTGTAAAAGAGTAGTCCTAAGAAATCGGCTACCCACCAGCTCCTGGCGATCAGTGGTGGTAAGGTTCATAAGAAGAAAAAACAACCGCAAGCTAAGGGCAAATCTAAACAAGATAGTAAGAATAAACAAACTGTTGTTTATGCTTCCAAACCTGAGCGTAACCCTCCAGCTAAAAAGGAACATCCAGCTAAGGATGATGGATGTCACCACTGTTGTTTGGTGGGATATTAGAAGAGGAACTGTCCTAAGTGCCTAGCTGAGGTGCAAGATAAGAAGCCAGTCGACAACGTCGGACCTTGAGGTATCTTCACTATAGAATTATATTCTTTCTCTAAAAAAATACTTGGGTATATGACACTGGTTGTGGTACTCATATTTGTAATTCCTTACAGGGATTTAGAGCAAAGAAGAAGCTGAATAATTGATCTGTATACTTGTATGTGGGCAATGGCATACGTGCATCTGTAGAAGCCATTGGAAGTTTTGACTTACATTTACTCTCCGACATAGTTATTGTTTTAGACAATTGTCATTATGCACCTACTATTGTTAGGGGAATTGTTTCAGTTTCTGTTTTAACAATAATGGATTCACTAATTGTTTTACTAAATTCCGTATTTTTGTTTCTAAAATTAATGTTCATTATTTTTATGCAATTGATATTAATGGCATGTTTGAAATAGATTTATTCGTCTTTAAATAATAATTCTATGTTTAATATTAGCACTAAACGCGTTAAGTCCAATTTGGACTCGACCTATCTATGGCTTTGTCGCCTTGCACACATAGGCAAGCATCACACTGAAAGGCTTCAACGTGAAGGGCTTTTAAAGTCAAATAATGATTCATTTGATAAATGTGAATCTTGTGTATCGGGCAAAATGGAAAGGAAACCGTTTCCTCGTGAGACGCAAAGGGCAACCGATCTTTTATGAATCATACATACTGATGTATGTGGTCCCTTTAGACATGTGTCAAAGAAAGGTGCTAGCTATTTCATAACATTTACGGATGATTTCAGCCGTTATGGTTATATTTACTTGCTTAAACATAAACATGAGGTGTTTGAAACATTAAAAATGTTCCAAAACGAAGTAGAAAATCAACTCGGAAAAACCATCAAGATCCTTCGATCGGATCGTGGTGGTGAGTACTTAAGCCAAGAGTTTAGGGAACATCTTCAAACATGTGGAATTGTCCAACAGCTTACTCCTCCCTATACCCCACAATACAATGGCGTATCGGAGGGGAGGAATCGAACCTTGCTTGACATGGTTAGATCGATGATGAACCTTACTACTCTACCATTATCTTTTTGGGATTATGCTCTTGAGTCTCTTGTACGCATTCTCAATATGGTTCCAACTAAAAAAGTTGATAAGACACCATATGAAATATGGTACGGAAAAGTCCCTAATTTGTCTTACTTAAAGGTCTGTGGTTGTGAGGCTCTTGTGAAGCGTGATACGCCTGACAAACTCGAACAAAGATCTATTAAGTGTATCTTTGTAGGATACCCAAAGGAAACAATGGGTTACTACTTCTATAATCCTACCGAATATACTGTTAAAGTTGCACGGTATGCCAATTTTTTCGAAACAAAGCTTATCGTTTAAGAAAACAGTGGGACGATTGTAGAATTTGATGAGATTTAAGAGGAAGATATATAAACTTCTTCTCAAAATGGCAAACATCAATTTGGGTGGGGTGGGGTGGGGGGGGGGGGACGATTGAGCCTCCTGTTATGCCTCAGTCTCAACCTCAAGTTGATGCTACTCCAATTCGCAGGTCTGAAAGGACAATACGTGCACCTCAAAAACTAAACCTAAATATAGCTTTACATAATGAGGATCATGTATTAGGGGATCCTAGTGAACCTAGAACCTTCAAAGCTGCATTATCAGGGCCTGACTCTGAAAAATGGCTTAAGGTTGCGAATGTGGAGATGCAGTCCATGAAAGACAACGACATTTGGGATTTGGTTGATCGTCCTTCAAATACCAAGACGGTGGATTGTAAATTGCTTTTTAAAATAAAGACTGACATGGACGAAAATATGTGCATCTATAAAGCTCGTCTCGTGGCAAAAGGCTTTACTCAAGTCTATGGCATAGATTATGAGGAAACCTTCTCCCCAGTGGCAGACATAAAAGCTATTAGAATTCTCTTAGCCATAGTAGCATTCTATGACTATGAGATATGGCAAATGGATGTCAAGACATATTTTTTGAATGGTTATCTAGACGAGGACGTCGACATGAACCAACCGCAAGGCTTTATTGATCCATTATATCCCAACAAAGTATGCAAACTTAATAGATCCATTTATGGACTTAAGCAAGCATCACGAAGTTGGAATAAGCGATTTGATGAGGAAATCAAGAAATTTGGTTTTACTCAAAATCCCGATGAGCCATGTGTATATCAAAAAGCCAGTGGGATTTATGTTACTTTCCTAATCTTATATGTAGACGACATATTGATTATGGGAAATCACATTCCAATGTTACAAGATGTTAAATCTTATCTTGGAAAGTGTTTCGCCATGAAATATTTAGGAGAAACGACTTTCATTCTTGGAATCAAGATCTCAAAAGATGGACAAAAGAGGTTAATCGAACGTAGTCAAAGGGCTTATATTGACAAAGTATTAAAGCGATTTAATATGGAAAATTCCAAGCGTCGAATAGTGACAATGCAAGAAAGACTTGACTTAAGTATCACGCAAGGTACTTCTACACCTCAAGAGGTGGAGCGCATGCAAATGATACCTTATGCTTCTGCAGTAGGATCTATTATGTATGCGGTCAGATGCACTAGGCCTAATGTGGCTTTCGCACATAACATTGTTAGTAGATACTAACAGAATCATGGTGAAACCATTGGATTGATGTCAAGAACATACTTAAGTACCTTAGGGCTACTAAATATATGGTTCTTTTTTATGGTGGAAATCCTGAGGCTGATCTAGAGTTATTGGATATTGTGACGCCGGATTTCAGACTGACGGTGATGACACGAAATCACAAACCGGATATGTGTTCACCTTAAATGGAGGAGCAGTAGTTTGGAAGAGCAAGAAGCAATCCACTAAAACCATGTCTGCAACAGAATCCGAGTACATTATGTGACAACCGCGACTTTTCGAGGTATTATTCCGACATTTTTGTGTATCGCTTTATTTATCGACGTTTCGTTTTGACCCTATTATTTACTTATCTTGGTATTTTACGTTTATCGCGTATTATTTATTTATTATTTTGGGATGCGTTTTTATGCACGTATGAATTTATCGAGTTTATTGAGTTATATTTATTATCGAGATATTTTATATGATTATATTTTGTCGGGTTTAGTATCGTTGGTTTTCTCGTCATTCGTGACGAAAACCGTATTAGAACCTAAGTGCCTGGTAGATATAAGTATGCTCGTAAGTTAGTTAGGGTGATTATTGCCTTTAATTATACGTTTAAATTTAACGTTAAAATATATTCCAAAGTTAGTCCTCTAACTGCAAATCTGTTACAAAATCGGTCCTTAACGGACTTAACGTCAAAAGTATTACAAATTCAGTCCTTTTAACAGAAAGTTAACATTTTCCGTCAGAGGCACTGCGCCGCACTCCCTTGGTGGTGCGACGCAGTGACTCAAATTTTTTTGGTTTTATAAATATGTCATTTTCTCTTTTCTCGGGCCACTTTCACACTATCTAACACAACCACCCAGTTACTGCATTTTTTGGTAGATGGGAGTCTCTCTCTTGCCCTCTCACTTTCCATTTCATTTCTTATTACCAAAATCACTTTTTCTCTCTAAGAAACACATACACAAATTTCCTCTATTTTCTCTCTGGTATTTCCAGGATTTTTACCACTCAAACATCCCATTGTCAACAAAGTTTTCACCACAAAAACTGAGTGTTCATCATCTATTCACATTCCTTCTCGTTTTCTTCATCTTTGGTAAGTTTTCTACATAAATCTTAAAGTTTTCTTAACCTTTCCTTAAGATTCGGCTAAGATCTATAAACATATATAAAATATGGAAGAAAACATGATTTTATAACAAGTTTTTATATAACAAGTTTTTATATAAAAAGTTACATATATTTATTCTCTGAAACTCTTGTATGTAAAAAATGGTTATTAGCCTATATTATCCTTAATTTATGACGAATCTATGGTGGAATATGCATATGAATCATATACTGGACTTAAGGGCCTATTAGTTGGTGAAAACAACACTTAAAACACTCGAAAACGTATTGAAAATACTTGTTCCGTAGCTCTCTGCGCCGCAAAAACGACATGTTGCGCCGCAGCGGGATACCAGTGACCTAAAATATTTAGCGAAACAAGCCCGGTGCGCCGCAACACCTCCGTGTTGCGCCACAGTGCTTTGTTTCGCCATCCAAACCTTTGTTCCGTAACACACTCCGTAACAAGATAACGAAACCAACATTTTAGCGTAAGAATAAGGAAATCCCGTAACAAAAATATTGGCGAAACAACCTTACTGCGCCGCAACCCCTCCTGTTGCGCCGCAGTAATCTATTTTACCGAAACTAACTATTTTGCGTAACAACTATCAACGTAACACCCATCCTTGCGTAACAATTAATTGCGTAACACCCTAGTGGCGCAACAACCTCATGTCACGTAACACTTTTATCCCATAACAACCTTTTACGTAACAAATTTGCGAAACAAGAAGTTGAGTAACAAGGTCACTACGCCGCAGCCACTGCCTGCTGCGACGTAGTAGGTACACATATTGTTATTTAATTGATTTCCAATATTCAGACTTGTTCACCGTTCTAAAACCTATTAATACCTACTGATTATTACACACAAGTATTATACTTACTTAATCCAAATGTAGTGAACTCAAAACATATATTTGATCCTTATCATATCATTACTTATGCGATTTTATCAAAGTTATACATTTTTTTGATGAAAGTATATATTATCCAATAAACGATCGTAATCACAAACACTTCGTAATTATAGTATGTCGCTATCTTTTAACACAAAGTATGTTACTTTATATTTTAACACGAACTATTACTTTTCGACCACTATTGATATTATACCATATAACGTTAACGTATAAGGCAAACCCTACTAGACTTAGAGATACTTAGACGGTTTATTGTATGTATTGCTAGGCCACTTAGGCCAAGGAGCTACTTTCGGTTGATTTCTACCCGACGTATCGTATTCACTTATTTTTGCTACTTCTGTGAGTTATTCGAGCCCTTTTTACCGTTTTATATAATTTTGGGCATGTTAAGCGTTATATTTAAAAACACGTATGTTTTATTTTGCAATTATGGATTATAATGACTTTAGATTAGCGTTCCCTATACTTGTATGACCTTTGTGGTAATATGAGGCCCCGTATGCACACCTATCAACTCGAATGAGTTGGCGGTACATATATATAGATCTATATGGGTTTAACAAACCCTCACCACTAACTCTATGATGATGATGTCTCTCTGTCAAGTTAGGTGGATGTTATGACCGTGTTATTCATAGTATACCCTTAGTTTAACGCACTAAGGTGGGGTAGTTGCCGAGTATGTTATGGTTCAAGTGTTATTATGTATCTAAGGCTTATGCATGTATCTAATTGCGTATGATATGAAAATCTATTTTACGAAAGGTTTTATTACTATTCACTGATGATTTCAAGTATTTTTTACAAATGATTTAAGGTTTTATTACTTTTTTATGGGTCAAAACCTATCGAAACCGTTTTAAATTTATATTTTTATGATTATGCAAATAACCCACCAACTTTATCTTGACGTATTATTTTAACGCTTTTCGGGGATTTAAGGTTGCAGTTTGATGATTATTGCTTATGTGACTATTTGGATGCTATTTGGGACTTATTTTCATGATTGTGTTCCCCTCGTATTTAAACTATTTAGTCGTATTATGATTTCATTTCGAGTATTGTAAACTGATTTATTCAACTTTCATTTATCTAATGTGATGAATGTATTGTTATCTTATGTTGTTTGTAACCTTTAAATCTCTGGTACTGTATTTACTGTACACATCGGGTTTCCGCCTGAGCGGGGTGTGACACATTATATCTTCTGAAGCTTCCATGGAAGCTGTTTGGATACGAAAGTTTATTTATGGGCTTTACGTGGTTCCCACAAATAAATCTCCAATGGATATGTATTGCGACAATTCTGGAGAAATTATCATAACTAATGAACCCAGTGTTCAAAAAGGAGTTCACTATGTTCGTGAGCAAATCGAACAAGATGAACTCAATATACTCACAAATGATAATCTAGATGATCCCTTTACGAAGTCTCTGTCAATAGCGAAGCTAACTCACCATGCTGAGGGTATAGGACTTCGTTTAGCTAGTAATCACATGTAGATCTGTGTTTAGTATTTGGATGGATGTAATAGACAAATTTATTAATTAAATGAAATAAATATTTGATATATGAGTTTTTTCATTTATTATATTAATTGTATCCTATTTTCCATGTTTTAATCCTTAAATAATATTTTTAGCATATATTATTATTCTAAATATCCGTTCGATTAATTATATGGGGATGTAATTAAACTAAGACAATATCTGAGTGTTTGGTCAGCTTGGACTCACTAACTCACATAGTATCCAAAAGATGCATACTAGATTATCCCATCAATGAATTATAATGGATCTTAGTCATTAAGTATAATTCAAAAAAGATTGGTTTATTTGTCCTTAGACTTGAGATGCAAGAAGTTATACATGTATGGAGTACATTATTTGATTATAGTTCTACCTATCTCGAATAAGAATAGTAAAAAGACTATTTTTGGTAATGTAACAAAATACATGGCTAACGCTTGTATTCAAGATAGGATTTGTTCCTTCAGCTTGCAACTAAAGTATGATACTACTGGGTCACTCATGAATACTTGAAGATGTATGTCTGACCAGACCCGAATTAATCTAGATATGTCTCGATTTAATTTGGTAATCTTAAGTAATTCGAGAAATGAGAAACATAAAGTTAAAAGATGGAATTACCTAGATCCATATCCATATTTAACTAGAGTATTTGTAACAAAAGGATAATAAACTCAAACATAAACTCACAGTGACTTTTGGAAACTTCACTCGTGTATATATAGGAGCATTGGCCGTGTTGCTAGACGCTATCCAATGTTATCACATTTATTGAGACATGCTCAAAGTGGGAGTTGTTGATATTTAAACACGTTAAATAAAATGTGTTTCTATAAATATGTGAGCCTACGGGGTTGCACACATTGACATTTTTACACGACTATACGTTTATTAAATATTAATTATTAATTAATGGTTAATTGTAATAATTAATAAATAGGAGAATGTATTATGTAATTATGGTTGTTTCCTAATTACAATACAACTTGTTCTCCAAAACATTGCTTGACTATATAAGGAACACCAAGTTTCTTATTTTTCCTACACCATAATCGATTTAGGGGATCACCGCAGATCGATTTCCTACTCTCCCTTGGCTATCGATCGGCTAAACAACCCAAAGTGGGTTAGTTTGGTTCGAATACAAGGGTTCACGAATACCTTTGAGGTGAGTTTCGAGTATTTGTTTAAGCATTCAAGCTACATGGAGCTAGACAAGAGTTGTAGGAAACATAAACGTGTACTAACATACAAGTCTGTTGCTAAAGAATGTGTCGTGTACAAGCCTGTAGTAGGATTTCATTATAAATCTTAAACGAGGTAAATCAACAACAAATGTACTTTAATATCGTTTATGTGTTTGATTCTAACTTGCTTTCGCTGCATGTTATTTGACAATCTAATTAGATAAATACATATACCTTACTAGTATAAAATCCTTTTTTTTCCGAGTTTCACCCGTCAAAATCATACATTTAAGTTCACATCAAAATAATGTTATAAGTCTTGCTTTTAACAATACATTATACATGTATAGAATTTAAACATAATAACCTTGAAGTGTTAGTGTTGCGGTATATAAATGTCCATTGAGTTAGAGATCATAAATTCAAGTCCTATAAAAAGCAAAAAAGTATAAATATATATATAGCTTCGCCAGAAGCAAGCAAGGGTCGATGATGTTGTGTAACGTAATCTTATTTTCTTTCTTTAAATAATAATAATAATAAACTTGAGGTAATAATAGTGAAAATGTATAATAAAAGAGAGAGACCTTAAATGTTACATGACGAAGTAAAGTCTCTTTGATGTGTTAATTTTTTTTATTTCAGTTGTTAGATCATATTAATGATGTCAGCAAATATTATTTTAATTTAGCACATTTTTTCAATATATAATTATATTCTTTTTTTCACTCCATGTCCACTTATATAAAAAACATAATCCTAATTATGATTTACGTTATTGTTATTCTAAAATTTCTTAATACAAAATATCAAAATACATTTATAAACGTAAAAGTATATCTGTTATTCTAACTCTAAACAACATGTGTATAAACGTAAAGGTATATATATGTTATTATACGTGTAACATTTTTTTTCTTCCTATAATAATTTTAAAATATATCTAAACATAAAATTTATGATTCAATTTCTATTTATATTTTCCATTTTATTGTAACATAATAATCTAGTTAGTTTAATAGAGAGGAAGAGATGTTGAGTATGTTGTGGAGTGTGTGTGGGTGTGGTTCATTAAAAACCAAAGTAACTGCAACGTTACGACGCAATTAATTTGTTTGCTTTTGTTGTATTCTCTGCCTACCCGCTTTTGACGCCCAAAACCCAACTCCCATATCGAGACCCCCACCCACACCCATATTTTACCAATAAACTTATGCTTGGACTCTATTACATATTTGATTATTATAGAGTTTCTCATTAGTCAATAAATACTTTTCTAAAATTTGATCTTCTAGTTTTAAAATGGCTAATAGTTGTTAGAAATTTTTTGGAATTTGTAGTCAGGGTATATGAATCAATGAGATGATATGTACTTAAATCTTTATTAAATCGTGTATAAGAATCACTTTTAAAAAATCAAATTTTTATGCAATGAGTTACAATAATAAAATAATCAATCAGGATTTTTCTTGAGATGTTATTTCATGTTTGTTCATTATATATAAGGACTTCCAAAAATTTCGAAAGTTATAGATTAATAAAGGCTACGGACACTTACTAGATTATGCGTACCATCAAGGGACATTGCCTCCATAAGCGAGGTGAACATGGTATCGAACCATTGGTACTAGTTTCTCTAAAAGCGTTTTGTTGATATTAGTTTTTCAACCAAAATAAAACTATGTTTTATCATGACAAACTTTAATTCGTTAAGCAATTTTGACTATTAAATCATAATCAAGATATTATGTTTTTGGTGAAATAAATAAATAAATAATATGAAGACAAAGAACAAGTTGGAAAGATAAAAAAAAGTCAAATATTGGGAATATATTATACAAATAGGAAGTTTGTTATTTGTTTATAGTATAAAGATAGATATACAAGTACAACAACCACTAAGAAAAAAGACAAATAAAAACAAAAAACACATTTACATAATAATATTTGTAATTTAGCAAACAACCAAAAATGGTGCAGTGAGATTTTATTTGACTTTAGCTTTGGTAATTTCGTTACTGTGCTTGTCATTTTACTGTCTTTTACCTCTTTGGAATCATGTTATAGTGATTTCTTGTTTCATTTCATTTTTCTAACACATTTACCAACACTTAACATTATATACTACTACTTTTTTCATGTAAAACTAGATTATTTTCCCGCGATAGCGCGAACAAATATAAAGTTTGACTCGTAAATTTTTGTTTATGTAGATTTTAAGTTATTATGAGAAGACAATGTCATACGTATAATAACATATATATGTTTACATTTATACATATGTTGCTTATAGTTAAAATAATATATACACTTTTACGTTTATATACATGTTTTGATATTTTTATGAGGAGATTTGAGAAAAACAATATGGTAATTAGGTCTAAATTGAACGATTTATAAGTAAATTAAACTTATGTTTTTTTATTTCAGTGGGGATGTAAATGAAAGAGAAAATATAGTTATGTATTGTAAAAGGGTGTAAAATAGAAATAGTCTTTGATGACATCATCAATCTGATCTAATGGCTGAAATCAAAGCAGATAACCCATCAAGGGACCTTACTTCGCTATATGAAATTTAAGGCCAATTTTTTATTATATATTAAACATACTATAGTTACAAAACATTTCTTATTTATTTATTTTCACTAGATCTGAAAATGTCTACTCCAAACCCAAACGATATACAAGGACCTCTTTTCATATATTTTTTTTTTACTTTTGAGTCATGCTTGTTTATGTCCTCACAAATAAAACATTAGAATCCATTTACGTAGTTCGGGGATGCTCGGTCTCTGTCAAAAAATTAAATTTATATATAATTTTTAATAAATTTAAAATAATTATAAAAAATACATATAAATTTTTGATTTTATCTCTGATATGTGTACTATTTGATTCAAAATCTTGACTCCGCTTCTGATAAGAAGCCAATTGTTCGAGTTCGCGTTCTCGTTCACGACAGGATATTTTAATTTTTTTTGTGAAAGTTATATAATTTATAAATTTTCTCCAAGAGGTATGTCTAGTTTATCATGTTTTTTATATAAATAAAATGGAAAATGGAAACAAAACATGACTTTTGGTTTAAAAAATAAAAGCCATGCTCTGTCTAATGTCTTGACAACATAATGAAGTAGGCATGAGTCATGATGATGAGGGCGTAAAGAAGAAAAAAAATAATCATGTTGTTATGTTGAGTTACCTTTATTTTTCTTTATCATCTTATATTAATAAATAAAAAAAGGTTTAAATTTAGATAATAATTAAAAAAAGAGAAGGAGGTAGAGTAAAGTTTAATAGTGTGTGTTAATGAAGATGGAGGAGTTAATGCAGTTCCACCAGACACGCTCATTACTCATTACTCCCTTCTCGCTTTTCCAACCCCTTTTCTTACATGCATTTATTTAAAACCAAATTCCAACTTTTTATGCTTTTTATTTTTTGTTTCTATATATTAATTCTCTTTAAACTCTTTCTTCATTTAATGCAATACGGAATAAAACAAACAAGATATAATACATATGCATACGTTATTCTAAAATAACTAAAACATGGAAATAAGATATAAACTAGATATTCTATCTACAAATGTTTTGATCTATTGATTAGAAAAATATAAAATAAAACAAAGTAGCGTTTAAGGAGAAAAATAAGAGAGAAAAATGCAAAAGAAATGGTTAAGAATTAAAAGATTTAATTAATAAAAATTACAATTTATTCTTATATGTTTTATAATATTTTGAAAATAAAGGTATGTAAGTAAGAAGTAAAGAAAAGTATAGATACAAAAAGAAAAAGTGAAAAAGAAAGTGTGTGAGTGTGTCTTTCTCCGGCATCCATCATTACTCATAAACACTTTCTCAGGCGATCTCCGGCTCAAAAAACAAACATGTATCCAACCATTTAAACCCACTTCTCAAACAAACACACAACTCAAAAATGCATCCCAACACGACGTCGTTTAAAACCCTCTTCCTCTTATTCTTACTATCACTCTCACCATACACAACAAATTCCATAAATGTAGCCTTAAACGACGACGTCTTAGGCCTAATGGTATTCAAATCCGACATCCAAGACCCATACGCCAACCTCATTTCATGGAAAGAAGAAGACGACACTCCATGTAAATGGGTCGGAGTCACCTGCAACCAATACTCGGGTCGGGTCACCAACCTAAATCTATCCGGCTTCTCTTTGTCGGGTCACATCAGTAAAGGCTTATTACGTTTACAGTTTCTTCAAACACTCTCACTTTCCAAAAATAATTTCACCGGATTAATCAGCAACCCAATTGTCACGAATTTGGTTAAGAATTTACAAGTTATTGATTTTACTCAAAACGGGTTTTTTGGATCCGTACCCGGTGAGTTTTTTACCCAATGCGGGTCAATTAGATCCATTTTGTTTCGTGGTAATAAGTTAACGGGTCAAATACCCGAGTCAATCGGGTCATGTTTGACTTTACAATATATTGACTTTTCTTGTAATCAGTTATCAGGTGAATTGCCTAGGACTATTTGGTCAAACTTGACTTCTTTGAGGTCAATTGACTTGTCTGATAATTTTCTTGAAGGGGAAATTCCAAGTGAAAAAATCGAAGCTCTGTTTGATTTACGTGTTTTTAATTTAAGTAGTAATAGTTTTGGTGGGGAGTTGCCTGATAAGATTGGTGAATGTTTGTTGTTGAAAGCCGTTGATGTTAGTGATAATTATTTAGTTGGGACGATTCCTGTTTCGTTACAGAAGCTTAGTTTGTGCAATGTGGTTGATTTGAGTGGGAATTATTTCGTTGGAGGGATTCCGGAGTGGATTGGGAGTTTGAAGAGTCTTGAAATGTTGGATGTTTCCGTTAATAACTTTACGGGTTTGGTTCCTAGTTCGTTAGGAGATGTTGAGTCTTTGAGAGTGTTGAATGTTTCGTTGAATCAGTTTACTGGGGAATTGCCCGAGTCTTTGGGGAATTGTGTGAACCTTTCGGTTGTTGATTTAAGTAGGAATTTGTTTACTGGAAACCTTCCTGTTTGGGTGTTTAACCTACGGGTAAAGGGTGTTTTTCTTTCGGGTAATCAGTTTACTGGCAATGTTGAGTTTGGTGAAGGTGCTTTTGGTAGTCTTCAAGTGTTGGATTTATCTTGGAATTCGTTTTCTGGGATGATCCCGTTATCGATAGGAAATTTTACTAGTTTGGTGTTGTTGAATATGTCGCACAACAGTTTGATTGGTTCCGTTCCATCCAGTTTGGGACGGTTGAAAGCCGCAAATGTGATTGATTTAAGCTGTAATCAGCTCAATGGCAGCATTCCGAATGAGATTGGCGGAGCTGGTTTGCTGGAAGAATTGAGGCTTGAGAGTAACCTCTTGAGTGGTTCGATCCCTGACCAGATCCAAAACTGCTCGGTTTTAACCACACTGTAAGTCTTAATACTCTAATCGGGTTTTAATAATTTGTTTCATTCATGTTAGCTGCACCACATGTTTGTTTTTGTCATTTTACTTACTATTAGTTTTTTAATAATCAATCAGAATTTGTCACGAACCTTGATTGTTTTATTAAACTGATTATTATTATTATCTGATTGTGCAGGAGCTTGTCCCGAAACAACATTACTGGTATGATCCCAGTAGGTATCGGGAACTTAACCGAGCTCGAATATGTTGATTTATCATTCAATCATCTCTTGGGAAGTTTACCAAAAGAGCTCTCTAATCTCACGAACCTCATCACATTTAATGTCTCCCATAATGACCTTGAAGGCGACCTACCTCTGGGTGGTTTCTTTAATACCATACCACTTTCTTCGGTTTTTGATAACCCGTCATTGTGCGGGTCAATAGTCAACCAATCCTGCCCGGGTGCACACCCGAAGCCAATAGTCCTGAACCCAAATCCATCTCATTCGGACCACACTGCTTTGAACATGAGTCACAAAAGAATCATACTTAGTATCTCTGCCATTATAGCGATTGGTGCAGCTGTGTTCATAGCTTTGGGTGTGATTGTTGTCACAATTTTGAACCTCCATGTGCGAAACTCTATTTCCCGATCTGCTGCAGTAGCCCTAACGTTTTCTGGTGGTGGGGATGAGGATTTCAGTCATACCCGCTCACCTAGCTCTGACTATGGGAAACTTGTGATGTTTACAGGTGATGCCGAGTTTGTTTCTGGAACACACGCGTTGCTTACCAAGGAGTGTGAGCTTGGTCGTGGTGGGTTCGGGGTCGTTTACTGGACCGCACTTAGAAATGGTCGGTCAGTTGCCATAAAAAAGCTACACGTTCCAAGTTTGGTAAAATCTCAACAAGATTTCAGTCGGGAGGTTAAAAAACTTGGTACGATCCGCCATTCAAACCTCGTATTACTCGAAGGGTATTACTGGACTCCTTCGTTACAACTCTTGATAAACGAATATGTCTCGAGTGGGAGCTTGTATAAGCATCTCCACGAAGGAAGTTATGAAAATACCCTCTCTTGGAGAGAGAGGTTTGAGATTATACTCGGTACAGCAAAGGGTTTGGCTTATTTGCATCAAATGAAGGTGATTCACTATAACATCAAGTCGACAAACGTTTTAATCGATTGCTCGGGTGAAGCCAAAGTTGGAGATTATGGTTTAGCGGCCTTGCTGCCATCTTTAGACCGTCATGTGTTAAGCAGTAAGATTCAGAGTGCTCTCGGGTACATGGCTCCAGAATTTGCATGTCAAACTGTCAAAATAACTGAGAAATGTGACGTTTACGGGTTTGGGATTTTACTACTTGAGGTGGTTACAGGGAAGAAACCCGTGGAGTATATGGAGGACGATGTTGTGATTTTGTGTGATATGGTTAGGGGAGCGTTGGAAAACGGTGGACCTGATGAATGCATTGATAAAAAGTTGAAATGCGATTTTCCTACGGAGGAAAGTATTTCAGTAATTAAACTTGGTTTAGTATGTGCATCACAGGTCCCGTCCAACCGACCTAGCATGGAAGAAGTGATAAAGATTCTGGAGTTGATACAATGTCCATCTGAAGGTCACGAAGAGATTGAATGAAACGGGCAAAATGCTGGTGGCAAAGACAATTCGAAATCTGATCTTTGGTGAGAGCATTTTGCCTTTTGTTTGATATAGGCTTAGGATCCATACTTGTTGTTTAAGGTTGTTTTTTTTATTTATTATTTTTGATGTTTTATGGAGTTTGAGTTAGTTAAATATTTACAAGGGTTCCTATTTTACCCTTTTGTGAATACTTGTTTTAGTATACAAAAATCTCAAAATTCAAAAGTTTAAAGGGTAAATACGTCCTTTTCATCTTAGAATAGACGTTGTGATTTGTACTTGTTGCATACAACATTTTACCTCAACGTTGATTTGAATTCGTCTCCGACCAAATCAAAATCCATGATTTGATTAGACTTTAGTAAAACACGTGCAAATGTTTTTTGTGTCAAAACTCAATACTCATAAGGGTTTCAATTTGGCTAAAAGAGATGATTTGCATGTTAGGAGGCCCGTTTCGTAGACTTCGGTGAACGTATTAACTGTTTTAGACGTAATACAAAAAACTATAATTTATAATTTATTTTATTTCAAAATTGTACGAATATAATACAAATTTTACGAAAATCTTGAACGATGGAAGCTTCGTCCCTGTATAAGGGTCATATCTCATACTTTCTCGAGTTCTTTCGTTCTGTTAACTATTTTTTTTTAGCAAATAACCAAATTTTACTTGTAAACAAACATCTAAAACTTGAGGTTTTTGAATGTCATATAAATGTGAAGTGAATAGAATAAAATACACAGTACGTTGAAATTAAACTATTAAGTAAAAAACTATGATGCAATAAGTTATACAAACTAGGACTAGTTAGTGGTGATTGTGGCTAACTGATTTTGGGTGAAAGTTCCGAACTAATCATAATATGAGAATAAGAAATATTAGATGATAAGTCTAAATTTGATATGTGGTTTTGAATCCATTATAGTTGATGTACTCCTTCGATATGTAGCTATGATACCATGAAGAATGATACAAACCTCATATACATAATAATAGACCCAAATTCATTTATTGGGTTTGAGCTTATCATCTAATAAGAAATATGACACTTCTTTGAATAGAGCGTATTGTTAACCATGTGAATCGTCTCCTAATCATAAATGGTTTATTAGAAAAATATTTTAGAGTACGAGTTAAAGTGGTGTAGAGAAAATAATAGTACATAAAATTGTATGGGCTTAACCTTATATATATATATATATATATAGGCGTATTCCTGTGCGTTGCACGGTGACAATTTTGTAAAGAGATTTGTTACGAACAATGATCAGAATCGGGAGTTTTGTGTCTTTAACCGCCATCGACCTTCTACTTTCTAAAATTAAAACACATGTTTGTGCCTATTTCCTGCTACTTTTTGTTTCACTCGAATGTATAAAACTCAGCTTCCAAAAATCCCAAACACCAAATTAAATACAATATATAGATTCTTTACAAATTACAATAGAAATGTTCAATTAAATCGAATGGTTTCGAATAATTTCTACAACACCTTTGATCCAATTGAAGAATCGGATTCATTTCGCGTGTTTGATTTATGTTCCACAAAAAACAAAAAACTGGATATAGGAAAGAAAACATAAACATTTAGAGAAAAGAAAAACCGGCACCAGTGAGGAGGGAATTGTTGTTAATTCTCTGTAGGTGAACTTCCGTCGGTGTGAAACTAAACACATTCAATGGAAACTCCTCATGACCACCTTCAAGTTTACGAACCGATGTTGCAATGTTGAAACGGATGCGATATTGATTCGGGACAGCTTTATATCCCATTTGACCTTCAATCACTCTGAACCTCGAGATTTGATATACATGGCCCTCTTCGAGGAGAGCCTTAAACTTTCGTATATGATTTCTAGTGATGAAACCTTGTATCGAACCGCCCTTTTTGGTAAAAAAAAATAAAACATGTAAGAAACTAATTTAACCTCCAACAGTTTCCATCGTTGATGGTACAAATTATTGTATATTAACTGTTTTCGTGGCGTACCCTTTTTCCGGCTTTTAAAATTTTCAAACAAATTAGAAATTACCTCATCATCAGCCATAACCATCTCCAACCCAAGTAAGACATCACAGAGTTTTGTATTTATTGCCTCCCACATTCTACAAAGCCGTACATGAACAACCCAATCTTCTCTAGTTGGGTCAAGGGCGCCAATCTTGGAGTGAGACATGTTTTTCGAAAGAGACATAATTGTACGTAGTTATGGGGCTTGTTGATGCAAAAGTAACTTTTCTGGCGAACTAACTTATATAGAAAAACACAAAACCACCAACCTTTGGAGTACCTAAAAACGTTTGTGTTAATAACTTAGGGTAACTCAATAGTCTAAATATCATTATACCTCAATAATTAGTATGACATTAATACCACCAACTTTAAAAATAGTAAAAGAAAAATGATTTTTTTAAAACTATTTCGGAGAATCGTCATAAAATAACCTCTAGAATCATTTAATGAAATAAAAAAAAAATTGATTTTTTTCGAAATTTTTGATTTTTAATAACTTGGATACATTTTTTTCGGTAGATGCATTTTTTTAGAATCAATTAATTTTCAAAAATAAGGTGCATTTTAACTCAAATATTAATAATAAGATGCAGTTTTATCCATAAATTAGATGCATATTTGAAAATAAGTAGATGCATTTTTTATAAAATTAGAAAAATGCATCTACCGAAAAAATGCATATACGTTTTTTTTCGAAAAAAATCAATTTTTTTTATTTCATAAAAAGATTCTGGAGGTTATTTTAGGAAGATTATTCGAAAAAAATGTGAATTTTTTTTTAAAACTATTTTAAAATAATTTTTAAAATGTACTTATTGGTATGTATTTTAAGCATGGTTTGTATTTGATCCACATAATATATATATATATATATATATATATATATATATATATATATATATATATATATATATACCTTAATATATAATAAAAGAGAGGCCTAAAATGCCACTTGTCAAAGTATTAACCATTAGATGGAATTCAACTTTAATTTGAACCATTAGATCATTTTGATGATGTCAGCATTAATAATTTCATTTTAACTCATTTATTTAAATAATTTAATCATTATTTTTAATAGTATTAATTAAATAAAACTAATTAACCTTTCTACTTTAAATAATCTAACACTTGTATTTTATATCAATTATAAAAAAATACAAAACATATTTTTTTCAAACACATACATATTTTTAGTATAAAAAAGAAAATAAAATTATTTTATTGTTTTACAGATGTTTTTGCATATAAACGGAAAACATATATTATATAAAAAAATATTCGTTTTTTTTTTTCATTTTGTCCTATTTACCCAATATTTTTAATTTTTCTATATATTATAAAAAGAAAAAAAAATATTTTATTGTTTTACGAGTGTTTTTATAAAAACGGATTACATATTATATAAAAAAATCTTATGTTTTTTTTCGTCCTATTTACGCAATATTTTTAGTTTTTTTTTATATATTATTATTATAATATTTTATTTTTAATAAGGTTTTTTCGAAATTACACAGTAAATATTTTAGAGTTAATTACATAATTGGTCCCTGTGTTTGTTCCAAAACAACGGGTCCAGTCCCTGGGTCACAATTCGTTCGGGTCCAGTCCCTGGAGCCTATCTTTGATTACACGTTGGTCCCTTTGTCACTTAAAATGATTAAAATACCCTTAATAAATAAATATTGAATAAAAAAACCTACAATTCAAAATAAAAACAAATCTAAAATCCATTTAATCCAAAATAAAAACAAATCTCTCCTCACTCCCACTCCTCCGGCGACAATGTCCGACCACCACCTCATCGCCGCCGTTGAAGTCAACGAACCACCACCACCTCCACAATTGAGACGAAACTGACTCTACTTCATTCGCCGATACTACTTCCACTAATCAGAACGCTAAATCGGAGACTGATTCCCCATCTCCGTTACCAAATGTCAGATCGTCAATTGAGCGATCCCCTCGAACTGTTCCCTCGAAACCAACATTAGACCGCCGGTCACCAAAGACCGTCAGTCCTGCAGAGGTAAGTTCACAATTTCTTGCAGACAATAACTTTTTTCAAATTACTTCAGGGTGTATGATATCTAATATACTTTTGTTTTCGTTGTTGGTTTTCAGAAACCTGCACCGAGAGGAGTTTCAAAAGGGATCAGAATTACAAGCCCAAATAACTGCTCTTCAAGAGGATCTTAAAAAGGCCGAAGAAAAATTAGTTTCTGTTGAAAAAGAGAAAGCAAAAGCCATAAATGAACTCAAAGAAGCACAGAAGTTATCCGAAGACACGAATGAAAAGGTGAGTAATTGATTGAAGAAATTAGGGGAATTTGATTGTGAGAATCTGACCTAGGTGAGTGATTTTAGGGGAGAATAATTTGGATTGAATTGAATCGAAATCAAAAATCTGAATTTTGTGTAATCGTAGATCTGGAGAGATGGAAACCGACACAGGATTTTGTCTTGTATTGGAATAATTAGATTATAACCAATCATATTGTGACACGTGGAAACAATAAAATAAAGTAATGAAATAAGAGAAAAAAAAAGGAAGAAAATTAAAAGATAAGGGTAGTTCAGTCATTTTATGTGACGGAGGGACTATTCTTGTAGCCAAAGATAGGCTCCAAGGACTGGACCCGAACGAATTATGACTCAGGGACTGGACCCGTTGTTTTGGAACAAACACAGGGACCAGTTATGTAATTAACTCAATATTTTATTTAACTTCACATTTGCTAACATAATCATCTTTAATATATAATAAAAGAGGGGCCTTAAATGCCACATGGCGGAGTAAAGCCCGTTGGATAGGTTAACTTCTTTGATGTCAGCCGTTAGATCAAATTGATGATGTCATCAAATATTATTTTCATTTTACACCCTCTTAAAATACATAAATACATTCTCTCTTTTATTTAATCTCTACTAAAATAAAAAACATAATTATAATTTATTTATAGAATCGTTCAATTTGGAATATAATTTACCTTATTATTATTCTAAAATATCATAATACAAAATATCAAAAAATGTGTATAAAGATAAAAGTATATATGTTATTATAACTATAAACAATATGTATATAAACGTAAAAGTATATATATGTATTATACGTACAACATTATTTTCTCGTGATAAATTAAAATCTATATAAACATAAGATTTATGATTTAATTTTTATTTTTTTCCGCGCTATCGCGAGACAATAATCTAGTATATATATATATTAGAAATTACCTATATAAAAAGTAAGAGGGTAGAAAATATTTGTATACAAAATATATATCACTTTTTATAGCTGATTGCATATTTGCAGATATCATTACATCATGTAACAAGAAATTAGTTATTTCTCAACAATTATTTATATTTTAATATTCATTTGATCATGTAACACCTAATGTACGTATTGAAGGTACTTGAAGCCAAGTAAAAAATGAAAATAGGGATCAAAATGATACTTTTCATTATAAATGTTTCACAAGTTGTTTACTTGCTATACTACTAAGTATTGATCATATCCAACGTGGTTAAAGTAATTATGTTTGTGGTCATTAATTAACCTGCCCAATGAATAAACGAGTATGAATTTCATTTTGTGTCACCCTTTCACCAACCGGTTAATTATAGAGTTATATTCGGATTTTAGAAAAATAGTAAGACTAACTCATAACTCCACCATCATTTCAAATCACCAAGTCTCAAGTGAGGGTGCCCAAGACTCGAGACTGACATGGCTAGGTGCATTCTGGTTAAAACGTGATAGAGTATGTTACCGACCTAATGAGGATGTTACAAAGGTTTAGGGTCACAATATGATTCGACGCACAAATTATTCCCAAATATTGTTTTCTATATTTGGTCATGTCATTGTGGGTAAAGACATATTTTCTTTTTAGTTTGGATTAAATGTCAACTAATATAAGGATGAATGATCGGAAAACTTCTTAATATGTGTTATTAAAAGTGAAACCCGAGCAACGTACGGGTGTTTATATGGTGTTGGCAATAAACTTAAACTAGTAGTGTCCCGCATTACGTGACATGAGGTAGTAAATAATAACGGCCGGAGGTAATTAAGAATAAATGATACTACTTAAAGTCGATAACTAATAGTCGGAAATTGAACGTTGTTCACTAGTAGTGTTTATTTATGCCTAATGATATTATACGAATTCAGTTAAAAGCGTAGCTACGCTATGGTTTATACATGAATGTAGATGTCCATATATTAATTAAAAAGCAAAATTACGAAAATAGCAAAAATGGATGGGGGTATTTTACAAAATGTCAAAAAATTCCAAAAGTTTTACAAAATGTCAAATTTTCGCGTATGCTAACTAGTGTTCGCATATACGAACACTAGTGCATTATGCGAACAAGTTGTTTTTTTTTGTTTTGTTTTTTTTTTTTTTTTTTTGTATTTTCACACTATGTTTGTTAATGTAACCACTTAATACATTAAAATACTACATTTTGGAACATAGAAATACATCATATTACAAATAACTAATCATCATACAAATTATCGACCGATGCTTGAGACGACTGAGTAGGGTTGTTTTTTTTCCACGAGACGTTGAATCAGCTTTTGTTGAACGGGATGATGAAGGTTGGCTTGAACTTTGGTATCCTGGGATCTTGCACTACATATCTTTCTAGTGTGACCTTTTTTCGTACAACGGTCACATGTCACTTGTTTTGCCTCCCCTTGCGATAGTATACGATCTTTGATTTTTGGACGACCCGCATGTCTCCTCTCCATGGATGGTAGGTTGATGGTTGGGATCTTATCTTGGCGCAACCATTCAGACGGATATCCAACTGGGAATATGGATCCCGTATATGTCCGTTTATAATTTTCTGCGTTGAACCAATCTTGTGCCCAACCCGTTCCATTTTCAAAAAATTTAAAGCTGCTACAAGGTGTGAACAAGGTATACCAGACTTTTGCCATACTTGACACGTGCATTTCTTCTCACGAATACTGACCACTGCATTTTTCTTGTTGTCTTTCACCTCAAACATGTAGTCATTAATTGGTATGGCTTTCCATCCGGAGCCTCTTTCTATCCTACCATTTAATTTCTCTGTGGCCCGAGGTGTTAATGGTTGATCCAAATCCTCTGTTTAAAATTAACAAAAATATAATAAGTTATTAAAATAGGAAATCATACTTATTATGAGACGACAAAGAATTACCTGCAATCTTGCGACGTTCATGGTACCGTTTTTGAGTAGTTGCCCGCATAAACTCTAGAAGCATACAAAACGGAAGCTTGTGTGCATGACGGGTTATCGAGTTTAGAGATTCAGCACTGTTAGACGTCATAAGGTTATAACGATCTCCGGGGAAATAAGCACTTGACCATTTTTCCTTATCTAAGTTATCAATAATTTTCCTTGATTTGGCAGGAAGAATTAGTTGAAGTTGCCTAAATGCCTCGAGAAAGTCCGATTTCTTGTATGCCTTACATGTCTTCCATATATGATATTCGTTGTCTTCGTTTGCTTGTGACTTAATGCGTAAGTTCATGCACAAATGTCGAAAACAAAGGCCATGAAGAGCATCTGGGTACACTTTTCGTATTGCAAGGTCAATGGAACTTGCTCTATCGGAGATAAATACCAAGTTATCAATCTGACCAAGTATTCTCTAAGCTTCGACAAAAACCAGGACCAACCATATCCACTCTTTCTCTCCCCCACTCCACATGCGATAGGAAGAATATTGTTGTTCCCATCCATACCTATTGCAACAAACATTGTGCCTTGATATCTTCCTTTAAGGTGAGCACCGTCTATTACAATTATCGGATGACATGTTTCGACAAAACTGCGAAGCTGTAAAGAAATAGATTTTGAGCCTGAGTATTAGTATGATGAGGTATCGTGAATAATAATAATAGTTAACAAAAATAACTTAAAAACTCTTACCGATTCACCGATTGCAACAAAAAGCATTTCAAAACGTTTTTCACGGTCCCTCGACATATGTGTTATGGTTCCCGGATTTTGCTGGACCAAATTATGTAGATAAATTGGTAGTTGAGCAAATGATTCTTCTGGGGACCCTCTAATCATTGTTATAACATATTCTCTTGTTCTCCATGCTTGTTGGTATGAAATGCTAATGATATGATTAACACGCATGTCCGTGATAATGTCTATTCCTGTGTATTTCCTGCTTGGATCTTCAGGGCCTCTTTTATTAAACATGCCAAGACTTTTTTGTTTGCTTGACGATGATTCGAATGAATTTGAGTTATTGAACATGTATGTCTATCGGTTAACTTTTTAACTACAAAAGATTCGAGATTTTTGATTTTTGTGGCTAACAAGAACCACTCCTATTTTTCAAATTTACATTCTGCCTCAAACCTTGTTTTATTTGATCTTTTAACTTTTATTTGAAAGCCTTCTTTTATACATTTTAGCCCTAAAGCGATTTTTAATTTTTCTGTATTATCGAAAACATCATGTAATTTGGCATGTTCAGAAGGGTTATATCTAAGAGGTTTTGATGGAGCCTCAAATGGGGAAGGTGTTTCAGGAATTAGGGGCATGTCCCAGAACACATTTTCGGGCACTTGAAGAAGGGGGTTATCTTCGAAAACTCAAGTTATGTTGTTTCTAAAAATATTAAATTAATAACTAAAATATTGATTAAAGTTTAAATTACATACCCTAAACGCATATATAAATCCTCCAATGTTGTATCTCCATAGGTCTTCCTTTTGGCCTTTCTTATGACCACGGGTCGACGCCAACATACCCTTGCGCGACTCCAAAATACCTTTGCGTTTCACCAACGCCATCGAAAGGCACCGATGTGCCTGTGCCCAGAGAAACGATCCCCACGGAAACGAGTTCCACGACTCGAAATCCTCAACCTAACATAACATGCCCCCGGGTATGTCGATGTCGTCCTGCACTCCCATAAACTCGTGATGCACCATCATCAATAAACAAACCCTCACCGCATTCGCGTCAGAAAAACGACCAAACCTAGCCTGATCCGCAAACAACTCACGTACATGAGCGCCCTTCACGTGCGAAGTACGTGAATCTAAGGTCGAAAATACCCGTCTCTGAAATGGAATGTCACCGGTCGAAGGGAACGTGCGTAGTCCAAAACGCATCCCGGTGATGATACAAAAATCCTCTCGGGTAAACCCAGCAACATGGACGCCCCCGACACTAAATACCAAGTCCTCATCCGACGGGACCTCCGGGGTATCTAAGGTCTGAAGAAAAAGATGAACTAAAATAGGGTCCTTGTTCTTATCCACAAAATCAAGCCAATGACCAAAACAAGTACTCCTAAAAAGGCGTAACTGAGCATCTACCAACTGCAACCTACGTCTAATCTCTACACCTATATTGAACCTACCACGTATAGTAACTACCGCAGGAACATACTGCAAAACCAACAAAACAAAGGGATAGTAATTGTTAAAGTTTGTATATATCGATCATAGCCTTTTAGGATCACTAATAACTAACTCGTATAAAATTAACCTAAAAATATATCATTGTTGAACACTTACACTAAAAGAAAAAAAATAGAACTATTAAGACTTAATTATAAAAATTATCTACATATCTACAAAATAATTAAATAAAAATTGGATAAAACGAATTACCCACAATTCTCATATATCTAAGGTAAAATATATTTTGTTAAAAAAGAACTCAAATATTTGGAGGACATGCACAACAACTTAAAGGAAAAGGTAGAAGAGCTTGAAGATTTGGAAAGCTTAAATCAAGCTTTGACTGTTCAGGAACGAAAAAGCAACGATAAGTTGCAGGAGGCTCGTAAAGAAGTAATTAAAGTAAGCATTACTTTTTTTTTATTATGGCATATATTCTCTCCAGGAATGTCTTTTTTTTTTACTCATTTTATGTTAACTGTTAGAGCAAGAATCGACAGGCTCAGTAACTTGGGTTAGATTGATCACTCTCTTGGCCTCCTGCTCAAGCAGTGCAAACCTAGCAGACTCTTGGCGAGTCTAAGGTGGACAAGAGATTGATCGGAAAGGCTTGACGGAATATGGTTAAGTATTCCGGTCAGTGAGTATGTGAGGAAGATGATAAAGTTGTCCTCCAAAACGTGAAGTGTGGAGTATTTATACCCAACACTACCAGGTATTAACAACATATGACCATGATGACCCTTTATGACTCATCAATAGGATTCCAACGTGTATTAAAGATACATGTAACGTCAATATCATTATATGACCTTGTTAATGTCTTGACGGTTACGCTCAAGGATTAGGCTTGAGTGTCTGACTGGTAGGATGTCAGGAGCATGATACCTTGAGATGAATCCCAAGGCATGAGTGTTGGTTTGGAGGAATACGGTACTTATTAGATACAAGGTATAAGTATTGGCTCTGGAATGCCGGGCCAAAAGCATTAGTGACAGCCTAGGCGTAAGTGCTACCAAGTGCCGAACATCGGACCACGAGTGCCGGACGCCGGGCTATGAGTGCCGGACACCGGGTCATGGTGTCGGGACTAAACTCCCGGACACGGGGCCGGATTCCCGGACGCGGGGCCGAGGCTCGGGTGCCGGGGCCAAATTCCCGGACACGGGGCTGGATTCCCGGACACGGGGCCATTTTGCCCGTACATGGGGCCTGGTCTCGGACACGGGGCCATTGTGCCGGGACACGGGGCCTGGTTCCCGGACACGGGGCCTGGTTCCCGGACACGGGGCTTGGTTCCCGGGACACGGGGCCTGGTTCCCGGGACACGGGGCTTGGTTCCCGGACAAGGGGCCATTGTGCCGGGACACGGGGCCTGGTTCCCGGACACGGGGCCTGGTTCCCGGACACGGGGCCTGGTTCCCGGGACACGGGGCCTGGTTCCCGGGACACGGGGCCTGGTTCCCGGACACGGGGCCTGGTTCCCGGGACACGGGGCCTGGTTCCGGGACACGGGGCCTGGTTCCGGGACACGGGGCCTGGTTCCCGGGACACGGGGCCTGGTTCCCGGGACACGGGGATTGGTCTCGGGTGCCGGGGCCATTTTGCCCGGCCTGGTTCCCGGACACGGGGCCATTGTGCCGGGACACGGGGCCTGGTGCCGGGGCCATTTTACCCGGACACGGGGCCGGGTGCCGGGCCATTTTTCCTGGTCGCGGGGCTTCTGGTGTCGGGCTCACGTTCCGGGTTCTGGTCCTTTTGTCAGATTGAGACTTAGTGGGCCGAACCCAAATGTTAGGTTTGATAGGCTATAAATATAAGCCATCACCTACTAACACTATCATGCCCCCCAGTTAGGTTTTAAAAATTAGGTTTTGAAGCCTAACTCTTCTGCTTTTCGGTAAGTTTATTTTTTTTTTTTTTTTTTTTTTTTTTTTTTTTTTTTTTGTTAGCCGGCATATAGTCGGCCTTTTGTGCCGGCGACGTGGATTTCACAGCCGGCATATAGCCGGCCTTTTGTGCCGGCGAAATTTTTTTTTTGTTAGCCGGCATATAGCCGGCCTTTTGTGCCGGCGACTTGGTTTTCACAGCCGGCATATAGCCGGCCTTTTGTGCCGGCGAAGAAATTTTTTTTTTTTTTTTTTTTTTTTTTTTTTTTTTTTTTTTTTTTTGTGTAACGGAGGCCCTCTCTTTTTTGTTTTTGGGAACAGGTGAGTTTTCTCGTTCCAATCAGAAGCGTCGTTTTTTGCGGGTAAGTTATTGTTGTTTTTTCCATCCTTGCAACTTGAGTCTTATATTTATCTTATTTGAATTGTATCAGTTTGTTATAATGGGTTCAAAAGCTGAAATGGTTTCCCGAAAAGAGAAAGAGGTTAGGAAATGCAGTAGTGGCATTAATGATGTTAAGTTAGCGGATTTAATAACTAGGTTTCCATGCCTTAGTTCCTTCAATCCTGTAGCGCCTACCATAGACCAACGTGCCACTGATCCTCCTTCAGGAAAAATTACTTTATACACTAACCTTCTTACCCATTCAAACCTTAGACTTCCATGTAGCTCCTTTTATATGAAAGTGCTAACTCACTACAAAATTGGATTTGCCCAAATGCATCCTGTAGGTGCTGCTAAGGTTATAATGTTTGAGATGTTGTTGGTTGGGATGAAAATTGCTTGTTCTGTAGATTTGTTTAGGCATTTTTATAAACTGTGTAAATCTAGAGACTGGTTTAGCCTAGAATAGAGAGAGAGAAGCAAAGAATGGAATCTGGTTGAGGATCCTCCCGATAGTCTTAAGAACTGGCGGTTTGACTTTATTTTCGTGGATAGATCGTTTATTAAGCTTTGGTCAAGTGCCCTTTTTAGCTGGCCATCTAAGATACCCAACGGAGTAAATGAACTCCCCGAGCTTTCCGTTCCTAAGGCGGAGGCATATGGACGCCTCCGCCGTATGTCTGTGAGGTATAGGATATGCCCCGAGGGGGTGCTGGCGATGGCTGGAATTATTAAGGATGTTGAAGAGGAGACGGTTCCCGTCATTGTGTCGAAGACATCAAAGAAACGTGGGTCTCTGTAAAATCCTTTTTTGTCTTTATTATTTCGCGAAGTTGATTGTCATTTATATCGTTTCTTTCTTGCAGTTATGGGGTTGCTAGATTTCTTAGTGGGGGATGAAGCATGTGAAGTAGAGGATCATCCGCCTGCCGTAGCTTGCCAGATGTACAAAGCAGCTGGTGTTGATGTCCCTGGTGTTTCTCCGACAGGAAGAGAGGGGCAGGGCCTGGAGGTTAGGCTTCCGCTTCCAGAGAATACTGAGGATGGAGATCTCGTAGTATCCCCTGCTGGTATTATTTCAAACCTTTTTTGGTCTATTTAAATAATAGCTATATATAACTGATGTTTTTTGTTTGTGTAGGTGATGATTTTGATCCCAATGGTTACATCCTTGAAGAGCAGGATTCTTCTCGTCAGAGACAAGGTACTTATGAGTTATGATTATTTTTCGCTGTGTGTAGTAACTAACTTGTCTTTCTTTTATGCAGTTGAGTTGGAGGATATTGGATCTGACGATGGTCATGAGCCATGCTTAGATGGTGCATCTGTGTTAGGAAAGAGGCCATTAATAAATGTTGAGGATTATGACCTTCCTACACCCAAATCGAAAAAAAATGTTGTTCCCTGCTTCTCCACTTCTTGGAACAAATCTTGTAAGGCGTTACGGGGGCCTTCAGATGGCGCCCCATGGATCTACTATCATGGCTCTTCCTGCTTGTGGCAATACTGTTCAGCCTTCTGCATTTGTTGGCACGCCATCTGGTCAACGTTTTGTGCCTGCCTGGTCATTTGTTGTGGGTGACAATGGACAAACTGTTGGATCTGTTAGGGATTTCATGGACAATGTTGTCCCACCTCAACTTGTTATGCAGTCAAAGTTGCAAGGAACTTCTGAATTATTGGATGATGCTGATATGAGCCTTTTTCATGGCTTTATGGGACATATACTTGCTAGGCAGCGTACATGTGAAGATCATGAAAAATTGAAAGTTGATTACTCGGATCTGAAGAAAGAGGTGGAAAGTTTGGCTGAGGTTAGGAAAGATCTGGAGGCCGAACGCGAGATTGTTTCCAGCCGGGACAAGGAGATTAGTGATCTTTCTGCCAAGATTTCCCACCTAGAGAAAGAGAGGGATGGATTGGTAAGGAGGGCGCAGGAGTATGAAGATATCCTGGCTGCAAAGGATAAGGAGTTGGCGACAGTGACCAAATCTTTAGAGGTTGAGAGACAGGTAGTTGAGTCTCAGCGCCAGCAACTTGATGTTGCCTTTCAGGGTAGAAAAGACCTTCTTGCTGCTTTTCCTGAGCTGTTCAAGCTATTACTTGATCATCCTGATGTGATGAATTTGATGTTGGAAGTTAATCGGGCTACTCATGCATTTGGCAAACATATTGTAGGGACCAAGTTGCGATCCGTTGCTGGTGATGCAGTTCTACCCTTTCTTGATCCTTTGGCGCAAAGTCAAATGCGAGGTGCTAATGCTTTGTTTGAAAAGAAAAATTTTCTTATCCTGGAGCGCATTGTCCAAGACTTGGATATTTCTATTGATGATCTTCTTGCTATTGTTACACCACCAGTGTCTATGCCACCAGTGTAGTGGTTGCTTTTTTTTTATGTTTGAATATTTTTCCCTTTCTGTTATGAATAGCAGCTTTATAAGCTTTATGGTTTGGATATTTTGCTTGACTCTATGAGTGGTTTCTTTTTAATAATAAATGTTTATCCGTTGGATATTTATCTTATTATTTGTTTGCTATTTAAGCATATTACATCAGTGATACATTATTTGGTTAACCGTTTATTTGTATTACTCGCGAGGTATGTCGCTTCCCTATGAGAAGTGCTTATCTTTTCTCAAGTAGATGAAAAGACGTGTTCGCATGTTTTGGCTTAGACATGAGTGTCTTATTTGGCCTTATGCTTGTGATGTTTGAACAATGTTCATAAAATAGAAAGATAATGCAGTGCATAATTGGGATAATATCAGACCAAACGTTTTATTATAAGGCATGGTATCCATGTCCTTGACAGAAAGTAAGATTAAATTTTGACAAAACAGGAAAACATAGAATAAAAATTTATCAGACCTTGATCTAGGTTTAGTCTATGTATGTCTGATCTTCAATCATAAGGATGTGACCTTCTGGCGGTCCCGGTCGTTCAGTATTCTCCCCCCTCTTTTGCCAGGCATACGTTTTCTGGGTTGGGGTCCTGTTGGTTTGTTTTCTGGCAGCTGGCACTAGGTGTTCCAACTTCCCTTCGTCCAGCGCCCTTCTTATCTCTCCTTTCAATTCCCGACAGGCATTGGTGTCATGTCCATGGTCCTCGTGAAATTCACAGTACCTGTTCATGTTTTTTGTACCAGACCTGTGTGCCATTTGTGGTGGAGGTTTAAAAGTAGAGCCTACACGCTCTGTCTGCAGGATCTCTTTCGGGGTCTTGTTGAGAAATGGCTCGGATGAAGTTTTGTCATAAGGGCTAAACCTTCGGTTGCCGCTGTTATCCCGTCTGTCATTTCGCCTATCTTCCCGCTGTTGGTCCTGTCTACCTGACGCTGACCCACCGTTCCAAAGCTTGTCCTTCTTTCCAGCCACCCCTCTTGCCAAAGAGACAGTCTCCCTTGATCTTAAGAAGTCATAGGCTCTATCTGTGGCTTCCTTGAAGGTGGCGGGAGTCCTTTTTGCAAGTTTTTCCTGCAACTGACCAGGCAAGAGGGAAAAGGTGAAACCTGAAATTTGTTGGCTCTCTGGCAAACCTGGGATCTTTTGGCATTCCTGTGTGTACCGCAGGATGAAGTCTCGCAAAGCTTCCCCTTCCTTCTGCCGGATTGAGTGGGCCTCCAGATGTGTCCTGCGTTGTTTCTTTTGCTGAAAGAATTGATACACAAACTTTGCCTTTAGATCAGCAAAGTCTCTAATGCTCCTTTCTGGAAGGCCAGCAAACCAATCTCTTGCAAACCCCTGCAATGTTCCTGGAAACATTTTACAGGCTACCGGGTCTACCCATTTTTCTGTCATGATGGCCTGCTCAAACAAGGCCATATGGTCGTCTGGATCCCTCGTGCCGTCATAAGTGCCTACAATGGAGGGGACTTTCTGCTTGTCTGGCATCGGATATCTTGACACCCAGTCACAAAATTTCGAACTTACTATTGATACAGGCATAATAGCTTCTCTTGTCATTTCTCCTTCTGCTAGTTGCTGCAACAGTCGTAATAACTCTGGATTGGGATTTTGAGGTGGCACCGGTGTCGGCGCGTTCTGCCTCAGGCGATCCGCCAACTGTGTCAACAGGACATCTGTTTCGGATTGTTGGGGGATTACCTGTGGTGGTGCTGGCTGCAGGGATGCCAATAGTTGAGCCAGGAGGTGATTAGATGAGGTTGGTGCCGGGACCGATGCTGCTCCTTGGATATTCTGAAATGTCCTTCTCTGTGTTCCCATGCTTGGGTCCTCTCCCGTTCCTTGAGTGCCGGGTTGGGATCCCGCCGAGGCAGGCTGCCTAGGGGCTTCAAAGCCATGAAGTTCTGGGACAGCCTGTCTAGAGGCTTCAGCGGCTTCTTCGTGCAGTGTTGAGGTACGAGACATGGGGATCTGAAAACTTGGCACGTTTGGGGTTGGTATGGCAGATGCACTAGCTCCGGACACCCTTGTAGAATACAAAGGTCCAGTGGTTGTTGATCGATACAGGCGGGCAGGACCTGAATCCCCTAGTGTCCAATCCTCCAAGGCGGAAAATCCGTGCCTGCCTGTCCTCCCCATAGGACCTCTTTCAAACACCATGTCTGTCTCCATGTCTGGTATGAATGGACTGGATGGAATAGGCAATGAAACAAATGCACGAGGTGACAAAACAGTCGTTGGTATCAGGGTGGTACTCCCTTCAGCTTGGGATGTGGTCACGACAGTCACTGGGGAAGGGGTTATAGTAGTCATTGGCGGTGGTGTTGTGGTAGTTACTTCTGGGACTGAGGAAATTATTGGTGAAGAGGTCATGTCTTCCATGATGAAAAAAGAAGCGAATTAAAGAAAAAATTGGTGAAAATCTGGAAATGAAGATAAAACACCGTTGCTAAAACGGGTCCCACGGATGGCGCCAATGTTAGAGCAAGAATCGACAGGCTCAGTAACTTGGGTTAGATTGATCACTCTCTTGGCCTCCTGCTCAAGCAGTGCAAACCTAGCAGACTCTTGGCGAGTCTAAGGTGGACAAGAGATTGATCGGAAAGGCTTGACGGAATATGGTTAAGTATTCCGGTCAGTGAGTATGTGAGGAAGATGATAAAGTTGTCCTCCAAAACGTGAAGTGTGGAGTATTTATACCCAACACTACCAGGTATTAACAACATATGACCATGATGACCCTTTATGACTCATCAATAGGATTCCAACGTGTATTAAAGATACATGTAACGTCAATATCATTATATGACCTTGTTAATGTCTTGACGGTTACGCTCAAGGATTAGGCTTGAGTGTCTGACTGGTAGGATGTCAGGAGCATGATACCTTGAGATGAATCCCAAGGCATGAGTGTTGGTTTGGAGGAATACGGTACTTATTAGATACAAGGTATAAGTATTGGCTCTGGAATGCCGGGCCAAAAGCATTAGTGACAGCCTAGGCGTAAGTGCTACCAAGTGCCGAACATCGGACCACGAGTGCCGGACGCCGGGCTATGAGTGCCGGACACCGGGTCATGGTGTCGGGACTAAACTCCCAGACACGGGGCCGGATTCCCGGACACGGGGCCGAGGCTCGGGTGTCGGGGCCAAATTCCCGGACACGGGTCTGGATTCCCGGACACGGGGCCATTTTTCCCGGACATGGGGCCTGGTCTCGGACACGGGGCCATTGTGCCGGGACACGGGGCCTGGTTCCCGGACACGGGGCTTGGTTCCCGGACACGGGGCCTGGTTCCCGGACACGGGGCCTGGTTCCCGGGACACGGGCCTGGTTCCCGAGACACGGGGTTTGGTTCCCGGACAAGGGGCCATTGTGCCGGGACACGGGGCCTGGTTCCCGGACACGGGGCCTGGTTCCCGGACACGGGGCCTGGTTCCCGGGACACGGGGCCTGGTTCCCGGACACGGGGCCTGGTTCCCGGGACACGGGGCCTGGTTCCCGGGACACGGGGCTTGGTCTCGGGTGCCGGGGCCATTTTGCCCGGCCTGGTTCCCGGACACGGGGCCTGGTGCCGGGGCCATTTTACCCGGACACGGGGCCGGGTGCCGGGCCAGTTTTCCTGGTCGCGGGGCTTCTGGTGTCGGGCTCACGTTCCGGGTTCTGGTCCTTTTGTCAGATTGAGACTTAGTGGGCCGAACCCAAATGTTAGGTTTGATGGGCTATAAATATAAGCCATCACCTACTAACACTATCATTAACACACACATAGCTGATTATTTCAAGTTCCAACAGCAGAACACTCCCAAACAATATATACAAAAATCGTTTTATTACGTCCGAATAAAATAAATTGTGATTGTTCAAAATCACTTAAATACTTCAAACTCTCATCCAAACAACCCTTAATCTGTTGGTTAGTGTATGTCCTAAACCAAATACCTATTGCTATATATGACAGATAAGGAACTTACATTTGACAAACAACTATGACATGGAACTTAATTGGATGAATATTAATTTAAGGTAAAATATATTGTTAAAAAAGAAAAACGAAAAAAGAGAAAGAAAAAAAAAGGCAGTTCGTATAATATTAAATAAAATTGGACCAGTTCGTATAATACTGGTTTCTTATTATGCGAACTGGTCGTGGACATATTTTGGGTATTTTTCAAACCTAAAATCAACTAAACCTCACAATTAACTAACCATATGGCATTTGGTATTCCTGAATAGCATTTATAACTAACAAAACATCACCAATTACAACAAATAGCGTTGTTGCCTAATTAACCTAAACCGCCGCCGCCTATATACCACAATTAAACTATTAAAACTTGTAAATTAATACCTAATTATCACGTCTAGGGTGCCCTTGATCCTTTTCTGTTGATTGATTGCCTTAAAATTGGTGTTTGATCGGTTAGTGTAAGAGAAAATGAGGTATGCGATATTGGGGGTTTTGGGGTTTGACCGATTTTGACTTGTTTATATGGTAGATGACGTCATCTTGTTAGCATATGCTAACTGATGACGTCACTCGCATAATTGTTTTTTTTTTTTTTTTTTAAACCACTTCGCACAGGTTAGTATATGCGAACACTACTTAGCATATGCGGAAATTGTGACATTTTATAAAAAATTTGGAAATTTTTGACATTTGTAAAATACTCCCGTCCTTTTTTGCTATTTTCGTAATTTTTCTAGATAAAAAAAGTAAAATGATTAATAAAGTTAATTTGTAGAATTACGTATTTTTATATTCTTTTCAACATATATCTATCTCTTCAAGGGTGTTGATAGTCCAAACATGAACTCTCCATCAATTCCGTTTCAATTCCCTGTTTTCTTAAATTCTCCAAAACCAACAAACAAATTCATCTTCTCTGCAACCCCCAAACCCCAAACACAAACCCTTAATTTCAACACATATCTAAAAAACAAAACAACCTTAATCCCAACTCAAAACAGAACCAAAACCATCCAACATTTAGCACATAAAACCAAACATGGAACCAAAATCGAAACCATTACTCAATTCAACCATCTACTTATGGGTTTAGTTTCAGAAAATGAACTTGATCTTGCATATAAACTTTACTCAAATTTACCCAATTTTGACTTTTCTCCAGATAGTTTGACTTTTTCAATCATAGTCAACTATCATTGCAGAAAAAGTCAACCAATTGAGGCTAAAAAGGTTTTAGAACATATGATTACAAATGGGTTTGACTTTGATTTTCATAAAGTCAAAACCTTTACTCAAGTTATTAACTCATTTTGCAAAAAAGGGCAATTGAAATTTGCATTTCAAGTTTTGGAAATGATGGGGAAAGTTGAATGTGAACCGAATATTAATACGTATAATTGTTTGTTGAAAGGGTTGTGTTACGTTGGTCGAGTTGAAGACGCGTATGAAATGTTGTTGGATATTAAGAAATGTTGTTTGAATGAAGCTGATATTTATAGCTATACCGCGGTGATGGACGGGTTTTGTAAAGTGGGGAGGACTGATGAGGCTTTGGAGTTGTTGAATGAAGCGATTGATATTGGATTAACTCCGAGTATAGTTACTTATAATACGATTTTTAATGGCTATTTTAAAGAAGGTAGACCTATGGAAGGTTTTGGGTTGTTGGAGCGTATGAAAGAGCGAGATTGTGATCCGGATTATGTTAGTTATAGTACATTGTTACATGGGTTGTTGCAATGGGGTGAGATTAGTGCGGGTGTTAGGGTTTATAATGAGATGGTTGATTTGGGATTTCGGGTTGACGAGAGGATGATCAACACTTTGTTAAGAGGAGTATGTAGGAGGTCTCGGAAGGAAAAAGAGTTGTTGAAAGATGCGTATAATATGTTTGATGAAATGTCTAAGAGAGGTTGTGATATTGACCCGTGTGCTTTTGAGTTGATGGTTGAGGCGTTTTGTAATGGGAATGAGATGGATAAGGCTTTTGTTAATTTGTCGGAGATGATTAACCTGGGGTTGTCTCCAAGAACATTTACATGGAACATTGTCGTTAAAGGGCTTTGTGTCGAGGGAAAGATTGAGAAAGCCATGTCCCTTTTGGTTTTGGTTTGCAGAGGAAGAAGTGAAATGCTTGATAGAGTTGCGTTTGATGTCTTGATTAATGAAATGAATCGACAAGGCATGGTTACAAATGCTGCTTCTGTATACTGCTTTGCACTAAAAAACGGAGTGATCCCGCTAAGGAAGCCTAGACGATGAATTGTATAATAATGATATAGTAGAAAGTAGAGTTTTAAGTTTATGTTTTTGACCCCTCTTTTTTTTGTTAAACTACCATAATTAATTTTCTGTTTGAAGCGTTCTTTTTATATATGCGAAAAAAAGAAAATACGCCTTGTAAGATAAAAGAAGTCGCTCAAATTATGATGGAACAAATAGTTTTGGTAATTCATATTACTGTTTGATAATCAATTATATAGTGTAGCTATAAAAACTGATTTAACTGATCCCTATATAATCAAAAGCGGATCGGTTAATCAAAATATGTTACTCTGTTTCTCATAAATATAAGTTGCTTTCTGAAGAGTACATTCATGATTCATACAATAGCTCGTTGACAACGAATTTACTAGCATTCGCTTCTAGAATGTAAAACTACAATAGAAACCCGTACAAAAAATTTCTACAGAAAACAGTTACAGAACTCGTTCCAGCAACTCATACTCGACTCACGTACTGACCAGTCCTTGTATCAACAACAATTACTTGATCTCTTTCTACAAATAAAGGAACATTCACAATAGCACCTGTTTCCACAGTGGCGGGTTTTGATCCACCTACGCACAATAACAAAAAAAATTCTAATTAAAATGTCGTTATGGATAGGCTTCTAATTTGCTAAATGTTGACCATACTAAGTAAATGGGTACCAATGGGGGTTGCAACAATTTCTAAAGTGTTAAATCCAATAAAGGGGGTCGTTCGGAAATTTGTTTTCAAAGTGAAATTATATAATTAGAATCCAATCATTAGTTGTCATAAAAATTCCACTTTTGGGGGAAGCTTCAAGTGAAAACCTATAGTGTGCTCATTATCATCGTTAACACCAGTGATACTAACGTTTCTTGACGTCACTTGAAAAGGGTTAGACATTTGATTAATAGGATAAAGGGGTAGTTATATTTAAATTACCTTGAGCCGTGTCACCTTTCAAACCAGGATCAACCTCGACTACTTTCACCCTAACCTGTATTGGGAGCTCAAAATCGATAACCTTCCCCTTCCAAAATAGCAAAATGCAATCCATGCCTTCTTTTAGCCATTTTGTCTTATCTCCCATGTCTGACTCGTTAAGACGGACTTCCTCATATGAAGTCTACAATATAACATTAATATCCCCAAATTAAAATAAGAACAAAGAATAAACTTTCTTATGGACATTGCAATGTTTTATCGCAAACGGGTAATTTAACAGATTTAGCTAAAAGAGGGAACATGTCAAAATCGGTTGAAGAGGTTAAAAGTTGTCTATTTTTAATGCATAGAAGCTCTTACATCATTTTAATTCAAAGATTCATATTATTTTTGTAATAAGAATACATTAATTATTTATAAAAAAATGAACAAAACGAGTCTGGCGCTCGACCCGACCTGCCCCGTCCCGTTTTTTACTTGCTACTAAACATTACCCATTTTAACACGATTCTCATTTCATTTAGGATAACAATGAGTGAGGACAAGAAAAATACTTGCGGACCCAAATCATAAAACAATTTCTTTTAGGATGACAATGGAAAATGTTACATGAATTTTTTTTGTATAATGAGATAACAAAACAATACCAAATCCATGAAAACAAATTGTACACCATCCTTATACGTGAACTGTTTTGTCTCTTTAGATATCTCTGCTTGTTCGATCTGACAAAATCATTATAAAATGATTAGGTCCTGCACTAATTAATTATTAATAAGCAGGATAATAAAAGTAAAAAATGTGTATCTTGAATTTTGCAACAAACATCGAACACATGACTTGCGCTTCTTGTCGAATTCTTAACATACTTGTGCCAACTTTGGTATTGATATGTATCCCTTTCACTTCAAAGAGTTCAAAAAACGCTGACCTTATGCAGTTTTTATATTTACCTTGCTTCCAGCTCGGAATGTTTTCTCAACAGAGTTTCCTGTGATTTGATTACGTAGTGTAGTCCTCACGTAAGCAGCACCTTTACCAGGCTTCACATGTAGAAACTCTGCACATCAAGCAACGCAACAACAATGGGATGAAAGTAAACGAAAAGAAGAAAGGGAAAACAAACTACAACTAAATCATAATTGAATCCCATTCCATTCCCTGCAAACAAACATGGGAAAGATTATAATTCTTTCTGATTTTTTATTTCATTTATCCAAAGATTATTATTCTTTTATAAAAAGTGTACTTAAATTTAAGGATATCTGATGCACACCAATATCAAAACTGTCCTATTTTTAATCTCAATATATAATGTGGGTCGAACAGTCAAATTCTATTAGAAAGTGTAAAAACCAGTCCTTCCTTAAAATCTAAATAGACATCATTTCCATTTTTATTTTCTTTTAGACAGTCTGGTAAAAATCCGATTCCGAGGGTGAGTAATCGTCGAGTACTCGAGACGAGCTGTTGAGTAATATCTGAGTAATCGCTAAATGAGGCCCCCCAACCAGTAGCGAGTTTGACATCCTTGTTTTTAGATAAATAAAAACATAGTGAAAAGTTGAAAGGGGGAAGTACCTATAACTTTCCAAGGAGTTCCATCTACCTCAATGTTGGAACCCACTTTAATATCATTACTTGAAAATGCATAAATTCCTGCACAATATTACTACTATTTGAATTCCCAAAAAAAAAAAAAAAAAAAAAAAAAAAAGTTATTGCTACTATTTGAATTCCTAAAAAAAAATGTCATAAATATTACTACTAAGGGGGTGTTTGTTTCGGCTTATGTAATGGGCTTACGAGGTTATGTAAATTTTGATAAGCTCATAAGCCCAATTTTTCCGGCGAGCTTATCAAGTTTAGCTTATCAGCTTAAATAAACCATAAGCTCAACTTGATAAGCTCATAAGCCGGAAAAATTGGGTATGAGGTTATCAAAACTTTCATAATCTAATAAGCCCGTTATATAATCCGAAACAAACACCCACTAAGAAAGAAAGAAATCTGTACTTGGAAATGAAGAACGGCGTGGAGAAAAGTTGATAGGATGAAAGAATTTGTTTGAAGAAAATGAAAATGAGAATGAAGAATGTGTTGGTACAACACTGGATGAGAATTTGAATCCCATCATACTACTCGCCATAAAATCACTCTAGCTTCGGATAAGGGTTTTTCTTTTCCTCGTTTTCTTGGTTTCTTTGTTTATGTTTTTTTTTTTTTACTACTAACTACTAAGGACCCTCTTATTTTGATTCATTGTTTGATAAACCCTCTTATTTAGAAAATTGCTATTCAAAACCTTGTACCTTAGAGGCCAATTTGTGTTGGACGTGAAACTTGATTTGAAAAATTAACATGTTAGGTCGTGTAATATTGACCTCTCAGCTAAACTTTGAAAATCGGATCGGACTTGAAACAGAAAAATAAAATTTACTGGTCGTACTGGTCAAACCGTCCAAATGAATATATATTATTCTTGATTCAGAAAATACAAAGTATAAAACATTTTAACTTACATATAATATAATTTCAAACAATATTAAATTTTAGTATAAATAATTCACAAAATTCAAAGTTATACAATCAAACACCAAAAGTTAATATAATAATTAAACAATAACAATAAAAACAATCAAAATTAAAAATGTTGTAAATAAAATTAAAATTAAATAAAATTTTAAGTCTCGAAATAAAAATAGCATAAACTATATTAAGCCTTTAAATCAATATCAAAATAAAATATAAATTAAACATATACTTTCTAAACCTTTAACAAATATGAGCATTTGCTGATATGGTAAGGCAAATACTAATATTTGTTCCGAGACAATGAATGTCGATTTATAAAAATGAGGTTAATTTAACTAAAATAAGTTAATTATGTTCCGAGACAATGTATGTCAATTTATAAAAATGAGGTCCTAAGGATAAATGCTTATCTATCTTTAATCTTTAATCCTTAATATATAATAAAAGAGAGGCTTTAAATGTCATATGGCGAAATAAGATCATTTGGATTGATTAACCTATTTGATTTTAGCCACTAGATCAGATTGATGATTTCATCAATATTATTTTCACTTTACACCCTCTGACAATACATAATTACATTTTATATTTCATTCCATCTACACATAAATAGATAATTCTAATTTACTTATAAATCGCTCAATTTAAACTATGATTTACCTTATTGTTATTCTAAAATCTCCTAATACAAAGTATCAAAACATGTGTATAAATGTAAAGGTGTATATGTTATTATAACTATAATCATGTGTAAACGTAAAGATTGCGTGTAAAATTGTGTTCACATAATAACTTAATATCTACATAAAAATAAAATTTACGATTCAATTTTTATCGTTATCCGCACTATCGCGGGACAATAATCTAGTAGAGTATAACAACTATTCTTCTAAGTAGTATTTATCGCTTAAAACTTCTAAAAGAAATTATGAACTCACACGTTTTTGAAAGATGTTATTTTCAGTTCATATCATTAAAATCCACAAGCATTTCATGCGATCTATATTAAAGCAAAACTTAGAGGCCCTAAAAGTTTAGAGGTCTTGAATGATCGTCAAATCATTCACCTTCAAAGATGGTTTGTATGTCGATTATGTATTAAATTATAACATATATCTAAAAATAATATGATATTATATACAATCAAACAAAATTGTTTTAGTATATGTCGAAAACAATTATTCGTTCTATTAAGGCAATAATTAAATAAATAAAAAGTAAAAAATAAATTATGTATTACAACAATACTACGTAATAATTAAGATCAAAACAACCCTAAAACTTAAAAAGGTAGGAGTTACAAATGAAAACCCAACAATCAAACGACAAACCCAAACATATTATACAACTAAAATGGTTTAGTCTATTTATGTTTTTGCACATATTTATATACCATATAGTATAAATACAAAAAAAATATTACAATTTTGAGACACTAAAATATAAGATCGACAAAAAGAATGTCATTGTGATAACATGTCATAAACATTACGAAACTCTTAATTTAATCTATTGAATACAATATAACAAAAGGATTAAGTGTTAAAATTTGGTTAACATGTCATTCAAAAATCTTCATATTATGAAAATCGAAAAATATAGTTATATAATTAAATTCATTTTAACAGTTGCATTTGATTAAGAAGTAATTGTATAAATGGGCAAACATTTAATTTATATTACCACTAGAACATATTTGGTCAATTATAAACATTAAAAAATGTCTACCAAATATTCAACTAAAAAGTCTTTAAAATAATTACTAATAACTCATTTGATTCCAATATATATATAAACAAATGCATTTAGGTCTAACAACATGACTTTGTCCATGTTATGAAATGTTAAACACATATTTACGATTGCTTTGAATTATATGGTTAACAATAAACTGATATTAATATTAACGAAATAATAGTATGCAATATATATCAAAGTAATCAAACTTGTGGCAACTTAAAATTGAATTAAATTTTTGTAAAACATAAAAGATATCAAATTCAAATCCTGTTGAAAAATTTAGCTGTTCAAATAGTCATTATCCAAAAAATATATATATTTAAAACTAAAATTACAAATATCTCTACATACTATAAAACATTTTGATGAAAAATCTTAATGTTAAAAAATTAAGTAGCAAAACTATAAAACGTTTAGATAAAAAAAAATTAATGTTGAAAAATTAAGTAGCAAAACCTCTAAACTACCCTTGATGCTCTTCATTAATTGTCACTAATTTGCCTATTCATTCATCTTCTACGATTAATATCTAAAAAGCCATTAATTTACATCAATTTTATACTAAAATTTATAAAAAAAAAGTTGGCGTAAAATTTAATATTTAATTATTTTAAACCTTCAAAATAACATATTTAATTAATTAAATCTAACAATCTATATATAGACACTAAAATATAATATTTACCTAACTAAATTTAATAATCTATAATACCCAATTTAAATCCAATATTTGTCATATAGATACAATAATTTTTTTTTCTATCAATTGAATGTTCTGATACCGTTGCATCGTGCAGGCATCCGACTACTAACAGTAATAAACTTAAAAGTAACATTACAATTAAACGTCTTACTAAATTAATGATTTATATTTATATCACAGAACAATTTATAGATAAACAAATTTTCAATATATTATATCATACAAATATTTATAAATGATCAAAGTATAAAGTCTAGTAACTAAACTATACAATTTGAGAAAATTATACAAGCACAAAATATGAAAACCATGAAAACAGATTACAAAAGAGGGATATGCGTTGATCACATTTATTTAAAATTACAAAAGAAGCAACAATTTAGATTATACTCATCATAATGATTTCATCTATTTCCTTACAATAAACCGAGCAACATGATGAGTGAGAGCAATCGTGATCGGAACCCTAATATGCATCAAAGCTCCATTACAAAGAAACGCCAACATGAACGCTCCACCATTCGACGTCACTAGCTCAGCCGTCCGATTTTTATGTTTGATCATTTCCTGTTTCGATGTTTTTAGTTGTAATTCTTCCTTGGAACCAAACATACCAATCTTTTGGAGATCGGACTCCATTTTCTTGAAACGGATTCAATATCAGCGTTGCTCTTGATTGCCACATATAATCCAGTGAAGCTGGTAAAGAAGACGGTTGTGTGTACCATGAGCGCTGCCTCACCATACTGTTTCAGTAGGCTAATGAATCGACCGCCGGCCATTCTTGAGTTGCTGAGTTGGTGATCGGAACAAAATTTGGACAAGTGTTTAGTATTAGGAAGAAGAAAAAGAGGTGAGCTAGAATGGTGAATTTATTTAAACAACGTATTAAACAAACTCTTTAAATAAATACCATGAACATCTTTGATAATTGATTAGTTTAATAATAATTAGAAAAGTCATAAAATATTATTTGTCGAAAAAAGTCACTAAATAAGTATTTATTTAATTAGTGAAACTAGTTAAGTGTTTAAATTTTGTTATTCAATGGACGATGATGTAGAACCCTTCATGTAATAATATGTAAAAAAGTCATATATTTATAGGATATAAATTGAATTATCCCATCTCTTAGACCAAATGCAAGTAGTTCAGTTCTATAAAATATAAGACCATAAAATATAGTTCAAATTTTTGTTCCAAAACTGCAAGACAAACTTTTTGATATTTTTTTGTTGAATTGTTTGACGCTAGTATTGAACCCATTTCAAAAAGATTATTTTAAATGTTATTGTTTATGAATTGACATTTTGAGTTATAAAAAGAATTATGCATTAATGGTTTATACTTCTTTGGACCATATAATTAAGTGGTTGTAAAAATATATGTTGAATGTGTAACGATTTCTAATAGTTTCTTATTCATCTCGTTTATATGTTTATTATATTATATGCGAGGTGGAGAAAACTCTTTTTTTCAATACTAAATTACACTCTTTTAAATTCTAAAATGAGTTTAACTTCATACAATATGTAAAATACAATCTTACTAATAAGGAATAGAGAAACATAATATGAAAATGTCTTCAAACTACATTCAAATGTAAAAATTGAAGGTACAAAAACCATACAAAAGAATTATTCAAACTACAATTTCTAATATATTCAAACTACACATATACTTCATTCATTAAGTAAAACTTCTCGGTAGACAATATTTAAGGTGTATACTCCATTTCGTTTAAGGTCTTTCACAGGATTAACTAATACCTTTGTATTTTCGCGTGATATCCCTCTTGACAAAGCCATATAAAGTTGCCCATGTGAAAACACTGAGTCTGGTAGATAAAGACCAACGTGTGGAATTGTTTGACCCTGAGCTTTATTGATTGTCATATGACGAAGCTAAGTCGAATGGGAAACTGTTTTTGCTTCACTTTAAACGGGAAATGTCATGTCTGATGGACATAGAGGAATTTTTGGCAAAATTACTCTTTTTCCAATATGTTGACCAACAACTATTTTTGCATCAATGACGTTGTGATGGAAACCTCTGCATATCAATTTTATACCATTACATAAACCATGTGATGGATCGATATTCCGTAATAGTATTACGAGGAATCCAATATCCGATCTAAGTTTATGAGGTGGAAAACCACTAACATATAGTGAGTTTATGTACTCCATCGGATAAAAGTTGTTATGATCATCTTCGGCTTCGTCAAAACTGTAGTAAACTTTTTCCTCCCCGTGAAAGTTGCCAATCATTTGATCATTAATCTCGTCAACACTCTCGTTTTTTGTTGATAAATTGCCCTAGAAATTATATAATCCGAAGAATATTCGTTGGTTTGCATTGAAGGGAAGATTGCATTGATCAAATCTTTTTTAGAGTTTTCTTTACTGGTGTAAGGAAATTGTCATGTCATCAGGTATGCGAATAAAGCTTCCTTCGATCGATTCTTCAGTTCCTTCTCCGATTTGTAAGAGAAAATCTGAAAACCATGGATCAGTGAGTACTCTCATATTTATGGTCAATCGCATTTTTTTAGTCAAAGACCAAAGATGAGACATTCGTAAACTGGAGTCTACAATCTGTACCATCTATAAAGAATCTATAAAGAACACCCCTAAAGAATTATTGTTTACGTGCCACATGATCTCGTCAAAAGCAATTTTTTGGTCGGAATTAAGTGAATCTTTGGCACACAATTGTTCAACTTCCACAACTATTGCATACTTCTCTTGTAGCTCACAAAAACCTATAGATTGTAAATTTACGTCCGCATGAATGTTGGGAAGATCGAAGTCAGTGAGATTTTTACCATATATTGAATAAAGACCCTTATGTCGGTAATAACCATATTTTGAACTGGCTAAAAACTTTCATAATATAACTTATGATCTTCAGATAGTAAGTCAAAATGGTCATTCCATGACTTGCGAACATCTCCAGGCTCACAAAAAATCATTATTGTCTCAAATAGCCTTCTAAGAGCACACGGAAACTGATAAAGAGAGGCTTCCGTGAGACACTACGACAAACTATCATCGTTCTCTATCAAGCCTATCTCAAAAGTTGCTTTTTGAGTTGTCATGTAGTTTACACCGTTCACAGTGCAAAGATGTTCAAAAGAAGTAGGCCCTTTAATATTGTCTAAAAGTAGGCGTAAGTAGTAGCGCTCTCCTTCAGCTGGATTAGCGGACACCAAATGGCCTCTTTGTGGCAGTCCAAAAAGAGGATTCCAACGACGTAACTTTCCATTCCACGTGAAATGTTTCGGAAAATCTTTATACAAATATTGTCTTGTCGTTTCATTCGTTCTATTCATCTCGAAAAAAGTAGTCAACATTGATCTTTTATCTCTCTCCCTATCAACAATTTCAGACATTATATCATTATCTTTAAATCTAAACAATTGTTTATTAAGACGATGAATTTGCAAGGTTAGGACAACACGATGGATATGAGAAAGAGAGAAGGAAAAAATCTATGATATTGCCTCAGGGGGTGAGACATAACGTGCATCTTGAAATCTCTTTATCCCATTAATAACAACCTCGGGCGCTTCTTGATCGATTTGGACAACTTGTTTGTCATGCCCTACGTAGACATAGTTGAATATATATTTCACGAATTTTATACTTGAGCACACCTCAACATGTATGTGGCAGTTGAACATCATTAACAGCCTTGGGTTATACGGGACAACCCATCTGTTATCAAAAGTTTTTCCTCGTACGTCTACTTTTATTCCGTTATCTCTCATTCGATAAAATTGATACGCATTTTCACCTTGAGTTGTTTGCTCATTAAATTTCCTAGGATAATGAAAACGACATTTTTTTGGATCACCCTCCATACAAGGAATATTCGTTCGTAAATGTCCACAAGGTCCATGAATCTTGTGTTTGACAACAATCTCGTGCATTTTGGGATGTTTTATCGGGTCAGGAACTTCGGCACACACGACCTTATCATAATGATCCGGATTGTTAATCTTGTGTTGCGACTTCATAATTGGGAGGTGCATGCGGCAAACCACGCTTTTGATATTCAATGACATAAACATATGCTTTAACTTCTCCGAGGATATTTTTATTGAAGAGTTATTCCTTAAGATCCTCTAACTTTGCACGAAACACCCTTGAAACAAGCTCCGGACGATCTTGTGCAGTTTGACGAACTTTTAATTTATCACGTATTTAAGGCGATTGAGGATTACACGTCATTGTAAGAAATAAATCGGGTTCCCCGTCATCTTGAACCACAGTCATGGCACCAAAAATCATCGTCGCATGTCACGAAGCCCTCCTATGAAATATGCAGGCAACACAATGTGTTGCCCGACCCTATTTGGTTGAACCTCTACGGCGTTGACGCAATCCACAACACCTTAGTACAAATTCGCTCTTATCTTTTCCTGGTTTCTTTCACAAAACTGTAAACCCGAAGTCTCAATCTTTATGTAAATATCTACCACAAACTGTTGTAGCAATCTCCCTCCAAATAAAAGTATGTTCTCAGTAGATCGGATTTGAAACTTATAACAATAGTATTCCCTCATGGCTATAGTTTTCCTTTAACTTCGCGTGTTAGCCTCTACATAATCGACATATATAAAGAAAAAACAATTAATTAATTACACTTAAATGTTAGGGTATTTATTACCTTTACTTAAATATTAAAAAATAGATAGGTATACGGTACCTTCCGTTTCTTCCTCATGTCATAAGGGTGTTTGTAATCTAATAGTTAGGTAGAATAGCCTATAAATAGTGGTGAAAGCAATGTAGAACGTGTGAGTTTGTTAGATCATTTACTCTGTAACAGACTTTCCCGTCAATTAAGGCTTTTAAATAATATCTCTCAAATCGTTGAAACCTTGTTCTTAATCTGTTTAGGTTTGATCAATAACATGTTATTCCGCTACTAGTTATTGAATCCTTACATAGATTGTGTGAGCTTTAAGGATTTTTAAGACCTGACATAATTGTTGTCAAATTTTGTGGCCGGAGGCTGAGATTGTCATCTTTCGTGAATTAACAGAGGTAAATGACGTTTTTACCCTCATGTGCCTAGCACATGATATTGGTTAACGTAATTTTTTAATGGTCGTTAGAATAAAGGATAGTCAGTGTTACACACTGAAAGATAAAAGACACTCTATGCAACTTTTAAACTTTCAGGACAAAATGTGTTGTTTTGGATAAACCACAAGTACAATATGTGTAATTTACTCTAGATAGATAGATAGATAGATATATTACATTTTAATAATAATAATGTAACATCCCAAATTTGAGTTAAGACTCTTTTTGTAATGAGTTTGGTCCATGGGGACCATATGTGGTTTAGTCTCAAACTTGAGGGTTAACCTTGGAAATTATGGAAGTATAAATAAGTTGAGTTAGTGGAGAAATGCAAATCTGCATGTTTGTGTGTGTGTGTTTCGGTGTAAAAAGAGAGGAGAGAGATAGTGAAGCAAAAGTCTCCATCAACCGAAAATCAAGTGTACGGGATTCGTTTGTGGATCATTTTTAAAACCGAAAGCACCATCGTGTTCCTGGAAACATAAGGAACGTTTTGGTGTAAGCAAAAGTTGGTTTCGTGGTGGTTCGTTTCGGGTCGTTTCGAAACCCGGTTCGAAAATGTAAGGTAAAATTCATAACTTTGGTACATTATTGTTTTACTAGTTATTTAGAGATGAATGGTATAAATTTTATTAAGTTTCGTTATGATTGTTAGAACCCAAAATTCGAGTTTGTATGTTTTGGATAACAAACGGGTCGGTTTGGGTTGAAATTTCAATAAAATAGAAAACAACAAGTGGCTGTTTTGTGAGGGCTGTAGAAGTCTCATAGTATATCCTATGGAGGTGTACGATATATCGTTTTAAAGGTGTGCATGTGTACTTTAACTCGTCTTTAGAATATTTAAGCTCATTTGACTTACAAACAGGTCAAAAACGCGAGTCAAAACAGCAATTTGGTGCTGATTTGTGCAGAATTTATGTTAGAAAAATGAGTTCTTATTGTGTAAAAAGTTTGTTAGTGAATTGTAGTCCTTCAAACTATAGATATATATTTTAGAAGTGTTATATAGTCTATACGAGTATGTTGAAAAGGGTAAGAGGTCGGCTCTATGGTTAAATGAGCGTTTGGCTAAATAAGCCTAAATCAGTAATAATGAGTTTTTACGATCTTATTAACGGGTATGTTATGATCAGGTTGATCGTGTTTGCATCGCTCGGGCGATTTCGTTTGTCGAGGACTGAGGTGAATACAATATCGTTTTAAAAACCGAGCTTTAAGACAAAAGATGTTTTTAAAGATGAGTTAACGTTTTAAAAGATGTAAAACGTTTTGGAAAGATGTAAATACGTTTTAAAAGATGAGAAGACGTATGATCGATTTAAGATGAACCATTTTAACAGGATAACGTAATCGTACTTTGATCGAGTAGTTGTAGCTACTCGTGTTTTATTGGTGTATAATGTGATGACATACATTTATAATATTTATTATTATTGTTGTACATTGAGATGACGTACATATTTGATTGTGGCCCTTGTTTTGTCTTAGCAATTGCTTATTGTTAATGTTTTATGCACTATATGTAGTATGACATAGTTTTGCATAAGAGGCCTGGGTTACGGGTGGTAGGTAGCTGCTCGTAGATAGATTGACCTAGTTTGACCGATTAGGTAGAAAAGTGCTAGCCTAAGAAAGTTGGTTACGGTGAATTCTAGACCTCCCTTGTACCACGCGGTACTGAGATGTAATCTCATACTGGAGTGATGTATGACCATTGAGATGAGGGTCAGCCGGATACATCACGTGGGAGTGGGGAGGTGTATAAGTTGACACACCGTGGAACCCTCCTTAACGACAACACATCGTATGCAACGTCGGAGTAGTGAAAGCCTACATCTCGGGTTATTATAGAGATTGGGAGTCGCGCCCCAATGCTTATAATAACATGCAGGAATGTGCGAGTAGCGAACGGGATTGTAGTCCCATGGGGCAAGAGATGGACCCCGCTTTAGAAAGATGATTGTTGGGCATAAGATGGACCCAAATTGTGATAGATGACGTTTGGACAAGAGATGGATCCAAAACGTAAGATATTGACTTTAGTGCGTAATTTGATTATGAGATGAGAATCATTTACATGTTCACTTTATTATTGTTTATTTATTGAATTGTAACATATCCGTCTGCGATGGGTGCGGGTATGGTTTGGGACTTTGAAGTAAAATATTTTATGAAATGTTTCATAGTCTTTACTAAGTTTATTGTCTCGCCAGCTTTGCTGATACTCTTTTCAAATGTGTCTTTTGCTCGTAGGGTGCTAGACGCTAGCCTGGTGAGGCGGGATTACTTGGGGTAGACGTTGTCCCCATTCGTATAGTTTTGTTATATGCTTTTGGCAAGCTTTTGATGTTGTAACTAAGTAACGTATGGTTTGTATGAAGGTGTTTAGGAACCGCTTTATTATGCATTATTATGTTTCCGCTGTGTAAAAGTCTTATAACTTAAAATGTTTTTGTAAAACGTGATTTTTGAAAACGATGACGTTACAAGTTGGTATCAGAGCCGGGGCCCGGACCGATGTACACAGCGAGGACGCTGTGTCCTGTAAGGGGGGAGGATTGTAATATCCGTCCCACATCGGTTGGAGAGGAGAACGAATCCTTCTTTATAAGGGGGTTGATACCTCTCCTAGTATGACGCGTTTTGGCACGGGCTCCGTGTCAGAAACAAATCCGTGCGCCGATGAGCAAAGCGGACAATATCACGCTACGGCTGTGCTTGGGCTGTTACAAATGGTATCAGAGCCGCGTTGCGAGTGAACTAAGCACAAAGACTAGTGCTCAGACTCGTACAAAAGACGCGGTTCGAATTTTTAAAACTTTGACCTAGGATGGGAAAAGGGTGTGTGACTGAGTGTTATGAGTTTACGTGTTACTTACCCTTGTTATTGTACGATTCGCTTAAGTTATCCTGTTTTGGTTATCGATCAAAGGATGAAAAACGTCTCGGGCGCCAATACTCATGAAAGGAGTAATGATAGAGGACCAAGATTCCGAGAGTACTCACCCCGAGGGGAGTGCATCGTCTATGCACAATGAGAATGAAGTCGCGAGTATTGCCAAGTATGAAAGGCAACTAGGATAATAGAGATCTGCACTAAGAGCAACAAGGTTGTTGGAAGATTTTCAGCAATCTATTTCGTTGATAAAAGCACCCGTAGCTAGGAGTATGAGCAACATCGATGTTGTACACAGCGAGGCTATGAAGGTCGAAATGAAAGATAATGCTTATTAAAGGCTTTTATTTATCAACCCCTCCGCGTTTTAAAAGAGGTGAAGATCCGTTAGTAGTTATTGATGGATCCATAAGATGAAGCAGGCATTAAGTATTGTTGTGTTTATGGAAGATCAGAAAGTTTGATATGCTATCCGCATGTATAATGGAGGGACATTGAATTGGTGAGACATTGGGTGTCTCAATGTATGAAGCTTGATTTCAGATAAGCTAATGTTGAAAAGAAAGAAGAAATTATAAATTTGGGATAAAGAATTTTATTGAGTGTAAAAGAAACTCTTCGTGATAATAAGGTTATTTCCGGAATTCTTATAGTTATTCTTTCTGTGTGAAGGTTTAGTTTGATTCTGGCGCAAATAGATCTTTTGTATCTTCTAAATTTTGTGCATAGTTTGTTATACCTCATAGTTCGTTGGAAATTGCTTAGAGGTAGATATAGCGGTAGAAAAATATGCTATGATATGTGAAAAGTTATATAATTGCTCAATTGATATTGAGGGAATGATATTTTCTGTATCACTGATTCTAGTGGACATCAGTGGATTTGATGTAGTAAGTAGTATGGATTGTTTATCCACAAATTGTCCGAAATTACTCGTTATAAGAAGTTAGTAAGTATACCTCTTGCGGCTATAAAGTTTGTTTATGCTCATGGCGAGAAAAGTATTGGAGAATTAGTAATGATCTCACAGTTTAAAGCGAGAAAATGTTTATAAAAAAAGATGCGTAACAATTTTTAGCTTTTGCTAAAAAAGAATCCTAAGAAGTTGTGAATTTAGAAGATATTAATGTAGTTCGAGAATATCCATATGTTTTTCCGAGTGAGTTTCCAAGATTGCCTTCTGCGAGAGAGTTAAAGCTTAAGGTTGATCTAGTTCCCGATGCGAAGCCCATAGCGAAAAAAAAAAAACCTTATTGTTTAGCTCCGTCAGAGATGAAAGAGATGTGGAAACGGCTATATGAATTACTCGAGAAAGGGTTTCATTAGACCGAGTTCGTTGCCGTGGGGCGCGTTAGTGTTGTTTGTAAAGAAAAAGGATGGTACAATGAGAATGTGTATAGATTACACAAAAAAATTGATCAAGAGTACTATAAAGAATAAGTATCCGTTGGCTAGGTTAGATGATTTGTTCGATCAGTTGCAGGGAGCAAGTTATTTCTCTAAGATCGATTTATGATCCGGTTGCCAATGTTGGAGTAGCGGAACCGGATGTTCCTAAGACAACTTTTAGGACTAGATATGGTCATTACGAGTTTCTAGTAATGCCGTTGGGTTTGACCAATGCTCCTGCGGTATTTATGGATTTGATGAATCGAGTTTGTCGTCCTTTCTTGGACAAGTCGGTGATCGTATTTATAGATGATGTATTGATTTATTCAAAAAATGTGGAGGATCATCGTCGTCATTTGGTAGAGTTGTTGAAAAAAACGCTTCGGACCGAAAAGTAGTATGCTAAGTTCTCTAACAGCGAGTTTTGGTTGCGTGAGATTTAGTTCTTAGACATGTGATCGAAGAGAATAATATTAATGTTGATTCAACTAATGTTGAGGCTGTTAGAAATTGGGAGTCCCCTAAGACGCCGATAAAGACTCGTAGTTTCTTGGGTTTAGCCGGTTATTACAGGAGATTTGTTAAGGATTTATCGAAGATCGCGTCTTCTTTGACTAAGTTGACCAAAAAGTCGGAACCGTATGTTTGGACGGAGAATCGGGATGAGACGTTTAAGAAATTAAAGGATTTTTTATGTGAGACACCTATTCTCACATTGCCTGAAGGAAATGAGGATTTTGTAGTTTATTGTGATGCATCGTTATCGGGTTTAGGTTGTGTCCTTATGCAAAGGGGAAAGGTAATAGTTTACGCTTCTAGATAGTTAAATGATACAGAGAAGAATTACCACGTGCACGATTTGGAATTAGCGGTAGTGGTTCATGCACTTAAGATTTGGCGTCATGATTTACACGGTAGCAAGCGTACAATATTTAAAGATCATAAGAGTTTGCAATATATTCAAAACCAGAAGGAATTGAATATGCGTCAGCGGATATGGATCGAGTTATTGATTGATTATGATTGTGATATTAGTTATCATCCGGGGAAGGCTAATGTAGTAGCCGATGCGTTAAGTCGGAAGGAACCAAGATCTTCTTATCTGAAGTCCATGAGTTTAGTTGTAGTTTCGAATTTCGTTGATCAAGTTCGATTAGCTCAGATCGAAGATTTGAAAGAGGAAAATCTAGGAGAGGAAGGATTTTTTTTAAGTACCCTTTAGAGTTTAAGGAGAATCCGCAAGGACTAAAGATCATTAGGATAGGATTTGGATTCCTAAGTTCGGTGATGTTAAGAAATTGTTGCTTGAAGATTCGCATGGATCTAAGTATTCGATTCATCCGTGTAGTAATAAAATGAAACGTGATTTGAGACCTCGTTATTGGTGGCCTAATATGAAGATTGAGATCACAGACTTCGTGGAGAGATGTTTGGTTTGTGCTCAGGTTAAGGCGGAACATCAGAAAACCGAATGGAGAAATGAAATAGTTAGAGATTCCTGAGTGGAAATGGGATCATGTTACTATGGATTTCGTGACTAAATTGCCCAAGACGGTAAGAGGTAAGGATATGATTTGGGCAATAGTCGATCGTTTGACTAAGAGCGTGCCATTTATAGCAGCTAAGGAGAATGAGAAACTGGAAAAGTTAGCGGATTTGTATATTCGTGAGATTGTTTCGCGCCACGGGATTCCGTTATCTATTGTATCCTATCGGGATAGTAGATTCACTTCAAGGTTTCGGAGATGACTGCAAGAAGAGTTAGGGTCGAGAGTGCATACGGCGTATCATCCTCGGACCGACGGTCAGAGCGAGAGGACTATCCAGACTTTAGAGGATATGCTCGGGGCATGCGTTATCGAGTTTGGTGGCAATTGGGATTCACATTTACCGATAGTGGAATTTGCTTATAACAATTCCTATCATTCGATCATTAAGATGGCTCCTTTTAAGATGTCGAACTCCTACTTGGTTAGAATCGGGAGAAAAGTAGTTTTCGGGTCCTGAGATTGTGCAGTTAACGGCAGATAAAGTTGCAATAGCTCGAGAGCGACAAAAGAAGTATTCTGATCAGAAACACCGACCCAAGTCCCCAAGTCATTTGAGGTTGGTGAGAAAGTTATGTTGAAAGTGTCGCCTTGGGAAAGGATTATTCGTTTCCTAAAACGAGGAAAGTTGGGTCCTCGATTAATTGGTCCTTTTGAGGTTCTATAAAGGGTTGGTGATCAAGCGTATAAGTTACGATTACATTCGGAATTAGATGGAATTCACAATGTGTTTCATGAGAGTTATCTTCAGAAGTGCTTATCCGAGGAGCCAAGTATCATTCCGTTAGAGGAATTGAAAATTTACGATGATAGGAAGTTAATTGAGGAACCAATGGAGATTCTAGATCGAGTAACTAGACAGTTAAGGAAGAGAAGAGTTAAGCTGATTAAAGTTTTATGAAAGAACAAATGCGGTGCGGAAACGACTTGGGAAGTTGAAAGTAAAATGAGGGATCGTTATCCTCATTTGTTTGAAGCTTGATTCCGGGACGGAATCAATTTAAGAGGGGGAGAATTGTAACATCCCAAATTTGAGTTAAGACTCTTTTTGTAATGAGTTTGGTCCATGGGGACCATATGTGGTTTAGTCTCAAACTTGAGGGTTAACCTTGGAAATTATGGAAGTATAAATAAGTTGAGTTAGTGGAGAAATGCAAATCTGCATGTTTGTGTGTGTGTGTTTCGGTGTAAAAAGAGAGGAGAGAGATAGTGAAGCAAAAGTCTCCATCAACCGAAAATCAAGTGTACGAGATTCGTTTGTGGATCATTTTTAAAACCGAAAGCACCATCGTGTTCCTGGAAACATCGTTTTGGTGTAAGCAAAAGTTGGTTTCGTGGTGGTTCGTTTCGGGTCGTTTCGAAACCCGGTTCGAAAATGTAAGGTAAAATTCATAACTTTGGTACATTATTGTTTTACTAGTTATTTAGAGATGAATGGTATAAATTTTATTAAGTTTCGTTATGATTGTTAGAACCCAAAATTCGAGTTTGTATGTTTTGGATAACAAACGGGTCGGTTTGGGTTGAAATTTCAATAAAATAGAAAACAACAAGTGGCTGTTTTGTGAGGGCTGTAGAAGTCTCATAGTATATCCTATGGAGGTGTACGATATATCGTTTTAAAGGTGTGCATGTGTACTTTAACTCGTCTTTAGAATATTTAAGCTCATTTGACTTACAAACAGGTCAAAAACGCGAGTCAAAACAGCAATTTGGTGCTGATTTGTGCAGAATTTATGTTAGAAAAATGAGTTCTTATTGTGTAAAAAGTTTGTTAGTGAATTGTAGTCCTTCAAACTATAGATATATATTTTAGAAGTGTTATATAGTCTATACGAGTATGTTGAAAAGGGTAAGAGGTCGGCTCTATGGTTAAATGAGCGTTTGGCTAAATAAGCCTAAATCAGTAATAATGAGTTTTTACGATCTTATTAACGGGTATGTTATGATCAGGTTGATCGTGTTTGCATCGCTCGGGCGATTTCGTTTGTCGAGGACTGAGGTGAGTACAATATCGTTTTAAAAACCGAGCTTTAAGACAAAAGATGTTTTTAAAGATGAGTTAACGTTTTAAAAGATGTAAAACGTTTTGGAAAGATGGAAATACGTTTTAAAAGATGAGAAGACGTATGATCGATTTAAGATGAACCATTTTAACAGGATAACGTAATCGTACTTTGATCGAGTAGTTGTAGCTACTCGTGTTTTATTGGTGTATAATGTGATGACATACATTTATAATATTTATTATTATTGTTGTACATTGAGATGACGTACATATTTGATTGTGGCCCTTGTTTTGTCTTGCACTTGCTTATTGTTATTGTTTTATGCACTATATGTAGTATGACATAGTTTTGCATAAGAGGCCTGGGTTACGGGTGGTAGGTAGCTGCTCGTAGATAGATTGACCTAGTTTGACCGACTAGGTAGAAAAGTGCTAGCCTAAGAAAGTTGGTTACGGGGAATTCTAGACCTCCCTTGTACCACGCGGTACTGAGATGTAATCTCATACTGGAGTGATGTATGACCATTGAGATGAGGGTCAGCCGGATACATCACGTGGGAGTGGGGAGGTGTATAAGTTGACACACCGTGGAACCCTCCTTAACGACAACACATCGTATGCAACGTCTGTGACAACCGTCAAAATTCCTGGTACTTGTTCAGTCGCTATCGGTTCAAATCATTAGTCACTCGTTTATCGTATTCGCCTTGTTCTAGTTCGTAACTGTTGAGTCTGTACTCTGTCGGAATTAATGTCGGAATATCTTCCGGAATCAATTTTATAAGTCCTAATACCAATCACATATTGAACTTCCCTAAGTTCATACCTAATCATAATTAAGAACTTTCAATTAACAAAAAGGTCCAACGAAGCAATAACGTAAAAACGAAGAATCTGAAAACACTGAAAATGGCCCGGTGCGCCGCACCCCTTGGTGTGGTGCGCAGCACCTCCCACCAGATTTCAAAATATTTTCAAGTTTGGTCCCTGCCTCGTTTTTACACAAAAATTAACCAATACAAAACGGGATTAGCCACTTCATTACTGCTTTTTGACAGTCCCAACTCTATCATTATTACCCTACTCTTTATTCATTTTCATTTTTCATTTTAGAAAATTAAAAACACACACACATTATCACTTTCTCTCATTTCTCTCTAAACTCTCTCAAAAATCCCTCAAGCGTTCTTCATTTCCAGAAAACTTACACCATCAAAACAACATTACAACCCATACAAATCGTCCAAACCATTTGGAAAAGCAAGAGGTGCCATTTATTCCGAAAAAGGACCAAGTTTAAGATTTTTGAAGCTCAAATCCGACCAAAAAACATCATCCACTCGATTTCTTTCGGTAGATTACTTCCCTTTTTCTGGTTTTACTTAAATAATCGATTGCATGTAAGATCTAACGGTTGAAAATGTATTTTTATACAAATCTTTGACTTTTATGGTCAAAAACGTTTTTAATCGAAATACACTCTAAATCCACGAATCTGTGAACAAGAGCTCTTTAGAAACTGTTAAAATGATGTTTTAAAGGATGTTTACTAATTGCATGTTAGATCTAAACAATAAAAACGAGTTTTTATAAAGATTTTTACCACTTCCTCTTCAAAAACGATTTTTACCTAAACGATACTTAGATCTATGTTTTTGTGGATAAAAGTTGTTTAGAAACCATAATAATGATGTTTTATAAGTTACCCACCGGTTGCATGTTGAAATCCTTGTATCACAAAACGTTTTTAGCAAGAAAAACGCCAAACGGGAAAGCAACAGCAGCTAGGTGCGCCGCATAGGCTCAGGTGCGCAGCACCGAGCTGCTGTTCTTCCGAAAAATCGTCTTTTGGTCCGTTTTAAATTGGTACACACATTCTGGACTTTTACAAATATTATTATAAGACTGAGATGAGCAAAACTAATAATAATAATGACTTGTATTGGACTTTTTGGATTTATTTGACTTGTGGTGAAGTTATTTTGTGTATATGTATGTTTTGTGAGCGGAAATGATTGTAGGTTTTGGACATGAAATTTGGGCGCGGAAGCGCTGCCCAAATTTCGTTAGAAAACCTAAATCATTTCAGTAACCAAAACATGTGTATCATAATAATAACTTTGACTTTGAACTTTCAAACTAAAAATAAACGTTAACCGCTTCGGACCAATTTTTGAGACAATTTGACTTCAACACACAATCATAAACAAAAGTTACCTAATCTTATATAAAGGACCAAATAAGACATTAACTTTTGAACAATCTTGGTATTCCTAGGCACTCCGTGATTCCCGACTCCATTCTCCGATCGATTCCGAGTTCATTCTCTTCGCAAACCGTGAGTTACACCCCTCCTTACTTTTACATTTTAAGTACTCTTTTGGGGGAAACATGAGATCAAAATTGTTTTGTTTCTGAACTATGGCATTATGTGAAATCG
>CAJVGC010000508.1:20604567-20678150 GCA_910822075.1 Senecio squalidus
AGTGGAGAAATGCAAATCTGCATGTTTGTGTGTGTGTGTTTCGGTGTAAAAAGAGAGGAGAGAGATAGTGAAGCAAAAGTCTCCATCAACCGAAAATCAAGTGTACGAGATTCGTTTGTGGATCATTTTTAAAACCGAAAGCACCATCGTGTTCCTGGAAACATAAGGAACGTTTTGGTGTAAGCAAAAGTTGGTTTCGTGGTGGTTCGTTTCGGGTCGTTTCGAAACCCGGTTCGAAAATGTAAGGTAAAATTCATAACTTTGGTACATTATTGTTTTACTAGTTATTTAGAGATGAATGGTATAAATTTTATTAAGTTTCGTTATGATTGTTAGAACCCAAAATTCGAGTTTGTATGTTTTGGATAACAAACGGGTCGGTTTGGGTTGAAATTTCAATAAAATAGAAAACAACAAGTGGCTGTTTTGTGAGGGCTGTAGAAGTCTCATAGTATATCCTATGGAGGTGTACGATATATCGTTTTAAAGGTGTGCATGTGTACTTTAACTCGTCTTTAGAATATTTAAGCTCATTTGACTTACAAACAGGTCAAAAACGCGAGTCAAAACAGCAATTTGGTGCTGATTTGTGCAGAATTTATGTTAGAAAAATGAGTTCTTATTGTGTAAAAAGTTTGTTAGTGAATTGTAGTCCTTCAAACTATAGATATATATTTTAGAAGTGTTATATAGTCTATACGAGTATGTTGAAAAGGGTAAGAGGTCGGCTCTATGGTTAAATGAGCGTTTGGCTAAATAAGCCTAAATCAGTAATAATGAGTTTTTACGATCTTATTAACGGGTATGTTATGATCAGGTTGATCGTGTTTGCATCGCTCGGGCGATTTCGTTTGTCGAGGACTGAGGTGAGTACAATATCGTTTTAAAAACCGAGCTTTAAGACAAAAGATGTTTTTAAAGATGAGTTAACGTTTTAAAAGATGTAAAACGTTTTGGAAAGATGGAAATACGTTTTAAAAGATGAGAAGACGTATGATCGATTTAAGATGAACCATTTTAACAGGATAACGTAATCGTACTTTGATCGAGTAGTTGTAGCTACTCGTGTTTTATTGGTGTATAATGTGATGACATACATTTATAATATTTATTATTATTGTTGTACATTGAGATGACGTACATATTTGATTGTGGCCCTTGTTTTGTCTTAGCAATTGCTTATTGTTATTGTTTTATGCACTATATGTAGTATGACATAGTTTTGCATAAGAGGCCTGGGTTACGGGTGGTAGGTAGCTGCTCGTAGATAGATTGACCTAGTTTGACCGACTAGGTAGAAAAGTGCTAGCCTAAGAAAGTTGGTTACGGGGAATTCTAGACCTCCCTTGTACCACGCGGTACTGAGATGTAATCTCATACTGGAGTGATGTATGACCATTGAGATGAGGGTCAGCCGGATACATCACGTGGGAGTGGGGAGGTGTATAAGTTGACACACCGTGGAACCCTCCTTAACGACAACACATCGTATGCAACGTCTGTGACAACCGTCAAAATTCCTGGTACTTGTTCAGTCGCTATCGGTTCAAATCATTAGTCACTCGTTTATCGTATTCGCCTTGTTCTAGTTCGTAACTGTTGAGTCTGTACTCTGTCGGAATTAATGTCGGAATATCTTCCGGAATCAATTTTATAAGTCCTAATACCAAGAAAACACATATTGAACTTCCCTAAGTTCATACCTAATCATAATTAAGAACTTTCAATTAACAAAAAGGTCCAACGAAGCAATAACGTAAAAACGAAGAATCTGAAAACACTGAAAATGGCCCGGTGCGCCGCACCCCTTGGTGTGGTGCGCAGCACCTCCCACCAGATTTCAAAATATTTTCAAGTTTGGTCCCTGCCTCGTTTTTACACAAAAATTAACCAATACAAAACGGGATTAGCCACTTCATTACTGCTTTTTGACAGTCCCAACTCTATCATTATTACCCTACTCTTTATTCATTTTCATTTTTCATTTTAGAAAATTAAAAACACACACACATTATCACTTTCTCTCATTTCTCTCTAAACTCTCTCAAAAATCCCTCAAGCGTTCTTCATTTCCAGAAAACTTACACCATCAAAACAACATTACAACCCATACAAATCGTCCAAACCATTTGGAAAAGCAAGAGGTGCCATTTATTCCGAAAAAGGACCAAGTTTGTAAAGATTTTTGAAGCTCAAATCCGACCAAAAACATCATCCACTCGATTTCTTTCGGTAGATTACTTCCCTTTTTCTGGTTTTACTTAAATAATCGATTGCATGTAAGATCTAACGGTTGAAAATGTATTTTTATACAAATCTTTGACTTTTATGGTCAAAAACGTTTTTAATCGAAATACACTCTAAATCCACGAATCTGTGAACAAGAGCTCTTTAGAAACTGTTAAAATGATGTTTTAAAGGATGTTTACTAATTGCATGTTAGATCTAAACAATAAAAACGAGTTTTTATAAAGATTTTTACCACTTCCTCTTCAAAAACGATTTTTACCTAAACGATACTTAGATCTATGTTTTTGTGGATAAAAGTTGTTTAGAAACCATAATAATGATGTTTTATAAGTTACCCACCGGTTGCATGTTGAAATCCTTGTATCACAAAACGTTTTTAGCAAGAAAAACGCCAAACGGGAAAGCAACAGCAGCTAGGTGCGCCGCACCTAGGCTCAGGTGCGCAGCACCGAGCTGCTGTTCTTCCGAAAAATCGTCTTTTGGTCCGTTTTAAATTGGTACACACATTCTGGACTTTTACAAATATTATTATAAGACTGAGATGAGCAAAACTAATAATAATAATGACTTGTATTGGACTTTTTGGATTTATTTGACTTGTGGTGAAGTTATTTTGTGTATATGTATGTTTTGTGAGCGGAAATGATTGTAGGTTTTGGACATGAAATTTGGGCGCGGAAGCGCTGCCCAAATTTCGTTAGAAAACCTAAATCATTTCAGTAACCAAAACATGTGTATCATAATAATAACTTTGACTTTGAACTTTCAAACTAAAAATAAACGTTAACCGCTTCGGACCAATTTTTGAGACAATTTGACTTCAACACACAATCATAAACAAAAGTTACCTAATCTTATATAAAGGACCAAATAAGACATTAACTTTTGAACAATCTTGGTATTCCTAGGCACTCCGTGATTCCCGACTCCATTCTCCGATCGATTCCGAGTTCATTCTCTTCGCAAACCGTGAGTTACACCCCTCCTTACTTTTACATTTTAAGTACTCTTTTGGGGGAAACATGAGATCAAAATTGTTTTGTTTCTGAACTATGGCATTATGTGAAATCGCTTATCAACTATTTTTGACTTTTGGTACTTATCGGACTAATTTGACTTTTGGACTTATAAAACTATTTTGACTCTCGAACTATTCAAACTATTGTGAAATTAAAACTATTTCAACCAACTTTGACTTTTGAATATTAAACTTTGACTTTTATACTTTTGAAACCATTTGATCGACTCACTATTTTTGGAAACCTTTTCGATTCTCTCGAACTACCCTTCTATTTATGGAAACTTTTGAACTAAATAAACTGCTCTGGAACTCTCTTTTGTATGAACTGTTTGAACTAATATGCGTAAACAACATCAACTGTTCGGATTGGCTTACCTTAGACTCCCTAGGTTTGCCTTTTTGGATACTTGAATAGACATTGATAGCTTAGTTGTATTTAAGTACTAAACCCGAAGTGAGAATATAACGCCGTAAGTGCAACAAAAGATTTTACAAATTGGATCGACTCAAGTCCCACGATTTTTCTCTGACTACTATACACACTATTAGCGTAAGCCGTTAGCATATATTATGGGTATCGATACTTAGGAGAGGTCACTCCTTGCCAATGGGTAGCGACCAAGGTACATATTGCTATGTCCTCGCGGACTCTGACTGTAGACTCGATTAGTGGGCAGTTCTTGACTAGAATCGGATTAGTGTGTAGCCTAAATCTTACGTATATTAAGCTTAGCGGTTGGTACAACTTGAGGATCATAGGTCTATATTACGCATTTACTTACCTCCTGTCTTGCACATGTGGATTAATCCACCGCTGAGGTAATGACCACGACCCCGTTCTCTCGCTACACTATTTGACTTTGTGTCTAACTTAAACTTATTTCGGTCAACTTGAACCAACTTTTAATACTTACTTAAATTTATTCTAAAGTACTTGAAATTGTCTTGAATTTGGGTCATTCTTGAATTTTAAGCACTTAAATTTAATTAAGTTACTCTCGAATTTTAAGTATCTGATCTTATCTTGAAATTCTTTGACTCTGAACTCTTTAATTGAACTTTTTCTCCAAATCATAAACTGTAACTCACTCACTACGTTTTCGTAGTTGACACTTTATCTCATGTTTCAGGAATTAAGCGTAAGTTATGAAGTGCATTGCTCGGGCGGGTCAAGTTCATTGTGTGAAGTGTACTTGGGAAAAAGACCTTATTTTGGGAATTTTATTTAAAACACTTTGATTATGTACTGTGGTTTTACATTGAACTTGGTTGTATCTTTGACTTGTACTCTTTTTAATTTAAATCTTAATGACTCGAACCGTTATTTTAGTGTAACCCGTGAAATGATTCTTTGCTCTTCACATTCCGTGTTTCCGCTTTAGCGGGGTGTGACAGACTTGGTATCAGAGCACGGGTTATAGTGAAAACGGTTTTAAAATCTTTTCAAAAAGTTTGCGAAACCAAAACTATAACCAAGGCTTTTCAGAAAAACGTCATTTTCGGGTTCAAACTTTAGTATGCTATTTTCCACAATTGCATAATTAACTTTTTCAACTATGCGTGACTTGATCAACCACCCGTAGTTCAAAATGAATTATGCAAGAACGGAAAATGAAAGGCTATCGTTAAACGGTTTTTGAGTCCATAAATTCCCGGTCTTGTCAATTCCCGACACTCACATGATTGACCCGTGCATGCATTTTACTTACGTTTTTCCTATTCTTAGTTTCCCCGTACTTATGTAACTCTCTATTCGCAGGTACGTCATGTCTCAGTCCTCGAACTCTCGATCCCTCCCCCGAGCCGCCTCTTCCTCTCACGAACCTTCTGAGGGCCACACCGCATCCGAGAGTCAGCGTCACCAGGCGACTGACCCAACGGAAGACACCTCCCAGACCATCAGCAGCAGCCACGGGTCCAGCCCAAGGTCGGTAATCCCACCTCCTAGACTGGTGCCCGCTGCCGTACCACAGCCCCGAGGACCAAGTGCTGGAGCACCTATGCATCCACAGTCGGGCCCATTCCGACCCGCGCCTCCCCAGTCTTTCTTGGACCCCTACGATCCCGCTTTTCGCACTCCGATATCGGAGCGTTACGCATGGGATCGTCAGTTCATTGAGGAAAGACGGCGTGCGCAGGAGTCCGGACCCTCCCGACCCATGATGCCATCTACTCACCAGCCTCTTCCCCCGGACGCCTTCCTCAACTTACACCGCCAAGTTCGTGGACTTGCCGAGGAAGCCCAGGAGCAGGGCCTTCTTTTATTTGAAGTCTCCGATGCTGCAAATGAGCTAGCACAGCAGTCCCGGCGGATCATACTAACGGCTCAGGCCACCGCCCGGACCGTCCAGTGCCTCGTCAGAGCCTGCACAGTTATGGGAGCACTTGTCGTAGCTCTCGCCGCCATGATGTTCTTGGAAGAACGTTATTAGGCATACTTTCCTTTTTATTGTACTGTACCGGCTTAGTCGTAATTTTCCCATTGTACACGACTTAAGCCACTACTTGTTATTCCTCTATGTATTGCACTTGTACGTTTCTCTCAGTGAATTTGTCATGTGTACCGAAACTCCTTGTTATTAATGAAAATTCTATCTTTTATCATTTGATTTATCGTGCCTTGTGAACTTTGTACTTGTTGTGAACACTATGGATCTATCCTAAGTAATAATCTTGCGTGAACTACCTGATCATTCGTGTTAATCTCGTACTATGACTATCTATGATCACTTGAATCGTAATTCTTATCATATCTCATCCGCGCGTTCTAAACCCAACCTGAATTCTTTCTGTTGCAGAATCATGGCACCCCCGCACTTGAGCGCTAGTGACCTCGCTGAACAAATCATCGCCCAGATGAACGCAGCAATACCTGACTTGATTGCCCAGGTGATCGCCGGAGTGAGCGACGGGATCTTCAGAGGCGATAACCCCGACACCTTTTGCTCGGAGATCAATCATGACAACAACCTCCCTTCTCCTCCAGCCCCCGTCACTCGAAGGAAGAGTGAGAAGCGCAGGGCTAGCCACCAGCCCATAAGGGGCGACCTCAACAAGAAGCCCGCCATCAGACGCCGAGAGTATGCTGGACCACACCCTAAGTGCGAAAAGTGCTACCGACATCACGTTGGGGACTGCCCAGCATGCTACTCGTGCAATAAAATCGGACACCTCTTCCGACAGTGTCGTGATCATGCTACTAAGCGGAACGAGGACGAGAATCTTGGAACTAACCCTTTTCCTCCCTCCCCTGCTCTCTTCCAACGAAGGGAGAACAAGAGAAGGAAACTCCACCACCAAATATCACGGACTAGTATCACCCCGGAGTACCCCACCATACCTCGAGCCCACACCGGACCGCACACCCGATGCAGTAGATGCCCCTTCCACCATGTTCGGAAGTGCCCGGTGTGCAAACTTTGCAACACAGTGGGACACTACCCCTGGTGCTGTCCAGAAAACGCTAACAGAAGGCTGCTATGTCTCGAATGTGGGAGCAACCAGCACTTTCGTGAGGATTGTCTCCTAGAGCATACCACAGAGACCCTCAGTGCTCTCGCAATCACAGCCGAGGAAGCCTCTCAGAGCCTCAAAGCAACCACTGGTACGTTCCCTGTCAAAAGACCCTTTTCCTTCCGCACTACTTGATTCAAGAACTGAAGAAAACCTTGCCCCCTTAGAGAGTGGACATCTCATCAGTTTAGGACCTCAGGTTCTACGGATAATTCTCCTTTCGATTATGCCAACGATCCATTAGTCGCAACTACGACGCAAATTTAGGATCCCCAGAACACCGCCTGCCTACAATTCTTCCACCAACCCAGCTCTTACCGAACCATCAATCCCTGACGCCCCTCGTCGGATAAACCAATCACCGCACTATTGAGTCAAGATCGTTCGTTCCGATCAACCCACTAGCATTCCGTGAAGAACCACGATGCACCCTCCGCTCGCGACATCGAGAGTAAGCCTAAGGAAAGCCGAATCCAAGACACCTCTGTAGTCAAGGATCATCCAAAGTTCCTGAGAAATCGCCCGGACTACCGCCGAGAGCGACGAGCGGAAATTCCAAATAAACCTTGTTCCTTGCACGGCACCAATAGCCAAGGCCCCCTACCAACTAGCATCATCTGAGATGCTAAGGCAGCCAAAGCTGCCGTAGGAACTTCCCAACCCTATCCCTATCACCCAAATTCGACCCGGAAAGCCCTTCCCCCGTTAGTACGCCTAAACAGCACATCGCCGGTATTCATGGACTTAATGAACACGGTGTGTAGGCCGTACATGGTTAAATGATAACCTCACCCCTCGCCAACACTCACACCTACTCAAGGAAGATTCCGTGAGCATCCCGAGCTCGCCCTAGAACCCTTCCAAGGTCAGGAGCCGTACGCCTATTCCCCTAAGTTCGAACGCTGACCCTGAGCAGACCTCTTCCCGACTCTATAGTCAACCTTGAAGAAACTCAGACCCAGGCCAAACGCAACTTGTGGCGCCAAGCCCTAACATGAGTTCTGAAATCCGAAGGTACTCGTGAACCCCTTCCCGTCAACGGCCTTCGAATTGTTATTCCGTTTACCCGGGATCCGACTTGCTGTAACCGGAATCCCCAAGAATATCAACCAGGCCGGACACTGTACAAGGACACTACCCAGTATCCCGCCGAATGCCTCACATACCTCGAGATCGCGGCAGGACACCGAAACTCACCCCTCTATTAGTTAATCTACGTTCCCCTCCCTTTGAAGTGCCTCCTGAGAATCGCCAGAAACTCGAATATACCTCATTACCCCTCACAATTCGCCTGTCTCTAATCGGGTACACTTGCGCCACGGACCCCGTGCCAGCACGAAGTGTGAGCCCATCAGTCTATACCTTGACGCAAGTGTCAAACACCACTCTATCGGCTAGAAGCTGACGGTTGACGACTTGCAAGGTCCCACGTCTACCTCTACTCGCGAAGGACCGGAAACGTTCCCGTACTCGACCAAGGAGCCGCGCGACCATCTGGAAGTAAAACCTCAATTCCTTGGATGACAATGGGGCATCCCTTATGATACCGCCACGGAAGGAGGACAGTTCGCTTCTGTGAACGCGGCAAACTAAGCCGAGGTACACCGGTTTAACCTAAGCCTCGAGATATACCGATCCGACCTCTCGCCGTTATAATTTTCTCAACCATCTCCTAACTTTTCTACGCGCTTTCTCCTTCCATTCCTAAAGTATTCGTCAGATAAGATCTTCGCCATCTCCCTCTAGTCCAGATCAAAACTGCTGCTACACCACGTTCCTTGCTAAAACACTCAGATTGTTGACTTCTAGGACAAGTAGCATTGATCGAACCTCGTACCCATCTCTGAGCTCAGTGGAACCTCCGACGTAGTCCCACTATCGCGTGAAGGCGCATGGACCAAAACTCGTCAGGAAAGTCCACCATAATCCGACGGCATTCTTCTCCATGGGACGAACTAAATTTCGGGACGAAATTTCTTTCAACCCGGGGAGAATGTGACAACCGTCAAAATTCCTGGTACTTGTTCAGTCGCTATCGGTTCAAATCATTAGTCACTCGTTTATCGTATTCGCCTTGTTCTAGTTCGTAACTGTTGAGTCTGTACTCTGTCGGAATTAATGTCGGAATATCTTCCAGAATCAATTTTATAAGTCCTAATACCAAGAAAACACATATTGAACTTCCCTAAGTTCATACCTAATCATAATTAAGAACTTTCAATTAACAAAAAGGTCCAACGAAGCAATAACGTAAAAACGAAGAATCTGAAAACACTGAAAATGGCCCGGTGCGCCGCACCCCTTGGTGTGGTGCGCAGCACCTCCCACCAGATTTCAAAATATTTTCAAGTTTGGTCCCTGCCTCGTTTTTACACAAAAATTAACCAATACAAAACGGGATTAGCCACTTCATTACTGCTTTTTGACAGTCCCAACTCTATCATTATTACCCTACTCTTTATTCATTTTCATTTTTCATTTTAGAAAATTAAAAACACACACACATTATCACTTTCTCTCATTTCTCTCTAAACTCTCTCAAAAATCCCTCAAGTGTTCTTCATTTCCAGAAAACTTACACCATCAAAACAACATTAGAACCCATACAAATCGTCCAAACCATTTAGAAAAGCAAGAGGTGCCATTTATTCCGAAAAAGGACCAAGTTTGTAAAGATTTTTGAAGCTCAAATCCGACCAAAAACATCATCCACTCGATTTCTTTCGGTAGATTACTTCCCTTTTTCTGTTTTTACGTAAATAATCGATTGCATGTAAGATCTAACGGTTGAAAATGTATTTTTATACAAATCTTTGACTTTTATGGTCAAAAACGTTTTTAATCGAAATACACTCTAAATCCACGAATCTGTGAACAAGAGCTCTTTAGAAACTGTTAAAATGATGTTTTAAAGGATGTTTACTAATTGCATGTTAGATCTAAACAATAAAAACGAGTTTTTATAAAGATTTTTACCACTTCCTCTACAAAAACGATTTTTACCTAAACGATACTTAGATCTATGTTTTTGTGGATAAAAGTTGTTTAGAAACCATAATAATGATGTTTTATAAGTTACCCACCGGTTGCATGTTGAAATCCTTGTATCACAAAACGTTTTTAGCAAGAAAAACGCCAAACGGGAAAGCAACAGCAGCTAGGTGCGCCGCACCTAGGCTCAGGTGCGCAGCACCGAGCTGCTGTTCTTCCGAAAAATCGTCTTTTGGTCCGTTTTAAATTGGTACACACATTCTGGACTTTTACAAATATTATTATAAGACTGAGATGAGCAAAACTAATAATAATAATGACTTGTATTGGACTTTTTGGATTTATTTGACTTGTGGTGAAGTTATTTTGTGTATATGTATGTTTTGTGAGCGGAAATGATTGTAGGTTTTGGACATGAAATTTGGGCGCGGAAGCGCTGCCCAAATTTCGTTAGAAAACCTAAATCATTTCAGTAACCAAAACATGTGTATCATAATAATAACTTTGACTTTGAACTTTCAAACTAAAAATAAACGTTAACCGCTTCGGACCAATTTTTGAGACAATTTGACTTCAACACACAATCATAAACAAAAGTTACCTAATCTTATATAAAGGACCAAATAAGACATTAACTTTTGAACAATCTTGGTATTCCTAGGCACTCCGTGATTCCCGACTCCATTCTCCGATCGATTCCGAGTTCATTCTCTTCGCAAACCGTGAGTTACACCCCTCCTTACTTTTACATTTTAAGTACTCTTTTTGGGGGAAACATGAGATCAAAATTGTTTTGTTTCTGAACTATGGCATTATGTGAAATCGCTTATCAACTATTTTTGACTTTTGGTACTTATCGGACTAATTTGACTTTTGGACTTATAAAACTATTTTGACTCTCGAACTATTCAAACTATTGTGAAATTAAAACTATTTCAACCAACTTTGACTTTTGAATATTAAACTTTGACTTTTATACTTTTGAAACCATTTGATCGACTCACTATTTTTGGAAACCTTTTCGATTCTCTCGAACTACCCTTCTATTTATGGAAACTTTTGAACTAAATAAACTGCTCTGGAACTCTCTTTTGTATGAACTGTTTGAACTAATATGCGTAAACAACATCAACTGTTCGGATTGGCTTACCTTAGACTCCCTAGGTTTGCCTTTTTGGATACTTGAATAGACATTGATAGCTTAGTTGTATTTAAGTACTAAACCCGAAGTGAGAATATAACGCCGTAAGTGCAACAAAAGATTTTACAAATTGGATCGACTCAAGTCCCACGATTTTTCTCTGACTACTATACACACTATTAGCGTAAGCCGTTAGCATATATTATGGGTATCGATACTTAGGAGAGGTCACTCCTTGCCAATGGGTAGCGACCAAGGTACATATTTCTATGTCCTCGCGGACTCTGACTGTAGACTCGATTAGTGGGCAGTTCTTGACTAGAATCGGATTAGTGTGTAGCCTAAATCTTACGTATATTAAGCTTAGCGGTTGGTACAACTTGAGGATCATAGGTCTATATTACGCATTTACTTACCTCCTGTCTTGCACATGTGGATTAATCCACCGCTGAGGTAATGACCACGACCCCGTTCTCTCGCTACACTATTTGACTTTGTGTCTAACTTAAACTTATTTCGGTCAACTTGAACCAACTTTTAATACTTACTTAAATTTATTCTAAAGTACTTGAAATTGTCTTGAATTTGCGTCATTCTTGAATTTTAAGCACTTAAATTTAATTAAGTTACTCTCGAATTTTAAGTATCTGATCTTATCTTGAAATTCTTTGACTCTGAACTCTTTAATTGAACTTTTTCTCCAAATCATAAACTGTAACTCACTCACTACGTTTTCGTAGTTGACACTTTATCTCATGTTTCAGGAATTAAGCGTAGGTTATGAAGTGCATTGCTCGGGCGGGTCAAGTTCATTGTGTGAAGTGTACTTGGGAAGAAGACCTTATTTTGGGAATTTTATTTAAAACACTTTGATTATGTACTGTGGTTTTACATTGAACTTGGTTGTATCTTTGACTTGTACTCTTTTTAATTTAAATCTTAATGACTCGAACCGTTATTTTAGTGTAACCCGTGAAATGATTCTTTGCTCTTCACATTCCGTGTTTCCGCTTTAGCGGGGTGTGACAACGTCGGAGTAGTGAAAGCCTACATTTCGGGTTATTATAGAGATTGGGAGTCGCGCCCCAATGCTTATAATAACATGCAGGAATGTGCGAGTAGCGAACGGGATTGTAGTCCCATGGGGCAAGAGATGGACCCCGCTTTAGAAAGATGATTGTTGGGCATAAGATGGACCCAAATTGTGATAGATGACGTTTGGACAAGAGATGGATCCAAAACGTAAGATATTGACTTTAGTGCGTAATTTGATTATGAGATGAGAATCATTTACATGTTCACTTTATTATTGTTTATTTATTGAATTGTAACATATCCGTCTGCGATGGGTGCGGGTATGGTTTGGGACTTTGAAGTAAAATATTTTATGAAATGTTTCATAGTCTTTACTAAGTTTATTGTCTCGCCAGCTTTGCTGATACTCTTTTCAAATGTGTCTTTTGCTCGTAGGGTGCTAGACGCTAGCCTGGTGAGGCGGGATTACTTGGGGTAGACGTTGTCCCCATTCGTATAGTTTTGTTATATGCTTTTGGCAAGCTTTTGATGTTGTAACTAAGTAACGTATGGTTTGTATGAAGGTGTTTAGGAACCGCTTTATTATGCATTATTATGTTTCCGCTGTGTAAAAGTCTTATAACTTAAAATGTTTTTGTAAAACGTGATTTTTGAAAATCATGACGTTACAAATAATAATAATAATAATAATAATAATAATAATAATAATTAGTTTTGCTATTGCCAAAGGATGGTGGCCCAAATAATATCCCGGTAACTTTTTATAAACCTTTTCTGTGTAATAATAATAATAATAATAATAATAATAATAATAATTTTATATGGCTTTAAGTTAGGGTCAGCTAAACGGCTCATGGTGTTGTAAAAAACACTTTGCATAACCAATTGTTAATCGTCAAAAGATATTCTTAACAATTCATTAACATATTTTAAGAAGCTTATGTAATATAATATTAACTAATATATTAAAATACAAAAGGTACAAGTAGTATAGGAGAAAAGGTAATACATAAAATATATAAACGTCTAAACTAATTAAATTGAACATGACTTTGTTAGATAGAATATTATGAGTCATATTAATAGAAGTTTTCTTATTACTACTAGGCATTAGGTAGGGGTGTAAATGAGACGGGATAACTCGCGAGTTATTCGGGATCAATTCGCAAACTATTCGAGATCGATTCGATTTAACTCGCGAGTTATTCGGGATCAATTCGCAAACTATTCGAGATCGATTCGATTTAATCGAGTCGAACTCGAGCTCGAGCTCTAAGATACTTAGCTCGTTAGGCTCACGAGCTTTTTCTAAATAACAAATTTACCCTTTTATATACATACAATTACTAAATTAATGTTACTATATAAGTTAATACGTATATGAAACGATTCGAGTCGAGTTTATATAATGATTATTTATCGAGATTGAAATGTATAATTGATCGAGCTCAAGTCGAGTTTCGAACACTAATTTTGGTAATCGATTTAATCTCGAGCGTAAAATTTAAAGCTCGGTGGACCTCGAGTTTTAGCAATCGAGTCGAGTTCAAGTTTGTAAATACTCAACTCGACTCGACTCGTTTTCACCCCCTAATATTAGGGATTTTGTAATTAGTTATTGCATATTTCATATAGAGATCTTAGGTATGGATTAATATCTTGGGATGGTTAGTATAGGATTCAGAAAATTATTGGGATATCTAATTAGACAGTGTTTATTTGAGTTAAAAACTTTTTTTTTTTTTAACTAACCCGGACATATAGAAATCTTTTAACATTTTTTTTCTTTTACCATCTTTAATATATAATAAAAGAGAGGCCTTAAATGCCACATGGCGAAGTAAGGACCCTTAGATGGGTTAACTTATTTGATTTCAACCGTTAGATCAAATTGATGATGTCATCAAACACTATTTTCATTTTAGTTGTCCCACATCGCTTCAGGTATGAAACGTTTTCATTCTTCTAGCCTATATATATCATATGCCTTTAATTTTTCCTACTTTGTCCCACATCGCTTCATGTATGAAACTCTTTCAAACTTCTAGCTTATATATATCATATCCATTTGGATTAAAATATAGTTCGACTTTAATTTTCGGGTCAATCGGGTCAAACCCGAAACCCGACAAACTGGAACTATTCTATCAGAAACCCGACCCTATTTATGAATCGGGTGTTGCCTTAAATGCCACATGGCGAAGTAAGGACCCTTAGATGGGTTAACTTATTTGATTTCAACTGTTAGATCAAATTGATGATGTCATCAAACACTATTTTCATTTTACACCCTTTTACAAAACATAATTACATTATCTCTTTAATTCCAATCTCTACTTAAATAAAAACAAAATTCCAATTTACTTAAAAAAATTTCTCTCAATTTGAACTATGATTTACATTATTTTTATTTAAAATCTCCTAATAAAAAATATTAAAACATGTGTATAAACGTAAAAGTGTTTATGTTATTATAACTATAAACAACATGTGTATAAACGTAAAGGTATATATATGTTATTATACGTATAACATTGTCTTTTTATAATAACCTAAAATCTACATAAACATAAAGTTTACAATTCAATTTTTATTTTTTTCCGCGCTATCGCGGGACAATAATCTAGTTATTGTATATATTAAATCAAAATTACTATTACTATTTAAGAAATGTAATATATAAATATAAATATAAGTATAAATTAAAACTAGTAAGACACTAGGATATTATAACGTATTTAACCAATAATGTAGACCAAAATGACACTAAATTTAACACTAATTTAGACGATTCTTATACCATACCACTCTTACATCAACACTAGAAAGATCCAAACAATCTAACGAGAACTCTATGTCTTCCAACCGCAACACAACACTACCGCTTAAAGGCTGAAAATGGGCAAGAAACCGACATGACACTAAAACGAAACTCGTATCAAACCAAACAGTTATGGCCATCCAAATGAATTGAGCAATGGTACAGTCGTATGTAAAAGACGGTTAACAAAGAAAATATGCAAATTGTAAAACCACCTTACCCATACACTATCTTGAGTCTTGACCTTCACAAACCCAACCCTTGTTAAGACAAAAAAAACATAACCTAACATATTGGAACACGGGTCCACTAATGTAAACCTACTTACATCTACAAACCATCTATAACCATATACAACCATTGCCTTTGAAGTAAATCACCCTCACCACAATCTTTACAAAACACCCCAACAAAACTAACAACAATGACCATAAAGCCACTCGATTTGACCTCACCATCTCATGACCAGAACTACACGACCCATGAGACTATGAACAAGACTAACCATTTGGGCCAACTCAACCTCACCATCTCATGACCCGAACCACTTGAAAAACACATGACATATGAGACAATAAACTAGACCAACCATTTAAACTAACTCAACCTTATCATCTCATGTCTATCATCATTTTCACGACCTCGTAGTCTTGAACACTTGTCATATTAAGGGTGCCATAAAACACGACCACCACCTCCATATTAAAGATTGGAATATTCGTTTATTAGTTGATCAATAACCATACAGACATACACATATAAATAGGCTAAGAACCCTAGGAACCCTAGAGCCTGTGAGTCCATTGGGATATACTCTTGGTTATGTTATACATGAACACGTATACTCTAATATGACCCCTCAATTTAAGCGGGAGAGGAACAAATGCTCAAACTGGATCGAAAATCATGAAAAAGCACTAAAGGAAGCCCTTTGGCGAAGATGTTTGCATATTGAGAACTGAAGAGTACATTAAGAACTCGAACGTGACCCATAACAACCTTTTCCCGAAAAAAATGGATGTCAATCTCGATATGTTTGGTTCGCTGATGTTCGACTGTGGAAAGGTAGATCGTACTAATGTTGTCGCAGGTAACAATGGTGGCCTATTTGTGCGGACAGTGAAGCTCAAGTAGGAGATTGTGTAGCCAACTAGTCTCACCTACGACATTGGCGACGTTGCAATATTCAACTTCGACTCTAGATAGAGAAATGATATGTTGTTTCTTGGAGGACCACGAAACTAAGTTGTCCCCTAAAAAGACATAATAGCCAAGGTCGATCTGGTGAGTATCGGGACATCCTCCCCAATCAACATCAGAGTAATCAGTAAGACCAAGAGTCTTTGAAGCATATAACTGTAAGCCATGATCTAAAGTGTCGTGAAAATATCGAAGAATGCGCTTGAGAGCATTGAAGTGAGGCTCACGTGGGTCATGCACATATAAGCAAATCTGTTGGACTACATATGAAATCTCGGGTCGGGTGAACGTAAGATACTGCAAAGCCCTGACTAAACTACGATATAATGAAGGATCAGTGACAGGTGGTCCGGCAAGACCAAACTTAGATCTTGTCTGAACTAGAGATAAGAACATGCCCGTGTTGGTTCGATGAACCAAGATGCCCAGAAAATAAGGTAATGGTCCACAATCTGTCATGGAAAACTCGTTGTTGAGAGCGGCGATGATAGAACTCACGAGACTATCAGAAGATCCTGTAATCACAATGTCATCGATATCTAGTAGCAAATAAGCCATATCTGATCCATGTCGATAAACAAACAACGAAGAGTCAGATTTGCTTTGACAAAACCTGATTTAGATACATAAGTTGCAAACCGTTGATACCAAGCTCGAGGTGCCTGTTTCGGGCCATATAAAGATTTCTGCAAATGACAAACATAATCTGGATAGTGTGGATCCACAAACCATGGAGGTTGATGCATGTATATTGTTGCCTCTAATGAACCATCAAAAATGCGTTCTGGACATCCAACTGATGTATAGGCCACGATCGGGAGAGACCCAAGCTAAGAACTGTGCGTATGGTTGCTGGTTTTACAAATGGACTAAAAGTCTTTTCACAGTCAATGCATGGTTGTTGCCTTTTACCATTAGCCACCAAACCGGGCTTTATAACGATCAAGAGAAGCATCAACGCACAATTTACGCTTATATAACCACATGGAAGTAACAGTATTGACCCCACATGGCCGAGGAACAAGTTTCTACGTTCTATTTTTCATTAAAGAACTATATCTTGTTTTCATTGTTGACTGCTAGTTTGGATCATTTAGGGCTTGAAGGTAAGAACGAGGCATGGCGGGGGCGGTGGTTGTGGTGTGAAGGTTCAGTCTATGAATGGGTTTGTGAATGCCACGTTGAGAACGTGTGACCATGGGGTGAGAATGGGGTGGTGGATTTGGTGGTGTTGTCTTAGGGGATGATGATGCAGAACTAGATGAAGATGTGTTATGGTCAGTCGGGGAAGGACTGTCAAGAGACAATGATGTATTGTGACCCGTGGGTGGTGTATTTGGAGATGGTGGATTTGGTGATGGTGGATGTGGAGATGGAGGAGGTGGAGTTTGTGGTATGGTATTATTAGGGGTTGCCCCCTAGTGTGAGAAAGGTGGGGTCGAGACTCAAGAAGTTCCCGAGCAATTGGGGAGATATCGCAAGATGTGTCAAGGAATTCGTACGAGGGAGCTTTTGTAGGAGTGAAAGAAGTGAAATGGAAGGATGGCTCGTCAAAGATAACAAGACGGGAAATGATGATTTTCTTGGTGTTGAGATCTAGACACCGATATCTATGGTGGTTGAGCGGGTAGCCAAGAAATATGCATGGGGTGGTGCGAGGAGCTAGTTTATGTGGTGGGAAAGTGTATGGGTAGGAGAGACATCCAAAAGCACCCGGATATGAGTATATTTTGTCTCTTTGTGAAATAATTTGGTGAAAGGAATTTCATTTTGGATAGATGTGGAGGGAATGATGTTTAGAAGGTGTATCGCCATGTGTAAAGCTTCAGCCCAATATTCTGGTGGAAGGTGGGCTTGGAAGAGAACGGTTCGAACTACATTGTTGATGGTAAAAATCATGCGTTCGGACTTGCCATTTTGTTGCGAAGTACGCGGGAAAGAGAAACGAATTTGGATGTCGTTAGTAGCAACGAGATCATGACTAATTTTTTTGTCAAACTCACCACCATGATCACACTGAAAAGCCTTGATTTCACACTTAAATTAAGTGTTCACATATGCACGAAAATGAGAGTATTTTGAGAATGCGTCAGATTTTTTATGAATTTGGTAAACCGAAAGAAAGTGAGAGAAGTGATCGAGAAAAAAGTCATAAAATTTGATGCCGCTAATGGTAGGTATTGGAGAGGTCCATATTTCAGAATGAATGATGTCGAAAGGTGACTCAACTTCATATTCAGATCGATAAAACGGTATTATTATTTTTTTCAAGTGGACATGCACAACATATAAACACGTTTTTTTTATTTATGACAAGAGATTAAGTTGTTTGACATGAGAGATCTCAGAACATTATCGCTGGGGTGACCCAGACGTTGATGCCAGAGGGATTGATTTTGAGTAATAAGCACATAAGTGGAAACAGTATGAGCAGATACAAGATAAAAATCACTAGTGTTGTCGCATCGAAGGAGAAGTTGGCAATTTTGAAATCTTTTACATATAAGCCATTAGGGGTGTTGATCGGGTTGGGTTACCGGGTTTCGGGTTATACGGGTTGGGTTATTCGGGGGTTTTATAATAGAAAATATACCCGTACCCGGCCCGCATAAATACTCGGGTTACGCGGGTGTGGGTTGAATGGGTCGGGTGTTACGCGGGTTGGGTCACCAAACCCGAATTACTTGTAATCGATCTAATAGAAACACTAACTTAATAAGTATTCAAACTTCAAAGCTCTAAAAAAATACTCAAATAAGCATATAAACTAGCCAAAATTAAGAACCAACAGTGACTTACTAAATCAAAAAAAAAAAAAACAAGGCAACCAACCAACTATAAGTTACTAACAAAAATTTATAAAACTTTTTTTTTCAAGAGTATGTAACCAAACAAAAGCAATAATAGAAGTGACAAGGTAAAAGAGAAAAAATAGGTTTCCAAACAATAACGAAGTGACAGTAGTTATTAATCAAAAATAACAAAACAAGTATTTAAAATATTAGGTTTATAAAAACATGGGTTATTTGGGTTATTCGGGTTAACCCTAATAATTGTTTTTTAACCTATACCCGCCCCGTATAAGGTTCGGGTTATTCGGGTTTGGCCCATTTAACCCATTTAATCCCATTAACCCAACCTAATTAACCCAAACCCGATTAGGACCGGATAGGTTATTCGGGTTCGGGTAAAAATGACACCCCTATAAGCCATACGGATCAAATTCAATTGAGCATTTATTGTCGGTTGTAAATTGACACACATAGATTAGGTTTTTGATTATGTTCGGTGTAACGAGAACGTTTTTTAGGTGTAAAGGGCGATAAGGGCGAAGTAATTTACTATAGCCCCGGTATCCATGAACCATCTACGATCTCGAAAGACATTTATTTATTTATTTTCTTTTATCTTTATATTTAATTTATTCACTAAAGGACAAAATTGTCAATGTTAGCGTACTGTAGTGATGCCGTCAGCAGATGGGTATGACTAACGTCAGCGACGGTAGCTTAGTAGCTCAATGGCTCTGCTTGAATATCAGCTCGGTTTGGCTGGTGCATCTGCGTTGACACAATGACGACTCAGTAACCACTCGATGGTGACTTAACGGCGGCACGGTGGTGACTCGATGGTTGAGGATGAAAATTTCCAGATTTGGTCGGAATTCCACGACGAATTTGATGGTATCGTCGGTGGGTTACAAATCGCCGGAAATTTGCGTAAATTTGAGATTTTTTTAGAGAAAATATGCAGTGGCTGAGATCAAACAGTTTTTTGAATTTCGAGTGTTTTGATATATGTTATGTTTCTTAATTTGTACAAGAGATCAAGAAATCAAGATAGTAGATGTGATTAGAAAAAAATGAAACGAAGAACTATAACATTTCTTATCTAAAAGGATTATTACTGTACAAACTAGACATAAAATGGGTCGACCCACTTACATTAGAGTCAAAAGACTCGCTTTACACGGATAAGATAACATCACTCACCGTTTACCTTATATTTTTTACTTTGAAACAATCAAACAGTTTTTTAAACATAATACTTTATTCTTAAATATTCTTAAAAAAAATAATAAATATATTTCTAAAATATTTTCACCAATGTCTTTACCCATATGACTAAAAATAGGTTTAAAATTAATAATTCTCTTATGCAAAACCCAATCATCGTCAATAAAGTGAGCGGTCATACTCATGTAAGTAATTCTTTGAATACTAGTTCAAGTGTTCGTTGTGATACTTATCCTTTGTTTACAATTACTAAAGTATATTTGTAAATTCTTTTTTTCTTCAACAAAATATTCCGCTCAATCACTAGACACGGTATAACGAAATGGTATCTTAAAAAGATGACAAACACACTCCATAAACTCTGTAAAACCTTCCTTCTCCACAAATGAAAGTGATAACTCGTCAACGATAATCATCTTAATTAAAGCTTTACGTAACTTATCATAATCAAAAGACCACTTTTGAACCCTACCACTACAACCATCATCACCGTTTTTACATATACATTAGGTTGATCTTTTACTATATTATTGAGATTTTTTTCACAAACCTTATAGTGTCTAATCATAGCGGAGGTACCATTTTTAGTTGAATCGGAGAGAAAAATAGTTACGTCCCCCTCTTCAACTAATTTTGTTAACCGGATCATCGAAATACTTTTCGTAATGTTCCCAAATCCAAGACGGCTCTTCCTTTCGTTACACGTACTTTGTGATGGTTGTCTCTTTTTCTTACTCGCTTTCTTAGTCCGTTTTCTTTTTCCTCCACTACGCCCACTTGATGAGCTTCAGATTCATCACTTGAATTTGATGGTTCGTCATTAATATTTTTTTTTTCATCTACAAAAGAAATAAACCATATCGTTATAAACCCTACATTCATCATTTTTGAATAGATGATATTAATTAATGTAACTCTGATAAACAACAATAAACCATATTGTTATACACCCTAATAACAAGTTGAAGCATGACATAATAATGGATTGAAAGATAGATAAACATAATGTAAAAAACCATAATTAAAAAAAAACTTATCTTTGATGATGAAGATTTCGACTTTTGATGATGGAGGATTGAATAGTAAGGGTTCTCTTTTTTTTATCGATCTTCAAGAGTACGGTTGATGAGATTAATTATTTTTGTTAATTGGTTTTAGTTTTGGAAAATAGAGGAATTATAGGAGTTTATTTAGGTTTTTTCAAAAGTAATTTACAAAACACCCTTTACCAATTGTACAAGCTTGTTAAACACCTTTAAATAATAATAAAAAAAGAAAAGAAAAAGAGAACTTTCGGGTTAACCGAGTATACTCGGTTAAAACCGGGTATTAATTGGACCGGACCGAAACCCAATCAGACTATAAAATGATATCCGAAAACCGGACCGGGTCAAGATAAACGATTTGGGTCGGACCAGATTGAGGGGTCCTAAACAGACCGAAACCCCAAACAAAATTGGATGGGGGTATTTTACAAAATGTCAAAAAATTCCAAAATTTTTACAAAATGTCACAGTTTTCGCATACGCTAACTAGTGTTCGCATATGTGAAGCAGTTCGCATATGCGAACACTAGTTAGCATTTGCGAACACTAGTGCTTTATGCGAATTGTGTGGTTTTTTCTGATTTTTTGCGTTTTTTTGTATTTTCACACTATGTTTGTTAATGTAACCACTTAATACATTAAAATACTACATTTTGGAACATAGAAATACATCATATTACAAATAACTAATCATCATACAAATTATCGACCGATGCTTGAGACGACTAAGTAGGGTTTTTTTTCCACGAGACGTTGAAGCAGCATTTGTTGAACGGGAGGATGAAGGTTGGCATGAACTTTGGTATGTGATCCTTGCACCACATATCTTTCTAGTGTGACCTTTTTTCTTACAACGGTCACATGTCACTTGTTTTGCCTCCCCTTGCGATAGTATACGGTCTTTGTTTTTTGGACGACCCACCTGTCTCCTTTCCATGGATGGTGGGTTGATGGTTGGGATCTTATCTTGGCGTAACCATTCAGAAGGATGTCCAACTGGGAATATGAATCCCATATATGTCCGTTTATAATTTTCTGCCCTGAACCAATGTTGTGCCCAACCCGCGACATCATGTTCCATTTTCAAAAAATTTAAAGGTGTGAACAAGGTATACCAGACTTTTTCCAAACTTGACACGTGCATTTCTTCTCACGAATACTGATCACTGCATTTTTCTTGTTGTCTATCACCTCAAACATGTAGTCATTAATTGGTATGGCTTTCCATCCGGAGTCTCTTTTTATCCTACCATTTAATTTCTCTATAGCCCACGGTCAATGTTGTGAAAATCGCGCCTGAGGCGCGCCTAGGCGCTAAATCGCATGAGGCGCCAAGGCTAGGGAATTTTTTAGGTCGAGTCGCATGACATGCATGAATCGCAAAAAAGCGCAGCGATCCGGGCTTTTGTGCAAAAAAATCGCGAAAAAATCTCAAAAAATCGCAAAACGATGGGGAATTTGGAGAATTCGACTGAAATCTCTTGCATTAGTTTCATTAAGTTTCTTTATGAAATATTATCATGAAAATGTGGCATTATGCCTTGAATATTGACACGCTTGCTTTATATTTTGGGTTTAAATTCAAGCTTTATTACATATGTATTAGTTATTTAGTATCTTCAATATTATTATGTGCTATTTAAATTTCATAATTTTGACACATATGTTATAGAAAAACATAATATATATAGTGCGCCTCGTGTTTATGAATCCAACGATTTGGTATGCGCCTCACCTCAAGGCTCATTGACCTCCTTTGCGCCTTAGTATGCCTTGAGCCTTTCAGAACATTGCCCACGGTGTTAATGGTTGATCAAAATCCTCTGTTTAAAATTAATAAAAATATAGTAAGTTATTAAAATAGGAAATCATACTTATTATGAGACGACAAAGAATTACCTGCAATCTTGCGACTTTCATGGTACCATTTTTGAGTAGTTGCCCGCATAAACTCTAGAAGCATACAAATCGGAAGCTTGCGTGCATGACGGGTTATCGAGTTTAGAGATTCAGCACTGTTAGACGTCATAAGGTTATAACGATCTCCGGGGAAATAAGCCCTTGACCATTTTGCCTTATCTAAGTTATCAATAATTTTCGTTGATTTGGCAGGAAGAATTAGTTGAAGTTGCCTAAATGCCTCCAGAAAGTGCGATTTCCTGTATGCCTTACATGTCTTCCAGAAATGATATTCGTTGTCTTCGTTTGCTTGTGACTTAATTCGTAAGTTCATGGAAAAATTTCGACAACAAAGGCCGTGAAGAGCATCGGGGTACACTTTTTTTATTGCAAGGTCAATGGAACTTGCTCTATCGGAGATAAATACCAAGTTATCGATCTGACCCAAGCATTCTCTAAGCTTCGACAAAAACCAGGTCCAACCATATCCACTCTCTGTCTCCCCCACTCCATATGCGATAGGAAGAATATTGTTTTTCCCATCCATTCCTACTGCAACAAACATTGTGCCTTGATATCTTCCTTTAAGGTGAGCACCGTCTATTACAATTATCGGACGACATGTTTCGACAAAACTGCGAAGCTGTAAAGAAATAGATTTTGAGCCTGAGTATTAGTATGATGAGGTATCATGAATAATAATAATAGTTAACAAAAATAACTTAAAAACTCTTACCGATTCACCGATTGCAACAAATAACATTTCAAAACGCTTTTCACGGTCCCTCGACATATGTGTTATGGTTCCCGGATTTTGCTGGATCAAATTATGTAGATAAATTGGTAGTTGAGCAAATGATTCTTCCGAGGACCCTCTAATCATTGTTATAGCATATTCTCTTGCTCTCCATGCTTGTTGGTATGAAATGCTAATGTTATGATTAACACGCATGTCCGTGATAATGTCTCTTCCTGTGTATTTTCTGCTTGGCTCTTCAAGGGCCTCTTTTATTAAACATGCCAAGACTTTTTTTTTTGCTTGACGATGATTTGGATGAATTTGAGTTATTGAACATGTATGTCTATCGCTTAACTTTTTAACTACAAAAGACTCAAGATTTTTTATTTTTGTGGCTAACAAGAACCACTCGCATTTTTCAAATTTACATTCTGTCTCAAACCTTGTTTTATTTGATCTTTTAACTTTTATTTGAAAACCTTCTTTTATACATTTTAACCCTAAAGCGATTTTTAATTTTTTTTTTATTATCGAAAACATCACGTAATTTAACATGTTCAGAAGGGTTATATCTAAGAGGTTTTGATGGAGCCTTAAATGGGGCTGGTGTTTCAGGGGCATGCCCCATAACACATTTTCGGGCACTTAAATAACGGGGTTATCTTCATCATCGCTACTTTCGGACGATTCACTACTTTTTTCCTCGTCTGAAAAATCTTGATTATCCCTTGAATCATTTGTTGAAACATATTCATATTCAACATTTTCTTCAAGGGAATAATCATATTCCGGAAAAACGTAGTTTTGGGAGTTTTCAAAATTGTTTTCTTGGTTTTCAAAATCATTATGTTGGTTTCGAAAATGATTTTGTTGGTTTTGAAAATCATTTTGTTGGTCATAAACATACTCAACATGTCGATCAGCAGAATAATCGTACTCTGGAAACACATATTCAACATCTTGGGAGTTTTGAAAACCGTGTTGGTGATTCCCATATTGACGTTGAGAGTTTTGAAAATCATTTGGGTCATGACCATATTGATATTGAGAGTGTTATGAAAATAATGAGATTGAGAGTTTTGGAACTGGTCACCTGAGGACGATTTGATACCATGCACATTGTGGATAGGTTGAACTTCGGTTTCAACTTGGTCTCCGTCACTCCTAGTTGGATTCACGACAAACAGTGTAACTTTTAGATTAGAGTTATTGACAACATAGAAAATGAATTCTGTTGCATCAACATCATCACCAACCTCTAATAGATCATCACCGGATTTGTATGTTAACCTGAAACCCGAGTTAGCATTCAAAGACAGCTTTGATGCTACACTAGCTTTCAACGACGAAAACGTAGAATCAATACGTATATAAACGCTACGTTTGAATAACCCTTTGGGAAGATAATGGACCGCTCCGTCTACCAGCTCCCATGCCCCTCCCATACAAACATATATCTTAGTTTTTTGAGGATTTGGATTTATATAATATGTGATTGTTGTAAAAAGATGAAACAAGAATGAGATGAAATAGGAATGAGATAGATTGTTGTAAAATGTTTGAATTCACACTGGTTTTTGCGTTGCTTATATAGAAGACTCAATGTACGTTGCATTTACTTTTTGTACACAATGCAAGTTTGATTTGACATAACACTGTAATTTTGACCGTTGAATGTACTTATTGTACGGATCTCGCATAATTGATTACACCTCGCATTATTCATTTATGCGAAGTGAATTATTATGATATGACTAGACACTGTAATTTTGTACGTTGCATTTACTTTTTGTACGAAGTGTAAGTTTGATTTGACATAGCACTGAAATTTTGACCGTTGAATGTACTTTTTGTACGGATCTCGCATAATTGATTACACCTCGCATTATTCATTTATACGAGGTGATTTATTATGATATGACTAGACACTGTAATTTTGACCGTTGAATTTACTTTTTGTACGAAGTGTAAGTTTGATTTGACATAACACTGTAATTTTGACCGTTGAATGTACTTTTTGTACGGATCTCGCATAATTGATTACACCTTGCATTATTCATTTATGTGAGGTGAATTATTATGATATGACTAGACACTGTAATTTTGACCGTTGAATTTACTTTTTGTACGAAATGTATTTTGATTTTGACATAACACTGTAATTTTGTTTGTTACCTAAGTTGAATAAATGCTTGTTTTTGAATTAATACAACTCAATTTATAATATTTTAAAAATTTTAAAAACACAACTAAAAATACAAATCAACTTTATTAATAGAACTTTAATTTAAAAGAAACAACATAATATTGAAAATACAAGAGCATAATTAAGAAAATAATTTAAATAAGAAAAAAAAAAAGAAATACAATAAAGTTTTCTATCCAACAGTACGGTCGATACGTTTTGCATAGAAGACTTTTGCCATCCCTTGTCTGAATACATCCACTTGCTCATTAGAGACATCAGCAGTAACTATCTCCCTTGTTTCATTGGTAGTATGTAGTGTATAAACAAGCAGATAAACAAAGCTGAATTTTGTCAACTATTTGGATATTGGGTAACTCTGGCGACATATCCGAAAGGTTTTCGGGCATTTAGGGTAACTCCTCTACTCATATAATTTATTTCTTCCAAAAACCTTACGAGGTTTTCTTCGTAATAAGTCATGAGACGAGAACGATGGGCATCCGAAAGCTCTGCTGATTCTCTGTCAAAAATGGTCAATTCAAGAGTGGATATTTTAAGTTGTAGAAGGAACCAGTGCTAATTTGGACAACTTATTGGAATAAGGACTATGTCAACTTCCCACCAAGCAGGGAAAATCTTCAAACATCTTGTTGCCGTCTTAATTATTCTTTTCCATTGTTCTTCAACAAAGTCATTGTTGAAAAAACTTGGCATCACTGCATACCTGGTGTTCAACATATTCTCCCTCTCTATGTGTTTTTTATGAAGTACTTGTGACCGTCTTATCCAAGCATCAATATGCTGTCATTCATAAAACAAACAAACGCAATTTATAATCAAGATTCAACACTAATTTTGGTATTTGAAAAATTTAATAATGTAAAAGTTACCATCTCCCACAAAGCATTGTCTTGCGTGCGTCCAAGCAAAACGCCCCAAAACTTTTTGGCAACACTTAAAACGTTTTCCTAAATAAGCAATATAACAATATTGTTCTTCGTCACCTTTCGCATATTTTTTTTAAAAATTAGACCAATTCGCATAATACTGGTTTCTTATTATGCGAACTGGTCGTGGACCAATTTTGGGGATTTTTCAAGCCTAAAATCAACTAAACCTCACAATTAACTAACCCTATGACATTTGGTATTATTAAATAGCATTTCTAACTAACAAAACATCACCAATTACACAAACCGCCGCCGTCGTCGCCTAATTGACCTAAACCGCTGTCGAAAAACACAATTAAACTATTAAAACATGTAAATTAATACCTGATTATCACGTCTAGGGTGCCCTTGATCCATTTCTGTTGATTGTCTTAAAATTGGTGTTTTGATCGGTTCGTGTAAGAGAAAAAGGGGTATGCGATTTGGGGGTTTTGGGTTTGACCAATTTTGACCAGGTATATATATGCTAGATGACGTCATCTTGTTAACATATGCTAAATGATGACGTCATCTCGCATAATTTTTTTTTTCTTTTATTTATTGTTTTTTTTTTATAACCTCTTCGCATGGTTCACATATGCTAACTGGTTCGCATATGCGAACACTAGTTAGCATATGCGAAAATTGTGACATTTTATAAAATGTTTTGTATTTTTTGATATTTTGTAAAATACCCCATCCATATTTGCTATTTTCATAATTTTCCCATAATTTTATACCACACTAAAATTTGTGAAAAAAGGAAAAAACATAAAGATAAAAAAACAACAATAAATTAAGTTGGTGAAATTTTCCTGATAGAAATCATAGACACAAAGAAAGAAAAAAAAAAAAAAAAAGGAGAGGTTTTGAATTTGAGTAGAAAGAAATGTTGTGTTTTTATTTTGGTGTTTCTTAAAGAATCTGTTCGGCGGGTATGTAATCTTTTGATTTACATAATATATATTTTTTTGGTAGTTAATTGATGATAATTTTTGTGGTAGGGTTTAGTTAGTTAAATGGAGTGTGCGAATGGATTATGCTTGGCATCATTAACAAATGATTATAAAAAAGGGTGGGCTTTGCGATCTGGTGGTTTTGCTAATCTTTGTCATAACTGCGGGACTGCATATCACCAACTAGCTTTCTGTCAATTGTTCCACTTACATCACACCGGTTGGCGGGACTGCACTTCTTGTGCTAAGGTAAACCTTTAAATCTTTCGTATAGTAACTTAAATATATTCTTTCATCGTTACAGATAAAACATAAATTAATGGCCTTTCTTTTATTCATATGTCCTTGATGACTGCTGTATCTAATTGGTTATGGTAATGCAGTCACTCCATTGCGGATGTATTGCTTCAAGTGCTTTCTTGGAACTACTGGACGATGGTGGTGTAGCTTGTGTCACTTGCTTAAATACTGTAAGCTCATTTTTAATTGCAGATTCCAAATCATCACGATTTGATTGAGTAGTATATCAGTTATTTGATATCTTACTAATTTACATGCACAAGACAATTGAGAAGAATCCTATCCAAACTGGTATTGCAGTAGAAGCTACTGTTGAAGAAGCACCATCGTCCATGTTATCAAAATTAAATGGTGAAAAGTTATTGTTACTGTCTAAGAATGATGATGTATCTAGGTCTCATATGAAACACGACCAAACTATTGGACATAAAGATGTTTATGGATCCGTTGCACCAACAAACCTAACCATTGGGCTGGATGCTTCTCCTAGTAAAACTGTTGACGAAAGGGAAATGAACAACACATTATCTTACTTCCAACAAGGGACTTGGTCTCGTCATATTTTGCCCAAATCCGCTCTTCCTCAGGGATTGAATGTAAATGCTGGTATGAGTTCTCAGATAAGGGTAGCAAGACCACCGGTTGAGGGGAGGATTAAAAATCAGTTGCTTCCTCGTTATTGGCCCAGGATTACAGAACAAGAGTTGCAACAAATATCTGGAGAGTATCCATCCATGCATATAAAAGCATTTTCTTTTTTCTTGTAGTAGATCAGTGTGTTACTTTCTACTTTACATTTAGAGTTGTCAAGATTAGCAGATTGGGTAACCGGTCAAAACGCTTCATTTTCTAGTATTTGTCAAAACGGGCAAAGGTAACCCGTTAACACTTTTCTGCCCTTTTTTTTAATGTGTATATGATTGCCAAAACAATATTAATCTAAATCTTGGAATAAACAGTTAGGAGTTTGTTTGCGTTAACTATAGACTAAGGGATCTTTTAACCCATTTAACCATCTCCCCTGTCGGCTGAACTTATTGACTTGACTTGTTTAACCAATTTGTGATTAATCACAAACATCGACCCGTTAGGCCTTTATAAGTGAATGAGTCAAGATTTCCACCTCTGTTCACATTGCAACTATTTCTTTAATTTTTGCTGTTATAGCTCAAATGCCACCATTGTGCCACTATTTGAAAAGGTTCTCAGTGCCAGTGATGCTGGTCGAATCGGTCGCTTGGTTCTCCCAAAAGCATGTGCCGAAGTAAGCTGCACATTATCAATTCGTAAATTGCATAAAAGGTTAATCAACTTTGGCCAAATTTCTATTTTGGGAAACTAACTGTTTTTGGCCCCAAAAAACCTCTCCTCAAACTTTCATCAAATTCTGTTTAAGGTGACTTAAACCTCGACTCGACATGGATATTTCTGAATGTTAACATTTTTGGAAGTTTGAGGATTTTTTTCTTGGCAAAAGAGTTGGTTCCCTGAAATAGATTATTGACCAAAGTTTTAACCTTTCAATGAAATATTATCTTGTTATAAACATTAGTAACTTGTCTCGGAGTAAAGTTGTATTACTTTGCAGGCATATTTTCCACCCATATCTCAACCCGAGGGCCTCCCTCTGAGAATTCAGGATGTGAAGGGCAAAGAATGGCTGTTTCAGTTCAGATTTTGGCCAAATAATAACAGCCGAATGTATGTTTTAGAGGGTGTTACCCCATGCATACAATCCATGCAGTTACAGGCCGGGGACACTGGTAGGCTTTATTAAATATAACTAGCAGTTATGAATTTCATGATTTTGCTTATGTTTTTTCCTTACTTTTAGAAATTTCTACACAGTGACATTCAGTCGAATGGAACCTGGCGGAAAGCTTCTTATGGGCTTCCGGAAGGCCTCACCTAATACATCTGTGCAGGTACCTCACTTTCAGATAATATGTTTTAAAACTGATTATGTAACTTACAATAATCGGACATTTAGATCAGATATTAAGCTGTAATAAAATTTGTTGCAGAATATTGAATTTTGATGTGCCTTTTGCTATTAGAAGTCATAGCAATTCAGACATTCTTATAATTTATTGAAAATATTTTTTCTTATAAATTTTTTATTAGTAAATGTTTGAAAGTACTTTTCGTCTATAATGACAACAATGATTTGTCTACCTAGCATAATCAACGTCAACTGAGGGGATATAAATTTTTTAAAGTAGGTTGGGAAGGATGGGTAAAAAAATAAAAACCTTTTTCGCTAGGGTATGCGTTTGGTATCCAGTCATAGGGTAACTATATTTTATTATTACGAAAAAAAAAGATCAGACATAATAATCATAAAAAATATATGTGAACAGTTCAAACTGATTATTGCTTTCTAAGTCGCAATAACTGGATAATCAGTTTAATAACTTTTGACGGTGGGTGTTTGGCATTGAATTTTAAAGAATGTTAATCTGATTATTGTGTCTTCAAGTTAAATAATCCGTTTTTACTTTTGGCCTTTTGGGTATATCGAATCTGATTCCGATAATTTAATAATTAAGGAGTAAATTACTTAATTATGGATCATTATTCATAGGAGTTGCACCAACAAAAATTATCTGATTCTTTCGGGGACATTTATCTTGTAAATAAATTGTTCACCCTATACGACTGTTACAACTTCAAACTGTAGAACATGTCCAATACGACTGTTCCAACTTCAAACAGTAGAACATGTCCAAACACCGTATTTGCACCCCATTTTGTCACATCTTATTATCTGATTATGAAAATTGCGTATCAGATAATCACTTTCAAAACATGGTGGAAAAGACTCCCTTTTAGATCCAACAAATATATGTACAAATGGTCACCACCTTTTGTACAAGTTAGGTCTATATTTGTTCTGATGGTTTAATTTGTTTTACCTATTCCAATTCGTTTTCGTTAAGAGAACCATTTATTGCCATCATCTCATACAAGTAAAAACTCAACTACACATGATTCTCAATAATCTTCCGTGCATAGTTGTCTCTTCAAATTTTCTTTTTGGGTTTTAATATATTTAGAATCTTTTAATACTGATCACTCGCATTGTGCAGTTGCTGAAGGGAAATACATATTCTCATTTGCATGATTTGTCAAGAACTGTGCATTTGCCTAACGGGGATGTTGGTTGGCCCACAAACGAGCAGCTAGGAAGCAAGTTACTGGCTGGTTCATTTCCACCATCAATGCTTGTTTCAGACCAAAAAAGAAGTCGAAATATTGGGTCAAAAAGTAAACGGTTTCTTATTGAAAGCCAAGATATTCTCGAGCTAATACATACATGGGAAGAAGCACAGGATATGCTCTTCCCACCCCTCCTGAACCCAACCATTGTTACCGTAGAAGATAATGAGTTTGAAGAATATGAAGTAAGTGATCTTTAATGGTCAGGGATTGTATAAAAAATGTTCAACTTTGTCCAATTTTTTAAGTAATACATTTACGGTTTGACCTTAAGTTTTTTTTGTTGTAGGAACCTCCTGTTTTCGGAAAGGGAAGTATATTCACAGTTTGCTCATCCGGGTAAGGAACTTTTTAATCATTATAGTGATAATTGTTTCAATTGGGCTCAGTGTTCTAATATTACAGGGAGCAAGAACAATGGGGTCAGTGTGATAATTGTTCCAAATGGCGAAGAGTACCTGCGGAATTTCTTCTCCCTCCTAGATGGACATGCCAAGATAATGTATGGGACCAGAGCAGGTCAGAATCAGGATTATTCTTATCATACATGTAGGTTTAAGTATAAGTTTTTACTTATTTGAGTTATGTTCCTAGGGCTGCCTGTCTTGCACCAGATGAACTCGGCCCTAGAGAACTGGGCAACCTTCTTAATCTGGCTAAAGGTATGGACTTTAAATATTAATTATTTCTTAATCTATATAAAGGAAGACAAGTGAACGAGTGGGTTGGTTAATGGGTTCAGGTCAAAACGACTTAATTTTATTATGTTGGTCGAAACAGGAAGGTTTTGTTGACCTTAAAACACTTTTTGTCTATATTTTACACATTTCGGGTGTCATATGAATATAATTTTGCCGTGTTATTTTAATAATAATTCACCCCTTTGGGAGACTTTCGACCCATTGCACCCCTTTGAGATAAAACATAACCCGAATCGATCAATTTATAGTTAATGGGTTGAAATTACCATCTATAGTTAAATAAGGTAAAGAGGTGGGGTACGAGTAGGTGTGCTTAAGCCAAAAGAGGTGCTAACATAATTTTCTTCGTTTTTGTTTTTGTTTAGATTATTACAGTAAGAGGAGTTGTGTGCGGCATAAGCCAGAAGAAGAGCAGGGGGGATATAATGTCACAAATGCCCAAACAACATCAATAGTTATTGGGACAGAACCATCAGGTGCAATGACTACCAAGCACCCAAGGCACCGCCCTGGCTGCTCCTGCATCGTCTGCATTCAACCTCCTAGTGGTAAAGGCAAACACAACCCAACTTGCACTTGCAATGTATGCATGACGGTCAAACGCCGCTTCAAAACATTTATGTTACGTAAGAAAAAACGTCAATCAGAACATGAGGCAAAAATTGCTGATAAAAGTCAAAGTCAAGTTACATGGGTTCCCAAAGAAGAGGCAGAAGTCGAGAGTATTGGCAGGCGAACAAATATGCAAGTCAATGAGTCAAGTTTAGATCTTAATATTCATCCGGATCGTCAACAGGATGGCCAAACCCGTGTTAGCATGATGAGTCTCCTTCAAGTGGCAAATCTGCCATTAGAGACGTATTTGAAGCAGAATGGTCTTACGAGCTTGATCAATGAACAACAAACGAGTTCGAGTTCACAAGTATTGCCTCAAGAAACAGGAGAAACCCACGGTGGAGATGAAGTAGGTGATGTTGCTGAGCTCCAACTACCTGATAATGTCCACGATGCTTGTTCTTAAACCTCTTGCTCATGACCTTCTACTCATTTCGAGGGTGCATATCAGTGGACTCCGTTTTCTTGATTTCCTTTACTTTTTTGTTTTTGGTATATGTGTCATATATATACATTGTACAATCGATAAATTGAGTTTAAACAAAATAAGACACGGAATGGACTCGTTGCATGAGTCTTTTACACCCGAAATACGATACTTGTTCGTTTACATGCTAAAATTATATGGAACTTGAATCAGCATTTTTGTTTATGTGTAAGCTTTAGATTTCGACCAAGAATTCACCGATACCGATTTTAAACATTTTGGTTGATTTTAATGATTACTAACATAATTACATTGTTTAGGAACATATCTATTTTTGCAAACTAGCATATTAACAAATGGTTTCACTTAATTGGAAACATCTAACCAAACATCTCGTGTTTCGTTCTATTCAAAATGTTAAACTATGGCCATGCCACCGTACTCAACCCTAACCGTTTCTCGGTCTCCATGGTCAACCACTTTAAGTGGAACCAATGACCGCCTACAATTTGGGCACGAGGTATGTTCCTTTAGCCACCTATCTACACACTTGACATGAAACTCATGGTTACATATCGGCAACACTCTCACTTTCTCTCCATTTACATAATCTCCAAGACATATCGAGCATTCAGTGGCCGTTACACCACCCGTCCGCTGCTTGAATACAGCAACTGGGATATTCTTTAGAGCACGTTTCTCAAGACCAGAAGCTTGTACATTGGTGCTTGCCTCTATAGACTCACGTCTACGTCGTAAAAATATGTGTATTGCTGAATTTAGTACAAGTGCAGCTACTAATGCACATAACAAAGCGGCCAACAATACGACCATGTCCGCGTCAAAACTGCGTTCCTCAGAGTCGGGAGAATCACTCGCGTCCATACTTTTTTCTTAACTCTAGTTAAAGAGGGAGAGAAACTGTTTTCATTTGAAGATGTTTGTTTCAATATATGTATATAAGTATTGGACATCAATGAAGGTTTTGGTTACCTAATAATCACTACCAAATCAAATACCATTGTGAATTTGTTTAATCTTGACTTTAATTTATTCATAATTTGTTGAAGTGTTTTATTTTGGAGTTGATTGGCATATATGATTCAATGTAAAATCTTAGGAAATCAAAATATATTTTATTGTTTTGGTAATGATATCATTATTTTTCGTATCAGTAACAAATCTTTTATTCATAAACGAAAAGTAAGTTATGATTTCTTATAAGATGATAATATTCATGTTTATCAAATCTAAATATATAACTAATTTAGGGTTGAACAATTCTGGAGACGCCACGTAGAACTATTTTGAAACGACACGTGGCAGATAATAATGATTTAAATAAAACTTTGAGATTATCTTAATTAAAATTAAATACCTTAATCAAAGTATTAGATATATACAATTTAATTTTATCAGAATATTAAATATTAAAAACTATTTGAAGTTATACTACATATATTATTATACATCTAACAAAATATTTTTCCTTTTATTGTTCATTGTTTAACTTGCATATTATAATATTAATTAATTTAGTTAATACAAATTATATAGTCAACACAAACTATACGGTGCTTTGAAACTTGAAAGAAGTCTACGTCTATGAATTTAAAATTACGAATGAGAAATGATGTGCAAATAAATAAAGAAAGATACTAAATACTACGAGAAAGTGTTAAATATTTTATTAATTAATAAACCTTGCTTTTTAAATATTTAACAATATCGTATAAATAGAAATTTGAATATATCCATATACTTATATCAACAACTCAAATCACAAAACTTTTCTATAAGGAAATTGTAAACAAACATTGCTGGGAAGAGTACTTTTCTTTAGGTATTTTCTTGTAGTATATAATATTACGTTTTTCAAATACCGTACATCGTATGGGTATTAAAACTAGTATAAATATCAACATTGAATTAAATTGTAGGCTAAATTACAGAAATCGTCCATGTGGTATGTCTAAATTGCTGATTTAGTCCATAAGGTGAGGAAACAACACTTTTAGTCCTATGGTCTAAGGTTTTGCCCAAATTCGTCCATATCAGTTAGATTTAACAAATTTTATGTTACATATTTTTTAATTTTGACAATTTTAGTCCCTAACTTATAATTTATTTATAAACAATAGAAATTTGTAATTCTATTAAGTTTAGATTTTTATTTGACTCTATTTTGTCACTATGTTATTATTTTACTTCAATTTTGTTAAGTTTTGCCTAAATTTCGTAAAAACATAAAACACCTATAAAATATCATTTAAATGATTAAAATATTTTTTTTAAATGTTTTTCGAAGCTTTTGTTACTATTGTCATCACTATGGACGGAACAAAAACTTCAAAAACTTTTTTAATTAAAAAAAATCCAAAAAACATTTTTAAAAAACGTGTTGAGGTTTTTAAAAAATGATTTAAAGGTGGTTCTCACTTTCTCGCAACATTTATCATTCTTATTTTAACATAACCATATACTAATATCTTTATCTCAATTAAAGTTACTCATTTTTTTAAATACTAAACATGAACCACTATCATAAATTCATGTCTAAGTTTCAAACATATCGACATATAAGTTTAAAAATATTTTTCTATGTACTTAAAAAAACTAGTTGATCTTCTAAATTTAAGGCTCTTAATGATATTACCTTCAATATTTCATGATATCATGTCTAAAACTATATATAATTTTATATAACTTTTTTTAGACTTTATCATATAATATATTGCATAAATTATTAACTATATACAATATCAACTCGTATAAGTTTATTTGGTATTCGAAAGCTAAGATTCTTATTTTTGAGAAATAGATATAAGGAAAATATCGATATATAAACTTGGGGAAATTTAACTTTTAACAAAATAAATTATCAGTTCGGGACTAAAAGTGTCAAATTTAAAAATATTTACCAGAAAGTATGTTAAATCTAACTGACAGGGACGAACTTGGATAAAACCTTAGACCATAGGGACTAAAAATGTTGTTTCCTCACCCTAGGGACTAAATCAGTAATTTGAACATATCATATGGACGATTTCTGTAATTTACCCTAAACTGTAATATTTTAAAGTTAACCCAATATATCATGATATCCAAGTAATTAATTAAGAATATATCAAACTTTTAGGGTTTAGTGGCTGTGGTTGAACAAACATTGTTGAAAATGGATATGTTAGGTCAAGGGTGTGAGGTTTTGCTTATGATTGAAGTTGTTGTGATTAGGCAAGCAATTCTATAACAAACAAATTTAGAACAAGTGGTTTTGGTTCACTTCCACATAAATTATAACTTTTATATATGTTTTTCTAACCTGTGTAAAACATGCTAAATAAAAAGTAAAAATCATTTTAAGGTACATATGTTTGAGGACTCAAGTTATAAAACAAATCATCTATTAAGAAATAAAAATAAAAATAAGTAATTCGTAAAACTTACTGGTAATCATGACTTTATTTTTAAATTCTAAATAAGAGTTAATTTCATATATATACCCATTTTAAACACAATAATATCGTATTTGCCTAGTTAAAATTTATAATATTATATATGTCCAATCAAAATATCAAAATATGTTAGAAAATTGGGTTATGATATTTAAGATAATTTTTTAATCGTGTATGAAATTTACTCTCTGAATAAAGTATTTTCTTTTCAATTACCTTTTTTTTGGGTTACTACGAAATCTTTAAATGAGATAATTCAAAAAATAACAATTAGTGTTCTAGGCAATAGAATCACTAATCCAAAACAAAGAGCAAATTGTTGTATTTGTTTTTATTGTATATTTAAAATGATCATACTACATCTATTTATAATAGACAATATGACGAACGAAATTGTGTGACTTTTGGTGAAAAATCACAACATTTGATAAATAATGACACAATTTAATAATTGGTTACAAGGTTTTATACTAACGGGTATATTCTTTTGTAATTATTCCACCTTTTAATATTCAATATATACGGAATCAAATTAACGTATATGAGTGTACACTCGCACTATCCAACCCGTACTACGCTTAATTTTAAATCTCTTTGATCTCGATAAATCCTAATTACACTAAAATTACCACAAAATACTCATATCTACTCATTTCAAAACTAAATCCACCAAAATTAATTCCAACACTCTTAATAAGAGATAATTAACCATTATACCTTTTTTACCAATTCAACTTCTTTCCCAAAAGTTATTTTGTTCATCATGTCATCCTAAAAACTCTTATTCCATATACCCTATCTTATTACTAAATTATTAAATTATGTTGAGATCGTTGTATCATTTGAAATTATTGGCCGTTTCAAACAAACAACAACCAATGTATGTGTATGTATGGTGTTAGTGATATTCTTTTTGGAGGTGAATCTCTTCAATGTATTTAGTATGGTGCAAAGATGCGTTCTCCAGTCGGATTCTAATTTATGAATCTAGTTTTGATGATTTTGATTTCAGTGTCCTTAAATAAGATATAACATATAACATATATATTATAATTTTGAGTTAATTACATAAATCGTCCCTAAGGTTTATATCAAATTACGGATTTCATCCTTAAGTTTAAAAAGTTACATAAATCATTCACTTTTAGAAACTAATTACCTTTTTCGTCCCTACAATTTGCTCCAATTACGAATTTCGTCCCTAAGGTTTGTCCTCAATTACGGATTTGGTCCCTAAGGTTTGCCCCAATTACAGGTGCAAATTAGAAATTAGGGACAAAAAACGTAATTAATTTCTAAATTTGGACGACTTATACTACTTCTTAAACTTAGGAACAAAATCCATAATTCTGGATAAACCATAGGAACGATTTATGTAATTAATTTTGGAGTATGTGTTATATAATGTTTGATGAACATGAATTAGATATAATTTATTTAACTGTCTTTCAAACTGGACGTAATTTGATTTTCTGGAAAAAATTTTCCATCTATTTATTTAGTAAGGGTAATTGAAATTTATACGCGTGAAATTAAATAAATAGATTTAGCAAGAAAATGGGTAAATATGAGAGTTTTGAAAATTAAATAGAGTATATATATGATAATATTAAATTTAATTGGATAAATATGATATTATTATGTTAAAAATGGATATATATGAAACTAACCCTTTAATTAATTACCGTTTCCTAACTACGTGGGAACCCGTTTCCTGTGTACGTCACTAAGTTTTTATTGTAGAAATTAAGAATCAATTTTGTGAAAGAATTAATTGTATTTCATCACTTTAAAACGATTACATAGGACACCTATTTATAGGAAAATAATAACCTAACGGGCCCAAGTCCACATACGGACTTGGGCTTACATTTGTTTTCGGGTTCCTATGTCTAACATTCCCCCTCAAGCTAAGTAGTGGGATTTCCAATGCTTAACTTGTCAAGACAGTGAGCGAAGATCTTTCCGGTAACCGCCTTTGTAAGGATATCTGCAAGCTGATCTTTTGATGAAACAAACGGAAGTTCGATAATCTCATCTTCAAGTTTTTCTTTGATGAAGTGTCTATCAACTTCAACGTGTTTGGTGCGATCGTGTTGAACCGGATTTCCTGAGATCTGGATAGCCGCTTTGTTGTCACACATAATCTTACTGGCTTCTTCTGAGGGATACCCAATTTCTGACAATAGTTTTCGTAGCCATAGGACTTCAGCTAATCCTCGTGCTATTCCTCGGAATTCCGCTTCAGCACTTGAGAGGGCGACAACTTTTTGCTTTTTACTTCTCCATGTAACAAGATTTCCTCCCACTAGGGTAAAATACCTTGATGTAGACCTCTTATTACTTTTGTCGCCTGCCCAGTCAGCATCGGTATAAGCATCAATCTTCGGGTGCCCATTTGCTTTGAATAGAACACCGTGTCCAGGAGTTCCCTTGAGATACCTGATAATCCGTAAAGCTGCTTCCATGTGCTGGAATTGAGGTTGGTGCATGAATTGACTTATGACCCCCACAACGTATGCAATGTCTGGCCGAGTATGAGCTAAGTAAATCAGCTTTCCCACCGTTCTCTGATATCTCTCTTTATCTGCCAATTCAGCTTCATCTTCCATAAACAATTTTTGGTTGGCTATCATGGGAGTGTCTGCAGGTTTACAATCTAGCATTCCCGTTTCTGCTAATAAATCAAGAACATATTTTTGCTGGCAAATGAAGATCCCTAATTTTGATCTTAGAACTTCAATTCCGAGAAAATATTTGAGTCTTCCCAGATCTTTCATTTCAAATTCTTTGAAAAGATTAGCTTTCAATTTTGTCATTACCTCTGAATCATCCCCTGTAATGATCATGTCATCAACGTAGATTATTAAACAGGTTATGAGTTTACCTCTTCGTTTCAAGAAGAGAGTGTGATCGGAATTGCTTTGGTTATAGCCATATTTCTTCATAACTGTAGTAAACCGACCAAACCACGCTCGTGGAGACTGCTTCAAACCGTACATAGATTTCTTTAGTCGGCAAACTTTCCTGGCCTCGGAACTGTCACACCCCGCTTATAGCGGAAACACGGAATGTTCCAGTTATAATATCAAGAGTCAAGATTACAACAATATAACCGATAAACAAAACATCAAAATAACATAAATCATGCCAAGTGTTTACAAAATACAATACAAATTCAAAAGCGTGAAATCGCCGAGTACGAATGTATTACAAACATAACAAAGTGGAACATCAAGGACATTACAACAAGTATCACAAGTTCCAAAATACACAAGACAAATAACCCAAAAGCACAATTGGCATGATCAACAGGAATCCTCAATTTCCTGCAAAGCGTTAAAACGACATCAACAACATGTTGGTGAATTATTCGCAAATTTAAAGTAAAAGTTGACCCATCGACAATTTTCATCAAAACAACGTTAATTTCAAATGATATATCTTGTTTTCAACAACCAATAGTGAGAGGTACTTTGCCTAGACTATTCATACACTGAACCTGACCGTACAACCCCAAATCCTGAGGTCGCCAACCAAAGGTAACAAAGGCCATAACATCCGCTCCTAGAAACATTCTACCGAGCAGTGAGGGTTAGGTCTATAACCCATATAGATCTATATATATGTAAAACCGTTGGGCTCAAAGCTTAACAAGTGTATCAGGGGGCCCCAACAAGGGCTAATGGCTTAATCTAAGGCAGACCTAATCCACTAGGCAAACAAGATAATCAACAACATTCCGCATACAAGCAGACAATTTAAAATACGCTTTACAGCCCAAAATATTTAAAACAAGGGCTACGAATAACTCACAGATAAAGCTTCAGCAAACAAATATCGGGTACACCAACACAGAGTTACAACTCCACCGCCTAAGTGCCTTAAAACAATAAACAACATAGTCTCAGTATCTCTATAAGTCTAGGTCCGGTTTAGCCTTGTCGGTTAAGGTTAAGTTAAATGAGATAATCCAAATATTAATAAGTTTAAATAGGGTGACGTATTTAGAAGGCGATGTTCCGCGTCAAACACGACCGCTCGGAGAGATATCGGCATTCCACGTCATAATCGTCAACTGGTAAAGAATGATAATCCGAATCGAAAATGATTACTAGGAGTATCGGTTAATAGAATATCGTTATCAAGTTTCAATAGATCGACCAAGGTCAACGGAAACAATGTTGACTTGGTCAAAGTCAAACGCAATGAATGTTGACTTTATAAAAGTCAAAGTCACAGATGTTGACTTATGAAAGTCAAAGGTCAATTATGTTGACTTATTAAAGTCAAAATCAATTTAAAAGTCCAATTTGACACTTTGGATAATTTGAGGTGTTTTTCATACCAAAATGTTTAGAGTAAAATACCTTTTCAAATCCATTTATAAAGTTTGCCGCAAAACATATTTTGATGACTTAAAACGATGATCAAGTTGAGGCGAAGATTTAATATATCGCAAAGAGGTTGAAAACATCCGTTTTAAGTAATATTATGATATTTTTGATTGTGTTGGCGTCTTTGAGTCCAAAGACAATATTATTGCATCATATGTTACTTTTAAGTATTTAAGTGTTTTAATGTCGTAAAACGTCGTAAATGGAAAATCCGGCAGCGCTTCCGCGTCAAAAATTATTTGTCCAAAATCCGTACACTTTCCCGCTTGATAACAAATTACACTTTAAACCTTTCTCATAATACATAATACAATAATAAGTTAATTACGATACTTTCGGTTAGATTACATTTTAACATATTTCGTCCATTCTCAATCCAAATCCGATAAAATAGCAAGTGTTGGTCTAGTATTTACTCCTAACCGTTTTCAAGGCTAAAACCGAATAACGATGGATAATGGAAATGAAAGATTCTCAAGGATAGCAATTTCACCGTTATCACCCGCAATATTTGACAAGAATAGAACCCGGAATCAAAGACCTTGGTGGCGTGGTGCTGAGGACAAACCCTCCTCTAAAACACAATACACTCACCGTTAATAAAGGTTCGCAATATAACAAGTTTAAGGTGCAAATTTAACGGATTTACAAAATTTCCAAAATCTGGACAACGACCGCCTCGCGGTGGGCTGACTGCGCCGCGGTCACAAGCTCACCACGACCGCCTCGCGGTGGCGTGACTACGCCGCGGTCGTCATCAGACGTACCAAATTTTACAAAATCGTTTTATGTTGGAAAATCATCTTTTGATGCAATAAGTTTAAACATGCAAGTTCTGGAATCATCAAAACACTTTTAAACAACCATTTTGTAAAGCTTTTCACCATTTAACTCAAAGATCCATACACATTTTATAAAAATCTTGATTTCAAAGATTTTTACCCATCAATCTTTACAAAAACCATTTCTATGTAGTTAGATGATACATGCAATTGATAAATCATATTCAAAACAGTGAGGATAGGTTATAATACCTTAAAGAAAATAAAGATGTGATGATCTAAGACTTGATGGAATTACTTGAAGCTTTGGTGGTGTTCTTTGACCCAAAAATTGATAGAAATCAACACATGCAACCCATGGATGATTTACCCTAGCTTCCCTTGATGATGTAAACGATTTAAAGAGATGAAATTGGTGTTTAATTGTTGTTTACTAGCTGGAATTTACAGTCACAAGAAGAAGTTTGGATGAAAGGAAGTGTTTGTGTGTTTATGCTTCAAGAGAGGGAGAGAGTGAAATCTTGTATGTGTGTGTGTTTGTGAGAGTGAAATGAGTCTTGAAAGACTCTAAATGAAGCATAAAACTGGTCTAAATGAGGTGTTGACACGTTTGGGGACAAGTGTCAAAAGGAGGTTACATGCAAATGGTGACTCACAACTCAACAAAACAAGTCTGTCCAGGGGATGACTGCGGCGCGGCCAGCTCACTGCGGCGCGCCCAGTCCGTTTCCTGGATTTGCTTCGTTTTGTTCGTGTTGTCGTTACGTATGTGCACACGTTTAGGATTCCCGATTGTTTTACAAATGAACTTAGGAAAGTTCATATAAGTATTATTAGTATTATTGGTATTATGATTCATTTAAATGATAACTTTTAAGTCTTGGATTCGAGACACGCACGATTTCGGTAAAAGGTAAAACAAACGCAAAAGCACGATTTCTCGAAGATAAAGAATACGTTAACCGACAAATTTGGCATAAACCTTCTAACTTATAGTTATGAGAATACTAACTATATGGCACTTAGACAAACATAATCTTACGTCTCAAGGGACGAATCAAAATAATCACATAAAAACCCGATACTCAAAAACAGTAAATTGTGAGCAAAACAAAGCGAAATACAAGGGTCAAAACAATTGCGAAAAATAGTAAAATAATGACGGTAACTCAAGTACCTAGCATTCCCGTTTCTGCTAATAAATCAAGAACATATTTTTGCTTGCAAATGAAGATCCCTAATTTTGATCTTAGAACTTCAATTCCGAGCAAATATTTGAGTCTTCCCAGATCTTTCATTTCAAATTCTTTGAAAAGATTAGCTTTCAATTTTGTCATTTCCTCTGAATCATCCCCTGTAATGATCATGTCATCAACGTAGATTATTAAACAGGTTATGAGTTTACCTCTTCGTTTCAAGAAGAGAGTGTGATCGGAATTGCTTTGGTTATAGCCATATTTCTTCATAACTGTAGTAAACCGACCAAACCACGCTCGTGGAGACTGCTTCAAACCGTACAGAGATTTCTTTAGTCGGCAAACTTTCCTGGCCTCGGAACTATCATGGATTCCAGGTGGGGCTTCCATGTAGATTTCTTCTTTCAATTCTCCATGTAGAAAGGCATTTTTGACATCGAATTGGTGTAATGGCCAATCCTTGTTTGCTGCAACTGAGAATAGAACTCTGATAGTATCAATCTTGGCTATTGGAGAGAACGTCTCACAATAGTCAATCCCGTAAGTCTGAGTATACCCCTTTGCGACTAATCGAGCTTTATACCTTTCGATTGATCCATCGGGTTTATACTTGATAGTGAACACCCACCGACATTTAACGGGTTTCTTTCCTGGAGGCAATTCACATTCTTCCCATGTTTCACTTCTTCTCAGGGCTTCAAGTTCAGTTCCAATTGCTTCTTTCCATTCTTTATACTTCAGTGCTTCTTCAACACTTGTTGGGATTTTTTCAGAACAGATCGCGTTTGCGAAGGACTTGGCTTCCGGAACTAAATTCCTTCTTGCGATATTTGCAACTGGATATCTCGACCCTCTTGAACTTCTTTCAGGTGAGTATCTGTTAGGCGGAATTCCCCTGGTTGATCTAGGTGGAAGATCATACCGAGCTGGTTCAGTCACACTCGGAGTTTCCGTCTCGACCTGTTGTTCATCATCACACATATCAGAGTTATTTGAAGTATCCGGAGATTCAGAGCCACTTACCTCGGATATCAGTTGAGGGGAATCATTGTTGGTGGGAGTGGTACTGTCTTCAGGTTCTTCATGACTATCAGTCTCCGGAGTGGATGTATCAGTAGAAGCACTATTCACAGGTGGTGCCCAACTTATCCATCTTAATGCGTCATTTTCTTTTTCCCCCTGACCATGAAGATGGTTCTGGTAGAAGAACTCAGTTTCAAGAAAGTCACAGTTCATTGTTGTGAACATGTGACACCGACTCGGGCTGTAACACCGATACCCGTGTTGATTGACACCATACCCCAGAAACACACATTTATCTGCACAAGGATCAAGTTTTGAACGCTCTATTTTTGGTATATGGACAAAAACAGAACATCCAAACACTCGAGGTTCAAGAGTTAGATTTGAAGGCAGTTTATGGAAGTGTGACAGTGTTTGGAGAGGAGTTTTGAGAGATAGAGCTCGGGTTGGGAGACGATTAACCAAGTATGTGGCAGTGACAACTGCTTCTGGCCAAAAGGACTTTGGGACTTGTGATCCGATCATTAGAGCACGAGTGATTTCCAACAAGAATCGATTTTTGCGTTCTGAAACCCCATTTTGTTCAGGGGTGTGAGCACACGAGGTTTGATGAATGATTCCCCGCTCTTGACAGAAGTTTTTCATTGAAGTATTACAGAATTCTCCCCCATTATCTGACCTGAGAATTTGGATTTCACTTTTGAATTGGGTTTTGACCATGTTACAAAAGGATGTGAACTTCGTAAAAACTTCAGACTTATTTTTTAAAAGATAAGTCCAAGTCATTCGAGTACAATCATCTATAAATGTCAGAAAATAGCGGAAATTTTGTCCTCCTTCAATTTTAGCGGGACCCCAAACATCAGAATGAATTAACAAAAAAGGTGAATCAACTCTAGTATCATTTGGTTTAAACGTATGTCTATAACTTTTTTCCAAAATACAAGTGTCACAATGAAAATCTTTATTTTTAGGAAATAAATGCGGAAATAACTGACGTAAATAACCAGTGGACGGATGTCCCAATCGTCGGTGCCATAACCATTCTTTCCTATCGTTTGAACCATGAGTCAGCATAACTGAGCCTTGTTGAGTGACTTCATCTACGTAATATAATCCTTGTCTCTCAGTACCACGCCCAATGATCCTTCCCGTCCTGATATCCTGCAAAATGCAAAAAGTAGGATGCATTAATACCACACAGTTTAATTCTTTCGTAACATGACTAACGGATAATAGCTTGTGTGATAATGAGGGCACATAAAGGCATCTCGAGATTCGTAATTCTTTCGATATTTCAATGGTTCCCCCTCCTTTAACTGGGAGAGTTTCCCCGTTAGCTGTGTGAATTCGTGTTTTGTCAACTTTCGAGTTTGACGTTAGATCGGTTATATCAAACGTCATTGTATCAGTGGCACCACAATCAAAAATCCATGAATTACACTTGGCGTTTTTGGTGGCAACATTAACTTCTCCAGATCGGGAAGAAACGTTCTCCTCTTCGAAATCATGCACGTTTAACATTAACTTCTTTCCTCCGTCGTTAATCTCTCTGCTGCCTATGACGGCGACAACTTTTCCAGTCTTGGAGGTTTTGTGGTTATCACTCCACCATTCTGGATATCCAACGATTCTAAAGCATTGTGCTTTGGTGTGTTTCGACATACCACACTCTTCACACTTGAGCTTCCTCTTATCCACCTTTGATTGAGTTCGAAAAAACGGCTTGTCTGACCGATGATTCTTGAAAGGAGGTTTTTGGTTTTGAAATTGGTTCTGAGCTCCGTTACGAAGCAAATTTATTTGTTGTACGGTGAAGTTATTGTTTTCGTTGTCAGCCATTGTGGTTTAAACTGTTTAAATTGTTTAAATGGTAATTTGGGCCTCGTTTCTTTAAATAATGTTTAAACACAAGAAATGGGCTTTAGATTGTATTTGGGCTCCTTGTAGCTGGCAGTCATGTGCTATTCGACCAGCACCACACAAAAAACACACGAATACACTAAATTAAATTTGGGATCGAAGTAAACCGCCGTCAAAATCAAAAATCAACACAAGTTCGTGACTAATTTTTTTTTTTTTTTATTCGAATGATGATTCGTGTTTCTATTCGAGTGGTTAGGATTGTTGTTCGAATGGTGAGCCAGTCGAAGTCTTGCTAGTCTGAATCGGGATTGCTGTTCGAATGATACCACTGTAGACTCTGGTCGAATTAAGTGTTCGAATGGTATGATTCGTGTGATCTAGTCGAATATGAAGGAAGTCCAGTCGAATGGCAGTTCGAATGATACAGTTCGAAGACTTTGAAAAACCAGTCGAACAAGGGAGTTCGTGTGAGCCTATTCACTAGTCGAATGAACTAGTCCGTTTGGTTGGTTTACTATTTGCTGGTCGAATGATAAGCCAGTCGAAGGTGTTGAGAAGCCAGTCGAATGGCCTATTCGAGTCTGTTGTTTCTTGATTCGAATGGTCTAGTTCGAACAGGTACGTTTAACCGTAACCTGCTCTGATACCATGTAGAAATTAAGAATCAATTTTGTGGAAGAATTAATTGTATTTCATCACTTTAAAACGATCACATAGGACACCTATTTATAGGAAAATAATAACCTAACGGGCCCAAGTCCACATACGGACTTGGGCTTACATTTGTTTTCGGGTTCCTATGTCTGGGACAAATTTATTGATATATGCTAATAGATACGTCGTGGTTTTGATTTTGATGCAATAATCATCAACATTTTGCCAAGGGTGATGGAACACAATTCATTACCGAGTAAGGGTGATGGAACACAATTCATTACCGAGTTGGATTGCTTTTACGGTTTTGTTGACATGGAACAATTTGTATAAATTCAACCAAGTATGTATAGACGAAACATAAAATTTTTAAGCAGGAGGCCGAAACTCTGAAACTCCAAACTTTGCGGGGCCAAAACTCTGAAACTTCGAACTTTGGGAGGGCCACGGTCCCCCTCCCCCTCCAAGAAGGTCCGTCTATGCATGTATGGCCAACGGTCAAATCGTTATAAAATATGTTGTGCAAGAGAGAAGATGTAATGGTTCCATACAACCATGATTTCACAATGGAATCCAGTTTCTTCCATTCAACATCATCCAGTGGTGTGTTATTGGGTTTGCTTGATTATGTTCATATGAGTTATCAATATTCACCTACATCGAATCCGATGAAATGGTTAGAGATCATCTCCAACCATATATTATAGTTAAGTTTGTTGAGATCGAGTTTAAGAGGAACATGTGAGTTAATGTTAGTCACGCTATAAGCCTTGTGTAAAGGAGAAAGTGGACGTGGATTATTATCACTCATAATTGTCGAATTAGGATTTAGGGTTTGCTGAAAAATTTTCACCTGGGAAATAGAGATGCCGACCGGGAAAAGCGACGTCGACTAAGGAAAGTAGTTAAGTATTTTAAGAAAGTATTTGTAATTAATTAGAGAATATTAGGAAGATGGTCCATATATTTTAATGAGTCGTCTGATAACAAATTAGTGTGAAAACACTTAGAATGATTTTTTTGCTAACACATCAACAATATATAGAAAGAGGGTGGGCTTCTAGGCCAATTCAAGGCCAATGTACAATAAGTAGACTAGACTAGTAATTATAATGAACTAAGATATATATATATATATATATATATAATACAAACATACTAACCAGTCTAAGTATTCATTATGTTTTACCTCTTTTATAAATCGTTAATGCCACGATAACGATATGCTATATAACTAGTTACTTCTTTCTTATTCTCGTACATTGTAAGTATCATCGTGAAGTTCGCATCATGCTAGATATTACTTTATTTTATGAGAAGAAAAAAAAAATGCTAAGACAACTTTTTCCCTTTTTGATGGACAAATCATGATAATTTCGATTTAGAGAATATAGCAAGATTTCATGATAAAACAAGATGAAGATAAATATTTGGAAATTTATAAAACCTACTTCTAAACTTATAACTTTCAGATAATGTATTTTGTTTTTCCAACCAGTTAAAATCTTTTAAATAAATGTCAAGAAACACGGAAACCCATATACATATGATTTTTATGAAAAGATACATATAATACAATTGTTTAAAATCAATTATAAATTTAAAAGTAAAATTCTATAACTATGGTTCTTAGCAAATAACCGTTTGCGGTTAACTTTCACTATAGACCGTCCGATCACTTAACTTTTAATCTTGACCGTCATAATTGACTAATTTTAATAGCCACTGGATCACAACAGTTCTTCTTCTAAATCATTGATCTTGTATAGCGGTTAATTAATCTTATAGAGCGGTTAGTTAATGGAAGTTGTATAAGATATGTGGGCCCAATTTCCACTATCCATAATAGTAATACTACAAAAAAACAATGTTTTAATTTGATTTATGTATTGTTCCATTATAATATATTATATGTAAACATTTTATAAATAATTTCTAAACTATTTACTAATGATACGACGTAATGAAAAATTATGATATGCAATGATTTAAAACCAACATATGTCGTTTAAGAATGATGTCATTTTATCTTTCTTTATCATAATCAAAAAGTTTGTGTTTTAATATTTAATTATTCAAGACTTGAAATTATTAAAATTCAAAACCTATTCTTTCTTAGATTTTATCAACTTTCGTAACATATAAATTTAAAATTAGTAAAGTTACATAATGAAATTATGTTATATTTATACTATGTATTATTATTTGACAATATATTATTTATATAAAGGTAATACAATAGAAAAAAGACCTACTGGATTAAATTTTGTAGAGTTGTAGAAGAATGATAATCATTGATCGGGAGCGTGAACACCCTTTACCCATCATCCGCATTTGCAGGGCCTTTTCTACCCACAAACTTGTGAGTAACCATTGAAGGATATTGTTTTATATCTATACTCGTGACCCACATATATAAGCGGGTTTTATATAAAATGAAAACTTAATAAAAGTGTAATTCATATATCTTTATAAATTTCCCTCTTCACTCTTTTATTAATAAGTATACAAGTTTTCGATCCATGTAAAATCATATTAAACACCATTTTTAAAGTTGCTCTTTAATAGTGTCTAAAAACATGATTGATTTAATCTATTCTTATAAATTTCCTATTATTAATTTTAAAAATTAATAGAATATAGAAAAACTTAAAATCGTCCCGGCAAGGGTCCAGATATTACACTAGTTTAAATATGTTTTCAATCATTTAGTTTTAATAACAAGATTAGTAAAGTAGATTCAATATGATTGTCCTTGGTTGGAGTATGTCGATCAATTACTATGTTCTAAATGATACACCTACCGATTGGCGATTTAAAATAGACACATTGATTGTACTATTTTCAGAATGTAGTGTTCCTTGTTCAAATTCACTCAAATTCAAATAATGAATAGTTACATATACTTTGCATTAATTAGAACACAACTACCGACTGTATCATTTACACACAATACAGAAACATCTTCATGTATGTAGTACATTTAATTTAAATTCATTCATTTGTTTTTCTTTTATCTAGTTTATATATGAAAGAAAAACAAATTAGGGTAGGGTCCTATTAAGTATACCAAAAAGTTCAAAGGAAATTAGGGTCTAACTATTTTTGAAAATTTAAAATTTTTGTTTTGAAAATATAAAAAGGTAAAAAGTTAATAAAAAGTTAATTAAGCCAAAGTTTTGAAATTTACAAAATTTAAGTCTGTATTTATTATTGGGAACTACAACAATTAAAGATCAACGTATACTTTTACTAATGATGATAACATCCATAATTCCATATATATATATATATATATATATATATATATATATATATATATATATATATATATATATATATATATATATATATAGGAGGAGGTTCTTATAAACTAATATTTAAAGTAAATTAAGTAAAAAAATATGAAAAAATAATTTATAATATTGGTAATTTTGTATTGAGTTAATTACATGAGTCGTCCCTATGGTTTGCACCATTTTCACCCGTCATCCCTATAACTTTTTTATTACACCACTAGTACCTAAGTTTGAAATTTGTTGCCTCCAGGGTCCCTAAATTGGACGTGACGTTAAGTATGCCGTTAAGTCTAATCATGTGAGAAACATGTGAGGGCAAATTTGTCTTTTTACCACTATCTTCTCCATTTACCTACCACCAACCAAGAAGCCCAATACCCCAAATCCTTAATTTTTCCAATCACTATTTCAAACTCAATTCAATCAAAACACATAAAAAAAAAACACAAATATAATCTCAAAAACCTAAAGTGATTAAAAAAGATGGGTTGATATGTTTTTTGATTTCTGTAAGGCCTAAAAAATGAACTCATCTTGTTACAAAAATGGTGTTCTTTTAGCCTTGGTATCTATGCTCTGCAGGTTTATTTCCCTTTTAAAATTGAGCTTAGATTATGTTTTAATTGCTGATGCCTTGTCTTTTAGATCGCTAGGGTCCACAAATATGGACCATCTCATTTGCAAGTACAACACCAACCCATCATCATGTTAAAGAAGAACCAGAAGAAGATATCAAAATCTGTCACAATTCTCCAGACCGCCGGAAAATCAAGAACTCCTCGCCGGAAAATCAAGAAAGATGTCTGGATTTGATATTGGAGTTAAGTATAGCCCCACCTCAACACCAACATGAAAACGACGTCGTATCATCATCATTCATACAACAACAACAACAACAACAAAATCGAATGAGAGATTTCCACAACAAAGGAATTATCAAATTGAATTGGGGGAGCGAACAATACTTTCGGAGCAACTACAGATCAAATCAACAATTGAGGTGGGCGAACAGACAATTAACATCAAATTAAAGATCATCGGCGAACATCAAAAGTAATAGACATCTTAATTTTGATTTGATATTTGGGTTTTGATTGTGCTTTGTTTAATTTAGGATTGAATGATTTGGATTTTGATTGTGTTTTTTTATTGTGTTTTTATTTTTGATTGAATCTGGGTTTTAGTGGAAGAGAAAGGTAAAATGACGAAATTACCCATCACATGTGACGCACGTGAGGCCACTTAACGGCCCTTTTAACGTCACGTCCAATTTAGGGACCCTGGAGGCAACAAATTTCAAACTTAGGTACTAGTGGTGTATTAAAAAAGTTATAGGGATGACGGGTGAAAATGGTGCAAACAATAGTGACGAACCATGTAATTAACTCTTTTGTATTATGTTTATTTATTCAATTATAACAAACTTTAAAAAAGCAAGTTTTGATATGTATCAAAATATATGTCGTTTAGGGGTTGTGCATCAAATTCATTGTTTTTGTGGAGTAAATATTAAAATTTGATGCACAACGATAAAACTATCCATTTTTTGATATACAACAAAACTTCGTTTTTTAAAGTTTGATATATGGTTAAAATTAACGATAATCCAAAATGTCTAACGTTATAAATTATTTTTTAATTTTTTTTACTTATTTTACCTTAAAGTTTGTTTTACAAGAACCAACCTCTATATATATATATATATATATATATATATATATATATATATATATATTACTTCTAATCTCAGATATTAACTCAAATTTTTAAAACCAAGTAATGCATAAACTGCGAAGCTAGTGATAAATAATTAGAGGCATTTAAACTATATTTAACAAGTTTATGATTACATCACATGCTTTGTTATTATTACTAAATTACACAATATTACGCACACGTAATATTATTAGATACAAATATACAATCTGTTATGTACATTTGTTGAAATATGTGTTTCATTTAATATTATATTTTTTTAATATTATGATATGTAAAGAAATTTTATTGAGATCGGATATAAAAAAAATATATATGATAATATGAGATCTGACCCACTTATTATTTTTCTAATTTACTAAGAGATTAAGTAAAAAAGATGTACTGTTGGACCTATGTTTTTATAGTAGACAAATCTCGTCCATTTCTTTTTATGGGATGTGGGATAAAAGTTATGTAGCGTTGTGGGATAAAGGTTTGTTAGATTTTATACGGACCTTTTTATAGGGTTGAGATCAATAAAAATCTTAAAGGAATTCATATTTAAGGTTAAAATAATGTGTGTTAATGACTTATGGGATGTGAGATGTGGAAGAAAAAAAGTCGTCAAATTTCGATTTTTTTTCCGAGTCTATATAAATTATGTCTCATATAATATTATTGTGTTTTAAAATTCACATTTAAGGTTAAAATCATGTGTAGGGGTGTGAAAAAAACCCGAACCCGACTAACCCGAATAAGCTTAATAGGGTCTGGTTTATTCGGGTCTATGTATGCTATTCGGGTTAAACGGGTTGACCCGATGTGACCCGAGTCTTATTAGGGTCGGGTCCAAAGGAAAGTTTTTTGTGTTAATCTGGTTCGGGTTAGACCCGATTAACCCGAATTAGTCTAATAAATTTTTATTTTTTTGAGTTGTATTTTGAAGCCAATATGTTATGTTTAGTAAGTCATCTTTTATAACCTACGTATCTTTTAGTAAGCTCGAGTTTATTTGTCGTCCATCTTTAAAATTAACTTATTAAAGACAAATATATTTAAATCATAAACTTTTTTTCTTGCACGATTTATTTGCTAATGTATCTTCTTATTTTCCTAATGCAACTGCGTTTATAATTTATGTATTCAATTCTTTTAACATTTCAAAACTCAGTAAACTTTAACACTACAAAAAAGAATTTGATTGCTTAACATTTTCTATAATTTGCTTTATTCCTATATTAACTTTTTTTAGCTGCTATAAACAATTCACATAATTTAATCGACCAAATTTACAAGTTACATTCATTTTTATTGTGTTTGATATTTGTTGTCAAACATAACACTAGAATGTGTTGTTAAAAACACTAATAAGATGGCCTACTTTTATGTGTTATTTTTCTTAGTTAGACCCGAACCCTATTAGACCCGAACCCGATTAGACTCGAACTCGATCTCTTATTAGGGTTGGGTTACGGTCAATCCCAAAAGTTTGAAAACCCGATTAGACCCGACCCGATTAAGCTTATTAGGGTCGGGTCAATCCGATTAACACTCCTAATCATGTGTGTTAGTGACTTATTTGTTTTAACATTTTAGGTATACTAATATCACATATGATTTTACATTAATATCACATGTGATTTTAGTACTATCACATGTGATTTCGTTGAATTTTTTTATAGTTTTAATTGATTGTATATCATATAACGATTTTAGGTCTTAAAATCCATATTTTATGTTAAAATCAAATGTGACGAGTTTAAAATTTATCCAAAAACGAAAATAAAAAAGTTAAAAGTTGATTTTTTTTTTATGAAATTTAGATAAATTATATATTGTATAACATTTTTTATTTTTGAAAGTTTACTCATTTATATTAAAATCACATGTGATATTAATGTTACAATTTTAATACCCACCCGAAAATCGAAAAAATAAAGTCGACAGAAGTATATATGACCACTGCTCTAATTAAAGAGGAGAACAAGACAGTCGCAAGGGTGTAATTTGTTTTGTCTAACGATTAACGATTTACGAGATAAACTAATTTAAAAAAATATATATTTTAAAGTGAGTTTTAATTTAATATTAGTCATTTGATTTAAAATAAATGAATGATGAAAATTAAGTATTTTGATTTTTAAAAAATTAATAGTTTTTATTTATCTTTTCTCCTATAACAAATCAATAAAGAAGTACTCCTTATTTAGAAAAGTTGTTTTATTTTAATTTATGTAATATATTAATTTTTTTTTTTAATATAAATGTCAATGAATTACGATAACAATGCATTTCAAGGGGTTGCATTTTACATCGAAGTACATATCCATAAAATTATACTTTTATCAATAGTTTTATTATATATTGTAGATAACCATTCTTACTTAAACACGATGTTACTAACACAAGATATTTGAAAAGGTATAATAAAATAGATTAAATTAAGAAAAAATAGAATATTTGAAACAAATATTATTATAAATGAAGATTAAAAACATTATATATGGCAGTTAGGAAATACCAAGTTAGCTAGGAAAGACGCCTAGGACGTTAACCGATAGCCTACCTTACTTTGTATACTATAACATATACATATTTACTGTATAATAAAGTTAAAATAAAGGATTATTGTCATAGTTACCGCTAACTAAAATATTTATACTCCGTTCATTTTAAAAAGAGTATCTAAAAATAAAAAACGGTCGAAATAAGATAGGTGTAACTAATGAAGTGTTTTTCTGTTAAATTACCTACTTTGCCCCTGCATTAAAGACGCCGTTTATTTTTAGAGTTTGAAAGATTAAAAATATTTAAGGACAAAATAGAAAGTTACTACATTTTAATTATCCATATTTAGAAAAAGGATAATAATTTTAAGGCAAACATAAATAGAAAGGTGGACATCCTTTCTGGGACGGAAGGAGTATTATATTTATATGTTTTCTTTTCCAAATTAGTAATTTAAATGTTAATATAATAACATTCCTTTTTAGGTGTATGGGTCTCGTGAAGAATTGATGTCATGTGTACAAAACATGGCGCACTCTGTTGGTGTTGTCACTATCACAAAAAGATCGAATAAAAAACCTTGTGGTTTCGTGGATAAGTTGTACTCATGTGTGATCGTGGCAGAGAATATTTAATTAAGGATTCAAGTAAAGCTTCTGACACAAAGAAAAATAATTGTCCGTTCGAATTATCAAGAATACACTCGTGTTTTTAGCACAAGGTTCAACGAACTTGCTGAGTCGTTGTACTTCCCTCAAAGTCTTGCATCGAAGAAATATTGGATGAGTATGCTAGCGATTGAATTTCTGATGGCCAATGTGTTTGGTATGATCGTTCATTATTTAAGCAAGAAATGTTGTATTACTATCTTCCCTCTTTGGAGAAGACTAGAGGAGTTTCCACACCATCAAAGTCTTACCATTGCGCATGTAAGAGATGACCATTATGTGATGGTACAAGTGGAAAGAGAGTATCCAATGTCACAGATCTCGGTATATTGGAAATTATTCAAGAAACAGTCTCCAGTTGGATGGGAAACAATGTACAAGTCGCGTATAGATTTGTATTTAAGGCTATTAGTTCTAAAAGAGTTGTTATAAATGTAGTAGATTGATTGTTGTTGAAAATTCACATCCTATTCAATATCGATATTTTTTAAATCCGTAAGAGTTTTATGAGTTTATTAAACATTACTATTTACATTTTCATGTTGCTTTTTATTTTACTTTCTGTAATTTTCATATATATAAATAAAATTAAGAGTAAATTACACCGTTGGTCCCTATATTTGTACCCAAATCACTAGTTCGAGGCTTTTTTTGAAATAATTACGCCATTAGTCCCCATTTTTTGAAGTAATTTTGTACCCAAATCACTAGTTCGAGCCTATATTTTAACGATTTTTTCAGCACATGACTTGCACACGAAGGTATTTTTGTCATTTCACCTTTAACTTACACTTTAACCTTTTTCTTTTCTCTCACTGTCACATTTACAAACCACACCTTTCTACCCCATTTTCCATTTCTTTTAAACAAATTCACCATCCAAAATCAAACAAACTTATTTAAAGAAATTGACAATATAATAAAAGAAAAAAAATTTATAAGTATATACACCTTTCTTCTCCGACGAATTTAAGGAAAGAAAGATGTATATGCTTCAACAAGTTAACTCATTTTTTTCTTTTCTTTCTTATTAAAAATTCGTCGGAAAAGATGAACACTTGTCGGACAAGACGATCGGAAAAATCACAAAGTTATTATAGGAGCTGTCGAAGAAGACAGTTATGGAGGTAGGTAGATCTGAAAAGACGGTTGTGAAAGGAGGCGAACGGAGAAGAAATTTGTAAAAGGAATTTAGATCGGAAACAATGGTGGCGGTGGAAATACGAATCACGATGATGACGATTGAGATAGTAGTGAATGAGATAGATGGAGGATGGTAGTGGTGGCAGAATTGGCGCCCAACTGAGGGTGATGGTGATGATCGGAGACACGTCGGAGATGGATTTTTGGGGGTGAGGTGGTTTTCACAAATGAGAAATAAAAGAAAGAGACAGAATGTTTTTTTCTCTTTTTATTTTGTTTTTTTATATGATGATGAAGAGAGAATGTGGATTTTTAGAGAGAGAAGGAGTTAGAGTGAGAGTGACTATTGGTGTTAATAAGATGAGTGAGGATGGTTAAAGACTATAATGCCCTCGTGTGGAAGGCACGTGACATGGTTTCCGTTAAAAATAAACGGACGTTAGTATTTTGGACCACCGGTGTAACAGAATTACAACAATGGGGACTAATGGCGTAATTATTTCAAAAAAAGCCTCAAACTAGTGAGTTGGGTACAAATATAGGGACCAACAGTGTAATTTACTCTAAAATGAATTAAAGCAAGAAAAATATCTCAAAAAAAAAGTTGAAAAAGTAAATTAGACATAGTATTTTTGACTTGTTGGTATATGAAAGTGATGTTGCCAATAGAACGTATTTATGTTGTCGAAGCACGTGTCACTTGACAAGTCGAGATAATGAAATGAACGGTCACTAGACTAACTGAAATTGATTTTGATAGGACAATATCTCACAACACCACGTGTCCTTCCATCAATGTGCGAATACAAACTTCTTTCGTAACATTAACTTGATGAATCGTTTTATATCTTTAATGAAAGAAACGCCAAGTTAATATTTTTATCTAGGACCGACTTAACTATAAGATCATTAAAGCAAAACAAAAGAAATCGTAAGATCACTAAAACAAACGTTGTAGGTATCAAATTATATGTAATTTGTAAACTTAATAGTTTGGAGTAGCAGCTCGATCTCAATCATCACCTCTATGTAAATTGTAAACTTTACGAGTCTAGCTTCATGTCGTTCAAAAAAAAGGTATCAAATTATATAAGCTCTCAAAATTTAAAAACCGTTAACATTATGATTGATGTAAGTTTTAGAAATATGTGAGAAAATATTTTGGATAGTGTTACAAACGCATTAAAGTCGTCAATAAAGTGCTTGTTATAGGCTTCAGGAGACTTTGAGCCACCCCTAATTGTATTAGAACACTTTATAGTATTGAAATATTCGATGTTATAGTCATGCAACAAAAAAATTAATTGTACCATCACACTGAAAATATTCTAACACCAACATCTAAGAAGCAACTTTTATATATATATATATATATATATATATATATATATATATATATATATATATATATATATATATATATATATATATATATAAAAATTTTATATGCTATATATCACTTGAAAGAAAACCTAAAATAAATAAGAAAACAAATCTTTCACCTTTTTTCGACCGTACTCACCATAACACGTACAACCGGGGGAGGGGGGGGGGGATTTCTGTGTATTTTGTTAGTAAAATTCGAAATAATATACTCCGAGCCCCCCCTATAACTCGTGCCCGGGCCCCTAACGAGAAAAAAAATCTGACTATGCCTCTCCAATGTCAAATCCTGACTCCGCCTTTGCATACAACCCCCATAACGCCACCGATGATGATGTATGTTTGTGCTTTTAGCAATATCTTAAAGGGTTATATTTAATGCTAGTTATTTGGATTATATTAGAAATGTTGATTATGTTAAGCTAGAATGCTTGAAGTGAAAGACAATCATTTACATCGGTCGTAGCTAAGATCGGTTAGGATGTTATTTCCTAAACTAGTAAGGAGTAGTTTTTCACCCTATCTCTAGAGAAGGAAGTGTGTGAAGAGCTCTCATATTTTTTTTAATGTACTCTATTTGTTTTTGTTGAAAAAAGAGGTAATCTTGTGATCTTTAGGGTATCAAATTTGCTTGTGACTTGTGAGTTCTTTGATGATTTCGAGCTAAGCCTGCCAGGTTTTTTGTTTCAAATACAACAAGTGAGCCTTGTTCTAGAAGTAAAAATTACATAACTTAGAGACAACCAATACAAGGTAAACGAATAAACCTTTTTCGGTTCTTCTATTCATGTACATTTTCGGGAGGTTTGATGATGCACGTTCGTTCATCGTTGGATTTCTATGAAATTCGAACCTTGGGCGAAAGTAACATGATTTAGGATCTTTTTGGGAGGGATCTTGCATCAGTGCTTTAAGCAAGGAGACATAGTTGTAGAAGTTATTGATCTGGTTGTTGTGTTGTTTTTCATTTTTAATTATTGTTTGGCTATTGTTATGTTGATTATAGGTGTGTACAGTTTTGACGAGGAAATTTTTTTATGGATCAAGTGGAGAAAACGTTTTGCTCTGGAACGACCGTCACTGGGCCATAACTCCCGTCACATTTTGGCGTGTAACGCTTGTTACGAGCCTATAACGCCCGTTACACAGGATACATATTCTAGAATTTTCTTTTTCAAATTATAAATATAGGATTAGGGTTTAAGTCAACTAATATTGTTATGCAGAATTTTAAGGTTTTAACTCCAATTACAAATTTGTAAGTTTTAAATCCTTGGATTAGGGTTTGTTTACGTTCCTGTCATGCGTCAGTTGGTAACAGAGCTCGTTAGCATCCTGAGATGTCAAAATATGGAGACAATTTATCCAAAACCCATATAGTTGGTGGGATATGGTCGGAAAAGTAATGGATCATGGTTTAACCGAATCCATAATCAAACTTGCCAAGATTTCCACTATGCCCGAAGAACTACATTTCGTGATCGTATGATGTGCATAAATCCACAAAAATCGCGAGGGAAACAATTATGGAGGTTCGCAAGTTTGTCCAACCATAGGTGAAATTTCCGAAAACAATAGGCACGGTCATTTTCCGTTCGATAATAGAAGATTTGTTGAAGGAATAGAGGAGGAAAAAACCCCCAGAGGAACGACTACGTACAAGTAAGTTGTTTCATTCGAAAGTCTTGGTCAATATTAACGTATGTTCAGTGATCATTGACAATTTTGGTGTAACAAATCTGGTGTCTAGAAAATTGGTAAAGTTCTTACAGTTACTAATAGAAGCGTGTTAGATTCGAGGAAAAGAGGTTAGTATAATTCATATTTGTGTTGGAAAATTTTATAAGGTAGAGGTAATTTGTGATTAGATGACATGAAAGATTGTCATATTCGGCTGGGAAGACCATGGATACTTAATGTGCATGGAGTGTATGATTTACATCAGGATTTATATATTCTATTATGGAAACGAAAGAGAATTGCTATGGTTTCGCGTAAAGAAAGTTCAAAAATACCAAAACCCGAGATTAAAACTGGAGATTTTATTGTTGAAGAAAAAGATGATGTCAAATAGCCATAAGACTGCGATGAAGTTATTATCTTGAAAAGCTATAAAGATGAAGTTATGGGTTTCGATGGTGTTGAAGATATACAAGTTATGGCCGAAGACTTGAAGAAAATCGAGTTTTCCAAGACCTCATCAACAAAACCTATGTGTACAGTGAACTCGAGGACAAGTTCTTTTCAAGAAATGATGAATGATGATGTGACGTTAAAGAGACATTTAACGCTATACTTAGAAGACAATGAAGGTGGTGGATCAATGAAAAACGTGAGTGTGTTAAACAAAAGAATGGATGTGCGAATGAATGTGAACGTGTCCAACAAAAGTGTTCGAGCGTTAATGTGAAGAGCAAAGCTACTGAGGATAAGCATCACCGTGAGAAGAAGTTCAAGCTAGATGAGGCATTTGATGGTAAGAACTCGATGGCTAGTTCTTTTTAAGTGTGGGGAATGATAAGGACAAGATTTATGGATCAAGTGGAGAAAACGCTTTGCTTTGGAACGACCGTCACTAGCCATAACTCCAATCACACTTTAGCGTGCAACGCCTGTTATAGACCTATAACGGCCGTTACACGAGATACTCATCAATATTCTAGAGTTTTCTTTTTCAGACTATATATAGGATTAGGATTTAAGTCAATTGATATTATTATGCAAAATTTTAAGGTTTTAATTCCAATTACCATTTTTTAAATATTAGATATCTGGATTAAAGTTTGTTTACGTTTCTTTCCTGCATCAAGTTTACGTAAAAGTTTTATGATACAAAATACCAAGGACAACCAAGAAATCACAAACATAATATATATGTGAGAGTTTTTTTTTTATGATTTGAATATTTCCATGTTAAATCATTGCACCTTTGTGAATATGTAGAAACTCGATAAATTAATACTTGATTATTTAATAAACTCTCTAAGATAATATTTTTTGCCAGTTCCGACTCGGGGATAGGGTTCTAAATTAATAATTCGTTAAAATTATAAGATAATACATTTTTGATAATTTCTTTAGACCCCATATAAAATATAAATTAAAAATTCCTTATATATAGCATATTACATGAATGATTTATGAAAGTTTCTTGAAAAATGTCTCAATTATCTTTTGTTTTTTGTTGAAATCAATTTCCTCTTGAATCTCGTCTGTAATTTTCCTTAGCATGGTTGAAATCAATTATCTTTTTCTCATAGCTCAACAAGAAATTGTTCAATGTGATTGCCGCGTTAATAGTTTCGTTTCGCGAAGAGGGTTCCATTGTAGAACTTTCATCATCTTCTTCATCGATATCATCTTTATTAATTCCAATAACGCTTTCAATAATTTCTTCATCAGTCAAAAAACTGTGCAACTACATTTTCTTTTGGGTGAGTCGGAACATCTTCGACATCCATTGCATTGCGATAACCCAACTCTTTGATCAAATTCTGGAGTTCTTGAGTGCTTTCACCACCTTCATCTGAGTTCTCAAAAGTCATGTTATCTATTGAACGAAGTTTACAATGACGAAAGTAGTTCGCAATTGTATTTGCACTAACATCCATACTCCATGCTGAAATTGCAAGATTCATTGCATCTAATACATTTATTTTTGCTGGATTTGGAACCCTTAATTCATAACGCTCCAAAAGACTTCTATAAAATCGACGAAGATAATGCATCTTAAAAGCTCGTATAAACCCCCGCGTCGCAAGGTTGAATCTTTGAAGTTGTGTTTGGTGGCAAAAAAAAAATAATAATTCAACATTTTGTAATCCTTCAATAATTTTTGGATGAGCAGGGCAATTATCCACAATCAACAGAATTTTTCTTCCAACCATTTTTTAATGAAGTTGGCGAACATATTCTTCAAATAACACACTAGTCATCCAAGCTCGTTTGTTAGCACGGTACTCACAGTTCAGACTGTTCAAGTTTACATTCTTGAAGCACCTTGATTTAGCATATTTCCCAATAATCCATAAAGGAAGTTTTTCCGAACCGTCCTCATTACAGCAAATAACAACAGTTAGTCGTTCCTTGTCTTGTTTTTTTCCCTTCAAGCTGCATCGTTGCAAGGGAATGATCCGGTTGAAGTCTAAAAAACAAACCTGTTTAAGATCAAAACATGTAAATAATTACATCACTAAAGTACAAAATATAAAATAAAATAATAAAAAAACAAACTTGTTTCATCCATATTAAAGATGTCTTTCATTTCAAACTAATCAACTTTGACTCTTATGGATTTTAATTTGTCCTCCATGCCCTCCATTTCAACAGATCCACTCTCTCCAAAACGAAGGAAATGTTTAATTCCATATCTTGCTTTGAAATTTCCAAGCCAACCAATAGAAAAAGTAAAGTCTGGAGTATCCACTACATACATATCTTTCATGAACTTTTTCGCCTTCCCGATGATTAGTTCACCTGTCATATTCACATGTTCTTGATATTGAAGAATCCACTCATAGATAGATTTTTCTAGGTCAGGAAATTTTGCCGGTTTGTGTCGCTTAACATCGCTTATTTCGGGAGCAAGTAAGATATACTCAAAAGACCGCTTAACTGTATTCGATATTGTCGCTTGACTCACCTGCAAGCCATAGTTACTATGAACCCATTCTTGCAATTGCCTTTTTAATGAGACTTGGGTTATCCTTGTTGTGCTTGCTAATGCTCTTTAAATCTCGTCTGTCATTGTTGTTTTTTTCACACCTTTAAGATAGGAAGCTGATGTGTAAAATCTAGTTTAATAAACTCGACCTACTTGTAGACTTAATTACACACTATAGGCAGTGGACCTATTCGTATATAATATAGCTTTAAGTAAGTAAAGGTTCGAACTTAGGGACTAATTTAGCTTTTAAATCTCGAATTAATAATAATTGTTTGTTTTTGGGGTTTTTATAACTAAAGATTAGCTAATGAAAATTGCAAGTAATTATAAAAGGTGATTATAAAAATTGAGTGAGAATAAGTAATTAAAATTATCAAATATCGGAGAAAATACACTTGTTTGACACTTCACTTGTTCTCCAATTAAGTTTACGAAATTGATTTTATATTAAACTTCTAATATATAGTAAAACTCCTCTCGAATATTTTACTAACTTTAACTATCTCTAATTATAATGTTCCTCTCGAATACAATTATAATTATTAACAATTAAGCATTAAGTAACAAGCCGGTATTTAGTGATTTAACCTTATAAAGTTTCCTCTCGAATAACGTTTCTAATTATGAAGTCCTTCTGAATCTTAACAAATAGACTTATTCATTTATGTTGAATTATAAAAGTTGTTATTACTAGGTCCTCTCGAATTCTAATAAATTTGAACCATTCAAAGACCGATTGATTATTTCATACAATATATTTAACCTATCCATATTTCTCTCGAATACCTAGAATGTTGATTAATTAATTTGCATATAAACAACTTTATGATAATATATTAAAACTTAAACAAATAAGGATCTACGATTAAACACAAATACCTAAGCAATCAATAACGGAAACAATAATTATCAAACAAGATCCGTTTATTCAAACAAGCATAAAAAGTGTTTAGCTAACCATAATTGTGTTCAAAACAACAACTAAAAGTAGAAGAAACATACTGGAAGTTGTCTTGAAAAAGGAAAGAAAACAAACTAGAAAATTGCAAAACGTGTCGTGACCGAATTGTAATCGAAAACCAACTTCTAATCTTCTTTCCTAGCTCCAAACCATGATCTCCAGATCCCAATAATGATAAGAAGTAATTGATGATGAAACCTGGTCGTTTGGGTTGGTATTTATAGAGATAAATCAAGAGGAAATCGAGTTCGAGTCAAATTCCAATTCTGCGAAACTGTGCTTAGGACGTCGCACATGGACCCTTGAATGACGCACTGTGTGCAATTTTTCCATATTCGAAATTATGGTTGTGTAGCTCTCTCTTTCTTATTTCTTCTCCAATTTGAATCACCTAAATCGGATATCGTATGAAGAAGGTATGATCAAAACGGCGTAGGTGATACTGCGACGTTCTCGTTGTGTAGGGCTTCGTTCTCTTCGTCAAAAATCACCATTTCTCGTCATTTAAACTCATTTCTTCCACCATTTCCACTTCCCAATCATATAAACCTATAAAATAGTCAAAACAACTTTTTCACACGATGAAATGCAAAAACGTATCCTATCCATCATGTTTACTATGAAAAACAACCAAATATCGCATAGAAATGAACGTATAAATATGCTATATCAGAAGCTATGTTGTGTGTATGATTTGTTTGTGTTAACCTATTTTGAACTTGTATTTATATAGAATATATTTTTAATGTCCATAAAGTGATACATTGAACAGAAGAAGCATAATAAGGTGGGAGATTGAAGGTTTCTTTCAAATTGGGCCGTTCATTTGATATATATGCATTGTATACAATAATTCAGTGGAAGCTTGAAAGGTGTTTGTAAATTAATCATTCTACTATATATTAATAAAATATTAATTAATATATAAATTAATAATTATTAATTTATCGATTAATTAATAACTCTTTTAATTAATAAATATTGGTGGTTCTAAGTGAATTATTTTATAGAGTTTCTACTATATATTATTGTTTTATGTTATATTTGTAGAAAGATAAATGGCGGTAACTTTGAATAACCTTTATAAAACGTTTAGACAGTTCTAATCATCAAAAACTTCCATAATTCTTGGAAGTTATTAAATTCAATGAGCAAACATAATCTATAAACGAAAAAAGTTAACTGGTTGATTATTGAATAGTTCCAACGATCAATTGATTCTCGCCCCTGACAAATTTCAGGACACCAAGACAATAATAGAGTCGAAGTATTGTTTCTGAAAAGTAATTACGATTTAAAGAATTATGTGGTAATTGAATCATACATCTTGTCTATTGACTATTGCAAACACCAAACAGTGGCGAGTCTAGGATGGTAATGAAGGTAGGTCCTAAAACAATTTAGACGACAAAAAGTAATGGATCGAGCGGTTCGGAAATGTTAAACGGGTCGGGTCGAAGATTACTACGAATATACATAAAATAAAAGTAGTATCGATTAACAAACAATACAATGCTTAAGTAGTTAAGTCACAATATTTCATATAAGTTTATGTAAGGCGTATACGTTCCACGAATTTTAACAATAAATATGGAAATAAGTAAAATCGTGTTTACTTAACATGATATTGTCAATGTTGTTTGCTAACTTTAAAATAAATATGTATGGTTATTGGTTCATATAACATAATTAATAAACTTGATAAATTTTTAAGTTTATAATTTTATTGTGTATTTATGAGTTTTAGTCACATATTTGTGGTAAAATGAAATATAAATACTATTACTCAACAAGAATAATTGTTATGATTAAAATATATTAAAAGATAATTTTAGAAAACATAAAGGATTGTTTGTAAATTATACAACTCAACAGGCAAGTTAAAAAAAAGTATATAAAAACATGTGTTGAAAAATGTGTTGAGATTTGAACCCTTGGCCAAAAAAGATTTAAGATTTAACATCACAAAATGGAGGAACCAATACACTGGCACCATCTTTTGTTATAGTTTTGTAAAACAATTTTCTTAGCCAGGTCCTTCTAATTTTTCTAGGTATGTCCTACGAAAAAAGTCTATATCGTTTCTAAACGATTCGAAAATCAAGGTAGGTCCGAGGACCTGCCTGAGCTCTTACTGAACTCGCCCCTTACACCAAATGTCTAAGTATATCTCTATTTGCCATGTCGAATATTTATGTATTTTTTTTAACGACAATTGGATTAAAACTAACAAAGATAGAACGGAAGAATTACTTTAGCAGACGTGGTTTAGAAATCCAGTCTAGGAAATTAATATTTACATTTGAACAACGATTTGATATCCACATAAACGAATTAAGTGTAACCTCGTCACTAAGAACATCTTTCCTCGTCTTCTTAATGCTGAAAATCATGTCATGGCGTAGATGTTCGTCATTTGCAGTAACATTAATTTCCGGTTCTTCATCATTGTATAAAACATTAATTTCCGGATAACATAAGTACTATTAAAGTTCTTTTCTAATTAGTCAATTGCATTAAACCAACTCACTTGATAAATAATAGTATCTTGTTCTTTCATATATATATAGAGATCCCTTACTAATAAACGCACGAGCTCGGTTTTGAGAAAATATACGTTCAATGTTTTCGTTGGTATGTGATGCATGAATTTGATAATATTCCTATGTATTTTTGGACTATTGTACTCATTACGTTGTTGTATTAATAAGGGTTGTATATCATTTTAATTATAATATTATGATTTTATTTGTCGAGAAAGTAGTTGTATGAAAGCTGGATGAAATTATACCAGGTTTAGGAGAAATGCAAATGGATTGAACTTCAAAATTTAAAAGCAGGAGCTATAAGGGCCAAATGCATAGAATGTAATAAAAAAAATTCGATTTATTATTGTTTGTAGTCAACTCTTAAAACATCTATTGTGTGTATTCAACTCTTATTTTTTCACCAATAATATAACGGAAACGATTTTTCTGAGGTGTAACCGGTTTAAATATTGGATATTTAAAAAAAAATCCGGTTCTTACATCATTTGTACAAAAATAAAAGTTTAATACACAAAATAGTGTTTTTGAAACTTAGATACATACAATAACTAACCGGACAAAATTTGTTACATTCTCATACACTTAACCCTAGATATAAATATTAGACCATAATGTCAGTTAACTCAAATCCCAGAGCTTGTTAACTCAAATCCAAGAGGTAGGTTGGGCTAACGGACACTACCATATAATAATAAGGACCCTTAAAACGGTTCGCTAAAGTTTTTAAAATTAACCGGCCTCTAAAGTGTCTTAACTCTTAACAGAGCCATTGAGATGGACGTGTACCAAAGAGAAAACCGGTATTTATGAGCATAATTATTATGGTTGGTGGTGTAACATTACTTTTTAAACTCTATATAAACACTACAACCCTTTAATCCACAACCCACACCAGTGACAAGTCCGAGAGTCCCTAACTAAAAGCACAAACCTAACTCACACCCTCTAAAACACAAAAACACTAGTAGTAATGGCAGTGGTTGGAAATGTGGTGTTGGTTGCACTCTTGTGCTTCATGGCAGCAAGTGCACCGTACGCAGTGGATGGTGTTGTAACCTGCCAGTTAGTCATGAGTAGCCTAACCCCGTGTGCTTCCTACCTTACTAGAGGAGGTCCGGTGCCACCCTCATGCTGCGATGGGATAACCTCACTGTACAAGGCTGCAACAACAACTACCGACCGTCAGACGGCGTGCAGGTGTATGGAAGATATCGCCAAAAGGTTCCCAGGAGTTAGCCTTGGTCCTGCTAGTAGCCTCCCCGGGAAATGCGGGGTCAGCATCCCATACAAGATCAGCCCTACTACGGACTGCTCCAAGTAAATATTCCTGTGTAACTAAATTTGTTCTCTATTAGTTTAAAAACACAAATAGACGTACTTAAGTTGGGTTTTATTTTAGTAGTACTTTGAGTTTTTCATTGTCTTTGTGTCATAATAAATCACAAAGACACAATTAGTTTTTGGTTAACTCGAACTTATCTTTTTGGGACATATAATCTAGAGAGAGTAGAAGAAGGAAACTTCACTAATGAAACTTCACTAATAAAAATTAGTTTGAGATATTCCAATAAACCTTTTTTTTTTTTTTTTTTTAATTAGGTAAATTAATTATTTTATTCTTTCCATTTTAACCTTCCAATTATTATTTCAGTACAATAGAATTGAAATGTCAATTTACTTTTTACAGTTATACTATTAGATTTATATAATATATATACCTTAACATTTTGTTATTTTTATTTTTTAATTCTTGTTATCAATATGGATTTTTCTTTTCTTTTCATGGTACAATTCAATTAATGTAGACACCAACATACGTTCCCATGTTCGAAAAAACCATTTACTCCATATATAGCACATGCAATAATATTAATCATTTTTGAACTTAAGTCCATAAGAGTATTGTACAGTTCATGGTAAAAATATTTATCTTTCACGCTCAAGAAAGGTTTCAATTTTCAACCACTAATATGAAACATATGTTACAGGGTGCAATGAATCCATAAATGTGGATGGGACTATAGCGTAATGTAGAAGCACTAGTATATCGGATCGGAGAATAAAAATGGAGATGATATAGTAGTTCTCTCCTGGTGGCTATTAATGGTGTACTATCGATATATTAATGTAGTGTTAGTAGGTACTTTCTATGTTTGTTATCGTTGGTGGTGCCGTGTTTTATTATCTTTAATGAATTTCCTACGTTTCGTATATTTTTATATATATTTTTGAACGAGCATAATTTCATTTCAAAGGAAAATACACACTCGCAAGAAGCAAGAGGTGACCAACAAACTTAGTTACAAGTTCCGGCCTTTTATGTTATTAGTGTTTTAGTATCACTAAAACACTAATAGAATTTGTTCATATGTTTTCAAAAAGACAAGTAAATAAATTTTGGGTAAAATATTAGAAATCGGAGAGAGACGACTTGGTAGGAGTTATTTAATTGGAAATATGTGACTTTTTTAAATCACAATTGTTTAAACCATTGTGATGGTTAATATGCTAGTTATTTCGTTGGTATTTATTTTGAAAAGACACAATTTTTCATATGGTAGTCAATTATGATATACTTTCTAAAGGGTCACCAATAAACCATCACGAATTCACAACATTTGATGGTGTAATTTTAAATGGTGTATCTTTATTTAACCATGACTACTCATGGTGCCTTTTCAAGAGTGATCATTAGCCTCTAAATGGAAACATATTCAACCATTTTTCCACACTCGAATTCCACATAAAATACACCCTAAAAGTCTCTCAAATACACGGGACTGCTAGCAAGTTTTTTTTTTTTTTTTTTTGCAAAATACACACCAAAAGTCTCTCAAATACATCAACCATTACGGTTTTGATTGCCTTAGCTTGCATTAATAAACTTTTAATTTACCAAATAGATGTTAATACCGCTTTCTTGAATGGTGAATTAGAGGAGGAAGTATATGTGGAACAAACTGTGGCTTTTATGATTCATGGACAAGAAAAATAAAGTATGTAAAACTTATCAAGTCCTTGTAGTGCCTCACACAAGCCCCAAAACAATGACATCAAAACTTTTAATCAAGTCATATTATCTAATGGTTTCAAGATTAAGGAATCAGACAAGTGTGTATATGTCACTCCCCGCAAAATGGCGTAACCGAGGTGTACAGAGAATACAGTATCAGAGATTCAAAGGTTACATCAACATAAGTAAACCAAACATAATCAACATAGATAAATAAGTTTGAAAATAGAATACTTATTACAGTCATCCGAAAATATCAAAATACGGCTACAGCGTTTGGGATACTAAGGAATTAACAAAAGCAAAATAAATTCCATGCAAGTAATCCACGTAGCCAAGCAAGCATAACGTCAAAAAGTAACCTCAAATCCCTGAAAAGCGTTAAAATACGACGTCAACATAAAGTTGGTGAATTATTCGCAATAATTAATAAAAACATGATAGTATAAAAGTTTCAATATGTTTTGACCCAAAAGTGATATGATTTGAAAATAAGTCATTTGAAAATGATGTTTCAAAATATACGTGAAGTATACAAAACCTTTTGATAAAATACTCATACATATACCATAAAAATACCATAATCATTTCATAAAAATAGCATACTGGATAGATAATAACCTTAGGTAAATACTGTACACCTGAACCATAACAATACTGGCAACTAACCACACCTAGTGCATTACGCTAGGTTGTCCTCGAAATCAACGGTCATAACATTGCTAACACGGACAGGGCGCATCCATCATCCATCGTGTTAACAATGAGGGCTTGTTAGACCCATATAGCGCTATATATACGAACCGGCGGCTAAAAGCTAACAGGTGTGTATACGGGGCCTCGTTCTACCACAAAGGCGGAACAAGTTGGGTAATGCTAACCTAAAGGCATTCATATCCAAAATACATAACCATAATACATAATATACCATAAAATACATTTATACAACGCTAATCATGCCCAAAATGTAAAAGCGGTAAAAAGGGCAACGAATAACTCACAGAATAGCAAAGCAATCCAAACACGATATGTCGGGAAATAATCAGATACGGTCAAGCTTCCACGTCTAAGTGCCCTAAACATCACGTAAATAAACATGTCTAAGTATCTCTAAGTCTAGTGGGGTATGCCTTAACGATTAACGTTTTATACGGGTTTTTAAAATGACCAACAGGAACATCGATTTAACAGAATTACAAACGTTTCGGAAAGTTCAGCAAGCTAGTTACGCATCACGTAACTAGGAGTTACGTGACACGTAACTGAATTTCGTGACCATCCCAATTACGTGAACTACAAGTCACGTATGTGACAAGTTACGTGACTAGCAAGGAGTTACGTGACATGGATGCTAGTTTCGGGCATAGTTACGTGACATACAAGATACTTACGTGATCCAGAAGCTATTACGTGCTCCAGTTACGTGCACGTAACACAGTTACGTGACGTAACTGGGTTTTTTACGAAAAATTACATTCGGACGACGATTCAGAGAGTTTTTAGGCATCAAAATCATCCATAATCGAAACCCTATGTCCAGAATACATTTAGGTACAATAACCCTCAATAAAATCCGAGTTTTGATGGTAAAAAGTGATGTTTTCGAGTTTGACTAAATAAAATAAAGTTTAAAATAAAATCGAAGAAATACTTACCCGATCAAGACGAAATTCGGAGGACAGATGAAGATGAACGTGGTGAACAATAAACAAGCTTCGAAAATGAATTCTGACGGTCTGATCTCTAGATAATTTAGAGAGAAGTGTGGGTGTTTGTGTGTGTTTTTAGAGAAAGAGTGAAAATGGGGGAGAAAAGGGTAGGTGATGGAGGTGATAGAAAAGACAAAATGGTTGGTAGTAATAAGACAAAAATGTTGGTGGAATTCTTTTAGGACTAATTTTGTAATAGAAAAATCCCATAGGACTAGTTTTGTAATAAAATTCTGAAAGGACTAAAATTGTAATACTTTTTAAACGTTAATCTCAATCGTATAATTAAGGCATAAGAACCCCTAAACTTATCTTAAGAGCATACTAGACTTATACTAAAGGCACTTAGAACTAAACGTTCCCGACATAACGATCCGAATCACATAAAATACAAATACGATACTCATAAAATACGAGGAATACGAATACGATAAAACATAAAAAGGGATACAATAGGGTCAAAACATAAACATAAATAAATAAAACGAATACGGGTCGATAGAAATATACCTAGAAATTCGCGAATGTCACAGTCTCCCCAAGTAAAAAGAAATTTCGTCCTCGAAATTATCACCTGGTACTACTTCCGGGGGAAAGGTGAGGATACTTCCGCAGAATTTCATCTTCGCGTTCCCACGTGAACTCAGCTCCAAAACGGGAATTCCAACGAACCTTGACAATCGGGATCTTACTTCGTCGTAGACGCTTAACATCACTAGCAACGATCTCGATCGGTTCCTCAACGAAATGAAGCTTATCATCAATCTGGAGTTTCTCAAGCGGAACTAATAACGTTTCATCAGCCAGGCATTTCTTCAACTGAGACACCTGAAATACATTATGTACGCTGCTCAGTTCTGCCGGCAAATCTAGTCGATACGCAGCTGGGCCGACGCGGGCTAAGATCTTGAACGGACCCGTGTACCTCGGACTCAGCTTACTGCGCTTCACGAATCGGACAACCCCTTTCCATGGAGATACTTTCAATAATACCATATCTCCAACACTGAACTCAAGAGGCTTCCTGCGCTTATCAGCATACTTTTTCTGTCGATCTCTTGCAGTAATTAATCGTTCCTTGATCTTGAAGATCTTGTCAGTGGTCTCTTGTATAATCTCCGGACCAGAAATCTGACTATCTCCAATTTCTACCCAACACACAGGCGATCGACACTTGCGTCCATACAAGGCTTAAAAAGGTGCACACTTGATACTCGTGTGATAGCTGTTGTTGTACGAGAACTCAATCAATGGCAAATGAACGTCCCAACTACCACCAAAATCAATTGCGCAGGCTCGTAGCATATCTTCTAAAGTCCTAATAGTTCTCTCACTCTGACCATCGGTCTGCGGATGATAGGCGGTACTCATATCTAACCTTGTACCCATAGCAGTCTGGAACGACTTCCAAAATCGTGAGGTGAAACGAGCATCACGATCGGAAATAATCGATACAGGGACTCCGTGTTTCGATACAATCTCTGCAATATATAAACGTACGAATCTCTCCATCGGATAATTCTCACGAATCGGTAGGAAATGAGCAGACTTCGTCAATCGATCAACAATAACCCAGATACTGTCATAACCACTCGAAGATCTCGGAAGCTTCGTAACAAAATCCATAGTAATACGCTCCCATTTCCACTCGGGAATCTTCGGTTGTTGGAGTAGCCCAGACGGTTTCTGATACTCAATCTTCACTTTGGAACAGGTCAAACATCGACTAACATACTCGGCGATCTCACGCTTCATACCCGGCCACCAATAGAATTCTTTCAAGTCATGATACATTTTGTCGGAACCCGGATGAATGGAATAGTTAGACTTATGGGCTTCGTCTAGAATCAACTGACGGATACTAATCGGAACCCAAATACGCTCGAGGAAATACAGAACTCCATCCTCCTTCGGTTCTAATTCCAACGCCAACTTATACAACCTTTCCTCTTTAACACGGTCCTCTGTCATAATACCCTCTTGTGCCTGAATAATCCGAGCCTTCAAGCTCGTCTGAATAGATACCATCATAGAACGGATACGGACTGGTTTGACTGTTTCCTTACGACTTAGTGCATCAGCAACAACGTTCGCCTTACCAGGGTGGTAGCGAATGTCGCAATCATAGTCGTTCAATAACTCAACCCAGCGTCGTTGTCTCATGTTCAGCATCTTCTGATCGAATATGTGCTGAAGACTCTTGTGGTCGGTAAATACAGTACACTTGGTCCCATACAGATAATGTCTCCAAATCTTCAATGCGAATACGACGGCTCCCAATTCTAGATCATGTGTCGTGTAATTCTGCTCATGGATTTTCAACTGACGCGAAGCGTAAGCTATAACTTTACCATTCTGCATAAGCACACAACCCAGACCCTTGTGCGAAGCGTCGCAATAAACAACAAAATTCTCGGAACCAACTGGCAGACTAAGAATAGGAGCGTCACACAACCGCTGCTTCAATACCTGAAAGGCTCTCTCCTGATCGGAACCCCAAACGAATGGTTCACTCTTCTGTGTCAACTTTGTCATAGGTGAAGCGATCTTGGAGAAGTTCTCGATGAATCGGCGATAATACCCAGCAAGACCCAAAAACGAACGGATTTCGGTCGGAGACTTTGGTGCAACCCAGCTTTTAACAGCTTCAATCTTAGCAGGATCAACGTGAATACCCTTCGCGCTAACCACGTGGCCAAGAAATTGAACTTCGGATAACCAGAACTCGCACTTAGAGAATTTCGCATACAACTTTTCTTTTCGAAGCACTTCTAGAACAAGACGCAAATGCTCTTCGTGTTCCTTGCGACTTCGGGAATAGATCAGAATGTCGTCGATGAATACGATAACGAATTTGTCAAGATACGGACGAGAAATACGGTTCATTAGATCCATGAATGCTGCAGGGGCGTTTGTCAGACCAAACGGCATCACCATGAACTCGTAATGACCATATCGAGTACGAAAAGCGGTCTTAGGTATATCATCTTCCTGAACTCTCAACTGATGATAACCAGAGCGAAGATCGATCTTAGAGAAATAGCAAGAACCCTGAAGTTGATCGAATAAGTCGTCTATACGAGGAAGGGGATAACGGTTCTTCACAGTCAGCTTGTTTAACTCCCGATAATCAATACATAAACGCATGGAGCCATCCTTCTTCTTAACAAAGAGGACAGGAGCACCCCACGGGGAGAAACTAGGACGGATAAAACCCTTATCGACCAGTTCCTGAATTTGCTTCGACAACTCGAGCATCTCGGAAGGAGCCAAACGATACGGAGCTTTAGCAACAGGTGCTGCTCCAGGAATAAGATCAATACGAAAATCGGTTTGTCTCTGGGGAGGGACTCCAGGTAAATCTTCGGGAAAAACGTCAGAATACTCGCGAACGATCGGTACACCATCAATCTTTATCGTAGAATCTTTCTTCACCAAATGAGCGAGATATAAGGAACAACCTTGGCGGACATACTCGCGAACTTTCAAACTTGAGATGACTTTAAGACGTTTCCCAGCCTTGTCTCCGTGTACAATCAACTGATCTCCATCCGGCTTCTGAATACGAATAAGTTTCTCATAACAGACTATCTCGCCTTTATGCTT
>CAJVGC010000508.1:20678250-20966002 GCA_910822075.1 Senecio squalidus
TGGAGTGAAACGAGCATCACGATCGGAAATAATCGATACAGGGACTCCGTGTTTCGATACAATCTCTGCAATATATAAACGCACGAATCTCCATCGGATAATTCTCACGAATCGGTAGGAAATGAGCAGACTTCGTCAATCGGTCAACAATAACCCAGATACTGTCATAACCACTCGAAGATCTCGGAAGCTTCGTAACGAAATCCATAGTAATACGCTCCCATTTCCACTCGGGAATCTTCGGTTGTTGGAGTAGCCCAGACGGTTTCTGATACTCAATCTTCACTTTGGAACAGGTCAAACATCGACTAACATACTCGGCGATCTCACGCTTCATACCCGGCCACCAATAGAATTCTTTCAAGTCATGATACATTTTGTCGGAACCCGGATGAATGGAATAGTTAGACTTATGGGCTTCGTCTAGAATCAACTGACGGATACTAATCGGAACCCAAATACGCTCGAGGAAATACAGAACTCCATCCTCCTTCGGTTCTAATTCCAACGCCAACTTATACAACCTTTCCTCTTTAACACGGTCCTCTGCCATAATACCCTCTTGTGCCTGAATAATCCGAGCCTTCAAGCTCGTCTGAATAGATACCATCATAGAACGGATACGGACTGGTTTGACTGTTTCCTTACGACTTAGTGCATCAGCAACAACGTTCGCCTTACCAGGGTGGTAGCGAATGTCGCAATCATAGTCGTTCAATAACTCAACCCAGCGTCGTTGTCTCATGTTCAGCATCTTCTGATCGAATATGTGCTGAAGACTCTTGTGGTCGGTAAATACAGTACACTTGGTCCCATACAGATAATGTCTCCAAATCTTCAATGCGAATACGACGGCTCCCAATTCTAGATCATGTGTCGTGTAATTCTGCTCATGGATTTTCAACTGACGCGAAGCGTAAGCTATAACTTTACCATTCTGCATAAGCACACAACCCAGACCCTTGTGCGAAGCGTCGCAATAAACAACAAAATTCTCGGAACCAACTGGCAGACTAAGAATAGGAGCGTCACACAACCGCTGCTTCAATACCTGAAAGGCTCTCTCCTGATCGGAACCCCAAACGAATGGTTCACTCTTCTGTGTCAACTTTGTCATAGGTGAAGCGATCTTGGAGAAGTTCTCGATGAATCGACGATAATACCCAGCAAGACCCAAAAACGAACGGATTTCGGTCGGAGACTTTGGTGCAACCCAGCTTTTAACAGCTTCAATCTTAGCAGGATCAACGTGAATACCCTTCGCGCTAACCACGTGGCCAAGAAATTGAACTTCGGATAACCAGAACTCGCACTTAGAGAATTTCGCATACAACTTTTCTTTTCGAAGCACTTCTAGAACAAGACGCAAATGCTCTTCGTGTTCCTTGCGACTTCGGGAATAGATCAGAATGTCGTCGATGAATACGATAACGAATTTGTCAAGATACGGACGAGAAATACGGTTCATTAGATCCATGAATGCTGCAGGGGCGTTTGTCAGACCAAACGGCATCACCATGAACTCGTAATGACCATATCGAGTACGAAAAGCGGTCTTAGGTATATCATCTTCCTGAACTCTCAACTGATGATAACCAGAGCGAAGATCGATCTTAGAGAAATAGCAAGAACCCTGAAGTTGATCGAATAAGTCGTCTATACGAGGAAGGGGATAACGGTTCTTCACAGTCAGCTTGTTTAACTCCCGATAATCAATACATAAACGCATGGAGCCATCCTTCTTCTTAACAAAGAGGACAGGAGCACCCCACGGGGAGAAACTAGGACGGATAAAACCCTTATCGACCAGTTCCTGAATTTGCTTCGACAACTCGAGCATCTCGGAAGGAGCCAAACGATACGGAGCTTTAGCAACAGGTGCTGCTCCAGGAATAAGATCAATACGAAAATCGGTTTGTCTCTGGGGAGGGACTCCAGGTAAATCTTCGGGAAAAACGTCAGAATACTCGCGAACGATCGGTACACCATCAATCTTTATCGTAGAATCTTTCTTCACCAAATGAGCGAGATATAAGGAACAACCTTGGCGGACATACTCGCGAACTTTCAAACTTGAGATGACTTTAAGACGTTTCCCAGCCTTGTCTCCGTGTACAATCAACTGATCTCCATCCGGCTTCTGAATACGAATAAGTTTCTCATAACAGACTATCTCGCCTTTATGCTTAGCTAACCAATCCATACCGACTACGACATCGAAACTACCGAGTTTCATAGGAATAAGGTCGATGGAAAAAGGAATATCGGCTAATACGAGGGGAATATCACGAATAACTTCTCTAACACAAGCACATCTACCATCAGCTATTTCTACCTCGTAAGCAGGTTCTAAAGGACTAGAAGCACGGTTTACTAAGGGACGGAAATCACTAGATATAAAGCTTCTATCGGCACCCGAATCAAACAAGATAAAAGCAGGATAATCATCGACAAGAAATGTACCAGTGACTACAGTAGGATCCTGGTGAGCTTCGGAAGATTCCATGGCGAAAGCTCGGCTCTTGGCAGGATTTCCTCTTGCACTAGTACCAGCACCGTGAGTAGGAAGGGAAGTAGGTGCTATAAGCTTGGGACACTGATGACGACGGTGACCTACTTCTCCGCATTCGAAACATGCTCCAGTAGCCCTTCCACAAAACTGCTCGGTGTGGCCTAACTTCTTGCATCGGTTACAAACCCAACAAGCCACATTTGCTGCATGAGCACTGCCGCATTTACCACACTTCGGGTGTCTGCCCTGATAACCAGCTCCAGAACCCGTCAAAGCATACACTTGAGGAAGTTGGGGTCTCTGATCCTGACCACGTCTTCTCTTCCTCGAATTACCCATATCTCTCCTATCATATCTACCAGCATCTCTTCGGCTCACAACCGGCTGAAGGACACCACCACGGATCATACTTGCGGTCAACCGACCAGCAATATCAACCGCACTCTGTAGAGTACCCGGAAGGTGAGAAATAATGTGGTCTCGCATAGTCTGGGGCAACCCTTGAGTGAAGCGTTCGATTCTCTCATTCTCCGTGCGAACCAACCGAGGAGCCAAAACACACAAATCATAGAATCTATTCACATACCCGCGGAAATCAGAACCTTGCATAGTCAGGTTCCACAGTTCATTCTCCAACCTCTGCGTCTCAGATGACGGCACATACTCCTTCTTCATCATAACCTTCAGATTTTCCCAACTCATCAAGGTAACAGCAGCCCGGCCCTGAACCCGTTTCACCGAGTTCCACCAAGTTAGGGCTTTACCCTGGAACAAGAACGTAGCATACTTAACCTTGCTGTCTTCAGCACATCCCGAAACGTCAAACACAGACTCAATCTTCTCAAACCACTGCAGGGTAGCAACCGCATCCTCAGTACCCTTAAACTCAGTAGGTTTGCAATCCAGAAAAGTCTTATACGAACAGCCTCGGGGTGGATCCTCAATAACAATACTCGGTCCACCGGTTCCCACATGCACTGCTCTTCCCACATCAGAACCATCGCGCCCAGACGCCGTACCTCCTGATCCAATACCCTGCATCACAGGTTCTTCAAACCCTATGTCGGCATCCTGCACCGGTGTCTCCTTGAGCTGTGCCACAATCACGGGTATTGCTGCTGCAATCTGCTCCGCAATCAACTGACTGATATTCGGAGCGGTGGAAGTAGCATTGGGGACAGCAGTGGTATTCTGAGGCGTAGCACCCGCTCTCACACTGGCGCGACCTCGTCTCGTCGACCTTCTCATAGCAGTGACGGCCGGAGTAGACCTAGTAGAAGCTCTCTTAGGCGGCATCTTCTACGAATGTCAAACAGAATAAATCAGAACGATAACCGGATGTGCGACTAAAACAAACAGGCCTCAAAAACATAAAATGCAAAACAAAAGCACATAAAGCATACAAATCACATACAGGCCCACAAAAGAAGGAAATGCGCACATAGAGTAAATCAGATAGGTCCAAAAGCCTAGGTCATAGTCTAAGTGATTCCGTAAGGTCACTTAGTTCGCTATAACCATTGGCTCTGATACCAACTTCTGTCACACCCCGCAAAATGGCGGAACCGAGGTGTACAGAGAATACAGTATCAGAGATTCAAAGGTTACATCAACATAAGTAAACCAAACATAATCAACATAGATAAATAAGTTTGAAAATAGAATACTTATTACAGTCATCTGAAAATATCAAAATACGGCTACAGCGTTTGAGATACTAAGGAATTAACAAAAGCAAAATAAATTCCATGCAAGTAATCCACGTAGCCAAGCAAGCATAACGTCAAAAAGTAACCTCAAATCCCTGAAAAGCGTTAAAATACGACGTCAACATAAAGTTGGTGAATTATTCGCAATAATTAATAAAAACATGATAGTATAAAAGTTTCAATATGTTTTGACCCAAAAGTGATATGATTTGAAAATAAGTCATTTGAAAATGATGTTTCAAAATATACGTGAAGTATACAAAACCTTTTGATAAAATACTCATACATATACCATAAAAATACCATAATCATTTCATAAAAATAGCATACTGGATAGATAATAGCCTTAGGTAAATACTGTACACCTGAACCATAACAATACTGGCAACTAACCCCACCGAGTGCATTACGCTAGGTTGTCCTCGAAATCAACGGTCATAACATTGCTAACACGGACAGGGCGCATCCATCATCCATCGTGTTAACAATGAGGGCTTGTTAGACCCATATAGCGCTATATATACGAACCGGCGGCTAAAAGCTAACAGGTGTGTATACAGGGCCTCGTTCTACCACAAAGGCGGAACAAGTTGGGTAATGCTAACCTAAAGGCATTCATATCCAAAATACATAACCATAATACATAATATACCATAAAATACATTTATACAACGCTAATCATGCCCAAAATGTAAAAGCGGTAAAAATGGCAACGAATAACTCACAGAATAGCAAAGCAATCCAAACACGATATGTCGGGAAATAATCAGATACGGTCAAGCTCCCACGTCTAAGTGCCCTAAACATCACGTAAATAAACATGTCTAAGTATCTTTAAGTCTAGTGGGGTATGCCTTAACGATTAACGTTTTATACGGGTTTTTAAAATGACCAACAGGAACATCGATTTAACAGAATTACAAACGTTTCGGAAAGTTCAGCAAGCTAGTTACGCATCACGTAACTAGGAGTTACGTGACACGTAACTGAATTTCGTGACCATCCCAATTACGTGAACTACAAGTCACGTATGTGACAAGTTACGTGACTAGCAAGGAGTTACGTGACATGGATGCTAGTTTCGGGCATAGTTACGTGACATACAAGATACTTACGTGATCCAGAAGCTATTACGTGCTCCAGTTACGTGCACGTAACACAGTTACGTGACGTAACTGGGTTTTTTACGAAAAATTACATTCGGACGACGATTCAGAGTGTTTTTAGGCATCAAAATCATCCATAATCGAAACCCTATGTCCAGAATACATTTAGGTACAATAACCCTCAATAAAATCCGAGTTTTGATGGTAAAAAGTGATGTTTTCGAGTTTGACTAAATAAAAAAAGTTTAAAACAAAATCGAAGAAATACTTACCCGATCAAGACGAAATTCGAAGGAAATATGAAGATGAACGTGGTGAACAATAAACAAGCTTCGAAAATGAATTCCGACGGTCGGATCTCTAGATAATTTAGAGAGAAGTGTGGGTGTTTGTGTGTGTTTTTAGTGAGAGAGTGGGGAGAAAAGGGTAGGTGATGGAGGTGATAGAAAAGACAAAATGGTTGGTAGTAATAAGACAAAAATGTTGGTGGAATTCTTTTAGGACTAATTTTGTAATAGAAAAATCCCATAGGACTAGTTTTGTAAAAAAATTCTGAAAGGACTAAAATTGTAATACTTTTTAAACGTTAATCTCAATCGTATAATTAAGGCATAAGAACCCCTAAACTTATCTTAAGAGCATACTAGACTTATACTAAAGGCACTTAGAACTAAACGTTCCCGACATAACGATCCGAATCACATAAAATACAAATACGATACTCATAAAATACGAGGAATACGAATACGATAAAACATAAAAAGGGATACAATAGGATCAAAACATAAACATAAATAAATAAAACGAATACGGGTCGATAGAAATATACCTAGAAATTCGCGAATGTCACAGTATATAGCGATTTGTTAATGGTAAGGGATCATCCGCTTATACGTATATGATACGTTGATGTTTGGTACCGACTTAGAACAAGTGCAAATGACCAGGAAACTCTTATTTGAAAACTTTGATACGAAGGACTTGGAGCAGTCGATGTTATTTCAGGAATTAAAATTCTTAGAAATATACATAAACTCATGCTTTCCTAGTCTCACTCTCACGGTTGATGTTATTTGGAGAATTAAAATTCCTAAAAATATACATAAACTCATGCTTTCCTAGTCTCACTATATCGAACAAATTTTAAAACGTTTTAACAAGTTTTATTGTTAACCGGTCAGCACTCCATTTGAAGTTGGTTACAACCGATTAACAAAGAACACTGGAAGGGATACAACGCAAAACGAGTATGCTAAATTCAATGGTACGTAGTTTAATGTATGCCATGGCATGTATTAGATCTAACATAGCATATGTCACATGAAAATGCAGATATACAAGTAATCCTGGAAAGGCACATTGGTTATGCCTTAAACCGGGTTTTCAAATACTTGAAGAAAACCATATATTTTGGTTTAGAGTATAATGGATATCCTTCAGTCTTAGAAGGATATTGTGATGCTAGTTGGATCACTCATCGAGAAGACTACACGTCCATAAGTGGTTACTGCTATCATCTCACTTTGTGGAGGAGCCGTGTTTTGGGGATCAAAGACACAAAGTTGCATATATATACAATTAATACTTTATATTTCTCTTCATATTGTTATTAATGGCATTTATAATTCACTGATCTTTAGAATTTATTACCATTTGTACATAAGGCTTAAGATTGTAGGCTAAGGGGTTCTTTGATAGGTGCTTAATTGGATGATTCAACGTACTTTACTGACTAAATCAGAGCAGCTGCCGTTTGGTAAGTAAAAGTAGGATGGAGAATGAACCAATTCCGAAGTGAATGACAAGGTAGCACGGCTTGTCCTCCCATTCAGCATACGATTTTCCTAAAGTTGTCTGCCACCTCTTTCTTCTCACGTTTGCCACCTCTTTCTTCTCACGTTTTCAATGTTCAAGTCATAGCCGGTCCGAAACACGTGTGGGGTGTTCTACCACATAGTCAACGGAATATGTGTATATATTTGTCTAACAACTTAACAAAAAATACAAAACCGTATTTCACCGACGTTTTTATTGAAAAAAAATGTTCTCTATGTTAAAAAATTTGTTTATAAGTTGGCCAATTATTAAATTTTGCACAAAGCTTTCATATTCTCAGAAACGGCCCTGGTTCTAGTTTAGTATTTACTTTAGTTTATTAAATTATTAACGACGTATACAAAATATTGTTTCAATAAATTGATATAAGATTTTTTTCATTAATTGACAATTGAATGTAAAAATACTTTATTCATTTATAAAAAAAACTAGTTCATTCACTCGTGTTATACGCGAATAGCTATATCGAAAACAATATAATGTTAAAAAAAAAACTTAATCTTCATAGAAATATTAAGAGAACTATTTATCGTGTAGACAAAATGATTATTTTAGCAAATATTACGATGTTTTGTTTATACGTAAATGATTTTATCTCCAAATTTATGTATTTTGTTTCTTAGATGTTTCATTTATACTTAAACGACTTTATCTTCAAATTTATGTCATTTGTTTCTAAGATGTTTCGTTTATACATAAACGAGTTTATGTCATTTGATTCTAAGAAATAAATGTGGAGTTAAAGATGAGATTATTATTTATTCCTCAAAATATCATATACTATTGACGATTCTTGTAATGCAATTCGTGAATGTTGTCAAGATAGACTCGAAGTTAAGAAAAACAAACTAAATAGAAATAAATATACACTTAATAGTCAATATATATGTTCATTAACTATTATATATTTCTTCGCAAAACATTCAAAAATAATTATATTTTCTTTATACTAATAATTTGAATTTATATGAAGAAAAAATAAGTCTAATATTTTAAAGAGAGATATATTTCGTAAATTTTTAGATATTAATTTAAAGTAGAAGTGTTATTTTATTTAAAGTAGAAAAGTTAATTTATTATTTGCATTGTATTATATAAATGGTTAAATTAGTTAAAGTAAAAGGTTTAATATGAAATTAGTAATGATGACATCATCAAGATGATATAATGATCCAAATTAAAGTTTAATATTCATCTAGTGGCTATTATTTTCTCGTTTGACATTTTAGGTCTTTTTGTTTTATATATTAAGATTGTTTACTTTTATATTTATTTTTGTCTCATAATTATTGTTTGTTTCCAATAATAAATAGTTAAAATTAGTAACTTTCCATTTTGCGCTTATATATGTTTAACTTTTCAAACTCAAAAAGTAATCAACGTATTTAGTACAGGAACATAATATGTAAGCTAATGAAAAATGACTTCATTAATTGCATGTATCTGACTGGTTTTGTCTACATTCATTTTTTGGGGACGGAGGAAGAATTGAATACGGCCACGGCAGGAAAATAAGCGTTGAGATTATCTAAAGGCTTGTCACCGGACACACGAATCATAGTTTTACTTATACAAGTGACGTATCCAATTATCATAGAATTAATGGAGATAAATTGTAGGGTTTTTATGGATCTGAAGCAAAGAACCAGGTCACCAACCAAGTTCGAATACTTTATTTTGTTTTTCTTGCTTTTTCTGGCTAATATTGCATATTTAGTTTGTTACATTGTACCTATCAGTGTATGTAATAATTGACCATGTGTGCTTAATTATTTGTATTTTTTTGATTACAAATTAAATAGATGACTTTTTTTTTTGTTAAAAAAAAAAGATTAGATGACTTTTTTTTGTTAAAAAACAAAGATTAGATGACTTTTTTTTGTTAAAAAACAAAGATTAGATGACTTTAGCATATTAATAATTCACGGAAGTCATGAAATGGATTTTGTGCGACTATGTCATTTCAAATAAGAGTTTCATACACCACCATCGTCGTCCTTTCATTTTATATGTACATATGGCATAATTTTATACTGGTTTGAACGAAAATTACGGCAAACGTTTGGTCTAAATGAATTTAGAAAAAATATTAATCTAAAACAAAACAAAGAATATTTATTTTGTGGTTTGATATGTTTAATATAATATGAGTTGTTTAAGATTATTTCATTAATTTTTTGTTTATTATTTTTTTCTAAACGAGAACTGGAATTGAAAGCAACATGCAAGAAGCTAATCAAATAATTGTTGGGGCATAAAAGTCCACATTAACCGCTTGATGTTTACATCATGTCGAACATCGACTAGAGTAGCAAATCAGATAGTACTTAAAATTTCGTCTACGAAGACTTTACTCCTTGGCCTCTTTAGATTGAATGTGACTTCGTTTTGATTCTTGAAGATGATCCTGAGAGTAGCGTGAATGACAACTATGTAAGTTTTGGGGTGATACCGCGATGAGATAGAAGATGAGTGATCTTTAAATTGTTGTTCTAGTGATGGGTGTTCCACGAATTCGAAATGGATATCCAAAGTCCAAACTACCTTTGCAATGCGACAAAGAAAAAGATGGTCTTTCACTCTTTCGTCTCTTGATGCTCAACACACATGGGGCATCCTGTTGAATGCAAGTCTACCCCTCGACGATTTAGGTTTTACATTATAGGTAGCTTTCTGAGAGAAATTCTCCATGAAGATATGTTAGTACTTGAAGGAAGAATTTTAATCCATTTAAACCCTATATCTTGATTTTCTATATAGATATCATAAACACATGTTGATCTAGTAGGAGTATGAAACTTTATCTTGAAGATTCTTTCATACCCAATTGTGTCAGCCCAAGAACTTGGACGCGACCCCAACTAATTCCTCAATATCTTGTATGTATTCCTTTGTAATTTTTCCTTACGAAAATTCCCGCCCACATCCTTATAAAACTTCAATATTACGTCAATATACTCATAAAAATTATAATTACGTTAATATCATCTCAAAACATGAAGAATTCTCATATATATCCATAATTATAAATTAATAATATTTAAATAATTTTAATATTTAAATTATTCATTTAAATATTAATTAAATTATTTTAATATTTTAAGTTATTGAATAAATCAATAAAACTAATTCAAATGCTTATTAAAACAAATCTACCAATGAATAATCAAATACCAAATAAATTAAATAGATTAAAAAAATAAATAATTTGTTTTACATATATATCACAAAACATTAATCAATCATGACGAATGAGTTTTGCACCTCTTTATTCCGGTTAATGGTTAAAATTATAGAAATTAATCTTTTTTAACTCTATATTACGATTATATATGAAAGTGAGATACATTGGTTAATGTTGGATTAAACCTATATACTTGATTACAAAGTTTAATTAATATATAGATGAATAATTTAAGTATTAAAATCATTTAGATACTATTTATTTATTATTTTGGATATATAGGAGAATTTTTAATATTTAGAAAAGATATTAACGTAATTTTGAATTTTATAACGATACTGAAGTAATATTAAAGTTTTGTAAGGACGTCGATGTATTTCTCTCTTTTCACATTCCAACAATTACCTAGCCCGGTAGGTGGAGGAAAAGGCGGAAAACATTCTTTAATCAAAGGCGCCTGTGAAGGATAAAAGTTATTTAAACGCAACTTAAATGAAGGATAAAAGTTATATACGAAACTAGTTTTAATATCCGTACAATATACAGTTATTGAAAAAAATAATATTAAATATTATAATATAGATAGATTAAAGCTAAAATTAACATAAAAAAGATATATGTTATCAACATTTTGTCTTCTGTCTCTTTTGGTATCGTGTTAAAAAACAACTTACCTACTTACATATTATTATAAGAGTTCCAATTTATGAAATAATATATGGACTCAATTAAGAAATACATAACTTGATTCAGTATAAGTAGAATGGTTTTATCTTCTCGTAAGTTTTATGTAATATTCACATATTTTAGGAATTTTATTAAAATATCTTGTTGGGTTATGAAAAGTATGGATGAAGATATCAAATCTTCAAAGTGTGTGTGTTCAAGATCACAATGTTTAAGTCGGGTGAACTAAGTTCATCACCCGACTTAAACATAGAAAGTCATTCGGTGAAGAATTTAACTCGGGTGAACATGTTACTTCACCCGAGCTAACTGAAGTTCATCAGAGTTAAATTTAAACTGAAGAATAAGTTAGTCAACATTGGAGATTATAACTCTGATGATGAAGACTCTACTTCCGAGTCAAAATGAACAGCTTCAGAGTTTAAAATAAGATGAAGACTTAATTGTTATTAGTATAATTGTATGTAATGATGTCTATAAATAGTGTAATGAGTGAGTAGAGTCAGTTGTCTTTGAACCCGGACTCATTATGAGTGTCGTAGTGCTTAAACAGATTCATGTAACAGCCTTTCCCGTCAAATCTCACTATCCATGAGTCGTTACAATTCAGCTAACAATTAATCAATTCCTAAATTACAATTAGTAAAAAATTTCAGATTTAATCAGATCATGAGATTCCGCATCATGATCTAATCATACAATTCACTGGTTAAGAGCGTTATGATCCTTTTTAGTCTTGTCACATCTAAAAAACTAAGTATAGTTTGTAAGTTTTACTTGATTAATATATATATATATATATATATATATATATATATATATATATATATATATATATATATATATATATAATTATAATTAGTATTAATTATCCATTATATTATAATTAACTAGATTATTGTCCTACAATAACGCGGGTAAATATAAACAAAAAATTGAATCGTAAACTTTATGTTTATGAACTTGTTCTTTTAAGTTATTATGAGTCAACAATATTGTACGTATAATAACAAATATATATTTATGTTATACACATCTTGTTTATAACTATAATAACATATATACATTTATGTTTATATACATATTTTAATATTTTGTATTAAGAGATTTTATAATAGTAATAATAAGGTAAATCATAGTCCAATAAGAGACAAATATATTTTTATTGTAGTGATGTGAAATTGGAGAAAGAATGCAATTATGTATTGTATAAGGGTGTAAATGAAAAAAATATTTGACGACATTATCAATCTAATCTAACGGTTGAAATTAAAATATCTAACTCAATCAACGGAACTTAATTTGGCATGTGACATTTAAGATTTTTCTTTTATTATATATTAAAAATAAAAATTAAAGATATTTATCACCATCCTAACTGGTAAGTAGTTTTTCCATTAAAGATTTAAATTCAAAATACATAAAATTTATTAAATATAAAAAAGAGTTTGAGAAACTTTATAAGTTTGCTTGAATACAAGAGATGGTTAAGAAAAGCATATAAATTATTAGTTTAAGTTTGAGGGTTACCATTAAAGCTTTGCCAAAGACTTGAACTTCTAATCAAACGACCGCATGCAATTCTTGCATACCATTAATATTAAACAACTACATGCAATTCTCGCATACAATTAATAGTAATAATAATGTTACACAACGATTTCCGGAATCAATTTAGACTTGATTATATATATATATATATATATATATATATATATATATATATATATATATATATATATATAGGGACTGATTCATGCGAGAACTCTTATTTCTGCGAGAACTGCAAGAACTCTTAAAAAAAAGTGTCAATTAACATGTAATTATGTCTAGTGACATGTAAAAACTAATGAATGTTAAAAATCTAGTAAAAATATAAATGAAAAATTAAAAAACATTGTATGAAATCACGCGTATTTAGAATTGTTCACATATGAACGTTTTTTTTTTCAAAAAATGAGTTCATATATGAACAAAATATTTTTACGTTATTTTATATGACTTTTTTTAGTTTTTTACGTTTATATTTACTTGATTATTAATCTCCAAAAGAGTTTGCATGTGAATAAACAAAGTGAAATGTGATTTAACACTTTTTGTGAGAGTTCTCACAGTTCTCGCAAAAAAAAAAGTTCTCGCATGAACCATTCACTATATATATATATATAGAGAGAGAGAGGTTGGTTCTTGTAAAACAAACTTTAAGGTAAAATAAGTAAAAAAAAATTAAAAAATAATTTATAACGTTAGATATTTTAGATTATCGTTCATTTTAACTATATCTCAAACTTTAAAAAACGAAGTTTTGTTGTACATCATAAAATGGGTAGTTTTACCGTTGTGCATCAAATTTGAATATTTACTGCACAAAAACAAAGAATTTGATACACAGTCCGTAAACGACATATATTTTGATGCATATCAAAACTTGCTTTTTTAAAGTTTGTTATAATTGAATAAATAGACATAATACAAAATTACACATATAATAAATTATTTTTTCATATTTTTTTACTTATTTTACTTTAAGTTTTGGTTTATAAGAACCTATCCCTATATATATATATATATATATATATATATATATATATATATATATATATATATATATATATATATATATATATATGTATATATATATGTATATATATATATATATATATATGTATACACATACATGTATATATGTATATATACACATGTGTGTATATATACATATATATGTATATATATATATATGTATATATATATATGTATATATATATATATATATATATATATATATATATATATATATATATATATATATATATATATATATATTTATTTCTAGCGAATACGTGGAGATTTTCATCGAGAAAATTGCAAATATAATATATAGATACCGAAAGAACATTGTGTGCCATTAACAATTTATGGTAATATAATTTCAAATATTTGTCGTTTCGTTTATATATATGTACGTGTCTTCAACTTCAATTATATATATATTAAAGCATGTTATTAAATATTTGTAGTTTCATTTATACTCATTAGATAACTTTAACCCTACTTTTAAGTTGGTATATGTAGGGGTTAAAGAATAAGAAAAGTAATCAACTATACATATGAGTTTGACTTCGATTTCACATTTATATACATATAGGTTAACAAATAACGTAAATTTGTTGGGATTATCCAAGTAAAGATATAAAATATAGTTAATAATATGTATATGTTAGAAAATGAGTGTTCAATAAGAAATTGAAAAACAATTTTTAAAACGGCTTTTTTTGTAATAAATCTCGAAATTTAAATGCGTATTTCCGTGGTTATATAATTTTATTTTATTAGAAAGTAAAAACTGAATAAAAAATGTTTATGTTAAAAGCAAGTTTACTGAATAATCTTAATGAAAATAAAGAAATAATATATCACAAATATTTTAGATTTTAAGTAATGTTGTGAAGTCAATTTTATTTAAATATATATTAAAGTTTAAGCATTAAACTATAACTCAAATTGAAGTTTTAAAATCCAAATATTAATAATGATGTCATATGAAAATAGTAAATAATTGAAGTTTTATCTAAAGGTTTAAAATTAATCTTGAAACTTATTTAACGGTGCAGGCTTCGTCATATGGCTTTTGATTTATTAACTTTTAGTATATATTATAGATAAGATAACGATAGATATAAATAATATTAAAATAATTAAATTAATTAAATTAATTATTAAAATAAGAAAAATAGATCGAATAAAATTCTTTGTTAAATATTTAAAAATAACACGTGTTATTTTAAAAACTGTTTATGTGGCGTGTCCACATGAAAGAAAAAAAAAATATGAATTGCTACATGTAGTATTGGTAAATTTTGAATTGGTTTTTATTTTATTTTTAAATGATAACACCCTTATTAAATATGAAGAACACCAACAAAAGGCTAGTTTTTTTTCTGTTTTTTTTTTTTTTCCATCCCCCTCTTTTTAGAAAAGGCTTTTAGAAAAGGATAACAAATAACATGGTAATATAACAAATTATAGAGTTTAACAAGTGAAGTCTAATCAATAAGAAATGCTCGTTTATACTTTGTATGACCTTGGCTTATATAAAGTTAATCGATTAAAACAAAATCAAATCATACTTTCTACACCATATGTAGTTAGAATAAGTGTTATTCCTTTCGTGTGGCCGAAGTTCAACATTCAGATGGAAATGTATTATCTACCAAAAAATTAGGCACGTGAGATTTGCTGAAAAATGCACTCCGGAAAAAAGTGGTATCGTCGAAAATAGACATATCCGGTTATCAAACCTGTAATATTGTATACATTGGCACAATTTTAGTGACGTTGTTTCATAGAGTGGTATTTTTATTAAAACGTTGAGTATTTTGAAATAAAAAACAAACTACATAAAATTTTAAAAATCATTACCCTGATGTGTAAATATGAGGATGTATCAACTTAAATAATGTTAACGTAAACCTATATCCAGGCATGGCAGTTTTGCAAATAAAAAATATGCTCAGTAACATTTATTAAGTTAACCAAGGTAATTATTCCGTCTGTAATGTTCATCTTTCTATTTATATTTATTCCAAAATTATTGTACTGTTTCTAAATATGGATAATCAGAATGTAATAACTTCCCATTTTGCCCTTCTATATTTTCAACCTTTCAAACTCTAAAAGTAACCGACGTCTTTAATAAAGTGACAAAATAAGTAATCAAATAGAAAAACACTTAATTAACTGCACATATCTTATTTTGACAGTTTTTTATTTTAAGACATTTTTTTTAGGACAGATGAAATATTAAATATATCAGAATATGATATAAGTCGTGTAATATTAACTGTTGGAAATGGGTAGTTCTTCCATTAACTTTATGTATTTAACCGAACCTATTATAGGTGTTTCCGTATCATCTTGCTAGACACCTTCTTAAAATATATTTTTTTAATTAAACATATCTCATTAGGTTATAGTATTATTTATGTTTTCCTATCATAGCTATTAACTTTTAGACATGTAAATTTTGTAAGAGAAAATGTAAAATTCCCGATGATACATCATGAAAATCTCGACCAGAATTTGAGATTAACTAGCTTAGGTATATTATAGATGTACCCCAATTTGAAGTGAATAGAGATAACTTGTAGGGTTCAATGAATCGAAGCAAAGAACAAATCAACTTTGCATACTTGGTTTTTTGGATTTCTTTGACTAATATTGCATTTCTAATTGGTTATACTGTACCTATCGGTGTATGAAGTAATTGACTTTGTATGCTTAATTATTTGTATTGCTTGATTACAAATGGATTGCTTTCATGCAATAATAATTTTAAAATTCACTGTAAAATATATGAAATGGATTTTATGCGACTATGTCATTTCAAATAAGAGTTCCATACATCAATAATCAAGATAATGTAATTGCCCTTTCATTGTATATATACACACATGGGATAGTATTTTTATAAGTAAATTTTTACCGAAAATTACGACAAAAACATATAGTCTACATGTATCTGTAAAAATAATATTATAAATTAAACCAAAAAATATTACGTCCGTTTATTTGATATGCTCAAAACTGAGTTGAACATGAATATAAAGATTGTGAGTTTAAATTAAAAGTGTGAATATTTATTATATGTCATGTAATATATTATCTCAGGATCGATAGGTTATATGTAAATTCAACCACACTTATATAGATAAAGATTTATCTAATAAGTTGTGGTGAATCCTTGATATTCATAAATCTATGATAAACGAATATTGTATATATAAAACAATAAGAAAAAATACTCAACAACGATTACCACCAAGCCTCAATTTATTAACTAAAAACAAATTAAACACACCTGTTTCTTTACATATAAGGATATGTAAAAGACCTTGAGACTCAAACCTAGTTTTTCTTGGAAACGACTTCAACACCAACCTAAATCTATTTGATCAGAATATACATGCTTTTTCTCTTTACAAGAATCAATCTTGATCTTGAGGCTGCACAAAGGGGAACGATCTCAAGTGGTGAGATCGTTTGGTGTTTTCCTAATGAATAAACATGATTGAAAACCACACATTTACACTGTCTAGGGATCTATTTATATATAGTCTCCTTAATTTACATAAAGAAACCTAGTTATATTAGGAGACAAATTATGTATATCGTTATCTTGAAAACACGTCTTCCATCTATTAACCCTAGCTGCTTGAGTTTCAGTAGTAAGCTCACCGTGCAATACTAACTGGCTCTTGCAGTATAAACCAAATAACCTTGCAGTATTAACCATACAGTATTAAAAGTGTAGTAATAATTGTGCAATACTAAATGTTGTATATAATAGTAATTATTGCAAGCACTACTATTAGATCAACAACTCCAGAATAATAATCATAACATATTATATATTTATCTTTCTAGAAAGGGGAAATTATAAAAAGAAAATGTTAGCAAATTTATATTATAAGTACTTTAAATATTTGATTTAAATATTAGAGATGACAAAAATATCCGACCTTAATGGAAAATCCGATACCCGGACCTGATTTGACCGGGGATCCCGAGTTGACCAGGGACGGGGATCTCCGGCTTTGGAAAGAGTGGATGGGGATACCCCATGGGTTCACGAACCCGTCCCCATACCCGTATCAGAATATATTTAAATATTAGAAACTATTTGTCACACCCCCAAATCTCGTGTTCCCGAGACTCGAGGTGTTGACTTCATGGGTCCCAGATAGCAATGATATATAGGCGAAAAACCTCTATATTCTTCTTTTTAAAAAGAGAGACATACATTCAATGATATTAAAAATAAGAGTTTTACATGATTAAGGAAAAGTGTTACCAGAGTTCAAAAAACAAATATTTACATTAAATAACTTAAAGGAAAATAAGTAATGCAATGGAAATCTCCCAAAAGCGTGAGTCTGAAATATGCGACTCAATTATATCCCAAAATCCCTCCGTCGAAAACCCTTTCGACTAAGAACCTAAGCTCATGAAATCGAAGCGTAACAAAGTTCCTTACCCAATAAGTATTCCTATGTTATAGCGAAATAACATATATAGTTTCAAAAGTAAAGCACCCTACTCGAGTCCACGAGTTAGTTGTGGTAGACGTGGGTTACATCATCTAGCCGTTGGGTGAGGGTTGTCAAACCCTAATAGATCTATCCAATACCATCGCGCTTAAGTCCTTAACTAACGATTCGTGATAGGGGAATTTCCGTTGGCTTAGTGATAACTTAGGCAACTAGTAAAGGTTTTAAGTACTTGTGTCCATAAGTAAAAGAGGATGTATTCTCACCCCAAGTATGTTATAAAAACAAGTAAAAACGGGGCTATGAACTAACCTTAAGTCTGTGAACGTATATTAAGCTACGTAACCTAACGTATGTGTAATGCTGGAGCCAATCGAGTATCCGAGTAGGTCTAGCCTTGTCCTAGATGTTTTGAAATTACATTTCATAATTCAAGTCCAATACACATGAAAGGGGAAAAGCAAATCTATGCATGATGTAGTTCTTGTTTGGTTTGAGACTTAATAGTAATATAGTAACACCGTTCGGGCCATTATATAACAAAGATCATTCTATAATCGTATGCGGAGATAGGACACTTTAAATCGTAAATCCAACAACTCGGCACTACGAAATATCGAGATGAATTCATTGTATACAAATCTCCCTAGTAATGTGTTATCATTATACTATCAAGTTTATTCAAAAGTTAGTTTTTATGTAGAAAAACTCAACATGTTCTTTAAGGTTTATGGCTACTTTAAGGAGTCATAAGTTGTTCGTTTCTTGACCGATTTCGATGAATATTATATTGAAACGACCGTGTATGAGTTACCTTTCAAATATCTTTGGTCTCACAGAGTAGGTTTTAGGGTTTTTTTCTCAAAGTCTATGCTAACTTTAAGTTAGCATATCTCACTCAATTATTATTCGTTTTTAATGTATCTTATATCGAAACGACCGTGTTTGAGTTATCTTTAAGATGGAAGTGGTTTCACCTTCTGGTTCGAAATTATTTAGTACATTTTAATAAAAAGGTGGTCGGGTTTCCAGAAAGTGTTTTGTTTTGAGTATGTTTTTGTATAAAATACCTTTTAAATAGTTAGTCATATCCAAAGGTACGATTTTATGTCGAAATATTCATAAAATACAGAGGTATTTTATGGTTAAAATGATTTATCCAAAACATTTGAGTAACGGATTAAAAGTGTCAACAAGTTGATGAAATTTTTCGGTTAACAAAATAACTTAACCTTTCTTTTATTTCACCATATTTTTGTATAATAAACATAAGTTTTATGAAATAAGACTATGAAAATATGATGCATGAGAATGGTTTTTAGAACATACCTAAGAGTATATGAATGCAAGGCTTGATGCTTCTTCTATATGATCAAAGTGTAAAGCTAGGTTTTTGATGGGTGAAAAGTTTGGTGTGGTTTTTTTCTTTCTTTCTTCTCTTGGCCTAAAATAACAAGAAATGGGGGAGGTGATTTTGAGTTGGTGAAAGGGAAAATGCAAGAGAATTGGTCCTCTATTTATAGATGGAAAGGTAGGGTTAGAAATTAAGCATTTGATGTCATGGTTAGGTCTTGATTGGCATGGTGGTTTAAGTGTGTAAGTGAATAGTATGGTCCTATCCTAGTCAATCAAGCATGTTGGAGAATTCAAGGTGAATCTCATGTGTGGAAACCCCAAAATCCGGCCAAAGAGGAGGGAAGGGGGGGGGGGGGGGGGGGGGATGTGTGATTTTCCAAAGTCTAGGGTATTCATGTATGTTTTGATCTCTAGGGGGTGGTTTATGAAACTTGTGAAAGTTATAACACATGCATGCAAGTATTCATGGAAAGGTGGTGCATACAAAGTTGGAGTTTTATGCCTTTCATGTTGGACTAGAAATATGGATGTAAAAATTATATATTGTTACGTAAAGTAAATTTCGTATACCTAATTCCGGTATTTGTATATGTTTTAGACGTAGTTATTAAGCGTTATTTATGCATGGTGTGACCTATCGATCGTACATAATTGAAACATATACTAGTTTTGTAGAACGTTTAAAATAGTCGAGTTGGTGTGAACCTGGATTTTTGTGGGTTTTCACAGTCTCCCCTTGTTATTGAAATTTCGTCCCAAAATTTAGTTGGTTTGTCCTGGGAATTGGGTTTCCGAGAAGAGATGAGGGTATTTGAGTTTCATCTGGTCATCTCGTTCCCAAGTGAATTCGGGTCCTCGGAGGGAATTCCATCGAACCCGTACGATAGGTATTCGACTTTGTCGATGTTGTTTGATCTCACGATCCATGATTTCGACGGGTTCTTCGATGAAGTTTAGTTTGGTGTCAATCTGAAGTTCCTCTTGTGGGATTTTTAGAGTTTCATCCGATAAGCACTTCTTCAAATTACAGACATGGAACGTGTTATGTACTCCGTTTAGTTCTTGCGGTAATTCGAGTCGGTAAGCTACCGGTCCAATTCTTTCCAGGATTTTGAAGGGTCCGATGAATCGGGGGTTCAGTTTTCCTCGCTTTCCGAAGCGAATGGTTCCCTTCCATGGTTACACTTTGAGAATCACCTTGTCTCCAACTTGGAATTCTAGTGGCTTACGCCTTTGGTCGGCGTAACTCTTCTGTCAGCTGCGAGCTGTTCGGAGTCTCTCCTGAATTTTCACGATCTTCTCTGTTTTCTCGTGAAGAATATCTGGACCAATGAGTTGGATATCGCTAACTTCGATCCAAAATACTGGTGACCGACACTTTCGTCCGTAAAGTGCCTCAAATGGTGCAGCCTTGATGCTGGTGTGATAACTGTTGCTGTAGGAGAATTCTTGTAATGGCAAGTGTAGATCCAATCGACTTCCAAAATCAATGACACATGCTCTCAGCATGTCCTCCAACTTTTGAATTGTTCTTTCACTTTGGCCGTCGGTTTGTGGGTGATATGAAGTGCTCATATCCAGAAGCGTTCCTAGAGCCTTTTGCAATGATTGCCAGAATCAAGATGTGAAACGGCTATCTCTATAAGATATGATTGAAACAGAAACCTAATGCCATGAGACGATTTCCTTACGATATAATCGTGTTAATTTTTCCATTTTGTCTCTCTCCTTGATGGGTAGAAAATGCGCGGACTTTGTTAGACGATCAATTATTACCCAGATAGGGTCGTAACCGTGCGGGGTTTTGGGTAGTTTTGTGATGAAGTCCATTTCTATTCCTCCCATTTCCATTTAGGTATCTCGGGTTGTATTAATAACCCAGAAGGTTTTTGGTATTCAACCTTCACTTTTGAGCACGTTAAACATTTGCTCACCAAAGTAGTGATCTCAGATTTCATATTTGGCCTCCAGAATAGCATCTTGAGGTCTTGGTACATTTTGTCCGATCCAGGATGTATGGAGTACTTGGAGTTGTATGATTCTTTCATGATTAACTCCCTTAATCCTCCAAAGCGGGGCAACCAACTTCTGTCCTCAAAACATTTGGTTCCATTGCTTTTGATTTTGAATGATTTGTCCATACCTCGCAGGTTTTCGTTCTTTACGTTCTCGTCTTTAAGTGCCTCGATTTGAGCATCGCGGATCTGTGTGGGTAAATTCGATTGAATCATCATCACCAAAGCTCGAACTCGTAATGGTTTAGCACGCTCCTTTCGGCTAAGGGCGTCTGCCACTACGTTGGCTTTTCCTGAATGGTAACGGGTGTCACAATCATAATCAGTAAGTAGTTTGATCCAACGACGTTGTCTCATGTTCAATTCTTTTTTTATCAAGAAGGTGTTGCAGAATTTTGTGATCTGTGAACACTGTACACTTAGTGTCGTATAAATAGTGTCTCCAGATCTTGAGTGCGAACACTACGGCTCCTAACTCTAAGTCATGTGTTGTGTAGTTTACTTCGTGAGTTTTGAGCTGTCGTGAGGCGTAGGCGATAACTTTTTCCCTTTTCATCAACACACAACCTAATCATTTGTGTGATGCGTCGCAATATACTACAAAATCCTCTGTTCCCTCGGGAAACGATAGAATCGATGCACAACAAAGCTTCTGCTTCAATAGTTGGAATGCTGACTCTTGTTCTTCACCCCAAACGAACTTCTCAGTTTTCTGCGTCAACTTGGTCAATGCTTTAGCTATCTTCGAGAAATTTTCAATGAAGCGTCGGTAATAACCGGCAAAGCCTAAGAATTGGCGTATCTCTGTTGCGGTTCTAGGGACAGCCCATCCTTAATGGATTCAATTTTAGCTGGGTTGACGTGAATGCCTTGACTGTCGATAACGTGGCCAAGGAATTGAACCTTCTCCATCCAAAATTCACACTTAGAGAATTTTGCGTACAATTCCTCCTTTTTTAGTAATTCGAGGATTAACCTCAAATGCTCTTCATGTTCTTTCTTACTTTTCGAATATATCAAGATGTCGTTAATGAATACGATCACGAACTTATCCAGGTACGGTTTACACACCCGATTCATAAGATCCATGAATACCGTCGGTGCGTCGGTTAAACCGAAAGGCATAACCTGGAATTCGTAGTGACCATACCGAGTTCTAAATGCGATTTTCTGAATATCTTCGTCTCGTACTCTAAGCTGATGATCACCTGACCGTAGGTCAATTTTAGAGTAGATACTTGATCCTTGAAGCTGTTTGAAAAGATCGTCAATCCTTGGAAGTGGATAACAATTCTTCACGATTACCTTGTTTAGTTCTCCGTAGTCGATACACATCCTGAAGGATCCATCCTTCTTTTTGAAAAACAGGACTGGTGCTTCCCAAGGTGAGGAACTTGGACGAATGAATCCTCGGTCTAGTAGTTCTTGGAGTTGGTTTGATAAATCTTGCATTTCCGATGGATAGAGTCGATATGGTGTTCGAGCCACTGGTGCGGCTCCCGACACTAAATCGATGTGAAATTGAACTTGTCTTGTAGGTGGGAGTCCGGGTAAGTCTTCTGGAAAGACTTCGGGAAATTCTCAAACAATCGGTACGTCGTTTAGTTGTTTCTCCTCCGTTTCTGTCTTCGTCATGTTAGCCAAATAAGTGTCACATCCCTTTTGTAAATACTTCAGCGTTTTTAAGTTGGATATGATGCTTAGTTTTGATCGGATCCCGTATCCCTTGATCAAGAGATTTTTCCCGTCAGAGCGGAGAATACGGACAATCTTCTCGTTACATACGATTTCGACGTGATTCAGAGATAACCAATCCATTCCTATTACTATGTCGAAACTTCCGAGCTGAATAGGTATTAGGTCGATATTGAATGGTGGTCAGCTAAGTTTAAGGTACAACCTCTAATGATACTATTTGTTGTTACCAACTTTCCGTTCGCTAGTTTTATTATATACTTAGTTTCTAAGGTAGTTGGGGAAATATCAATCAAAGTTTTAAATTTTGTAGATACGAAGCTCCTATCAACACCAGTATCAAATAAAACAGTTGCGTATTGATTGTTGAGGAGAAACGTACCCGTCACGATGTTCGGACCTGGTTGTTATTCTCCGGCTCTAATCACAAGCGCCCTGCCCTGAGCTCTGCCATTGTTGTTTTGGTTTTCTAGTTGTGGGCAGTCCTTTTTGAAGTGCCCCGGTTGTCCACATTTAAAGCAGGCGTTAGGGACCTTCACATTAGCTACAGGGGCAGCTTTCCTACAATCTTTCGTTTGGTGACCCGTCTTGTTGTAGTTTTTGCAGACCACAGTACACTGGCCGGTATGATGGAGCTTGCATCGGTTGAAAAATGGTTTGGTTCAATGATAGTTGCCTGGGGCTGCCGTGTAAGCCTTTGTTGTTTCAGGCTTCTTGGTGGGTTGTTGATTGTAGCTTTTCCCGGAAGTATCCTCCCACTTCCGTTTGTTATCAGATGATTTCTTTTTAGATGAAATTTGACGGACACATTGGTCCATCAAGTTATGCGCCATGCAGATGACTCCCTGGATGTTTGCCGGCGCGTAGGAGGTACCATTCCCTTGAATTTGGGGCGGTAATCCCCAGATGTACCTTTCAACCTTCTTGTATTCCGGGGTTATCAATCCCGGGCACAGTGGAGATAGCTCCTGGAAACGGGTTGTATAACTAGTTATGTTATTTTCCTTCACTGAAAAGTTCCAAAATTCAGCTTCTAAATTTTGGACTTCATTTCTGGGGCAGTATTCCTCATTCATCATTTGCTTCAGGTCCTCCCATGGCAATAAATATGCCGCATCAATCCCTACAGTTTGAGCTTAGGAATTCCACCACGTCAGAGAATTGTTCTGGAGGGTGCAAGTAGCATACTTGACCTTGTTTGCTTCATTGCAGTTCCAAATGCGGAATACGGATTCCAGCTTCTCAAACCATCGGAGAAGTCCGACAGCTCCCTCGGAACCATTGAAGTACTGGGTTTTACAGTTCATGAATTCCTTGTAAGAACATCTACGGTGGTCGTTCTCGTCCCCTCCAGCTGTATTGCTGGTTCCTGCCCCACCATTGGTGCTTGTGTGGTTAGCTACATAAGCAGCAATAGCGTCTGCTTACTCGCCGAGCTATGATAGCTTCTATGTCATCAGGATTTGGGTTTCGTGAGTTCCTGGTGGTCCTTGTTTTTCTCTTTGGCGGCATAATTCTTCAAAACAAATAATATCAACCAAACATCAACAATAATCACGACCCAAATGCATATGCAAGACATATACGAGACATTTGAGCGATAATAAATAAGCAATCATACCACGACACAAGTCATACAATAAAGATAGTAGATTAAAACCAAAATTTCATTAATATAACTTGAATACAATGATTTCAAAGGAAATACAACAACATAATGGGTTTACAGAACACCCATTTTAGTTCAAGTACAAAAAAATAAATAACCCAGACACAACCTGTCATGGGAGGTTTAAAATGCTACTACCCTATCTAGGTGGATTACCGGGTATCGTGCTGGTAGATGCACCACTCAGTCTCCGAACCATCTCCTCTAACTCGGCAATGCGCCTCTCTGACGACCCGAGACGAGATGTCAGAGTGGCTAAGTCGCCACGTGTATGCATAACACGCGCATGTGTAGCCTCTGCTGCCTGCTCTAGTAAGGACGCGTCCTGTCGAACCATGTCGAAGCACTGCCTGATGTTAGCAGTTTTCCGAGAGGTATACCTCCCGAAATCCTGCCCAAGCATCCTCTGCTCTCTTTCTAGGCGCGCTAGTCGCTCTACTAGAATGGAAGAAATCGGAACTAGAATCGGGTCAGTAGATGACTCTCCTATCTCATAGGTACTGGGTACCCTCTCTACATGCCTCCAAATTTGGAGGGTAGAACACATCCAATCCTAGTATTGGGAGCTGTAGTCCCGGTGAGGTGTAGTGGTGGTGGTGGTAGCGGGTATTGGAGTGGTGGTAGTACTGGGAATGGTAGTGGTAGTGGGGATGTGGGTAGTGGAGGTAGTGTGAGTAGTAGCAGTAGTGCTGGAGGTAGTAGGGACCATGTGAACGTCATGGTAGTCACCTCTAACAACAGTGGAATCGAGTGTTAGATTCGTCCTCCGTGCAACAACGTCAGAATAGTATCGGCGTTGTGTAGTAGGATACACGGGGACCGATTTCCGTGCAGTCAGACGGGTAGGGACTCCAACGAGAGGCTCTCGATAGTAATGAGTATGTAGGGCTGGGATACTAGCGGGTGGAGTAGTGTAGACGCCCAATGAATCTGCAGCATCAGATTCGCCCTCCGAAGGATCGTCCTCCTCCTCCTCCTTCTCCTCATGTGGGTACTCTAACTCTGAGGGGTTCGTCTACATCGGTTCCTCAGGCGATGGGGTGTACTCCAAATCGTCTTAGTCCTCAGAAGTGTAGCGTGAGGCGAGAAACAAATCCAACGGAGATGAGGAAATATCCATGTCTACGTCGGAGTCAGCGCCTGATAGGTCGACATTAGGTATAGGGAGGTACTCGTCCTCAAGTCGGACAGTATGATGTAGTGAGGGGTAGACATTCTGTGACTAGATCCAAATGGTCGTAAATAATCAACGTATAAAAGTATAGTAGTGCGGAAGTAATTAGTTGTATAACAAAGTTATAGCCTAGGAATATTAATTTCAACCTAGTTCTCTATAACCAGAGCTCTAATACCAATCTGTCACACCCCCAAATCTCGTGTTCCCGAGACTCGAGGTATTGACTTCATGGGTCCCAGATAGCAATGATATATAGGCGAACGACCTCTATATGAGTCTTTTTAAAAGAGACATACATTCATGGATATTAAAAATCAGAGTTTTACATTACATTACTTAAAGGAAAATAAGTAATGCAAGAGAAATCTCCCAAAAGTGTGAGTTAATATGCGACTCGGTCATATCCCAAAATCCCTCCGTCGAAATCCCTTTCGACTAACAACCCGAGACATACATGCTAAAGTCAACATTAAGTTGGTGAATTCATAGGTTTAGTTTAGTAATAAAGGGGACTCCAAGATTTTTGTTTAAGTAAAGTCTTACAGTTGCACCTAAGGTCATGACATCGAAGCGTAAAAAAGTTCCTTACCCCATAAGTATTCCTATGTTATAGCCAAATAACATCTATAGTTTCAAAAGTAAAGCACCCTACTCGAGTCCACGAGTTAGTTGTGGTAGACTTGGGTTACTTCGTCTAGCCGTTGGGTGAGGGTTGTCAAACCCTAATAGATCTATCCAATACCATCGCGCTTAAGTCCTTAACTAACGATTCATGGTAGGGGAGTTTCCGTTGGCTTAGTGATAACTTAGGCAACTAGTAAAGGTTTTAAGCTTTTGTGTCCATAAGTAAAAGAACATGTATTCTCACCCCAAGTATGCTATAAAAACAAGTAAAAACCGGGGCTATGAAATCACCTTATGTCCGTGAGCGTATATAAAGGTACGTAAGCTAACGTATGTGTAATGCTCGAGCCAATCGAGTATCCGAGTAGGTCTAGCCTTGTCCTAGATTGTTTTGAAATTACGTTTCATAATTCAAGTCCATTACACATGAAAGGGGAAAAGCAAATGTATGCATGATGTAGGTCTTGTTTAGTTTGAGACTTAATAGTAATATAGTAACACCGTTCTGGCCATTATATAACAAAGATCATTCTATAATCATATGCGGATCTAGGACACTTTAAATCGTAAATCCAACAGCTCGGCACTACGAAATATCAATATGAATTCATTGTATACAAAGCTAACTAGTAATGTGTAATCATTATACTATCAAGTTTATTCAAAAGTTAGTTTTTATGAAGAAAAACTCAGCATGTTATTTAAGGTTTATAACTATTTAAGGAGTCATAACTTGTTCGTTTCTTAACCGATTTCGATGAATCTTATATTGAAACCACCGTGTATGTTTTACATTTCAAATATCATTGGTCTCACATTTTTACTCAATTCCTAATGTTCGTTATTCAGTAAAAAGTCAGAGTAGGTTTTAGGGTTTTTCTCAAAGTCTATGCTAACTTCAAGTTAGCATATCTCACTCAATTTTTATCCGTTTTTAATGTATCTTATATCAAAACGACCGCGTTTGAGTTATATTTAAGATGTAAGTGTTTTGTTTTCAGTATGTTTTTGTATAAAATACCTTTTAAATAATTAGTCATATCCAAAGGTAACGATTTTATGTCGAAATATTCATAAAACACAGAGGTATTTTATGGTTAAAATGATTTATCCAAAAAAATTGAGTAAAGGATTAAAAGTGTCAACAATTTGATAAAATTTTCCGGTTAACAAGATAACTTAACCTTTCTTTTGTTTCACCGTCTTTTTGTATAATACACATAAGTTTTATGAAATGAGACTATGAAAGTATGATGCATGAGAATGGTTTTTAGAACATACCTAAGAGTATATGAATGCAAGGCTTGATGCTTCTTATATATGATCAAAGTGTAAAGCTAGGTTTTTGATGGGTGAAAAGTTTGGTGTGGTTTCTTTCTTTCTTTCTTCTCTTGGCCGAAAATAACAAGAAATGGGGGAGGTGATTTTGTGTTGGTGCAAGGGAAAATGCAAGAGAATTGGTCTTCTATTTATAGATGGAAAGGTAGGTTTAGAAATTAACTCAAGTTAGTGATTGTTTGAACCATGGTTTGATGTCATTGTTAGGTCTTGATTGGCATGGTGGTGTAAATGTGTAAGTGATTGGTATGGTCCTAGCCTAGTCAATCAAGCATGTTGGAGAATTCAAGGGGAATCCCATGTGGGGAAACCCCAAAATCCGGCCAAAGAGGAGGGAAGGGGGGGAAATGTGTGATTTTCCAAAGTCTAGGGTATTCATGTATGTTTTGATCTTTAGGGGGTGGTTTATGCAACTTGTTAAAGTTATAATACATGCATGCAAGTATTCATGCAAATGTGGTGCATGCAAAGTTGGAGTAAAGTAAATCCCGTATACCTAATTCTGGTATCCGTATATGTTTTAGACGTAGTTATTAAGCGTTATTTATGCATGGTGTGACCTACCGGTCATACATAATTGAAACATATACTAGTTTTGTAGAACGTTTAAAAAAGTCGAGTTGGTGTGAAGCTGGATTTTTGTGGATCGTCACACTATTATTCAATATATATATATATATATATATATATATATATATATATATATATATATATATATATATATATATATATATATATATATATATATATATGTATATATAACATCCAATGATCATATACTAAATATTTGAAATCCGAAGTAACATATAAAAAACAATGATTTACTCTCATGTTTTGAACAAAAAATATTTTGATAATGACTCAAACTTGACAACCTAATTTATAGTAGTATTGGATTAAAAATATTCTATTCTTGTTTGATTTTAATCATATTATAGCTACTAGCCAACTTATAAACAAGTTTATATATATATATATATATATATATATATATATATATATATATATATATATATATATATATATATATGTATATATATATATTGTTTCGATCGATGATTTTGTACTTTTTATTTATCACTTTACATAATAGAAAACATTATAACGAAAAGATAATATAATTGTATAGATAAAAAAGATATTCTTCGATTTCCCGCGAAGATCCCGTATATCCAATGGGGATGGAGATGGGATGGAGATTGAATCATATTTCATCATAAAGACGAGTTTGGGAATGGAGAGTGAAAACCGAAAAAAGGATGGTAAATGGGGATATTAAAATATAGTTTTATACGTAAATCGTCGTTGCCATTTTTAATTTATTCATTAAAATCCTTTTTAGATGGTTTAGAAACAATGTATGGATTATAAATAACTGACTTATTGACCCGCGTAATACACGAAAAACTATATCGAAAATAATATAATGGTAAACAAAGAACATATCATATACAGAAGGAATAATAGAAAGTCTATTAGTCATGTACATAAATGATTTTGTTAGCAAATGCTACGCTGTTTAGCTTATACGTAAACGATTTTATCTCAAAATTAATGTGAGTTGTTTTTAAGAAATAAGTGGGGAGTTAAAGATAAGATTATTATTTATTACTTCAAAATATCAAATATCTATTGACGATTTTTGTAAAAAATCAATGCATGTTGTCAAGATGAGCAAGTTACAGAAAAACAAACTAAAGAGAAACAAACATATACTACGTGTTCATTAACTTTACATGAGAATAAATGCATATATTTTGTGTTATGAATCAAACATTTACTAAACCATATATCGGCTAATCGTAGCTAGGATAACTATTTAAGGGTCATCGTGTTAAAGATAAGAAATAAATGGTTACAAATTTAAAATTAAAAAGTGGTTTAAGTACATATGCTCATTAACTCACCCCGTAATAAAATATTTTTTTCTCGTAATTTGCGGAAAACCTTATTAAAAATGTAATAATTATAATATACAAAACAAATAACATTGCGTAGATAGGAAGGAAAAGAAAGAATATTTTGTCATATATTATGTGTTTCCCTTTATATGTAAAACAATCGAAAAATAATTAAAAATAATTTATTTTCTATCTATATTTGTATGAAGAAAAAAAATGTCAAATATTTAAAAATTATATATTTCATATTTGTTTATCTATTATTTTTAGGTAGAATTGTTAGATTATTTAAATAGAATGAGTTAATTAGTTTTTTTTTAATATTAAATCACTACTACATTTATGGTTATCTAGACCCATATATTTAGACCGGTAAAAATGTAACTGCAGGTCTATTAAAAGTGATAACAGGTCTTAATATGTCATGGGAACCGGTCTAAATGTGTTAAGAGGTCTAAAAAAGAAATGAGAGCGACTAAATTTAAATGAGGGGTTTAGATAATAATATATGAACCGGTCTAAATGTATCAAGAGGTCTAAAAAAAGAATGAACCGGTCTAAATGTATCAAGAGGTCTAAAAAAAGAATGAACCGGTCTAAATGTATCAAGAGGTCTAAAAAGGAATGAACCGGTCTAAATGTACCAAGAGGTCTAAAAAAGAAATGAGAGCGACTAAATTTAAATGACCGGTCTAAATGTATCAAGAGGTCTAGATAATAATATATGAACCGGTCTAAATGTATCAAGAGGTCTAAAAACAAATGAGGGGTCTAGATAGTAATATATGAACCGGTCTAAATGTATCAAGAGGTCTAGATAGAAAATGCAAACGACTAATTCTAAATCACGTGGTCTAGATAAGATTTTGTGGAGATTTTTAAACGTGGCCAGTAAAATTTCTCCTAAAAACTAGTTATTTTCTAACTTATATTCTCTATATTTATTATTGATTACATTCATTCAATAATAAAAAAAAAAAATAAAAAATTCCATTAATGCTCTGTGAAAAGTGATTCTTTATTTTGAATTCAACTAGGATTTTTTCTAAGGTAATACTATTAAATACCATTTTTTATATTTTTTTTTTAAGATAATTATATGTTTTTAAATTCATATTTGTGTTCATATGAAAATTTGTTTGTTTCTCTCTGACCAAATCTTCTATATAATTGTCAGGAAATTGGTTTATTTCACAGGAAAATTTTGGACTTTCATAATTCATTCAATATCACACAAGATATATACGACATTCATTTGTGAAATTAAGTGTTTTTTTCTTCTAAATCCTTTGAAAAACACAAAATATTTTACATAACATTCATCTATTATTGTATAATTCATAACCCATTAGTTGAATACCCGTTCGAAATTAACCTAATAGAGGTTAATTTCGGATAGTCCCCATTTTGGGACTGTTTTTTGAATACATTGTCTCATTTAGGATGTGAATGTGTATTATCATTTGAGTATTATTTAAGAAAAAAAATCTTTAACATTTCCCTTTACTCCTACGAATATGAGTTTTACACGCATATTTAGGGAGTTAAGGAGAAATGCTGTCGATTTTTTTTCTTAAGTAATACTAATGTGATGATACACATTCATATATGAGACAAAGTATTCAAAAAATGGGTTAGGATTTCCACATGAACCACATTTGTACATAATCATGTCATGTATACCATCATGTTATAATTAAGATATTTGTTTTTGTAAATTATAGATGGATCGGAGTAGATGGATGTACGAGATAGAACGTGTTACCAACGAATACATAGAAATGTTATCCAATTTCATTAAAGTTGCTGAGGATGATCGGATAAAGAGAAGAAGAACCATAATTAATTGTCCTTGCAAAAAATGTACAAATGGTCGGTGCTTTAGTGATTCTACCGTTATTAGAAATCATCTATTAGTAAACGGGTTTATGAGAGGGTATACTTGTTGGTCTTTTCATGGTGAATCGTTAGTTGATACAAATACGTTTGTTCCTGATTGTAATAATAATGATGACGATGTATTAAAAAGTGATGATGATAATTTTGATAGGATGTTTAATGATTTGGAGGATAATGTTACTGAAGAAAATCATGATAAATTCCAGCAATTGTTTGTTGACTCTGAAAAACCATTGTATAGAGGTTGCACGAATTTTACCAAACTTTCTGCAGTGGTAAAATTATTTAACTTAAAATCAAATAATGGTTGGAGTGACAAAAGTTTCACAAGCCTATTAGAGTTGTTGCGTGATATGCTCCCCGAAGATAACGAGTTGCCCATTTCAACATACCAAGCGAAAAAATTGATGTGTCCGATGGGTTTGGAAATAAAAAGAATACATGCATGTCCAAATGATTGTATGTTATACATAAATGACGACGAAAACCTACATAAATGTAGGATATGTGGAACATCTAGGTATAAAAATAAAAAACTAATTGGACTTAATAGTGATGTTACCAAGAACGGACCCCCAGCTAAATTATTGTGGTATTTTCCAATTATACCAAGACTGAAAAGATTATTTGCAAATTCCAAAGACGCAAAATTGTTACGTTGGCATGCAGAGGAGCGTAAAAGGGATGGAAATCTACGACATGTGGCTGATTCACTTCAATGGAGAAATATTGATAACGATTTTGAAGATTTTGGAGATGAGATAAGAAATATACGGTTCGGACTCAGTTCAGATGGATTTAATCCTTTCGGAAATATGAGTAGTCGTCATAGCACTTGGCCGGTTCTTTTATGTATATACAATCTTCCACGATGGTTATGTATGAAACGGAAATACATCATGATGTCACTATTAATTCAAGGTCCGAAACAACCCGGAAACGACATTGATGTATATTTAGCTCTGTTAATTGATGACATGAAAAAATTATGGAGTGAGGGCGTAGAAGTATATGATGCGTACAAGAAAGAGTGCTTCCAACTCCGGGCCATGATTTTTTGCACTATTAGTGATTTTCCAGCGTATGGTAATTTGTCAGGATACAGTACGAAAGGAAAAAATGCATGTCCTGTTTGTGAAGACGATACTCACTCGATGCGGTTGAAAAATTGTAATAAAACGGTATATATGGGACATCGAAGATCACTTCCAGAAATTCATGAGTACCGTAAAAAGAAGGATTTATTTGATGGTAATATTGAGCTTAGAGAGCTACGTGCACCATTAGATGGAGAAACTACACTCTCTCGAGTTGCAGATTTAAACATTGTGTTGGTAAAAAACAATTGTACTCCTCCCACGGGTATTTGGAAAAAAAGTCTATATTTTGGGAATTAGAGTACTGGAAGTACTTGGTAGTGAGACATTGTCTTGATGTTATGCATATAGAGAAAAATGTTTGTGAGAGTTTGATAGGCTTGTTGTTAAACATTCCAGGGAAAACAAAAGATGGAATTAAAGTTCGAAAGGATATGGATTTAATGAAGATTAGACCAGAGCTTGCACCAAAGGATCTGTCGGGAAGGAAAAATTTGTATCTTCCGCCAGCCTGTTATACCATGTGGAAGGCCGAGAAAACTAAATTTTGTAAATGTTTGAATGGTCTTAAGGTTCCCTCCGGCTATTCTGCTAATATTAAGAAGTTAGTTTCAATGAAGGACTTAAAGTTGCTTGGTATGAAGTCACATGATTGTCATGTTTTAATGACACAAATGATTCCTATCGCAATTCGTGGAATATTACCCGATCGCATTCGACACACGATAACAAAACTTTGTTTGTTTTTCAACGTGATTCATTCGAAAGTGATTGATCCCCAGGTGTTAGATGAACATCAACGTGATATCATCTTAACTATTTGTGAACTTGAGATGTACTTTCCACCTTCTTTTTTCGATGTTATGGTTCACTTGGTTACTCATATCGTTGGAGAAATCAAGGCGTGCGGTCCAGTTTTCTTACGATACATGTATCCATTCGAAAGATACATGGCGGTCTTAAAAGGGTATGTAAGGAACCATCATCGACCAGAAGGTAGTATTGTTGAAGGATATGCTTCCGAGGAGGTGATAGAATTTTTCACAGAGTATATGAAAGGTTTTAGAAGTATAGGGGTTCCGCAAAGTCGACACGAAGGTAGGCTTACCGGGCAGGGGACACTTGGCCGCAAAACGAGGGTGTCGAATGTACACGACTTACACGAGGCACATTTTACCGTTTTACAACACACGACATCTATCGCTCCATACATTTATGAACACAAATCATGGTTGAGAAAAGAAAATTTGTCAAAGAACTCGATATGGTTGGCCAGTGAACATAATAGAACATTTTCAGAATGGTTGAAAGACAAAGTTAAGAGTACACTTCCTAATGTTGATAAATCAATAGAAAATTTAGGATTTGGTCCTAAACATGTAGTAAGATATGAAGGCTACGACATTAACGGGTACACATTTTACACCAAAGAACAAGATGAAAAGAGTAGAGTGCAAAATAGCGGAGTAACTTTAATAGCCTCGTCGACCGAAGTATCTACGGTCAATCGTGAAGAAAGATCAAGGATTGCCAAAAACTCTTATTACGGTGTCATTTCTAGAAATATGGGAATTGGATTATGGTTCGTTTGTTATACCTTTGTTCAAGTGTAAATGGGTCGATAACGGTACAGGTGTTAAAGTTGATGAAGATGGTTTTACAACTGTCAATCTCTCCACTAACGGTTATGTATCTGAACCGTTCATTCTAGCAAAACTCGCCACCCAAGTATTCTACATCGAGGACCCGAAAGATTCGAGATTCCACGTCGTCTAATATGGAAAACGTCGTATAGTTGGTGTTGATAATGTTGTAGATGAGGAAGAATATGACCAATTTGACGAGTTACCTCCGTTTTCTGTCGGTATTGCACCTCTACATGCAGTTCTTGATGATGCCGTGTACTTCAGAGATGACCACCACGAAGGACATGAAGTCTGATACAAATAATGATGGTAATAACCTAATACTATTCGTATTATTATTAATCAATTCTTATTAGTGATTTTATTTATTAAATTCAAGTTATCTAATACTTTATTTTTTGAGGAAAAATATGCAACAACAATAAATGAAGAACTTCGATAAAACGAAGACATGTTTTACTTTATTTAGACAGTTTCTATGAATCATTTCGTTTTTGGACTTGAATAATGTTGACATATGTTTCATGTGAAGTTTTTTTTTCTCTTATGTTTTTGCAATATTTTATTCGTGTTAGATATACATTGGGATTTAGACAATTAAAACGATTGTGGTCATTAAATCGAAACGAATTTAGGGGGTGTTTGTTTCGGCTTATGTAACCGGCTTATGAGCTTATGAAATTTTTCATAGGCTCATAAGCCCATTTTTTTTCGGCTTATGAGCTTATCAACTTGAGCTTATGACTTCAAATAAGCCATAAGCTCAACTTCATAAGCTTATAAGCAAAAATAAAATGGGTTTATGAGCTTATGAAAAATTAAATAAGCTCATAAGCCCGTTTAATAAGCCGAAACAAACACCCTCTAAGAATGCTAGAAAAATCGTATATATAAATTTTTAGATTTATATAAACTAAATATAAACATTAATAAAGTTGTTAAATAAAATTAAGATTAATCAAATAATTAAAATACTATATATGTTTCCTAATTCTAATCAAATTCAAATTATAGCTATTTCACCTTAATATATGATAATATCCAGGGAACTAAAAAAAAAAACCAAAAGGCCGCCAAAACAATTACCCTCCAAAAAGAAACCGCTGTTGATTTTTCTAAATCTAATCAAATTCAAATCGTTACTGCACCATACCACCACAACAGTTCCACCGCTGTTAATCCCAGCGAGCCACAACACCTGCTGCTCCCAACCAGCGACCCACGACGTACACCCGTTGCTGAACCAAAAACCAAACACTCGAGCACCTGTTGATACGCGACATCGAGCACAGCCATTGTCATATCCTACAAAGATGGTACATCTATGTTTAACTTTTTTTTTTAATCAAAAAAAATTGCTAATGTAGCCTGTAGAATACTTCAAATAGTTAACAGTAACATATTTAATCACTCGGATTTTGAAAATTGTTGCAAGTATGTGTATAAATCTCTTAATGTTAGTATAGTTTGCTTAATTGAACCCGCTGATTTTGTGTTGTTAAACCCGCTGATTTTGTGTCGAAAGTCTGATGTTAAAATATTATTCGTGTTACTTGTCAAAAATTTTGTGAGGAGCTTTTGGCTAATACTTTTATTTTATATACGGAGTATCTAATACTTGATGTCTGCAAGTTTTTTCAAAAGCACATTAAGATATGGTTTATTGGATTGGTTACGCATAAAAAACTATTTAGTCGAGTTGTTCCTTACAACAAATATATTCAGATTTCTTACCTTTTTCTCGTAGTTCTTTGATCTCGATCGGCCATAAGCTATTATTCGAAAAAAAAATCATCTCAATTAGAGTTGACAATTTCAACCCAATTATTAATGAACGGGTCAATGAAAATTATGTTTTATCTCTTATAATTCAGCACAAGAGAAAACTGTAAAAGGACACACGACAAATGGGTCAAAAGGTTAAAACTCGCCGCCCAAAGTGTATTTTTATGCATAAAATTTCAAAATTCGTTTTCATTCAAAAACACAAGTATTGTTAATATACTAGAATTACCCTATTCGATATGTATCAATAATCGCTGGGAATTTAACTAGAGTATCTTGCACAATATAAGTGATTGACTTACATGAGTGCTTAAATCCTTTGAATCTTTGTTCCTTGAAATAGAATTTGTGATGGTAAGAGATATGTAATAGTTTTACTCATAAGCTGCCCAAACTTTGTTAATGTTTGTTTTACATTTTGGTCATTCCTCTTGCTTCTCCTCGAGGCGAGTCAACATAATAGGGAATGTGATTTATCGGCTTTTAACAAGTGTTCCTATGACATGGTCACCATTAACCTGCTAGATATACCACAGATAATTGAGCAACAAAATATCATAACTGCATTTATTGGTCGACATGAGTAAACAATTAGTCATGGCAGTTTTTTTTAATTACTTATAGATTAGGAAAATGTATGTTAACTTTAATCTGCAACCTTTTTATAGCCGATTAAATATTTTATGCAAACAAATTAGAACCTTTTTTTTAGCACATAGTCATTCAATGGGAAAGGTGGACCAATAGTGATTTACACGGCATGCCTTTTGCTTTTCCAATAGTTCTTAAGGCATGGTTATCTTGTAAACCATTGATAGATCAAATCTGTATGAGACATATTCTGTTAACTTCAAGATTTTTTATTAATTAATGAAGGCTCTAAGAGTCATGGTCCGTGATGAGTGCTAGCTCTTATCGGAAATTTGTTTATTTGATAAGCTAATACTCTAGTATGGAGTCAGTTGGATCTTTTTGCTATTTCTATGTTCATGCCAAATCTAAAGCATGACATATTTATTCCTTGTATGCTGTCAAAATATTGATGTTAGCTATTATACTTATATATACCTTATACCACATTACCCGAGTCTAGGAAATGACCACTGTTGCATATATTAGCAATTAGTGTTGTATGTAGGCATAATTTAACTTTTGTGATAAAAACTAAGCTTAATTTAACTTTTGTGATAAAAACTAAGCTTACATGTCAACTCGGTGGATTACTAAAGATGATCCTACTATGGGACGCATTTTTACTGCTCCCCCACAGATGTTTGGGCAACCAAAAGAGTTCTTATGTACAGTTGATGTTAACGATATTATGACTCTTTGGAAGTATCTTTGGATCGATTGCAACCTCATAGTTTCTTTCATGATGTAAGTTCATTTGTTTAATGTATGACCTACTTATAATTTGATTTCACGTTAATTTATATTTAATATTATTATTTTTTTGTATTTCTAGCGGCCTACACAAGATGATGGAAATGTCATGTCGTAACTCATATGCGTTATTGAACCCCCACTTAATTCGGGACTCTGCAATCACTTCTCAGAAATCTAGTGTAACAGCGTATATGAAGAAAACATTCGACTCCAATAAAAATGATGCCTTCGCACCATATCTTCAAAAGTACTTAATCTAGATCCCTAAATTGCTTCATTATATTTCATTATGTATGTTCATAGTTTATGCTAACGAGTTTAAATTTCACCAGCGGTCATTGGGTGCTGTTTATTATATCTCCTAAACGGTATAGGGGGATTATTGTGGATTCATTAGTTATGAAACCAAATAATCAAAAGAAGACGGAGGATGATTTTTTGCTCATAGACTGTGTAGATAAGTAAGAAATTATATTTTTCATTTTGGTATTAAATTAAATTGTTTCTAAAAATTCTAACACAATTGTAACATTTCCTCTAGGATCTTCCCAATTTGCTCCTGGAAAGTGGTTAAGGTAAATCATCGAACTATATATATTTGAGAAAAAATGATATTGTTGTTGCAAGCTTATCATGTATATGTAATTGTAGTATTAAAATTAGTGCAATCAACAACCGGCTAATTGGGAATGCGGATATTATGTGCTCAACTGGATGTATTCTATAGTAAATCAATATCATGATGTTGCTGATATTAATAGAGTAAGAATATATAAGCTTTATTGTTTTTTTTATGTATTTTTTCTTATATATTTGTTAGTTAGGTAACGATTTCTTATATATATATATATATATATATATATATATATATATATATATGTATCATTTACATATAGATCTCCTGGGATGAACGTGCGTTATCTAAAACGGAAATAGAAGATGTAATTGAAAAGTGGCATATATTTTGTCATTTTTAATCAGGTATATTCTAAACAACTCGTTACATCTAAACCTATTTCCTTCTATGTTTACATTACCCTATGTATGTCGTAAAAAGACTTCTATAATTCACTTTGGTGTTCGTAATACATTCATGTTTAGACTTTTTGAAGACTAAAAATGTTTATGTTGATCTTAATGTCTTTTAGGGAAAAAGGAAACTCGAAGAGCCATGCTGGACAAGAAATTAAAAGTTTTTGGATCTATTAGTTTTTGGCACTTGAGATTTCATATCAAGTAGTTAGTTTTGTTTAATTTTGTTGAATATTATGTAGTAAATACGATTGGATTATGGTTTTGTATGTACCCGAACGTGTGTTAATACTTTGAATATCTTCATAATATATTTTCGTTTCAATAATAGCATTGAATTTTTTGTTTGGGTTTTAAATTCCAGATTAATGTAATCTGTGATTTTAGATTTTGGAATTTATGAGGTCTAAAAGACATATTAACCGGTTTAAAAGAAAATATTAAGACCTGCTAAAAGAGGTCTAAAAGAAAATATTAAAGGTCTAAAAAGAATATGAATATGACATATTAACCGGTCTAAATGATATTCAAACTTGCGCCAAAAAATTAATAACAGGTCTAATTCATAATATCAACAGGTCTAATTGTTAATATCAGGACCGGTTAGAGAACCGGTCTACATTACTTTTAAGCAAGTAGACCTCTAACATGTAGACGTGTTCAATAACCGGTCTAACAAGCCTTTACAACCGGTCTAAATGATACTTTTTGTAGTAGTGAATATAAGAGTCAAATTATTTAAAATAAAAGGGTTTAAAAGAAATTTGTAATGATAACATTATCAAAATGATCTAATGACCTAAATTAAAATTATAAATCCATCTAATACTTATTACTTTTTTATATGTCATTTTAAATATCTCTTTTATTATATATTAAGATAAGATAATATTTAAAAAGGCTTAGAAATAACAAATGCATAATCTTTTATTTTTTTGTTAACAAAATAATCTAGTTTTCGGAGTATTAAATTTTTGAGCAATGTACAATTGTAAAATTATACATCTACCTTTAGATGAACAATTTTATTCAAAAAATGATTTTATATATGCATCTTCTACATACATTTATAAAATATGAAAAATGTTGAATTCTTCTACAATATCTTCTAAATTTATCTTTCTACCCATGGGACATTGACACGTGGATTCTATTAATTTTCTCTTTTTTTAATTTTATTTCCATTAATTAATTTTTGCCAATTGTTATCATGATGTAATGTAATTAGACTATAGGAGGCTAAATAAGAGAACATTTCCTATCACTAGAATACAACCCTAATCATTGACTTTATATGTATCAACTCCTCTCCCTCCCTATATATAATGATACGTAAACCATTCATGGATCACAATAAACCTATTTGACTTGAACATTTCCTAATAGTTCAAAACTTTTCATCAACATGGTTATATCAAGTTTTTCTTCCTTGTTTAAGTTTTCAAGTTTTACATTATGTTTATTGGTTCTGTTTGGAAGTACTTCGGGTCAGTTAACTGCAAATTTCTACACTACAACCTGTCCTAATTTCCGTACGGTTATAACATCAGCAGTCAATGCGGCTGTGTCGAGTGAAGCTCGCATGGGAGCCTCCTTGCTTCGCCTCCATTTTCATGATTGTTTTGTTAATGCAAGTCTCAAACATACAACCATCAGTCTTTTAGCTTAGCATACAAAATTAGGTTTTGTTAGCGGTGTTAATTAAGTCAGTTATACTTTCCATTTTCTACTGGTATTTGACTTTAAATCAATCATCAACTTCTCATATGGTTTTTACTTATTTAGTTAAAAATGATTCCGTAAATAACTGAATTTCCAATCAATATTATTAAAGATTTTTCTAAGTATACGAACATAGACGAGTGACACATAGAAGTGGTTTCATTTTCTTCTTAAATATTTGTTTCATGTATGTTGAGATAAGAATCATTTTCTTTTGTATTATGTAGGGATGTGATGCATCAGTCTTATTGGACGACACCGCAAATTTTACTGGAGAAAAAACAGCGGGTCCAAATAGCAATTCTATAAGAGGATTCAATGTCATTGATACCATTAAAACTCAGTTGGAGCGACAATGTCGTGGTGTTGTTTCTTGCGCAGATATTTTAGCTGCTGCTGCTCATGATTCCGTTGTGGCTGTAACTGGAAACTTTGACATCAACTATATTTTAATCAACAATCCTACTTGAAACATAAATTTCAGCTAATCTAGTACTCGTCAGTCGTCATCAATTTAAGTAGTTCATTAATTAATTGTTGATTAACAAACTTATAAAAATCTTTCCAAGATGTGACACGTACGATTTGAGTTTATGCTACACGCTTCTCGTTTATTTGAAGATACTATAAAAAGAGAAATGTAAAGCTTTGATGGGTTGAATTGCTAATTTGCATAGCTTTTGTGTGGTTTGGAAAAAATGAAGAAAGCTACTAAACCCTAATCTATAACCCTCTGAAAGCTCTAACAAAAAAGTTCCTTTTAGTTTACGATTAGTTTGTTTCATTTTCAGCTTGGTGGGCCAAGATGGAACTTACTATTCGGTAGAAGGGACTCGACAACAGCAAGCTTAAGTGCGGCGAATTCTAACCTCCCTTCTCCAGCTTCAAGTCTTAGTGCCCTCATTTCGTCCTTTTCAACCAAGGGTTTTACAGCAAATGAAATGGTTGCTCTCTCAGGTGAGTTAGTATTATGCATCTGCGCATTTTGTTGATCTCAGTTTATTCAACTTACCAACTATTACAAAATAATAGTTTGATAAACACAAATATATTTTCCTTTCTAGGATCACATTCCATTGGTCAAGCAAGGTGCACAGTATTCCGTAACCGTCTCTACAATGAGAACAACCTTAATTCATCGTTTGCAACGTCATTAAGGGCAAATTGTCCTACGAGTGGTGGTGACAATAATCTCTCTCCGCTAGATTCTTCACCTACATCTTTCGACAATAGATACTATAATGACTTAATTAGCCAAAGGGGATTATTGCATTCAGACCAAGAACTATTCAATGGGGGTTCTGCTGATGCACAAGTTAGGACATATGCTTCAAATCCAGCTACTTTCTCTAGCGACTTTGGTAGTGCAATGCTCAAAATGAGCAACCTTAGCCCATTAACCGGTTCGAGTGGTCAAGTTAGGATTAGTTGCAGAAGAACCAATTAAAGTCTATCACCTTATTTATGAATAAGAAAGGTAAAAAATTCCTTCGGAAAAATGTCTTCTTTTTCACTTTCATCATGTTCGGATTTGTGTTTCGTTTGTACGTCATGGTTTCTTGCAAATCATGTAACAGTAATTTATGAAGATAATTATGTCGTAATAAAACTGCAAATGTGTTTCTAGGTTTCTCATACGACCAATCTTTATCTCTTTATAATGACATAAAAAAAAACCTTTATATTTATTTTATGGGGGCATTTTGTTACGAGATCTTTTCTTCTCTATTAACTCAAGTACGTAACATGCATGTTGGTATTAAATCAGTGATGTATTAGCCATTATATTTATTAAAATAGTGTTAGCTCATAGTAGTGTTTGTCCAAACCCGATATATTCTAATAAAATTACTTTTATTCATATCAATAATTCTATATACTATCCTTTTGGGTTTGTTTTTCAAGTTGCTAGCAAAAACGCGTTAAGAAAATATCACACCAACCTAATTAAAGAATAATATCATAATCACTTTATAGAGGCTATAGGCCTAAAGCATTTTCAATGTCTATTTACTTTGACCTCGAATCCTCGTTGACATCTTACACTTTTTTACTTGTTGAGTTTAAAATGCACACTTCTATGATTGGATTTTTCTAGCATACAATGTGAAACAGATACTTTTATGGCTAAAGACAAAGAGTATTTTGTTTAATTTTTCCATTTTCTTTTTATAAACTAAAGACAATAACTGTTTTTTTATGCGCATCTCTCTTATTAGACGACAAACATTGTCCGGGTTGAAAATACGTGTTTAGTATGATTTTTTTAGAGAGGTATTTTCGGTAGCTTTAAGCTTTTAAATTAAAAAAAAATAATTAATTTAAAGATATTATTTAAAACAGAAACCCCAAATAAGAAGATTGTCAAAGAATTTTAAATAATAAAAGCTTCAAAATTAAAGTCACAATTTCTAACCTCCAACTATAATATATAGCTATAACATCTAACCCAATTTACGTCAAACACACTCAATAACGTAAAATCACATCAAAAGGCAATAATAATAATCTAGACATGGAAAACAAACAACACAGACTATACAAAATGACTTGCTGGGGTGTATATTCTTAATAAAACTAGGTTATTTACTCATGTTATAACATGAGTTATTTTAGAAAAACTTATGATATTTCTATTAACTCTTTCGTTTATTGTATTTTGTATTACTGGATAAACTTAGATCCAACAATAATTATGAAAATATAAACTACAAAAATGGTAAAAAAAAAAATATAATAATAATAATCTGTTACTCAATAAACAATCCTCTAATAATTACATTTATCAATCTTCAAGGGTTTAAGTATAAATAAAAAAGGCTCTAAAATATTAATGAGAAAAAATGTGGTAATTACTCAATAAACATAAATCCGCTAATAATCACATTTATCAATTTTTAAGGGGTTTGAGTATAAATAAAAAAAAGGAAAAATATTTGTGAGAATGAATGGTGACGACAAGTAACAAAAAAAACATTTCTTTATTTAATATATAGATAGATTATGTCGTTTGAAACAAAAAATTCAATATGACTTGCTTTATTCAGCTCTACTCAAACATGAAAAATTCTAACATCCCAACTTTTGAAGCTTTATTTTAAATGTGGAAAAAAGAGTTTAAGCCATTATCCTTTAATTTAAATTCTGTTAGTGTCTTGAAATTCTTGAATATGTTTGGGCTTCTTTCTGGGATTTGGTCTTTACGTTGGGCTTTACCTCTACCGGTTTTGGGTGACGTTTTATCCTTTTCTTATTAATTTACACGTGTCCTTCTTCTTCCTCTGCATTTTAGTTGACTGTTGAAGTGGTTCTGCTTTCCTTTGCGTCGTTAAGGTTTTTTCTCTTAGCTTCTATCATTTTTTTTTCTTTTGCATGTATGCCAGGTGTTTGTTGAAATCCCTGTGTGGTTTCGTTTCTTTATTTTAACTGTGGGAGTGATCGTCCAGCTGTTGTTGTGTGTGCATCTTATTGGTTTTTTGTCTTCAAAGGTATGATCGATATAACATAGATTGTGTTATTTGCTATTTTTCTATTACCTATTTTTCGATGAATTAACTGTTGAAGATAAGGTTATCAATAAACTTTCTTGATTCTGTTGACATTAGCACTGATTGCTGTATTCATTTACTAAGCATTGATAACTGATATCGTTGATTAAAGATGACATTGAGTTGAAATGTGACATTACTTCGTTTAATGAATAAAAATATAAATTTAAACAAACCGCATCATAATTCAAATACAGTCAATAACATGATGTGTCAAAACTTATACATAACATGATTTCAGAACTTATATATTATATATAACTATCTAATTAGTATTCGTATAATCCACGGTATTATATAACAAAGTTATGATAAAATAATTGGAAAAATGATTCATAAACATTGGACAAATTAAAAACCCTGTTAAAAATTAAAAATCACTCTAAACAAATTTATCCATTATATGATGTTTACGATTGTATAAATCAAACTGAAAAAGGAAATGAGAGTTTCAAGAAGCAAGTTATGAAGTTAATGCATATTACCAACATAGTGACGAACTGACTAAGCTTGTTGCTATTAAAAACGATAAGAGAAAGCCTCTTGACACGGTTATTAAAACAATGTCGTCTTTAAATCCAAAAATCTGAATATAAGAACACTTGGTGATGACGTTAAGTTATTTTCTTTTAATTGGATGAATAGTCGAAGTCGAAATATAAAGCTTAATTGGATAGAGTGCATTTGGAACTGTTAAATAAGAGATGGTTAATATGTAGGAGTAACTGGTTGAAAAGAAAAATTTTAAAATTAAATGGTTCATTTATTTAATAAATATCTATTTTAATATGTTAAAAAAACAAAATTGTTCAATCTATTAGATAGAAAGGGTTATAGTATGAAATGGTTAAAACATTTCTTTTATATTGTCATATTCTTGTACATTAATTAAATATATATATATATATATATATATATATATATATAAATTATTTATTGCCCGATTATAACAAAATAAAAATTTATTTTAAGAAACTATTAGCAAAATCAAAGAACATATATTTCATTTATTTGTAAAACTCTTTATCTTGATATCAATTGAAAAATAAACTTGTTAATTATTCTGATTTAAAATATGTTTTGGTAATCACTTAAAAAAATAATTTATTCCTAATTTAGTTTGATAAATAAGGATTATTCTATGGAGATTTTTTAGTTAAACGGTGGAGATTATTAATTTATAGAAAACAAAGGACTAAACCTGTTCTTGTATTAATTTATAGAGATTTTTTAGTTAAATGATGGAGTATTAAAAATAAATGTCTAATATGATTAAGTTGTTAAAAATAAAGGACTAAATTGACTTTACAAACTATTTAAAATGGTGACTTCCTATTGTTAATAGGACCTAATTTCTCAAATTGCGTTTCTTTTATATACTAGACCTTAGACCCGTGTATACACACGGACAGTTTTAGGTTATTTATTTATAAATTTATTTAATTATTTTCTGTAATTTAAGTAAAAAAATATGTCACGGATCGAGAAAAAAAAAAGTAAATGTAGTTATTTTCTCTTTGTTAATTTTTCATTTTATCATTAATTTGACATTGGTAATTTTCATCGACTAATCAACCCTAATTTTTAATATTGAAGATGACAATGTTCATTTTAATTTTTAATGTATAAACTCTAATCTTAATATAGCTATAATATAGGTTAAAATCTTTTTATTATTTTGATTTCATACGTTATGATTATCTTTTTTTTTTTTTATCTAAAATCAGTTAAAATATCTTTTCTATTTCATTTCATAAATAGTAAATAAATAAACACATATAGAAATAGGGAGATGATGGTTAGGGGTGTCAAAAAAACCCGAACCCGAATAAGCTTATTAGGGTCGGGTTAATCGGGTCTAAAATCTACGATCGGGTTATTCGGGTCAACCCGATTAACCCGAAACTTAATTAGGGTCGGGTTGCGGGTCTTTTTAAGCATCCTTATTCGGGTTCGGGTCAACCCGAATAACCCGAATAATATTTTTGAACTAAAGACATATGATATATATAGGCAAGAAGTATGAAAGAGTTTCATACATGAAGCGATGTGGGACATCTAATTAGGGAAAACCAAAGGCATATGACATATATAGGCTAGAAATATGAAAGAGTTTCATACCTGAAGCGATGTGGGACAACTAAGAGTTTCATACCTACTTTAGTTGTCCCACATCCCTTCAGGTATGAAACTCTTTCATACTTCTAGCCTATATATATCATATGCCTTTGGTTTTCCCTACTTAGGTGTCCCACATCGCTTCATGTATGAAACTCTTTCATACTTCTAACCAATATATATTATATGCCTTTGGTTCAAAATACTTCGACGGTAATAACCCGGACCCGAAATAACCCTACCCTTTTGGACCCGACCCGAAAATGACCCGAACCCTAAAACCCGAACCCTTATTAGGGTCGGGTTAGGGTTAGAAAAATTTAGTTGAAACCCGAATGAACCCGACCCGAAAGTTGCTTATTAGGGTCGGGTTGACCCGAATAACACCCCTAATGATGGTGAAAATATGAGAAATGTCGAGGCGAAGAGTGAAAGACAAAAATGATGGAAATAAGTTTTTTTTTTTTTTTTTTTTAAAAAGGTTTAAATTAATGTTAATATTATTATTTTTTTGAAGATTATTGTGTCAGAAGAGTTATTATTTTTATGATTGTTTATAAGAAAATGTTAGTTGATTAAATTGGTTGAAAATAAAGAATTAAATTGATTATATAAGAAAAGTTTCTCATTGATCAATAATTTTTGAAATTCCTTTCCTTAATAAGATAACTTGACCTAAGACCAGTATGTACACTCGGACAGTTTTAAATTATGTATTTAAATAAATAAAAAATATGTCCCGCAACGAACAAAAGTGAACGTAATATCACATCTAAGTTTATTATATTCTTTTTGTTAAAATCACACTAAAATCACATGTGATTTTAATAGTTTGACATATTATTTTTGGGCTTTTCTTTTCGATTATTGTTCATCATATAACATATTTAAGTTTTGAAATTCATATTTAGTCTTCAAGTGACATGTGATTTTACCTTACGAATATCATATTTGCCCAAAAATTCTAAAAAATTCCTCACAATTCGAATTTTTTAAGTAAGTTTTTAAAAACTAAATTAAAGATTAATTTTATGGAGAAATTTAGTTATATGGTGGGATTTGAAGACATGATTTGTTCTTTGATTTTTTAGATCAGATTGGATCATAGTCGAATAGTATTTTTGATTTTAAAATTGGTTTTGAGTTTATAAAGTAGGATTTAATATTAATTAATAAGTTAAAAACATATTTGATGATCTTATTATTTGTTTTGTGTTTTGGATGAGTTTAGATCATGACCGAATAGTATTTTGGATTTTAAATTGGTTTTTGGTTTCATATAGTAGAACATAATATAAATTAATAAGTTAAAAACATATTTGTTGATCTAATAATAACAAAACAAAAAAAAATCAAACTATTATTTAATAATAAAAAAAGGCAATCAGTACGTTGTATTTTGTAGAATAAATATAGCAAACCATTAAATTACGTTTAAAAATTTTGAATAATATGAAAGCATTAAATTTCGTTTTAAAAGTTTACAAAGTTAAAACAATATTTAGGTATCTTTAGAAATAAAAGAGAACCGATTTTTTTATTATTTAGTTTTGGAAATGAAAAAGTTATTATTAATTTTGGAAATATATTTTAGTTGAATAGTGAATATATTGTAATTTCTCGAATCGATAACAAAGTAAATTTAGAGACTTGTTTAAAAAGGGGTTATTATTGTTATTTTTTTTTTTTATCAATGAGGGGTTATTAAAATTATATGGAGATACTTTAGTTAAATTGTGAAAATTTTATTATAGTGATTATTTTGGAAAATAAGGGGTATATTAATTTTGGAAGATTATTGTGTTAAAAGAGAGATTATTTAGTTATTGATTAAAAGAAAGGGTTAATGTTGTTTACTTTTGTTTAAAGAAGAGTTAAATTGATTATTCTTAAAAATATGGGGTTAATATTAATTTTGGAAGATTATTGAGTTAGAAAGGGGATTACTTAGTTAAATTGATTAAAAGAAATGGTTAGTTAATTAAATTGATTGAAAATAAATGATTAAATTGAATTTTTAATAAAATAACTAGATTATTGTCCCGCGATAGCGGAGACAAATACAAAGTTTGACTCGTAAATTTTTGTTTATGTAGATTTTAAGTTATTATAAGAAGAGAATGTCATACGTATAATAACATATATACGTTTACGTTTATACCTTTGTTGCTTATAGTTAAAATAATATACACTTTTTTGTTTATATACATGTTTTGATATTTTTATGAGCAGATTTTAGAATAACAATATGGTAAATCATAGTCTAAATTGAGCGATTTATAAGTAAATTAAACTTATGTTTTTTTGTTTCAGTGGAGATATAAATGAAAGAGAAAATGTAATTATGTATTGTAAAAGGGTGTAAAATAGAAATAGTCTTTGATGACATCATCAATCTGATCTAACGGCTGAAATCAAAGAAGCTAACCCATCTAAGGGACCTTACTTCGTCATGTGGCATTTAAGAGCCCTCTTTTATTATATATTAAAGATCCTATTGGTCAATAATTTTGAAAAAATCTTTTCCTATATATATATTAAGATATTAAGATATATAGATGTATCTGAATAGAGATAAATTGTATTAATATTTTATACTAGAAGATTTTAGAATAATAATAAAGTAAATCATAGTACAAATTGAACGATTTTTTAAATAAAGTATGATTGACAAAATAGGATAAGAGACAAATGTTTTTTAATTTAAGTGCGATGATATGGAAGACATAATGCAGTTATGTATTGTAAGATGGTTTAAAATGAAAAAAAATATTTGTTGACATTATCAATCTAATCTAACGGCAAAAATCAAATAAACGAACTCATCTAAAAGAATATTATTTCGTCATGTGACATTTAAGCTTTTTTTTTTTATTATATATTAAAGATTATAGATATTGTAATTTAGAGTTTTATTGATTTGATCAATCTTTCACTTTGCATGAGTAAATATGTATTTGAAACTGAACGTAAGACAAATTAATGGTTAACAAAAGCAAAGCCATCATGGGGCTCTATAATGCATTTGATTTAGGGTCAACACATGCTGTTTATCATCCCCTTATAACTATTAGAAAGTAATGATTTTGATTAAAATTTATTTAGATTAATAACTAATAAATATATTAAAATTAAGGGTGTGCTTGGTTGACTATAATAGGAGTTAATCAATGGTAATGATAATCATTGATAGTGGTTGCTTTGTCATTAGGTAATCAATCATTACCCACTATATCCATTAATAGACAATAAATCATTACTCAACAAAACGAGGGTAATGAAACTGGTTAATGATTAACACACAAATAGAACATTAGTTTAAATTAGTTAGATTGGATTATCACCCAAATACAACTGTGGCCTGCTTGGTTCAATGACTAGTTAATGGGAAAAGGAATATTATGGAATGCAATAGGTGGTTAATGAATAACAGCGATTTGGACTATAATGGAGTATTACCTATTATTGTGCAATGATTAACTACAGTACAACAAACCAACCTCCATCAATCATTATCATTAACCCCCATTACCCCCCATTACCCCTAACCAAGCACCCCCTTAAATATATTAAAACTAATATAATATACCCAGTCAACACACAAATAGAACATTAGTTTAAATTAGTTAGATTGGATTATCACCCAAATACAACTCTAACTAAATGATATCACCTTGGAATTGCTTGTGTTTATTAATATCTTTTTTTGACGTTCAAAAATAAAACTCCTAGTTCAATCATATTTAATTAATCGACAATTAGAAAGCTAAAATGTGAAAACTCGTCCGGAAAGTAAGCTTTGAGATTGTTTAATGTATACTTTGTCATGCCGCACACATAAACGTACTTTAATATCTAATTAAAACTGAATATAGATAAATTGTAGGGTTCAAGGATTCAAAACAAAAAACAAATCAACTTTGAGGATTTTGTCTTTTTTTTTAATTTCTTCGACTAATATTGCAATTTTAATTTGTTACTGTACCTATCAGTGTATGTAGTATTTGACTTTGGGTGCTTAATCATTTGGATTTTGATTTCAAATGGATTGATTTTAGGCAATAATAATCTTAAAAACGACTGAAAGGGATATGAAAAGGATTTTGTGCGACTATGTTATTCCAAATAAGAATTCATACATTAATGTCGTTGCCTTTACATTTTATATATCCACATGGCATAGTTTTTTATACAGTTTTGACCGAAAATTACGGGCAAACGTATAGTCTAAATGTATTTGCTTAAACAATATTTTAAAACTAAACGATAAATATTTCTTCGGTTTGATATGTTCAATACAACGTGAGTTGTTTATCATAAAAACTCTAAAGCACAATAAAGTTAATAACTTAAGCACTAAAACGGTTTTAGATGTTTTTCAAAGATGTTCGGTTGCCTCAAGGTAGGGGATTGATATCACAATATATGGTGAAGGATTAATGTAGATGAGGCAATACTCGACATGACACGAAACTCAACCTAAAACTAACTAAAAAATTAACGGGTTAGGTTGTATGATCTCGACCTGCCAACTTGCTGACCCGCCGACATGTTGAACCGAATTATTTTCATGCTAGGTTCGAGTTGGTCATTTGATAATATGGATCGACTTGACAATCCAAATGTTTTAATAAATTATCTTATATAAATAATAATATATTGAATTTAATATATATTCTTCAATATTTAAATTAAATAGCCCCTAGTAATTTATCCTTTTCTTATACTTTTGTCTAATAAAAAAAAAGGTATTATCTCCTTATACGTTAGTAGATGCAAAAGAAAAAAAGATTATAAACAACTTGACGCTTTCGTAAATGAAACCCTTTTTTACCCTGTTAACCCAAAACTAACCTTTTTGACCTGAAACAAAGGTCAACCAACTAAAAATTTTAATAAAGGGGTTACACGGTTTTGGTTCAGGTTGAGTAATTTCAACCTGACAACTTGCTAACTCGAAATCGATAACTTGAGATTATATTAGTGGGTTAGATTCGGGTTGCGTAATTTCAACCGGGCAACCTGCTAACCCAAACCTGGCAACCTAAACCCTACTTGAATTGTCATCCCTATATTAACGGCTTTCATTTACCAAATATTCAAGACATATTTGACGCTGCCGATTCAACATCTATTTTGGTGTTTCAAAAAATATATTTTGATGTTGTTGTCCAATATGTCCTCTGGGTCGTGTGGCGATATAGAAATGACTTCAGCTATAACTTGAAGAAGCTTAGAAGCTTTATTATGTGAAAATGTAAAGCTTTTTTCTTTTTTTTTGAATTTCATTTAGGATAAAAAACTTGATGATCAATTGGTTTGGATTGGCTAAGTTGCCTCTCCCCATCTATATGATCCTTTTATTTATCTTTTCTCCTGGTTTCTAGCTTTTTGCTACTTTAGGTTTTAATATATAATTTTGGCATTTAAAGAAAAGGAAGAAGATGTTTACGAAGAATTTTACTTAAATAACAATAATAATTATTTCAAAAAAAAGTTTAGAAATGACAACTGCATATTTTCTTTTCTAAAAATTAATCTAATTTGTATTGATTTTTTGAGCAAATTATGAAATTATAATTGTAAAGTTATACATGTACATTTGGATAAACATTTCATGCAAATATGTATTTAATCGATCCATCTTCTAGTTCTACGTCCATAAATTTGGAAAATGCTAAATCCTTCTATAATAAAACGTCATAATTCATCCGCAAACATTTGGATGCGTCGACACGTGAAATCTACTGATTCTCTTTCTCATCATTTCCATTGATTTTACAATTGATTTGTTATCATATAAGTGTGTAACGAGTAGAAGGATAAATAGCATGATCTTGTAATAGAATAATAAAAATGCTCAAAAAATAATGCAACCCTAAATTCCATTGACTTTATATTTATCAACTCCCTCTCCCTCCCTCCTTATAAATAGATGATGCACAAACCATTCATGTATCACAACAGAAACCTATTTTACTTGAACATTCAGCTACTTGTTCAAAAACATGGTTATATCAACCTTTTCTTCCTTTCTTAAGTTTTCAACTTTTACATTATTGTTATTGGTTCTGTTTGGAACTACTTCGGGTCAGTTATCTCAAAATTTCTACACTACAACCTGTCCTAATTTCCGTACTGTTATAGCATCAGAAGTGATTGCGGCTGTGGCAAATGAAGCTCGCATGGGAGCCTCGTTGCTTCGCCTCCATTTTCATGATTGTTTCGTTAATGCAAGTCTCTACATTTTACCACCTTTTTCCCTCTTGGCATTCAAATTTAGGTTTTGTTACTGTTGAGTTAGCTGGCGTATATTTGTCATTTTCTATTCGTATTTGACTTTAATTCGATCACCGACTTCTCATATGGATTTTTCTTCTTCCGTTACTAACTGAATTCCAAACAATAACAAGTATTACCAACATAAACTGACACATAAAAGTGGTTTCATTTTCTTCTAAAAAATATTTTTTTATGTAAGTTGAGATAAGAGAATCATTTTCTTTTGAATGTGTTGAATTATGTAGGGATGTGATGCATCTGTTTTATTGGACGACACTGCAAATTTTACTGGAGAAAAAACAGCTGGTCCAAATAGCAATTCAATTAGAGGATTCAACGTCATTGATACCATTAAAACTATATTGGAGCGACAATGTCGTGGTGTTGTTTCTTGTGCAGATATATTAGCTGCCGCTGCTCATGATTCGGTTGTGGCTGTAAGTTGAAACTTTGACATCTACATACATTTACTTGTTTTTTCAAATTTATAATCTGTTAAATGATTCAAAATAAATGTTTTATTCAATGTCCTTTATGTCTACAAGGCAGAGAGTCTTGTAATCAATAAGTAAGGAGTCTAAGAGTTTTAGGAGTTATCATAAGCATTGCTATAAGTATGGGTCATGTATTCTCTTTTGAGATATAATAAAAACAATCATAATTATCTCTGCTCTACCAACAATTGTGGTATCAGAGCGTAACACCAGGTTACGATTCTCTTCTTTATTTCCAAACGCAGGAGAAAAGGAAGAAAACAAGATGTCAAACAATAACGGATCTTCTTTATCCCATGCCTTAATTCCAATTTTCAAAGGTGAAAAATACCATCTTTGGAGTTTGAAAATGTCAACGTTGTTTAAGTCTCAAGAGCTGTGGGACTTGGTGGAAAATGGGTTTGTTGATTTGAGACCGGAGGAACCAGATCAAGCATTACGGGAAAACCGTAAGAAGGACGCAAAAGCACTATTTTTAATTCAATCGGCACTGGATGATGATATCTTTCCTCGAATCGCATCAGCCACCACCTCCAGTCAAGCTTGGGAGACTCTTAAACAAGAGTTTCTCGGAGATAGAAAGGTAATTACTGTTAAATTGCAAACCCTTCGTAGAGATTTTGAAATGTTAACAATGAAAGAGAAAGAGTCTGTGCAAGACTATCTATCGAGGGTTTCCGCAATTGTGAATCAAATGAAATCTTATGGCGAAGATGTGAGTAGTGAAACTGTTGTAAGCAAAGTTTTAAGAAGTTTAACTTCAAATTTTGATCATGTTGTTGCTGCAATTGAAGAAACAAAAGACTTGTCTACTTATACTTTTGATGAACTAATGAGTTCTTTGCTAGCCCATGAAGATAGAATTGGCAGGTCCTATGAAAAAGTTGTCGAAAAGGCGTTTCAAGTGAAGGGTGAATCGTCTTTTAATGGCAGGACAGAATTTACAGGAGGTAGAGGCCGAGGCAGAGGTCGAGGAAGAGGTGGATTCAATGGACGAGGTCGCGGTAGAGGCAGATTTCCCGCTCGATTTTCCGATCAGAATCAATTCAATCAGAGAAATTCTATTCAATGTAACCTTTGTAAAAGATTTGGCCATAAAGAAGCTACTTGCTGGTTCAAGCCAAAAGACGAGCAACAAGCAAGTTTTGTGGAGAAAGATAATGAAGAGACACTATTCATGACACATTTTCATGATAATACAATTCCTAATGATTTTTGGTTTATTGACAGTGCGTGTTCTTCTCACATGTCTCGTTCACGTTCGTTGTTTGTTGATTTGGATTTATCAAATAGATCAAAGGTTCGACTTGGAGATGACAACCAGGTTCAAGCCGAAGGAAAAGGTACAATTGCTATCAACACAACTGATGGTAGAAAGAAACTATTGCATGATGTTTTATTTGTACCAAAGCTTGCTCACAATCTGTTAAGCCTTGGTCAATTGATGAGTAGTGGGTTAAGACTCATATTTGATGACGGGTTTTGTGTCATTCAAGATAAGAAGTCTGGTCAAAAAATTGCAAGAGTTGGCATGACTAAAAACAGAATGTTTCCGCTTGATGTTTCATCAGTCGAAAAAAATGCTTTAATTGTTAAAGGGTATAACGAGTCTGATACATGGCACTTACGTTACGGTCATTTGCATTTAAATGGGCTGAGATTGTTAAAGAGCAAAAACATGGTTACGGGATTGCCGAATATTGATGCCATTGAATTTTGTGAGGGTTGCGTATTAGGGAAACAAAGTCGAAAGTCATTTCCTGTTGGAAAGTCTTGGAGAGCTTCTCAACATCTTGAACTAGTGCATGCTGATATTTGTGGTCCTATGGACACGGAGTCGTTGAATGGTAATCGGTACTTTCTTCTTTTTATTGATGATTATAGCAGAATGTGTTGGGTTTATTTTTTAAAATTCAAATCTGAGGCTTTTGACAATTTCAAGAACTTCAAAGCCATTGTAGAGAAGCAAACGAGTCGCTATATCAAAGTTTTGCGTACCGATCGAGGAGGTGAATTTTGCTCAAAACAATTTGACTCTTTTTGTGAGCAACAAGGTATTCGTAGAGAACTCACTTCGCCATATACACCGGAGCAAAATGGCATCGCTGAACGTAAGAACCGAACAATTATGGAGATGGCGAGAAGTATGTTAAAAGCAAAAAGGCTTCCCGATAAACTTTGGGCAGAAGCAGTAGCTACAGCTGTGTATCTTATCAATCTTTCTCCTACGAAAGCAGTTTTGAACAGGACACCCTATGAAGCATGGAGAGGTGTGAAGCCGAATGTAAGTCACTTAAAAATCTTTGGATGTATAGCATATGCTTTGATCAAAACACATCATCATAAACTTGAAAAAAAATCAGAAAAATGTATTTTTATTGGTTATAGTCTGAAATCGAAAGCATATCGGCTATATGATCCTATGAGTGGTAGAGTAATTATTAGCAGAGATGTGACGTTTAATGAAGATGGTACATGGTTTTGGAGTGTCGAAAAAGATGGGAAGACAATACATGTTTCTCTAGATGATGAAACATATGAAGATGAAGTTCAGGTTGAACCGAGTTTAGCACCATCATCTGAGCAAAACAGCCCGCAAACTCCTCGAAGTCCATCTTCAAGTGGCGGTTCATCTTCCTCAAATTCGACTCCAGATTCTTCTCCAAGGAAATTCCGCTCACTAGATGATATATATGAAACATGTCAATTTGCCTTGTATGTTTCAGACCCCACTAATTATTTTGATGCAGCAAGGATTAAAGAGTGGAAAGATGCTATGACTCGTGAAATTCAAGCCATTGAGAAGAATTTAACATGGGACTTGGTCGATCCTCCCGAAGACAAGAATATAGTAGATGTCAAGTGGCTGTTTCAAACCAAATTTAATGCTGATGGAAGCATTCAAAAGCTCAAAGCTCGACTCGTAGCAAAGGGCTACTCACAAGAGCAAGGAATTGATTTTGAGGAGACGTTTTCTCCTGTTGCCAGGTTTGAAACTGTAAGAGTGTTTTTGGCTTTAGCTGCACAATTACAATTGCCGGTGTATCAATTTGATGTAAAGTCCGCGTTTTTGAACGGAGATTTGAAGGAAGAAGTTTATGTTTCGCAACCTCAAGGCTTTGTTGTTGATGGCAATGAAAATAAAGTTTATAAATTAAAGAAAGCCCTTTACGGGTTGAAGCAAGCGTCTCGCGCATGGTATAGCAAAATCGAATCGTTCTTTGAAGAAAACGGTTTCACAAAAAGTGAAAATGAGCCTACTCTTTTTATGAAGAAACAAGGTAATGGAGAATTTTTAATGGTTTGTATTTATGTTGATGACATGATTTATATGGGTTCTTCAAAAACCTTAATTGATGATTTCAAATCTTGTATGATGAGGAAATTCGAGATGTCAGATCTAGGCCTATTACGATATTTTTTAGGCCTTGAAGTCGTGCAAAATAAAAGTGGATTATTTGTGTGTCAAAAGAAATATGCTACTGATCTTTTGAAAAGGTTCCACATGACTAATTGTGAAGTCGCAGCCACACCAATGAACACCAATGAGAAGTTGCAGCGTGAAGATGGAACTGAAAAGGCTGATTCAAGATTGTTTAGAAGTTTGGTTGGTGGATTAAATTATTTGACACACACAAGGCCTGACATTACTTTTTCTGTTAGTGTCGTGTCGAGATTTATGCATAATCCTACCAAGCAACATCTTGGGGCAGCAAAAAGAATTCTCCGTTATGTTGCTGGTACAAGTAATTTTGGTATATGGTACACTCATGTGCCCGACTTCAAGTTATATGGTTTTAGTGATAGTGATTGGGCAGGAAGTTTGGACGACCGAAAGAGCACCTCTGGAAATGTTTTTAGCTTTGGCTCAGGTGCAGTAACTTGGAGCTCAAAGAAGCAAGAAACTGTTGCTTTGTCGTCATCTGAAGCGGAATATACAGCTCTAAGTTCAGCCGCACGACAAGCGTTATGGTTAAGGAAGCTTCTTGTTGATTTCAACTGTGAACAAAAGGAAGCTACGGAAATGTTTTGTGATAACAGGTCCACAATTGCAATGGCAAAAAATCCTGCTTTTCATGGTAGAACGAAGCACATTGACGTGAAACATCACTTTATTCGGAAGTTGGTAGCTGATAATGAAATGGAGCTGAAGTTTTGTGGTACAAACGAGCAAACGGCTGATATCTTTACAAAGTCTCTTCCTCTTGCCAAACATCAGTTCTTTATGTCACAGTTAGGAGTATGTGATTTTGAATCAAGGGGGAATGTTAAATGATTCAAAATAAATGTTTTATTCAATGTCCTTTATGTCTACAAGGCAGAGAGTCTTGTAATCAATAAGTAAGGAGTCTAAGAGTTTTAGGAGTTATCATAAGCATTGCTATAAGTATGGGTCATGTATTCTCTTTTGAGATATAATAAAAACAATCATAATTATCTCTGCTCTACCAACATAATCTTATATGGAACATAATTTACAGCTAAGATGTGACACGATTTAAGTTAAGTCGTGCATTTAATTGTTGATTAACAAATTTATTGTCAAGATGTGACACGATTTGAGTTTATGTTACACACTGATCATTTATTTGAAGATTCTATAAAAAGAAAAATATGAAGCTTAGTTGAGTTATATTGCTAATTTGAATAGCTTTTTTCGTTCCCAAAAATAAAAAAGAAACTTACTAAACCCTAATCACTAGAGAGTTTAACAAAAACAAAAAGTTTTCTTTTAGTTGACGATTTTGTTTGGTTCATTTTCAGCTTGGTGGGCCGAGATGGAACTTATTATTTGGTAGAAGGGACTCGACAACAGCAAGCTTAAGTGCTGCGAATTCTAACCTTCCTTCTCCAGCTTCAAGTCTTAGTGCCCTCATTTCGTCCTTCTCAAACAAGGGTTTTACAGCTAATGAAATGGTAGCTCTCTCAGGTATGCATGCATCTTCCCGCATTGTGTTGATCTTTTGATCAGTGTTACCGAATAAGTCATCACCGATGACTGAAACAGATAAAACAAATAGTTTTCACCTTCTTATTAGTTCACTCAGCGTACCAACTATCACCAAATAATAATTTGACAAATGTGAATTATTAATTTTTTTCCTCCCAAATATTTTTCTTTCTAGGATCACATTCCATTGGTCAAGCAAGGTGCACAGTATTCCGTAACCGTCTCTACAATGAGAACAACCTTAATTCATCATTTGCGACGTCATTGAGGGCAAGCTGTCCTACTAGTGGTGGTGACAATAATCTCTCTCCACTAGATTCTTCCCCTACATCTTTCGACAACAGATACTACAATGACCTAATTAGCCAAAGGGGATTATTGCATTCAGACCAAGAACTATTCAATGGGGGTTCTGCTGATGCACAAGTTAGGACATATGCTTCGAATCCAGCCACCTTCTCTCGTGACTTTGCTAGTGCAATGCTGAAAATGAGCAACCTTAGCCCATTAACCGGCTCCAGTGGTCAAGTTAGGATCAGTTGCAGAAGAACCAATTAAAAGTCTATGAACTTATTTATGAACAAGAAATGTTCAAAATTTCTGCAGAATAATGTCTTCTTTTTCACTTTCATCTCCTGTTTCGTTTATGTTTGATTTGTGTTGTTTTCATACAAATCTAGTTACTGTAATTCCTGAAGATTATTATGTCGTAATAAAGAAAAACTGCAGTTGTGTTACTTGGTTTCTTCAGATCAAATTTGCAAACATTTTATTTTGTAATGCATCTTGTGTACGTCTTCCTCATACGACCAATCTGTATTTCAAATAGACATGTTGACAATAAACCTTTTCTTATTTCTTAACCCAAGTAGCATGCATGAGGGAATCGCAAAATATGTAGGTTGTATTTGCTTCACTTTACGGTTAAAGATCTAAAATCTAATGAATATATTAAGCCATTGAATTTTTTTTATTTATAAATAACTCTAGATACTATAAATCCCTTTGGTTTTGTTTTTCAAGTATGATATGCTCACTTTACACTACAATAATCAACACCTTTAGCGACGACAAAAAAGTCGCTAAAGGCCAAAAATCGGCGAAAAGTGCTTTGGCGACGACAAATCGTCGCTGAATGATCGTCACAAGAGTTCCGTCGCGAAAAGTATTTGGCGACGACTCAGTTTCGGAACAGCGACGACCCGCGGGTCCCACTTTGACTTTTTCAAAGCATTATTTTTAATTATTTAATTATTATTTATTCATTTATTTATTTATTATTTATTTTATTATTTATTTATTTATTTAAAATTATTTATTTAATTATTATTTATTTAATTAAATAATTATTATTAAATAACACCTTTAACGACGACTGTCGGCGATAATAAATCGTGCTAAAAATCTACTAGCTAAAACAAAACAACAACTTTTTCTGCTTATTTTCCAACTTTCTGCTTATTTCGATCCAAACAGCTTATTCCCAACAAAATTTAAAACATAACTGAATAATCAAATAATCCAAAGTCTTATAACCATAAAACATTCAATAATGAAAATAATCTAAATGTCGATAACATACATAATTAAAGATAAAACGTTCGAAATTGTTCCAAATTATTCAAACACACACATTACTCATCATTTTCATCGTTGTCCTCCGGCACCTCTTCCTCCTCGTCCTCCTCGTTTCGATTATTGGTTGGAAATTTGGCGATAACAAAGTTCGGGTTTGCGGCTTGTATTGCTTGCATGTATTTTGTGAAATCATTCATACTCACCATATTTTCTTCTTGTATTTTCGCTTTCCCTTTTCCTCTGGAAGATAAAGACATCAAGGATCCTGTGATTGAACTTGGTAATTTTCTTCTCCGACCTCGATTGTATCCATTACCAGTTCCCAAAACCTCCTCCAATATATCTTCTTTGCTTGTACTCGACGGTGAGTTAGTCTTCATATTCACCATTTTTTTCGTAAAAGAAACCAAATAAGAATAATTATAAGTTACTAGTATTTGGTTAGTAATATATCACCCATTTCGTCCACATTGACCCGTTATATACATTTAACCCATTTTCTCCACTTTGACCCATTTTACCCATCTTTATCATTTTTTCCATTTAACTCATTTCGCCTACTTTGACCCGTTTTATCCATTTAACTCATTTTGCCCACTTTGACCCATTTTACCCATATTTATCATTTTACCCTAATTACTTACGTACAAATCGTGTGCTTCATTCGATCTCTATTTGCCATCTTTTTTATTCGTATGCATTTCTTCCCAATCATCGATAAGACTTGTATATTTCTTCTTAGGGTGATCCTCGCGCTTCAAACAAATGAAGTAAATTAATATTATATGAATAATATTAAAACTAACAATTAAAAAGTTACTTACCCTTTTGTCCCTCTCCTAATCGCATAAGATCGACTTCCATGCTTACTATGAAACTTTTTCTTGCTCCTGTTAACGGAGTTTCCCTCTGCAATTCTCATGTGCTTTGGAGTTGTCACACGGTCTATAAACGGAATCCAAATCTTGGTTTTATCAACCCCGTGTGGGGGATAGTCCCTAAGATAATCAAGCGCCTCGTACCCACTTCGTAGTGTGAAATGTTCCTTCTTGAAATGAAATGTTGCATCCCGATATCTATCTTTGCATGTCCATTCCACCCCGGCTCTAGCAAGATCCTCCTCCTTACCACCATTATACAATTTCTTCATGTCGAAGTATTTCTACAATTTAAAAAAAAATAGTTAAAATGTATAAATTTAATAAATATTCAATAATGTAATAAAAACCAAAACAAACCTCTACTTCGGGAATGATCAATTTTTTCCAAGACATTGGCACTTTTACCGAACTATCGAAAATTTTGGGAAATACGTCGTCCTTCATGATGGAACCGTTCAAAGGAATCAGATATTGTCCGTATGGCCCAACTGGCTTAATTGTCTTCTAATCATGAGTATCAAACCTAATCTCCAAAGGCTTTTTCTTATTTGCCTTCCATAGATCACGCATTTCCTTGTTTGTGGTTTTTCCACGTCCCGTTTTTACAGCACCTGCAAAATTCAAATGAACAAATTAAAAGCAAAAAGAAAATATAAAACAAACATAATTAAACCAACAAGCAATATTTTCTTACTAATATGACCCATTGGTGGATCCCAATCACCACTGGGTGGATCAACACCAGCATCTCCTCTATGAGCGACTGAAGTCATCTGTATAGAACAAGTACAATAAACAGAACAATGATATGTGTAGTAAGTAACAACTATATAATTGAACCAACATATAAAAAACATAATTAAACAACTAAAACAATAACAATTTCATTTAATTTTGAGTCTTTTATATATCAAATATAACAATTACAAATCAATCTGCCTCATCGCTAGAATAAACAATTTCTGGTTCGCATCCATTATCAGAATTGACATATTCGGTTTCAGAATCATCAATAACATTAGCATCAACATCAACGTCATCAATAAAATCATCGTTCTAGGTTGTTGTAGAAATAATTTGAATTGTCGATGATTGACCAACTCTACTCAAGTTCGTATAAGTCAAACTTTCCAAATTAGTATCCAATGGAAAATCTGATGAATTGATGTCATGTATAACATCCTCCTCGATGATGTCTTCCCAAATCTTTCGATGATTCACCTCTTGTAAGACCCTCCAATTTTGGTTTTTTGACGGGTCTTCGAGGTAAAAGACTTGTTTTGCTTGTGTTGCAAGAATGTGTTGTTCATTTTTACACCATTCGTGACTTTACAAATACTTGTTATCTTATTCTTTTTAATAAAACGTTCGGTACGACCGGTGTTAACAGTATTGAACCATTTACATTTGAATAACACAACGTTTAATGCACATCTATAATTTAGCTCCACAATATCTTCTAACAGACCATAATACATAACGCCATCATCCCCAGGTGTTGAAACTCCGCTATTTTGAGTTCTACGACGTTTATCTCGAATGTGAACCACAAACCTCACACCGATAACTATACAAGCGGTGTAAGAGTTTGCAAAAGTTAACGGTCCACTTGCCAAAGATAGTAATATAAACAACGAGTTTACTTTATTATCAATCCAGCCAGGAGATTCAATTTTTGCATCTTTCCCGGGATTTTCAGTTTCAAACTCCCTATGAATGATCAACATATTAATTAGTAGATCAAATCAAAGGAAGATTAGACATAATAAAAACACTTACTTCTTGTATTCGTCGATGTCAGAACAGTTGTTAAGTACATACCATTGTAGTCTTTTCCTAAGTTCTGGATCTAGTGTTGTATTCACACTTTTACTGGTCGCTCTATGTTGGGTTATAACTTAGTCAAAATAGTTTTAACTCATTAATACTGCTTCTAACTACGGATAGAGTAACTTACAAGATTAATACGGAAGTAATTAATACTGAAGAAGTTACTACGGAAGACAAAGTTTAATACGGCTGTTCAACAAGATACTACGGAAGCATTCATTACTACGGATAGTTCAAGTTACTACGGACTTGAAGTTACTACGGATACTCTTGATATGCACGTTTAAGTTAAATAGATATAGTTTCAATTGTATTCAAAGTATGTTTCCTTTTTAGATAGAGATGTAGATTCCTAGTTTATCTAGGATAGCCTCAAGGTCTATAAATAATAGATCCTTGTAAGATAGAAATTACGTTCATTGATAATTCTGATTAATGCAATTGAGGCTTAACATTCGACAAATATATTGTTCTTATTCATTGTTATATTTCAATATTGTTTGTTTGATCAACTTGTAAATATCAAAGTGTTCATCTCCGCTGCTGAACTTCTTTGATAGATCACGATCTAACAAGGTTAAAGTTAATGAACTACACAAACGTATTTGATCCTGACAAGTGGTATCAGAGCGCAGGAGGTGCTTTAGATCCATTGATCAACAAGTTGACAATCCTCATACGCCAGAATCAAGATAATCATCATGACTGATGTATCAATCAACAAAGTTCCTGTACTTAATAGCAACGAATTCGATCTATGGAAGCTACGTATCAAGCAACACATCCTATTATCTGATTACACAGTTTGGGATGTTATTGTCAATGGTAACAAGTAAGCTACTAATCTTGCAGCTGATGGACAACCTGGTGTCTTGGCTCGTCAACCATTGACTGACCAGGAAAGAAGAGAAAAAGAAACGAAGATTAAGGCACTTAGTATTCTTATTATTGCCATCCCCAATGAGTATCAATCACAATTTGAAGAATACAAAGATGCTAAATCTTTGTGGGAAGCATTGGAGAAAAGATTCAGCGGTACAAAGAATACCAAGAAGAACAAGAAGGCTCTTCTTAAGCAGGAATACGAGAATTTCAATGCTTTGAAAGAGGAGAGCATGACTCAAACTTTTGACAGATACAAAAAGCTCACTGGAGAAATGATAAGTGCAGGAGTCCAATATGACAAAGATGACATCAACAGAAAATTCATAAGAGCTCTAGGTAAGGAATGGATCATCTATACTGTATCCTACAGAAAAGGAGATAAATTGGAAGAATTGGAACTAGATGATCTATACAACGACTTAAGAGTCTTTGAATCAGAAGTTGAAGCAAATAAACCAAGCAGTGGCAATCACAGTATTAATAATTTTAATACTGCTCTTGTCACAACCTCTGGAGGAACAAAGCATGAAGGTGGAGAAGAGATATCCTTTGAAGCTTTCATCTCTCAAAGCTCAAATCTCACTAGTGATGACGTAAAGCATATTCATCAAGATGATTGGGAAGAGATGGATTTGAAGTGGCAAGCTGCCGTGTTAGCTCTACGTGCTAGAAGATTTGTGGACAGAACTGGAAGAAGATTCAATCCAAGGAACAATGAAAGAATTGCCTTTGATAAAAGCAAGGTGAAGTGCTACGAATGAAATGAACCAGGACACTTTGCAAAGGAATTCCCAAACAAGTCAAAATCCAACAACTCACGAAACACACATGACAATAATCCAAGTGCACTTGTTTCTCAAGACATATTTGGATATGATTGGAATGACCTAGCTGAAGAAACCAGTCAAAACAAAGCTTTAATTTCATGGGAGGATTCTGTTTCTACTGACAACATTACTACTGTTCACCATGCATGCATAGCAGTAGTAATGGATGCTGACGATACTGTTTCTAAGGAGGATACTGTTAATACGGAACTTGTTTATACTGACCTGATTACTACGGCAATAGACAACAATGTTCTTGGATACGACTGGAATGAAGATGATCAAGAATCAATTCATGATGATGCTCTAATGGCAATTGACTTATCATCAAAAGAAGCTGAAACTCCATCTCTCATGGCCGAGCCAACAAATGAAAGTGAGAGCAGTTGGCATGTAGATAGTGGCTGTTCCAGGCACATGACAGGAAACATGTCATGCCTTCAGGACTTTGAAAAGTTCAATGGAGGATATGTTGCATTTGGAGGCAATCCAAAAGGAGGAAGAATTTCTGGCAAAGGAACAGTAAGCAATGGAACAATACACTTCAAAGATGTGTATTATGTGCAACAGTTGCAGTATAATCTGTTGAGTGTCTCTCAAGTTTGTGATGAGAAACATACAACTATATTTACTGCATCTAAATGCATCATCATGAAGCCTGGATATATTATAGATGAAAGCATGATCTTACTTAGAACCCCAAGAAGAGACAATGTCTATTGTCTGGACATGTCTAAGGTCCAACCAACTTCATCTGAAGCATGCTTTCTCTCAAAAGCTACTTTAGATGAATCCGCTCTGTGGCATAGGAGGATGTGCCATATGAACCTGAAGAATATCAATCAATTGGTCAAATCAGGATTGGTCAGAGGTCTCCCCAACAAACAGTTTAATCTTGATGATAACTGTTAAGCTTGTCTGAAAGGAAAACAACACAAATCGTCTCACAAGACAAAGGAGATCAACACCAACACTACTCCTTTACATTTACTTCACATGGATCTGTTTGGTCCTACCAATGTAAAGAGCATAGCCAAGAAGTCCTATTGCCTTGTCATCACTGATGACTTTTCTAGATACACATGGGTGTACTTTCTGGGTACTAAGGATGAGACAAGTCAGTTGCTAATCAATTTCATCACCAAGATTGAACATCAAATCAACTTAAAAGTCAAGAAGATTAGATGTGATAATGGGTGTACTTTCTGGGTACTAAGGATGAGACAAGTCAGTTGCTAATCACTTTCATCACCAAGATTGAACATCAAATCAACTTAAAAGTCAAGAAGATTAGATGTGATAATGGAACAGAATTCAAGAATCAAGTGATGAATGACTTTTGTGAGAAGAAAGGAATAGAGAGGCAATTAAGTGCTGCTAGAACTCCTCAACAAAATGGAGTTGCTGAAAGAAGAAATAGAACATTGATTGAAGCAGCTCGAAGTATGTTGGCAGACTCCAACCTACCTATCTTTTTCTGGGCAGAAGCAGTTAATACTGCTTGCTATGTTCATAACAGGGTTCTTCTAGTTAAGTCTCAAAACAAAACTCCATATGAACTCCTCCACAAGAGACAACCTTTAATCAGTTTCTTAAGAGCATTTGGATGTCCCTGCACAGTCTTAAACTCTAAAGACTATCTTGGTAAGTTTGAGAGCAAAGAAGATGAAGGAAATTTCGTTGGATACTCATCACAGAGCAAGACATATCGCGTTTATAATCACAAAACAAAAATCATTGAAGAAAGCTCCAATGTGACATTCAATGAACACACTCCCACCAAGAAGGGTCAAGGACCAAACTGGGTTTTTGATTTGGATGCATTAACCAAATCCTTAAACCTTAACTTTGATTTTCAATCCACATCAATTCCTTCTGATTCAGTTAATGCGGCAAAATCTGTTCCTACGAAACCTATTCCTACTGTCAATTCTGTTAATACGGATCAAGTTCCTACTGATCCAATTTTTGGCACTAAAAGATTGGATGTCATGGAGTACATCAATCTTCCAATTTCTACGGATGATCCACTTCCCATCTTTGACACTATATCCAAGTATGTAGCCGATGGTTCTTCCCAACAGGAAGATGATGGTACAAATACAGATGCAGAAGTTCCTATCTCTACAAATACTGCCAAAGATGATGCCACACGATTCAATGGAGTTCCACACTTAGTAGAAGAGGATGAGAATGGAATTGAACAAATTGTCACTGAAGAGTTTGAAGCATATACTAATGACTTTCCTGCTTCAGTTACTACTCCTCCTTCTACTGCTTACTTCCCAAGCAATGACATGCCAGATTTGAATGATACCAACTTAGGAGTAGAACTCAGACTTGAGAAGATTCCATCTTCCCGTGTTTCAAGGAATCATCCACCTTCTCAAATCATTGGTAATCTTGATTCTTACATGGAGACTAGAAGCCAAACTAAGCCCAAAAAGGACCCTATGAATGATCTTATCAACACATGCCTGTTTGCCTGCTTCCTTTCTCAAATGGAACCAAAGAAAATTCAGGCATTACTGGATCCACACTGGATAGAGGCATGTCAAGTTGAGCTACTTCAATTCAAAATACAAGGAGTCTGGGAATTAGTTGAAGTCCCATTTGGCAAGAAGGTGATAGGTACAAGATGGATCTTCAGAAACAAAAAGGATGAAAGAGGTATTGTGATCAAGAATAAAGCAAGACTGGTTGCACAAGGCTACACACAAGAATATGGAATTGATTATGAAGAGGTCTTTGCTCCAGTGGCTAGGATTGAAGCTATTAGACTATTTCTAGCATTTGCTTCATTCATGGGATTTAAGGTATATCAGATGGATGTCAAGAGTGCCTTCCTCTATGGAGTTATTGAGGAAGAGGTATATGTCAAGCAACCCCCTGGATTTGAGGACCCTCAACGTCCTCACATGGTCTACAAACTGGTAAAAGCTCTCTATGGGCTTCATCAAGCACCAAGTGCTTGGTATGACACACTTTCTGACTACCTTCTACAAAACAACTTTCAAAGAGGAACCATTGACAAGACACTATTTTTCAAGAAATCTCACTCAGATATTCTTCTTGTTCAAATATATGTTGATGACATCATCTTTGGATCCACCAAAGATGCTTTGTGCAAAGAGTTTGAAGAATTAATGCACACAAAGTTTCAAATGAGCTCCATGGGGGAACTAACTTTCTTTTTGGGTCTACAAGTCAAGCAGAAGACAGATGATCTCTTCATCAGCCAATCCAAGTATGTCAAGGACATTCTAACTAAATTTGGGTTTCTGGATGCAAAGGTGGCAAGCACACCAGTAGAAACTCACAAACAATTGACTACTGATCTTGAGGGGGAGGATGTGGATATTCATAATTACAGATCAATGATAGGCTCCTTAATGTATCTCACAGCTTCAAGACCAGACATCATGTTTGGAGTTTGTGTGTGTGCAAGATATCAAACAAGACCTAAAATGTCACACCTAATTGCAGTCAAGAGAATCTTTCGTTACCTGAAGGGCAAGCCTAACTTAGGCTTATGGTATCCTAAGGACTCTCATTTGATTTAATTGCTTTCACTGACAGTGACTATGGTGGTGAAAACTTATACAGGAAATCAACTACTGGAGGATGTCAATTCATTGGCTCAAGAGTGGTGTCCTGGCAATGCAAGAAGCAATCAACTGTGTCTACCTCTTCCACAGAAGCTGAATACATTGCAGCTGCTAGTTGCTGTGCTCAAGTGCTATGGATACAAAATAAAATGATGGACTATGGTTATTCATTCATGAACACTCCGATTTACATTGACAACCAAAGCACAATCAGTATCATCAACAATCCAGTCAAGCACTCCAAGACAAAGCATATAGAGATACGCTACCACTTCATAAGAGACTGTAACGAAAAAGAAATTAATTCATGTTGAGAAAACTCACACTGATAATCAGCTTGCTGATCTTCTCACAAAAGCATTTGATGTGGGAAGATTCACATTCTTGATTACTAGTATTGGAATGATCAACATGGATTGAACCATCTTCTTTTATCTCTTATTTTTCTCTATTCTAAGTCCCTTCGAGACGCAATAGTAACCTTAACATAAGCACAAGTTCCTTACTTTTTAGTATTGTACTATGTTACTACTGCAAAAGTAAAAGTAGAAACAAATTTTAACCAAAGTTTTATTAGTACGTCCAAATTATCAGTATTAAGGGAAGGTTTAACTACTACTGCCCCTAATATGATAATACGGACGGAATGATTAATATTGTTTTGTATTATTGTTACTACGGACCTCTGGTTAATACTGACAGTAATTCACATTACTACGGACAGTCCAGTTAATACGGCCCGTGTATCATTACTACGGTCATTAATCAAATTACTACGGTTATTATTTGTTAATACTGCAACTCACCGTACTAAAAGGTTTCTTAATTAATAAGTTTTCCTTAATTAATGGTGAGTTGACAAGTCAAAATACAACTTGTAACTAAATTTTACACGTGGCGATAAAACATTGGACCTAATTTTTAAAATTCAGGCGCGAGGTACAGCTACAATTGACACGTGGCAACTTTCAATTGCACCGTTACTTTTAATCATCACCCGCGTCTAATCCAAATCGTCAAGTTGTTACAACTTTTGAGTATAAATAGGGATCTTTCTAACCGTTTTATTACTTACCTTTCTTAAGAACCCTAAAAACTTCTAAAAAGTTACCGTTACAATCAAATCCCTAAATTTTTCTTTCACTGTTTGATCAATTTCTTGTGTCATTGTTGTTCTAATCCTAATATCTTTTACATTACTAACAATGGCTGAACTTCAATTTTATCTGACTCATAATATGGTGGCATACTTAGTAAAGCACGATGATAACGCAGACTTCCATCCCATAATCGACTTCTTGCAGCAATCTCATATTAAACTTGATTTAACAATTAGCCCTAAAATCCATGAAAATCACATAAGGGACTTTTGGACTACTGTAGAACTCAACACCAATGGTGATGTACCGGTCATTCATGCCACAGTAGATGGCCAAGAAATAGATGTTTCAGAGGCCACATTGCGCACACATCCTCAAATACAGGATGAGGAAGGTATAACTGATCTTCCTAATGAAACAATTGTTTCAAATTTTGAAAGAATGGGGAATGAGGGGGACTTACATATTTCAACTTTTCAAAAAGCTAAGTTGTCCCCCCAATGGAAATACTTGTTGCACACTTTACAGCAATGTATTTCCCAGAAAAGAACGGGTTGGCATGAGGGAAGCAGTGCTTTAGCAAATGCCATGGTATGTTTGGCCACCAACCAAACATACAAGTTTTCAGGCTTAATTTTTGATGGAATGTTATGGAACCTGGCTAATATCAAACATAAATTTATAATGTATCCACGGTTCCTTCAACACATTTTTAACTGTGAACTTAAAAACTTAACAAGATCTCCAAATGTTTTCTCATCCCATGCTCATACAAAGAAAGTTTTTGTTAATATGAGGAGGGTAAACAAAGGTTTTTCAGCTAATGTGACCCCATTGTTCTCAACAATGATGGTGGGCACAAGTTCACAAGATGAGGGACAAGTAACTTCACCTCTGTCCCAACCACCATCTACTATTGTTACAACCACAAGCACCACTGCAATTTCTGTTGCAAGTGCTAAGGTTATCTTACCCAAGGCTACAACTACAGTTTCTATTGCAAGTGTACCTTCAGTTACTACTGTGAGTTCATCTCCAGTTAATACTGCCACAGTCACCACTATTGTGACTTCACCCACAATTTCTACACCTCACTCACCACCACTAGTTGCTTTCACAAGAAGAGCCAAGAGGGTTCCTCAGCCTCTTGTGCTCCAAACTTCCCCACTCTCACACATTCACAAGTCTTTACTTGAATCCTCTTCAGAAAAGACACTTTCAAGGGAAAACATTGAGCAATCCCCAATGCTCACTGAGGTGGTCCATAAGGAGGGGGGTGGCCATTTGGGGAGGGCTAATACTACTGCAGCCATCACTTCTCATAGTGATGCTCAGGACAGTATTAACATAACTAAGTCCCAAACCAAGACAACACTATCCTTGGATGATGATTTCTTCACATCTTTGGAAAGTAGTCCCTGGTTCCAAGAAACCACAGGGGAGATACCCGTTTCTGCTAGGCACGAAGGTATCTTTACATCCTATGATCTACCACCTGTTGGTACTCAACAGGAAAGAAGTGAGGATAGAATGACTTTAAACTCTGAATTGATGGACATGTACAAAGTTGTCACGGTTAAGGTGGATAAACAAGGAGAGGCCCTTTCCACCTTAACAAACTTGGTGCATCAGCTGCTGGCTCAACAGGCTCTACTTTCAGCACAACTTTTGCTCAAAAGCACTTCCACCAGGAGTATTGGAACCTCTCCTAAGCCTTCCAGCTCTTCCTCCTCAGATGATACTCCTCCAGCTGACAAAAATGGGGAGAAAGAAAAAGATACACATATTTTATCATCTGAAGAAAGTAAGGGGGAGGAAAGAAAAAGTGATGAAACTGTGATCACTGCAACCTCAGAGCAGAGTGAAGATATGGAGGTTGAAACAGAAGACATGGAGATGGAGATAGACAGTACACCTAAGGGGGAGAAAGAAAAAGAAGGTGAAGATATGATGATTGATGAAGAAGGTGAGAAGATGGTGGTGGATGAAATCACTGAGATGGATGAAACAGTTGAGGGGGAGCAGAATATGGATGAATCATTTGAGGGGGAGCAAGAGATGGAGATAGAAATTGATGAGTTTATCATTTCTACGGCTGAATTTTTTACTACGGACCCCCCCTGTTAATACGGAAGAAGTGTTTACTACGGCTCCTCAGATTGAAGTTGTTTCTGCGGACGATTATGTTAATACGGAAGCACAAGTTTCTGCGGAAGGAGGTTTGGTTCAAGATCCAGTTACTACTGTTACACAAATGATTCTGGATCTACCTCCAACAGTATCACTTCCACATACATCTGAAGTCATTCAAGGAAGTGAACCAATACAAGCAATTCTTTCTAAAGCCACAACAATCACAACAACAACATTGGTCTCTACTCCTACCATTGATGAACAAGCAGCAGCTGCTGAATTAAAGAAGATGGAGATGGCTAAGATCATTGCAGAAAGAAGACTTGAAGCAGCAGATCTTCCAAAAGCAAAAGCTCTAACAATTCCTGCAGCCTCTCAAAGCTTAACTCAAGAAACTGAATATGTTGCAGATCCTTCTAGACCTTCAGGTATAAGACCACTTTCTATACCTCCTGCTAGATCACATGTCCCTGAAATAATCACAGAAGTCAAGCCTGAAGAAAAGGCAAAGGGAAAGAAAATAACAAGTGATGAGGAGGAACTGGAGAAACTCAAGAAGAAGAAGAAGAAGGAAGAAAAGCTTGCAGAATTCATTGCTTTGAAGTTTTCATCTGAAGACTTATATGTGGGAGATGACCCTGAGACAATTAGGGAGATTCACACAAAGTTGCAAGCTCAACCACTGGAGAAAATAGAGAAGCTAAGACAAGAAAGGTTGGGTGTGAGAGCCATGGTTGAACAAGAGCTGGCTGATTGTCACACCCCGCTATAGCGGAAACACGAGATGTGAAGAGCTGGAATACCATGACACGGGTTATAACAAAATATAATGGTTCAAGTCATTGATTAAAATAAAATTGTTCACAAATCCCAAAAACAACCAAGTAGTTTAACGTTTCAATACAATTACATAAATTAAAGTTTCAAATAAAATTCCCAAAATAAAAACAGGTCTTTCCCAATGTATGTCTCACGCAACCATCCTGACCCGTCCATGCCATACACTTCGTCCTTACACTTAATTTCCTGAAACATAAGATAAAGTGTCAACTACAATAAAGTAGTGAGTGAGTTACAGTTTGAGTTTCTCGACAAAAGTTTCCGTGAAGTATATATAAGTAAAGAATTTCATAAATGAAAAGGAAGCGGAGCGGCGCTTAAATATATACTTTAAAAGTTTCAACAAACACAAGTAGAAAAATACTTGTAACATGATAGTAATTGCGGAATCAATCGATAAAAGAGTGTATATGCGTAAATAAATAAGTAACTAAATTAAAATCTTGTATCAACCTCTTGGCATAATATAACGTAAGTTTTACACTAAACCGATTAACTGGTCAGAACACGCCCCAAAGTTTCACTATAATGGAGTTTCGTCTGAACTTAGTAATATGTACTTAGGTCGCGAACCACAAGTAAGGAGTGACCTCTCCTAAGTATCGATACCCATAGTTACTAACGGTTATTGCTAATAGTGTGTATTGAACTGAACTAAACACGGGGCACTTTGTACTCTTTGTCTAAAAACTAATAGTAAGCACTTACGAAGTTTATATTCTCATCAAGGGTTGGTTTCGCATACAAGTAACCTTAATTTAGTTTAGCCAATTTACGGGGGCAAGCCAGTAAGCCAATAGGGGCAATAAAACGTTTTACGCATATGAGTTTCACAGAGTTTACAAAATAGATCAATAGTTCATGCAGTGTTTCAAGAGTTCATAACAGTTTCAAAATGTTCATAAGAGTTGCAAAAGTTCATAAGAGTTTCCAAGACAATTAAATCTTATGTTTCCCCCAAAAATTATGTAAAAATACAAAAAGGTAAAGGGGATGTAACTCATGGGTTGCGAAGATAGAGAACTCGGAAATCAGTCGGAAATAAGAGCCGGGAATCACGGAATGCCTAAGGATACCAAGGTTGTCCAAGAGTTATTATCCCATTATGTTACTTTATATAATATAATAGATAAGTTTTAGTTAAACTTTTAGTGTCAAGGTTATTATTGTCCCAAAAATGGTCCGAAGCGGTTAACGTTATATTAATCCGAAAAGTCCATAGTTAACGTTATTATTATTATGATAGACATGTTTTGGTTGCTGAAATGGTTTAGGTTTTCTAACGAAATTTGGGCAGCGCTTCCGCGCCCAAATTTCATGTCCAAAACCTAAAGTCATTTCCCGCTCACAAAACACATATATATACATAATCTTATTTAAACAAGTCCATTTTAGTCCAAAAAGTTCAATACAAGTCACCAATATTATTATTTTACTCATCTCAGTCCCATAATGTCATTAACAAAAATCCAGAACACGTACATAAGTTTTAAACGACCAAAACGACGATTTTCGGGAAGGACAGCAGCCCGGTGCGGCGCACTGAGCAGGGGTGCGGCGCACTGCCTGCTGTCTTTTCCCGGTTTTGTGTTTTTCTTGCCAAAAACGACTTGTTACCCAAAGATTTCGACATGCAATCAGTAATTTCTTCATAAAACATCATTTTTACAGTTTGTACATAACTTTATTCATAAAAACATAGATCTAAAGTGTTATTTGGTTAAAATTCGTTTTTGTCCATAAAATTTCACAAATCTTTGTAAAAACTTGTTTTTAATCCATAGATCATCCATGCAAGAAGTAAAAACATTAAATAAAGATAAAAGAGTGATTTCTACCGGATAAATATGGATGGATGGAGTGAGTTTTAGAAGGATTTAGCGCTCCAAAAGTGGTGAAAATGCCTTGAACCGAACTAGACTTGATTCCTTCTTGCTTGCTTGAAGGTTTGGACGATTTTTGATGGTTAAAATATGGGTTTAAGTGGCTGGAAATCTATGGATTTAGGGGAGTTTCTTGAGAGAGTTTGAGAGAGTTTTAGTGTGTGTGTGTGTTTTTGTTAAATGAAAATGAGAAAATGAAAAGAAAATAAAGAAATGATGTTGAGGGGCTTTGGGGACTGTCAAATTCAGTAAATGATGGTGTAAGCCCGAGTTTAATTGGTGGTTGGTTTTGTAAAAACGAGGCAAGAATTAAAAACTTATAAAAATTTTGAATCTGCCAGCCAGTGCGTCGCACTGATTGCCTGTGCGGCGCACTGGTCCACTTTTTCAGTATTTTCTGATTTTTCGTTTTTACGTTTTGCTTCGTTGGACCTTTTCGTTAACTGAAAGTTCTTAATTATGATACGTTATGAACTTAGGAAAGTTCATTAGATGTTTTCTTGGGATTAGGACTTATATAATTCGATTCCGGGAGTTATTCCGACACTGACGCGTTTCCGGTAAATGTACAGTTAAAGACAACGACGGACATTATGAGAGACATAGAGTATAAAATGCACCTGAAATTTGACGGTTGTCACACTGATCTAGCCAAAGCTGAGTCTGAGAAGAAGAAAGTGATCAGAAAGAAACAATCAACTCAAGCAAAACTCACTGAAGATAGGAAGCAGTTCATCTCCTATCTCAAATCAAAGAACTACAGTGGAAGGTCTTTAGGACCTATGAAGAGGGGGAGCTTATTAGAGTTGGTTGAAAAAGAAAGGAAACGAGATGCTCAAAGGGAAGCTACACTCTCCAAACTGCAAGAGAAGAAGAAGCTAGATTTGGAGAAAGCCTTAAAAAGAGCACAAGACACTGGGAGAAAAGTATTTGATGAACAAGGAAAGGAAGTACCAAATCCTTCTGTTAGTACTGCTCCAACTATGTCTAACCCACCTGAGAAGCCAAAGAGAAAGAAGTCAGCATCCACAAGAATTCCTCCAAAGAGACAAAGGGTAGGAAATGTTGCTGCTTCAACCACTTCTCAAGGAAGTCCTAATGTTCAACTTGTACAAGTCAAGCAAGAACCAATTAATGTGGAAGAAGAAGATGATGATCCTGAAATCACTCAAGAAAACTGTTCAGCATTGATCATCAATCTAGAAGGACTAAGGTTTACACCTTTAGCTGTGGAGCTTCCTCTAATCATTGACTGGGAATTTACTGGTGGACCTATGAAGACAGAATATAGGGTAACAAGGGAAGACAAATCAAAAAAAAATTGTCCCAGCCTTTCACAGAGTGATAAGGGATTTCTCAAGGGATGATTTGGAGAGAATGTACGAAATAGGAAGAATCAAGTATTCAAATCGCAGAGGTCAATGTGCAGGTATTGACATGACCATGGACTGCTTAAATGAATTGTTTGAACCAGGGTATAAAAAGACTAGTTCTGCATTTAAGAAGGGAAGTCCTACAAATCCAGTCATCAAGTGGTTTGTATATGAACGAAGTGGTGTCTACTCTATAGTACGAAGACATGGAGCCATGGAGTTTTATCTAGTGGACAAAAGGTATCCACATGACTTGAGGACTTTGAGAGAACTGATTAAGGTCAAGTTACATGGACTTCTTTCTTCAAGAATAGCACATGAATTAGTGTGGAGTATCATGGTCCAACTTACTGAAGAACGAACAAAAGGAAAAGAAGCAGAATGGCAAGACAAGGATGAGAGAAGGATTGCATACATAACTTTGCTTGTAATGAAGTAGTTAAAATTGTTGATGTATGAAACTTGTACTTTTGATAGTATGTAAAAGTTCAAGGTTAGGGGGAGATTGTTGGGTTATAACTTAGTCAAAATAGTTTTAACTCATTAATACTGCTTCTAACTACGGATAGAGTAACTTACAAGATTAATACGGAAGTAATTAATACTGAAGAAGTTACTACGGAAGACAAAGTTTAATACGGCTGTTCAACAAGATACTACGGAAGCATTCATTACTACGGATAGTTCAAGTTACTACGGACTTGAAGTTACTACGGATACTCTTGATATGCACGTTTAAGTTAAATAGATATAGTTTCAATTGTATTCAAAGTATGTTTCCTTTTTAGATAGAGATGTAGATTCCTATTTTATCTAGGATAGCCTCAAGGTCTATAAATAATAGATCCTTGTAAGATAGAAAATACGTTGTATTGATAATTCTGATTAATGCAATTGAGGCTTAACATTCGACAAATATATTGTTCTTATTCATTGTTATATTTAAATATTGTTTGTTTGATCAACTTGTAAATATCAAAGTGTTCATCTCCGCTGCTGAACTTCTTTGATAGATCACGATCTAACAAGGTTAAAGTTAACGAACTATACAAACGTATTTGATCCTGACAGTCTAAATACTGATTGGAACACATGAATCTTACACGGTCGAACTGGAGTGTCCTCATTCCTCTCCGGACTATTAAATCTCATCGTCACACCCTGCAGATACATTGAACAGAATGTTAAGGCTTCTTCTGCAACGTATCCCTCAACTATAGAACCTTCAGGCCTAGCTTTATTTCTAACATAATTTTTTAGCTTCTTCATGTATCTTTCAAATGGATACATCCACCTAGTGTAAACGGGCCTACCTTGAATAGCCTCTCCCGGTGAATGCATAACCAAATGAATCATTATGTCAAAAAAAGCTGGAGGAAATATTTGCTCGAAAGTATATAAAAGTTTGATCAACTGCTCTTAAGCTTTCAACATGTCGGGAATCATCAAAGTTCTAGCACAAATTTGCTTAAAGAATGGGCAGAGATCGACTATTGGTGTTAAATACTTTCATCCAAGTACCCTCTCACTCCAACTGGTAACAATCGTTGCATCATTATATGACAATCATGAGACTTCATGCTCTTTATGTTGTTATCATGATCGGTCACTTTCCACTTAAAGTTTGATCCAAATCCATCGGGTAGTATGACTTCCTTGATAAACCGACAAATATGTTGCATGTCTTCATTTGTGAACAAGTATTTTGGATGAGGTTTTGAGAACCTCCCGTCTCTTTTAGCATTATCCTTAAGCCACAACTCATCTGGAATCCCCAAATTTTCCAAGTCATTTCTTGCATTAAGAGTGTCTTTGGATTTGTCATTCATTAATAAATTACCAACAGACTCTCACATACATTCTTTTAAATATGCATGACATCAAGGTTGTGTGGAAGTGGAAGAAATTCAAAATATTCAAGCTCACGAAAAATAGAAATTTAGCTCCAATTGTGTTCTGACTTATCATCACGTTTTCTTTTTACACCCGCATTACTAGGATGTTTCCCAGGAATACGATTAGGTAATTGAGAAAGTTGGCGTACGACTGCTTCATGGTTGAATGTTCGAGGAGTTTTTGTTCGATCAATCTTTTATTGAATTTTTTTTCTCTTTCTCCAAGAATGGTTCGAGGGTAGGAATCTTTTATGACCAACATAAGCAGTTTTACCGAGGACACGAGTGGATGGAGTGTCCTCATTACATGTAGGACATGCTTTTTATCCTTGTCCTGTCCAACCAGAGAAACTACTACGAGGAGGAAAATCATTGATGGTCCACATTAGATTTGCTTTCATTATGAAAAAGGTGTTCGTAACAGCGTCTTTTGTACGAACTCCTTGAGACCATAGCGTCCTTAATTCATCAACCAAAGGCCTCAAGTAAACATCAAAGTCCTTCCCCGATGATTTAGGACCTGGAATTAAAAACGTTAACATGAGAGAAGATTCCTTCATACATAACCATAAGGTCGTATTGTATGTTGTCAATATGACAGGCCACATGTTGTAAGACAAACTCATGTTGCCATACGGATTGAAACCATCAGCAGCCAACCCTAAACGAATGTTTCTTGGTTCCGCTGCAAAATCTGGATATCTTTCATCAAAAGTTTTCCATGCTTCACCGTCTACCAGATGAGGCATCGTACCCTCTTCCCTAGATTTTCCAGTAGCATGTCACGTCATAGACTTTGCGGTGTGTCTAGAACTGAACATACGTTTTAGTCTTGGAGTCAAAGGGAAACAACGCAAAGTCTTGTTGGCAACTTTCTTCCCCGTCGTGTCTTTGTCTTTCCATCTACTCTCACCACATATTGGACATACTTGCAAGAATAAGTTCTCCTTCCAAAACAAACAACAATCATTCTTACAAGCATGTATCGCTTCATATCCTAACCCGATCGTTTTCATCAACCTCTTAGCTTCATAATGTGATGACGGAATCTTGTTATCTTTTGGAAATGATGTTTTGAGTAATTACAAAAATTGGTCCAATGAACTATATGTCCATTTATTCATGACCTTCATGTGAAATATCTTAGCCAAAAAGTCTAATGAAGACATCCAAGTACAACCACGGTATAGCTCGGTTTCAACAAACGCTAATAATTTATCAAGATCATCCTCTGTTTCACTCGGACCGTCAGTAGGATCATTACTTGTCTCATTGGTATCAGTGTCGTTTTCATTGGCAGTATTCTCTTGACAAACATCGTTCAATACATCTACCATTTGGGGAGGCGAGTCATGTACTATGTACGGATCTATTTCTTCACCGTTATATGTCCACGTCTCATAACACTCGTCAAACCCGTTTCTTTCTATATGATTATCAACTTGTAGAGGGGTACCCCATCTTCTATTACCACACATGTCACATGGGCAATGACATTCACCTTCATGATTCAAGTGGTTTTTACACCTTTCGATAAACGCGTCATGACCGGTTCTAAATTCGAGGGAAATACGATTTCTATTATAAATCCAACTCTTATCAATAGTCATTTCTGCGGATGTACAATTTGTTCAAATTTGTAGTAAGAACTATATAATATTTTTTTATATAATTTAATCAAGTTGGCAAAAACAACACTACGATTTCTACAAAACCGGGTAGTCTAACTATGGAAGGCAACCTAACCCACTCTTTGAATGTTTTTGCTCATATATAAATGTGTATAATTGATATACTATTTAAGAAAAATTCGGCAGCATTTCTCTTTAACTCCACAAACATGTGTGTTAAACACATATTCATAGGAGTAAAGGAAAAAAGTTAACCGAATTTTTCTCAACTAATATATCAATTATACACATCCACATCCTAAATGAGACAAAACATTCAAAAAGCAGTCCCAAAATGTGGACTTTCCGAAATTAATTTTTAATAGATTAATTTCGGACGGGTATTATACGAAATCGATTAATTTCGGACCTAAGGTATCATTATACCGAATTTAATCACTAAAACTACATTATACAAACTTATTTACATACAAATCATACAAATTCATACAATATACATAAAAATTCATACTAACTCTTTCAAATAAAAATCATACAAATCTATACATACCAATTCATACAATTCTAAACATACATATTATACAAATTAATTTATATAATTCTATACAAACTTATATACATACAAAAGTCTAAATTTTAATTACCTTATACTATTTTATACAATATGCATAAAAATTCATTCAACTCTTTCCAACAAAAATCATACAAATCTATACATACCAATTCATACAATTCTAAACATACAAATTATACAAATTAATTTATACAATTCTATTAAATAAAAATATTCACTTTATCAAATAAACCTATATTATATAAACTTTTATACTTACTAACTATACAAATTCTAATTATACAAAATAATACCCAAATTAATTTTGATACTAACCTTTAATGGAGATGGTAGAATTCGGATAAATCACAAATCTAACACAAATATACCCAAATTAATAATCGAACAAATTACATTATGAAAAAAGAAAAGAAAAAAACCTAGATGTTGTGATGGTGGTGGTGGCGGTTTAGTGAAGGTGGTGGTGGTTTGGAGGTGATGCTGGTGGCGGATTGGAGTTGGTGGTGGTGCTCGATTGGTGTGATGGTGGTGGTGGTGGTTATGGTTTGGTGGAGTGGAGTTTGAGATGGGTGACCCAAATCGAAGATTTTACCCGATTATGTGTGTTTTGAGAGTTGACAGTTTGTGATGGTGGTTGTGGTTGTGGTTGTTGTGGGGATATGGAAAACATAAAAATCAGGGCCAGTACATTCCGCGACGACTATTCCTTTTCGCGACGATTAGTCGTCGTTTTACCTCTTGTCGGGAAAAGTGAAATGTTTGGCGGGCTAACCCAAATAGGTTGACTTTCGTTGACCCGATCTACGGCGACGATAAGTCATCGCTAAAGGTAAAACTAAATTTTTTCCAATTCTTTTTTAAGTATAATATTAATGTTAGGTTTATATATAATAATGAAAATATAGATTAATAATGAATATATAAATTAATTTAAATTATGTTTGGTATAAGTTAGATAATGAATATATAAATTAATTTAAAAACGTTATCGACTCGTTTTTGCGATTGTTGATCAAATGTAATACTTTATGTATATTGTGTTATAACCCAGTTTAAAATTAATGAAAATGTACTTATCGATTCAATAATTCCTTATTAACCAAGTTCAATAGCTAGCGACACACGTACAGTAACTTGAATATTCGATGATCAATTAATGGTGAGTAAACGATTGAATAACTTTAAATATGTGATAAGATACATTGAAATTGTTACTTCTAATATTTGATCGATCGATTCTTTGATAACTGCACATTAAAACATACACAGTTGAATAACTTCGGATTTCATGTATATATGTGTAGTACTATTTAGGGTTTGAGGTCAGGGTTTATGATTATATGGTTTAGCTAGGGTTTGAGGTTTAGGTTTTGATTTTATAAGTGTTATCGTTTTTAAAAGTTTCAGATTCAATGTTTAGTGTTAGTTTAGTGTTTACGTTTAACTTTTAGGGTTATGAGTTTAGGATTTATATAAGGTCTAACATTAGGAGTTTAGGATTTAGGGGTTCGGAATTTAGGTTTAAGGTTTTATAAGTTTTATTGTTTTAAGTATTATCGACTTAAATCGTAGGTAGTTAGTGGTCTAGGGTTTACGATCCTACGATTCTAATACGTACCCAATGAATATACTTATGGTTAATATCACGACATGTCCTATTATAAATTTCCGCTATGATAGTAAACGATTATTAAACATATTAATTAATTACGATTTCGGATATTTAAAAATATGTTTTTACATTTAATTTAAGAATATTATTTTTAATAATTTAATTACTTTTAAGTTCTTATTATCAAGTAATCATATTTTTAAACAAAACATATTTTTCACAAATACAATATATATTATTAAATTTGATGTATTATAATTATAATTTCCATTTATTAAATATATATAATTTAATAGATTTTAATAATATTTTAAATCGTTAAATAATCCATGTTAAAATTAAAAAATATTTTAATACACATATGGCGACGATAAAACGCCGCTACAAAGTATTTTATTATTTTAAAAAATAAATATTATTTAAATAATCATTTAATTATTTATTAATAATTGCTAAATTTGTTAGACATTTCGCGACGATTTGTCGTCGCTCTAGGTTTTGAATAATTTAAATAATACTTAAATTATATATATTTAATAATTTAAAATAATTAATTAAATTCTTTAGAAATATGGCGACATCGTCGCGGAAGGTTTTGGCGATATTTGGCGGAATATACATGTTAATCGTTAAATAATTAAAATAATATCGTCGCTAAATAGTATATGTCGTCGCTAAAAATTCGTCGCTAAAGAGTTGACCGTTAGAAAGTCACAAAGTTCCAAAAGTTTGTCGTTTAGTGACCTTTTAGCGGCGACATTAAGTTGTAGCGAAAAATGTCGTCCCGAAAAGTCTTTATTCTTGTAGTGTTAGAGAGCCGCGAGGCGAGGGCGGGACCGATAATTTGCATGCCATGTGCGAAAAATAAAATTTGACCCCCAAAATACATTAATGTTGGAATTTCGACTTCAACAAACCAGAGAGAATCCACAGAATAAAAGAAACTTCAGTTATGATGGTGGTTAGCGATTAAGAAAGAAAAGAAACTGAGTGATGGGAATATTTTAGACGACTCTCTTTAAGGAAAAAGAAATTTGGTACAAGGTTTAAGCAATACCCCCCTCATCTTTATTTATAGGCGAGGGGGTAAATCTTAGTTGGAATTAAATTTTGAAACTACTACTAATATCCATCTAATCTTGCCTTACCTTACAAGGAAAGCAACCTTATTTGTAGGCATCTACAATTAAAAGAAAACATAAACCTAACGTACTACAAATATCTAATACTTATAGAATATGCATATCCTAATTAATTACTAATTGGATAACAATTTTCACCTTATTATAACTATGAGATAATCTCGATACTAAGCATTTTCACGTAATCCACGTAGTGCTTGAAATTCGATCCTGGAACCACCTTCGTCATCAGGTCTTCTCCTAGTTTGATTAGGAAACCCTTAGGTCACTTCTTTTCTTCTAATCCTCCTGTAAGCATCACATACTCCCCTGTTGTATTAGCCATGTGTTAAACCGCACATGCCCTTACCCTGAAGGTCTTCAACCTACCCTTGTCAGAATCCTTGACACCGACAATATTCCCGTGTTCACCTTGATATCCTCCATGCACTAGATCCGCCTCTGCAGAGCCTTTCACAAAACTCACCGCGATCGCAATATCCGATCTAGGGCAGACCATCATGTTCCATACAACATCCGCATATGGAAGCTTGAAGTGTGCTTCCAAGGGCATAAATATCGAACTACCATTCCTCATCATATCATAACCCATAATGCCTTGCACATGCCTCGACTGAGTCACCCTAAGGGTTCCGGTACCCTTCTTCCTGACAATCACCATACCAACAAATCTTGTTTGCGAGACCCTGCATGTCAAAAACCCTATCTAACAAACGTTTGGTATCTTTGATTTCAGCCTTGCTATCCCAAGAAAGTATCATTTTACATGTGTTCTCCCTTGGTGCTATCCTTTGATACCTAAACCATACCGGTTGAGAAACTATGGCCAGATTCCGTAACCGAGGCTCCTCACCTTTCCCCTCATCAGTACTCCCCGATCTACCTTAGCTTCGTGATGACCTCCGATCAACCCACCTTGATCGCCCAATGATTCTACCTCAAACTCGACATGTTTCCCAGAATCTGTAGCACCAGCCTCCACACAACCATCCATAGAGTATACACAACTATTTTTCCTTGTTCCATACAAAACCGTAATGGAACTCACATATTGCATCACCACGGTGTATCCCTATTTCTCCAACGTACCCAAAGATACGAAACTTCTCCTCAACTCCGGAATGTAACCCACACCCTTAAGAACATAGCTTGAACCATCTTCAATCGGAACTCTCGTTTCCAAAGAGTTAGTCATATACAATGACTCTACAACCACACTGCACCTGCAGATGTATCCTTTCGTTACTCCTCCTTGCAAATCGTATCCCTTTAGAAAAACCCTAAAGATGATTATCCACGAACCCCAATCTCCTACTTGCTCCTAAGTTACAAAACCCATAACTTACAATGCTAGAAACCCCGATTGAACTTGGAGCACTAGAAACTGGAACTCCGGTAGCGTTGCTTATTCTTCTTGAAAACGATAAAATGCTCCCCAAGAACCACAATATATCTTGATATGCAAGTACCCTCGATCACCCAAGAACCTTAACAAAAACTTCCTTTCCCTTCCTATCTTGCAATCATAGGATAGTAGACAAACACCTTCACAAACCTTGTGGAGTACTTAAGCATTCTGGAACCCTAACTTGACACCCAAGTTACTCTTTCAAAACTCTAGTTTTGTGGTAAACATTGAACCCCTCAAACTCTAGAAACCTTCTTCTTGCGCGGGGTTCTAGTAACAACCCCCACAAATTAAACCCTAGTTTGTGGTTTAAGAAACAACCCTGCAAACACCTTCTTTGTTCGATAAACCAACCAGCAATAAATTGGGTCTAAAATCCACGAGTTTAAAACCAAACTCGTATTCAACTCAAGTACAACCTTGCGGATTAATACAACCAGCAACACCGAAACCTTGGATCTTTAAAACCAACTCACGAATAAAATACTGATTCGTGCAAAAAACCAAACAACCTGCCGATTTTCAGCCCTTCGCTACGTATTAGGAACCGAAAAAACATTTCGCGACGATCCAACGTTTAACGTACTCAAGATCGATTTTTTCCTACCGTTGCGCAACTCTGGCTAAAAATAGACGAAAAACTTGTAATTTTTCGCCTCAGAAGAACCACGAATCGTGGTTCTAATACCACTTGTTGAAATTTTGACTTCAACAAATCTACCTGAGAGAACCCGTGGAATACAAGAAACTTCAATAATGATAGTGGTTATCGAACAAGAAAAAAGAAAAGAAACCGAGATATGGGAATATTTTAGAAGACTTGTTGGGATAATTTATCATCCATATTATTGATTTGATGAGACAAAATATAAACTGATAATTTACATCAAGGAAACATGGGGAAAACAATAAAAAATATACGTTGTGATAACATTCTCATCAACAATTTACATTGGAGAAACTTATTGCTTTGCATGTAGAAAGCATAAGTTTAGGGGAAGATTGTTAAGATAAAAATTGTTGGGATTGTTATTCTTGAGTTGTGTTGTATACAACAGTTAGTACTGCACAGTTCAAGAGAACACTGTTAGTACTGCACAGTTAGTACGGCACAATTAATACTGCAAGAACACAGTTACTATTGCAAAATTAGTAATGCACTGTTACTACTGCACGATGAAGTTACTGCTGCAAGGTTATCTGGTTAATATTGCAAGAGCCAGTTACTATTGCACTATGGTGTTACTACTACAACTCAGTTATTAATGCGGCTAGGGTTATGGAAGACTTGCTTTTCAAGATAAAGATCTAAAAGAATTAGTCTCCTAATATAACTAGGTTTCCGTATGTAAGTCGTAGGAGAATCTATATATAAAGAGATCCCTAGACATTGTAAAGGTGTGGTTTTCATCTTGTTTATTCTTTAGGAAAACACTAAACGATCTCACTACTTGAGATCGTTCCCCTTTATTCAACCTCAAGATCAAGATTGATCCTTGTAAAGAGAATAAATATATCTATTCTGATCAAATAGATTGAGGCTGGTTGTTGTTAGATGTTTCGTAGAAAAGCTAGGTTTAGCCTCAAGGTCTTTTATAGATCCTTGTATGTAAAAGAAAAACGTCTGTTAATTTACTAATAGATTAAGGCTTGATGGTAATCGTTATTGTCTTATTTCTCTTATTGTTTTTATATAAACAATATTCGATTATCATAAACTTGTGAATATCAAAGTGTTTATCTGTTGAAACTTCTTTGATAAATATTGATCTACATAAGTGTGGTTGTGTGTTTACATACATCTTAATCGATCCTGACAAGTGGTATCAGAGCACAGTAGGTGCTCTAGATCAAAGATCCACAAGTTTACAAAAGAAGAATAAGAAGAAGAATAAGAAGAAGAAGAAGAAGAAAAAGAAGAGGAAGAAGAAAAAAGAAGAAGAAGAAGAATAAGAAGAAGAAGAAGAAGAAGAAGAAAGAAGGAGACGTACAAGTTTGGAAACTAGGTTTTATGTCATATTATGGACAGTCGTAGTAAAAAGGACATAACTCATTCGTTAGCCGTCTGATTTGGACAAACGTTTTGTTGCATAAAATCAAAATCGTACCAAAGGAATTTTCGATCTGAGTCTCTGATCGAAAGATATGAATTTTTCAAATCTGCTGCTGTAAGGTTAGATTTATTGTGTTTATGTATACTGAAACGATCTTTATTTATTCGTTACACACTGGATCTTCGTGATTTTTGGATATGTGCTTCAAGGTAAATATGGATCTATGTTGTGTTAAAATTTTATTGTTATCAGAGGTATTCTCAAGGAGATGTAAAATTTCAAAGTTGGATGTTGAACATTTATTGTTTACAGAGCGCAACTGTGATAAAAATCACATTGTGTATTCGTTAACTGTTAGATCGTCTTGACTTTTGGATATGTGGTTCGAGAGACACAGACCTACTATGTGTAAAAATTTGAGCATGATCGGATTTTTCAAGGGGAAATTATTTAATTTTTAATGTGCTACAAATATTTACCTAGTGTTGCTTTTATATTGTTAATGCTACTGCTACGCTGTTAATATTACAATACACATTCTTCTATACGATGATGAAGTTAGTACTAATTCTATGTTTGTGAACCAGTCGGGAATATTGGTTTAAGGGGAAGAATATGTTCCAACAGTGGATATGAGACTTGGAACATTTGGATGTGATCTTATACATGCACCACTTGAGGGAGAAGTTTTCACTTGTGAAGAGTGATTTAACCTCATATAAGAAGAATAACTCTTGATTCAAAGAAGAATAACTCTTGATTCAAAGAAGAAGGTATACTACTTTCACTTTATTACAATTTTAGTTTGAGTTTCTACTATTTGAATTCATTATTATTATTGTGCGTCATGGAGGGTAATTTGAGACATTGGAAAGCTTGGATTGGGAGATTAATATGGTTCGTAGTCGTAAAGAGATGTTCAAAGTTGCATATTTTCAAAGTTCCCCTAATGGATGATAACAAAAAGGGGAAGATATTGCATAAATGACATGTTTTGCAACTTATATAAAGTGTGGTGGCATGGAACAAGAATTGAAGGCTTCAAAGTATCGAAAGTCTACTTAAGAAAAACAGTGGCGTGTTTTGATAGAAATATCAACGGTAGAAGAAGTATCAACTTGGTCACAAGAGATATCAGTTGAAGGGGAAGTTTTTCAAGTTTTGAGTTTATTGTTTGTTTTGTCATAATCAAATAGGGGAAGATTATTGGGATAATTTATTATCCATATTATTGATTTGATAAGACAAAATATAAAATAATAATTTACAGCAAGGAAACATAGGGAAGACAAGAAAATATTAGTTTTGATACCATTCTCATCAACAATTTACATTGAAGAAACTTATTGCTTTGAATGTAGAAAGCATAAGTTTAGGGGAAGATTGTTAGGATAAATTTGATGGGATTTCTATTCTAGAGTTGCATTGCCTACAACAGTTAGTACTGCACATGTCAAGAGAACACACGTTAGTATTGCACAGTTAGTACTACACAGTTAGTACTGCACAGATGATACTGCAAGAGCACAGTTAGTAATGCACTGTTACTACTGCAAGAGTCAGTTACTACTACACGATGAAGTTACTACTGCAAGGTTATCTGGTTAATACTGCAAGAGTCAGTTACTACTGCACGATGGTTTTACTACTACAACTCAGCTACTAATGCGGCTAGGGTTATGGAAAACTTGCTTTTCAATAAAGATCTAAAAGAATTAGTCTCCTAATATAACTAGGTTTCCTTATGTAAGTCGTAGGAGACTCTATATATAAAGAGCTCCCTAGACATTGAAAATGTGTGGTTTTCATCATGTTTATTCTTTAGGAAAACACTAAACGATCTCACCATTTGAGATCGTTCCCCCTTTATTCAGCCTCAAGATCAAGATTGATCCTTGTAAAGAGAAAAAAGTTGTCTATTCTGATCAAATAGATCGAGGCTGGTTGTTGTTAGATGTTTCGTAGAAAAGTTAGGTTTAGCCTTAAGGTCTTTATAGATCCTTGTATGTAAAGAAAAACGTCTGTTAATTTATTAATAGATTAAGGCTTGATGGTAATCGTTATTGTGTTATTGTTCTTATTGTTTTTTATATAAACAATGTTCGATTATCATAAACTTGTGAATATCAAATTGTTTATCCGTTGCAACTTCTTTGATAAATCTTGATCTACATAAGTGTGGTTGTGTGTTTACATAAATCTTAATTGATCCTGACACGACTCTCATTAAGGAAAAGGAAATTTGATACAAGGTTTAAGTCTCACCCCTCACCTTTATTTATAGATGAAGGGGTAAATCCTAGTTAGAATTAGATTATGAAACTACCTTCTAATACCCATCTAATCTAGTTTTTTGATTTGCAAGGCAATCAACCTTATTTGTAGACAACTACAATTAAAAGAAAATATAAACTTAACCAAATACAAATAATAATACTTATAGAATATTCATATCCTAATTAACTACTAATTGGACAACAACTAAGGTTTATATGATACGTCTATTTTTAAATATAAGTTATAATAGTTGATGTTTTAAATATGTATAAGTAAAATTTGTGTGGTATTACGATAACTATATGCATGAAAACCGATATTTAATTTACATATATACTATATATATATAAAACGAAAAAAGACCCCTATAATTTCGAATCATGTACAATCACCCCTATAAATTTCGGATCATATACAATTACACTTATTGCACCCTTAAGATTCGACCTTGCGCAAGACTTGCTGCATCTTTTTGTTTGCATTCAGTTTGACCCTCTTATCCATCATTGACTACAAACACTTTGTTTACTTGCTGAATTTTAAAATACATGCTTTTATGATTGAATTTCCACGCACGTTGTTATTGTTTTTCTTATGCTTTATTTGCATACAGTGAGAAACATATACCTTTATGGCTACAGCCAAAGAAAATTAAATTAAAAATAAATTGCTACGACTTTAAATATTGTCGGGTGAATCGAAAAAACCACCAAAAGACTCACTTCTTTTTTAGTTCGTTTATATATTAAAACTATATATGGAACATCAAAACTTGATTAAATAAAAGTTGAATAACATAAGAAATAGTTTAAATTAAGTTATACGTTTTTCGATTAGCTCATATATAAAAGATCATGTTTTCTGACAAAATTATTTATATTTGAACAACTCTAAAAACGTATATATTACGAGTTATATCTTATTTTTCTTTACCATATTTTTATTCGATTTTTGGTCTCTATTAGTTTTATATTTATATAAACATACACAAAAACATATAAACAGATGAACATAGAAATGTTTTAGATGGTTATTACGGTTCTCACATTTTTATTTTAATTATCGTTAACACCTTTTTTTTTTATCTTGGAATGAGTAAATCAAACTAGAACCATTAATTGCGAAAACCACCAATCAATTTTTCTCGAAAAAACCCTTTCTTTCAAATGCAAGGGTATATAGTAAAGTGTTACTTTCTTCAAATTTAATTCCATATTTTATGTATATATTAGTATATTACTCGCGCAATGTTGCGGTAAAAAATACTTTCTACAACGACATTTTTATCCACCAACATGTCGTTCATGAACGGATATAGAAAAAGAAGACAGTGGTTTTCGGCATCATATGTTATTAATAAAGGCATTAAGTTAATTAAACACTTAATGTGAATGAAATTGTGATTTGCGATTGTGTCAACACAAAAGAACGTTAAATGAGTAGCTTATAGTACAAAATAGTCTAAAAAGAAGCATACCATAAATTAAATAATTTAATCTTTCTAAATATACATAAGAACAACCTTGATTCAAATTCTACAAAAACTCTATCAAATTATTTGCATAAAAAACAAAACACCCATTTGGTACTTCTCCATTTGTACACAACTCATGATCATGTTCAGAAATTTGGTCAAGCGACAAGCATGTGTAGGTTATTGTTAATCTCAAACTCGTTATATACAAAGACATAGCTATAAAGGAGTAGGTCTACAGGTCAAATGGGTCGAAAGTCACCAAAAACCCTTTTTCAACAAATACAACCTTGGAAATCTTAATCAAATAAATCTTTTTATTGTTACAATTATTCTAATCAGTGGTTAGGACCCAAAGTTGCACACAAAAGTGACATGTGTTTCAACTCGAACACTTTTGACCTATTACCAAGCATGCATATCTTGCTATAAAAATGAAGATAAAATACATAAGTATGAACGTGAAGCTTGGAGATTGAAGACTTACCAATGTCCCTTCATTTGAGTAAAAACTTAACCCTTTGAATAATCTCCGAACAGCCTAGACAATTAAATATTAATAGCTTTGGTATTGAAATGATGATCCATCAACAACAACAAAAAATATTTGATTTAGCATCCCTGTATATAATGGGAAAGTTGGAAAGCTCATGAAGTTGGAAGAATTAAGTGCTGGTTTCAGTCTATTGATTAAAAAAAAGTGTGTCAAATGATCAGAAAATTATATTATTTCAGTAATAATGTATACGGAAGTTGTAAGCATGAAATTCAACATTTCATACTCCAAACAAAAAAATAGAAAGGACTCGTGCGTATCGAACATCACTATCAGACAATAACAATAATAATAACAGTAGTAATACATATTCTGCTAAAAAACATCCATGGTGATCATCAAACGTCACTATCATTTATTGGCCAACAAAGTAATTCATATCTCCCAAATAAGAATTATATTATAGCCACTGAATGTGCAATACTAAGTACGAATTCGCTAATATAACAAAATCAACTAATAAAAGTCTCAGTATGTAGTAAGGTGCCTACATCACCTGAGTTTGAGTTCCTCCAGCACTCGGACAACATCCATGTAGAACATTATATAAATGGGGTCTGCCCGACATAATATAATTAAGATCTTAGAAGATACATAAAAAAAAACCGATTTTTTGGTCGGAATGGACGTTACATGACCGGAATTTGCTGAAATGGACGGCACCGACGAGTTTCTGCAAAAGTGGTATCACGTCACCCCGCCACGTAGACATTGCACCATCAACCGGACCAGTCACGAGAGACCTTTCCACGTAGACAACGCACTCACATCATAAGTCGGAGGTGTGAGTGTCGGCTTATGCCTCTTTTTCTGCAACCCACATACCATCCAATGAGCATATGACACGTGTATGGTGTAAACTCCGGCTTATAGTGCCTTTATAAACCATGGCAGTTTTCACATATTCGACACAAAACTCAAATACACACATACACACATATAATTTCTTCCACATTTTCCACCGAAACTCACATACACACATATAATTTCTTAATACCGGCTTTAAAATGGTGCAATTTGGAGCAAGTTCAACCCCTCGAAACACTAGTTTGTTGTTTTTACAAAACGGTGAGCACCATCATTCTGCTCGGTTATTCAACGGTCAGCAAGATCCGCTTGAAACAATAAAAGCGAGACGATGTGATGCGGGACTTTGGGACCACACCGTTGAAATTGAAGACGGTGTTAGAAAGTGGATAGTAAGTGCTGGTTTTGACGGTGTATTACGCACCGGGTATCACAAAATAGACCACGCTCTAATTACTGCTTTGGTCGAAAGGTGGCGTCCCGAGACGCATACATTCCACTTCCCAGTTGGTGAAGCTACTGTTACGTTGCAGGACGTACAAGTTCTGTGAACTTTTCCTGTAAATGGACCGGTGGTGTCTGGAGAATGGGAGTGCAAAAGCCAGGATGAATGGCTTAGTGATTGTGATGGCTATCTGGGGTTTGTCCCATACCCGGATGAAATTGATGTTGCTGAGTAAAAATCCGTACTCTAATAGAACAAAATCAAACACCGTGTCGGAGGAGTAAAATAAGCTATAAAAAAAGAGCTAGAGTATATATTTTACCTCTTATTGGTGGCCACCTATTTAGCGATTCACGGTCGTACGATGTTTCGCTGAATTTCCTCAAAAACTTAGACAAGCTCTCTGAAGCTTGTAGAAAACGTTGGGGCAGTGCAATATTGTCGTTTTTGTATCGACAATTGAGTAATGTTGCGGAGAAGAAGGACGTGAAAGGTATTCAGGGCCCGTTAATTTTACTCCAGCTTTGCGCCTGGGAGAGAATACCACAGATTGCACCCCGTATTTATTAGGGGATGCACCTATTCAGTACCCACATTGCTATGGGAGCAGGTAATATTTATAGGATTATATTTTTATTATTATCATTATTATATTGATTAATTTAGATTATGAATATTACAATTAAATTTATACTAGTATTATTTTGAATATTAGGTGGAATCGGCACTTTAGTCACACTGCCACACCGGCTCATGTGTTGGTTACATACCGTGCTGCTTTCACCGCCTTGCAAGAGGGTATTAGATAGTTATTAGTTATTATTATGTCATATTAGTTTAGGATCATATTGTATTACTAGGGCACAATCCATATCGTATGTATTGTATTTATATCCCTTGATGCTTAATGGAAAGACACACAAAATCATTATTATTCATACCATAATATGGTATCAAAGCCTAACGGGCTCTCCTAAAAACCCCCACAAATTATCGATCCCATCTTTTCCAAACCCGACTTTTTTTGTCGCCATCATACCATACCTTCACCATATTTGTTCCTTTTGTTTTCTTTTTCTTCCATGCTATTCATATTCGTTTAATGCAATGTCTGGAGGTGATGCACAAAGCTCCAACAACATAGATAAAGCGTTTACTATTTCCAATATCAAAGCATATACTCCTACAACTCTTAATCTCGAAAAACATAACTACAATTAATGGCGGTGTATGTTCGAGATGCATTGCATAACCTGGGAGGTCGAAGGCTTCCTGGACGGAACCGCTACTTCCAAAGGAAGTGGTGACAAAGCATGGCGAAAGCTTGACAATCTTGTCAAGATGTGGATCTACAATACTATCACGGAGAACTTACTTCAAATGGTAATGGCGAAAGGCGTGACCGTTAGGCACTTGTGGAAAGCTCTCAAGGAGGTTTTTCAAAGTAACAAAGACGCGAGGTCAATTCAGCTTCATGAGGATCTCCGTGATATACGGATCGGTGATATGACAGTTTCTCAATATTTTCATAAATTTTTAGTTATCTTCGATCTCCTTGAAAATCTCGCCGATCCAATCGACGAACGTGCTTTGGTGATGCATACTATCAACGGATTAAGCAGAAAATATGACGGAGTGGCAAATCTCATTCGTCATACACGTCCGCTACCTTCATTCCTTCAAACACGATCCATGCTCGAATTGGAAGAAACCCGACATCTTCATCTTCGTCATCAACAAACCGACTCATCTTCTTCTCCATCGGTTTTGTACGCTCGTGGAAACACTCGAAACACCGGTCCTAAAACTTGCAGGAATTTTCAACGTGGTAATTGTCGTTACGGTTCGAATTGCAGATTCATACATGGTGATAATCACCATACAATCACAACGGTACTCACCATCGTGGCAAAACCCCTTCGGGTCCACATGGTCGGCCATTGGCTCCACCTGGTTATCATCATGCACCACCATCGGGACAACCTTCATCTCAACAGCAGCAGCCGACGTATGGTGCTGGTTATGGCGCCGGGTATGCAGCGACGGGCAATAATTTTGGAGGTGGTCAATTTCCTAGTCAACCATTGGGTCCTGGTTTCGGGTCTGGGTATCCACCCGTTATGATGCCCACGGGTACCGGGTTTGGTGCTGGATACAGGTATCCACCCGCCCCGTCTGGGTATCCACCCCCTCATGCGCCGCCTGTCTTTTCTCCTTATTTGTTTCCTGCGGCCCAGCAGCCCAATCCTCAAGTCTCACCATCAGTTTTGGGCCTACAGTCTCAGTCCCCTTATTTGGGCCCAGTGGCTGTAAACGGATCTCAGACTTCACAAAATGCTCTCCATGTGCAATCTGGCTCTAACACACAACCAACAACACTCCCACATGCGTTTAGCAACTTATCTTTCACTGAAAATAGCGGTCAGGAGTGGTATATGGATACGGGGACAACTTCTCATTTGACTTCGGACACAGGTAATGTTAGGTCTCACTAAGATCCCAAACAATGGCAAATCAATAACAAACAAGTATTTAGACGTTAATTGTTATATATCGATTAATTACTCAGTTTCAGTATATATTATAGCGGAATTATAATATTGAAACAATGAAAATAACACACAGTTATATTTTCGTAAAAGTTGTTTTGATTACAAAACTCAAACTCACTATTTATACACAATATAGTGAGTTTGATAAGGATCAATCTAAGAGTATCTTTCAAACATATAAAAGATATTAACTAACTAGACTGCCTTAATTCACGGCTGACTTCTCTCATGAGTCTGAGTTAGTCAGACTGAGTCACTCAGACTCATGTCACTCAGACTGAGTCACTCAGACTCATGTCACTCAGACTCAGACTTTGTTTAACAGATTTATTAATCTTGGGATAGATCATTGTTTTTCCCAACAATCTCCCCCTATCTGTTTCAACCAAAGTCTTTTTACAAAATATGCAAGAAAATAAACACAAACATATACATCTTCAATTAAACACTGTTTGTGAACAAAACAAACATCAGTCTGTTTTTACATCTTCTTCTTTAAGGTCCTCTTTCTTTTCTTCACTGAAGTTTCAAATGGCAATGGTTGTTCTCTGTCACTTAGCCACTTCAGTCTCTCTGTTTTCCATGCCAACAGCTTCTCCATCTCAGCATCAGTCTTGTGAAAATGGACCTGATATTCCTTCTTAATCAGCTCTACCTTATCAGCCACAGTTCCAATCTCTTCAATTCTTCTCAGATTATTGAACAACCAACTGACCAGCTTTACTCTGAATGGAAGACATTGAGCAGACTCACATTCACTTAATAGTGCTACACAATGATAGATTGAGGACATGTTAAGTCTGCTTTTGTCTTGAAAGCTCTCTTCTCCCCCACAATCAATGTAACACAACCCAGTATGCTTCTCAGTCTCAATGTAAGTTCTGTCTTGAAATACAACATCCTTAGGAACAGGATGCATGCTGCTTGATTCCAGACCCAATGATTTAGTTCGAACTTTCACATTGTGCTTGATACAGAAGGCTCTGTAGTCTTCATCTGGCACCAGGTTCAGCATATGAGCTGCATTCATGTTAAAAATGGCCTCTCTTCTTATAACCATGCCTTGAGCTTTGTCAGTCAGGTTGTAGCTCAAATTAGCTATTTCTTTCCATTCTTCTAGACCCATGGTGTGTAGTCTTGATAGTCCAACTCTGAATGATCCACCTTTGTGTGAGCATGTGAGTAGCAGGTCAGTTCCACCATGGCTTTTACAGTCTAAGTGATGAATTTTGTACTGAAGCTTTCTCATGGTGAAGTTTGCTTCAATGTGATCAACCCTTGCTTGCTCTCTGAGTACAAGTTTGGCCATTTGGGCATCTGCTTTAACCCTCATCTGTTCTTCTTCAATAGCCATTTCCTCCTCAGCTTGAATCTCAGCTTCAAATTCTGCAGCTGCTTTTGCAGACTGATCATATGGATTGAAATCGAATTTCTCTTTGTAGAGCCCCTTCACATATTCTCTGTATTGCTCTACAGTCATCCCAGCACTGTGAGCATATCTTTGAAGTTTTGCCAACTTGTCAGCTACAAGTTGTTTTGCTGTTTCAGCTTCAGCCTCTTTCTTTTGCACTTCAGACTCAGGTTCAGTTTGAGTCTCCATTTTGTCTCCTTCCTCTTCTGCAGTCTGTTCCACTACCTTCTCAGACTCATCACCCTCATCACTGGAAATACTCCAGTCAGTTTCGTAAAATACTTCAGACTCCCTAGTTTTAGTGTTGAATCTGGTTGTCTTGTAGTATCGTTTCTCCCCCTCTTCTCTTTTCCTTTTCAATGGCTGTTTGGGGATTTCAGATTCACTAACTGTAGTAGACTTTTTCTCCCCCTGAATCTGTGAATCCTCTGTAACTGCCTTGCCTTTTCTCATCAGACTGACGTCAGAGGCCAATTTGGACACCATGTCTTTCAATTCCTTCAGTTCCTCTGCATTTTGAGTTCTTAGTGCATGAAACTCAGTCTGCATTGCCCTTAGTCTGTCATCAAACTGAGTAGACATATCCTTAAGTGCCTTTAATAGGACAGGAATAGTCAAAGCAACCTCAGACTGGGTTGATGTGGTAGCAGTTGTTGATGTAACTGGTGGCACAGCCTCACTCCCTCCCTGTGATATGGGAGAATGATCATAAGCCATAGAAAGTGAAGTCTGTACCTCACCCAGTTTTGGGAGTAAGGCATTGGCGACTAGTGATAAAGAGTGTAAGAGATTTGGAGGTTGTACCTTATCGTGAACCAGCACAGAGCTGGTGAAAATAGCCGTTGGAATAGGCTGTGAGACTGAGGGGGGTATTCCCATACGAGATACAGGCGTGTCCAGGAGTGGGACACTTTCTTCAATGCTTGCCACATGTGTCTGTGTGGTAGCAGCAATGTAGTTCTCCAAGTTGACTATCAGACTGGGGGTTTGGGTGGTCCAAGCAGTCAGATCCAACTCATCCTCTAGCAGAGAGAGACTGGTCTGTACTGCAGCACTGGAGGGGAGTACTTGACTCTCAGCCTCATGGAATAATGTGTCCATTAGTGCTTGGTTTTCAGTGGGGCTGGATGTGAGAGCTTTATCAAATGAACTTGGTGAGTTCACCTGTTGGGTCGCTTGTGTAGCCAGGACATCAAGTAATGGAGTGGACTGCTCAGTTTGAGAGGGGATACTCTCAGACTGAGGTAAAGTTAGAGGAATGTCCATACCTTGGATTTCATCATCAGGCCCAATCCCCCCCAGATTCACCTCAGCATCTGCTGCAGGGATATTTCCCTCAGGCCCACCGTCAATTCTGTCAGCATGAACATCTGAGTCTGAGGAGTCAGACTCAGTTGGTTCCTGATCAATGAATGGATTTGCAATCCATTGAAGCATCACAGGGGTAAGTGGTGCTTCAGTCTCCGTGATATGAATGTAAGTAAACATTTTAGGAGTCAGTCTGGGCAGTTCACAAGTATAAAATCGTTGATCAAGCTGATCATAGGATCCACTGCCCAGTACTTCCTCAAAGCAAAGAGACAATACCCGAATGAATGGAACATCATTAGGGCGTTTTGTTTTGACTACCAAGGAGAGAATCTCATCAAAATAGAGTTGTGAAAAGGAGATTCTTCTACCTGTGACCATGGCATGAAACAGATGAGTTTCAAACTCATTCATCTGATCCAAGCTACCCGATTTGCCCCCCAAACATCTTGTAATCATAGAAAACAAGAACTTCCATTTCCCAGTGAATAAACTGTATTTTATAACTCCCTGTGTTTCAGGCTGACCAATGAGAGGGAAGGCTTCATCCCTCGCTTGTTGTTTGCTCCGTCTAGCCTGAAAGCCACCTTCCCCAGCCTCAGCAAGTGTGGGAAGAAGTAATGCACTCCTGATTGTTTCTTCGGTGATGGTAATAGTGTCACGCCCATTGTTGTAGGAGCCGGTGATGGCAGTTCTTTCATCATTGGCAGTGCAGGTGTACCACCATTCACAGAGAAGTGGAGGACACACAGTATTGGCACAAAAGAAGGCACCATATAGGGGATGAGCCTTCATAAACTGAATCATCTGTTCAAATCCCCTGTCTTTGCGATTGGCGGGAATGTCAGCAGTCGCCACACGATTGTTGTCTTTAACTTGTACCCGCTGTTGAAAGTCAGCACCTGGGATCATTCTTGAAGTAACATGAAGCATCATATTAGGGTTAGCCATTAGAGATAATCAGAGAGTTTGAAAGAAGAAGAACTAGGTTAAAAGAAATTTGAAATTCTGTTAGCTTTAAACTAATATTGGTTAAGATTTTAAACTAAACAAAAAATACGATTTAGACCCCTATAGATTTACAACTTGTAATGAATGACCGTTGACAAGACTGGACTAAAAAAAATAAATAAAACTATCTAATGATGAATTAGAGATCCATAAGATATAAACAAAAATAAAAAATTTGTTCCAAAAATACACTTAGTCTGAGGTCTGGGATCAGACTTATAGTCCTGAAGCTGACTCTTAGTCAGACTGAAAATGGTCAGACTGACTTAGTAGTCAGCTTGAAGTTGAAAATTAACCGGACTACGGGTTTAACATGCCAAGTTCTCCTAACAAATAGAAGAACCTGTCCTCACTCAGAGGTTTGGTGAATATATCTGCCAGTTGATCATTGGTTACCACAAACTCCAGTCTGATCTTTCCTTTCTCCACACAGTCTCTAATGAAATGATGCCTGATTTCAATGTGCTTAGTCCTGGAGTGGAATACTGGATTCTCAGTGATTTGTATAGCACTCTTGTTGTCACACATGATGGGTGTGTTTTGAATGTGGATGTCCAGATCAGCCAATTGATGTTGCATCCAAAGTAATTGTGCACAACAACTTCCTGCAGCCACATACTCAGCTTCAGTGGTGGAAGTGGCAACTGAGTTTTGCTTTTTGCTAGACCAACTGACCAGCTTGCCTCCTAGGAGCTGACATCCTCCTGAAGTGCTCTTTCTGTCAAGCTTACAACCTGCATAATCTGCATCTGAGTACCCAATTAGCTCAAAACCAGAATCTTTAGGGTACCATAAACCAAGGTTTGGTGTACCCTTAAGATATCTGAAGATCCTTTTGGCAGTTTAAGATGAGATTCCTTAGGGTCAGCCTGATAACGGGCACACAGACATGTAGAGAACATGATGTCAGGTCTGCTAGCAGTCAGATAGAGTAATGAACCAATCATTCCTCTATAAGTAGCTTGACAGACTGACTTGCCAGATTTATCCTTGTGCAATTTGTCAGAGGTGCTCATGGGTGTTTTCATTTCAGAACTTGTAGCAAAACCAAATTTCTTGATTAAATCATGAACATATTTACTTTGGTTTATAAAGATTCCATCCTCCTTTTGTTCAACTTGCAGACCCAGAAAGAAATTTAGTTCCCCCATCATGCTCATTCTGTATTCACTACACATAAGTTCTGAGAACCAAGTGCACAGTTTGGTGTTTGTGGATCCAAATATGATGTCATCCACATAAATCTGAACCAGAATGACATGACCATATTCCCTTTTTATAAACAAAGTTTTGTCAATTGAACCCCTTTTAAAATCATTTTTAATTAGAAATTCAGACAAGGTTTCATACCAAGCTCTAGGAGCTTGTTTGAGACCATATAGTGCTTTATTTAACTTATAAACATGATCAGGGAAGTTGGGGTCAACAAAACCTGGAGGCTGCTTCACATATACTTCCTCCTGCAAATCTCCATTTAAGAATGCACTCTTTACATCCATTTGGTAGACCAAGAAGTCTTTGAAAGCTGCATATGCTAGAAACAGTCTGATTGCTTCAATTCTTGCCACAGGAGCAAATGTTTCATCATAGTCAATTCCTTCTTCCTGTTTGTATCCCTTAGCCACCAGTCTGGCCTTGTTCCTGATCACCACTCCATCTTGGTCAAATTTGTTTCTGAAGATCCATTTAAGGTCAATAATGGTCTTATGTAGTGGACGTGGAACCTTTGTCCAGACATTGTTTCTTATGAATTCACCAAGCTCCTCCTGCATACCTTCAACCCAGTCTTCATCTAACAGAGCTTGTTCTACTGTCTTGGGTTCCATCAGGCTCAAGAAGTTTGTATAGAAACAAAAATTGGCTGTAGCATTCTTTCGTCTTGTTTTAACACCTTCAGCTATGGATCCAATAACAGATGAGATTGGATGTCCCCTTACAGTCTTGATGTTTCCTGAGCTATGATCAGCAACTTCTTCTTCTCTAGGCTGAGTGGTTTCTGAATTGATGGTTCATCTGTTTCACTCTCTGATTCTTGAGTTTGGGACATGTGTCTAGCAGGCTGATCACCACCTTGAGGTTCAGATTCAGAGGAGATTTGGAGCAGTTCATCACAGAGTTGATTAATTGTAGAGATGTCAGTCTGAGCAGAGGATTCATCTCTATCAGACTGAGTGGAGTCATCAAAAGTGACATTGATGCTTTCTTCCACAACCTTTCTTCGTTCATTGTATACTCTGAAAGCCTTGGCAACACTTGAGTATCCAACAAATAGTCCTTCATCAGCTTTGGGAGACATTTTGCATAGCAGATCCCTTTGATTTAGAATGTAGCATCTACTTCCAAATACATGAAAGTAATGAATGGAGGGAACTTTGTTGTGATACATTTCATATGCTGTTTTGCCATGACGCTTCACAATGATTGATCTGTTCTGTGTGAAGCATGCAGTGTTCACAGCTTCAGCCCAGAATTTGATCTCCATCTTTCCATAACACAGCATAGTTCTTGCAGCCTCAATGAGAGTCCTGTTTCTTCTTTCTGCTACCCCATTTTGTTGAGGAGTTCTAACTGAGGCAAAGTTTTGAACAATCCCCAGTTTGTCACAAAAGTCTATCAAGACTGAGTTTTTGAACTCAGTTCCATGGTCACTTCTCATTTGTCTAACTAGAAGATTCTTCTGTCTCTGTTCTCTTTTGATCAGACTGATGATTTCCTCAGCTGCATCACTTTTGGCTCTTAGGAATATGACCCAAGTAAATCTGGTGTGTTCATCAACAATAACCAGAGTGTACTTCTTTCCTCCTTTGCTTTCAATTCCAATTGGTCCAAAGAGATCCATATGAAGCATGAACAGTGGTTCACTAATGGAATGTAGCATTTTAGATGGAAATTGTGACTTTGTTTGTTTTCCAAGAACACAGGCTGAGCAAACTTTGTCTTTGGTATAAGTGAGTTCTGGCAACCCCCTTACTAGCTTGCTTTTGGATAGGGCATTAATGTTCTTGAAGTTTAAATGAGATAACCTTCGATGCCATAGCCAGTTCAATTCCTCCTTGGTTTCAGTGAATAAACAAGTCTCAGCTTCATCATTTGCTGTACTCAGATCCAGACAAAATACATCTCTTTCTCTTTTGGCTAGCACTAATGGTTTTCCCTTGGCATTATAAATTATCCCAGCTTGTTTCCTGAATCTGACTTCATGATCCTCATCAGTAATCTGACTCACACTGAGTAGATTGTGTTGCAATCCTTCCACATAAGCAACTCTCTTGAATGTGACAGCTCCAGCATGAATCTTGCCATATCCCCTTGTCATTGAAACTCCATTGTCTCCATATCTTACTTGAGGTCCATCTTCTTCCTTGTAGTCCTGTAGAAAGGACTTCATCCCTGTCATGTGCCTTGATGCTCCACTGTCTAAGTACCATTTTGTGGAATCCTGCACATGAAAAAGGAAGAAATTAGTTCCTTTTGGGTACCCACTTTAGAGTGGATCCATGAACTAATACAGGTTTAGGAGCTGATTCAATCTTGCATTCAGTTTTAGGACTTGAATAGTTCCATTTGTTTATTTCATTCATGCAATTTACAGAATAGTGACCTATGACCCCACAGTATTTACAAGGAGCATTTTTGTTGTTGACTTTAGATGGAGCTGTTTGAACTTTAGAGGTTTGGACATGTTTTGCTTTTGCTTTTGATGGTGAAGTGTTTCTTGAAGAGACTGAACTGGATTTTGATGATCCTGATTGATATGAAGCTGACCCCTGTTTTGATGAAACTGACTTGTGAACATAAGGATTCTTAGGTCTAGACCTGGTCAATAATTTACAAAACACAGCTTCATGCCCTTTTTCACCACAGTTATAGCAATTTCTCTTTGGAGGAGATTTGGATCTGCCTTGATTAGGTGATTTATCCCTGACTAAAGTTTTGACAATGTTGGTCAGTTCCAGTAATTGATTTCCTAATTTATCAATTGTTTTAGCTTCAGGACTTTTGTTGTGACTTTTGGGACTAACAGAAGTTTGACTCTTGGGTTTTCTCAAAGCCTTGGGAGTAACTTTGGTCAAGGATGGAGAATCCTTTTCAGTCTGCATATCAGTCTCAGTCACAACAACACTTTCAGATTTAGAGGAAGATGAAGGCAAAAGACTATTTTTATTCAAAACTTGAGAAATTACAGGTTTGACAAATGCATTTGACATCATTATTTTGTTTCCTTTCAAATAAGTAAAGGTATTTGGAAGAATTTCTGGTTTAAAAACACTTTTTTCTCTTTTGGCCTTCAAAGCTTCTTCTTCCTCTTCTGTCATATGCTTCTTCAAGCTGAATCCTTCACCCAACACAGCTTGAACTTGATTGGGTACCTGTCTGTTTAAGCAATCCTCATTTTTTAAAGATGATATGCACCATGATTTACAAATTCTTTTATAGTGCTCAGTTTCTTCTCTAAGTTTGTGATTTTCTTTTGCAAGATCACTATAGGCTTCAGTCTGAGCATTTAAAAGAACTTTATAACTTTCTAATTCAGTTATTTTATCATCTTTACTTTTCATAAGATTTTCAAGATCTTTGAGTGTTTGTTTGAGGTCATTTTGTTCTTCTAGAGTGGTGGTCAAGTCAACGAAAATATACTCAAACATTTGAATTTTTTGTTCATTTGTATAAGTTTCAAAATTATGTACCTTATAGAGTTTTGACTTGTTCCAGTCTGAATTGCAACTCATTCTTTCAGCTTCCTTTAGATCCTTTTCGAACTGAGAGGCGGATTTCTCAGCTTCAGTAGCTTCCTCCACTATTGCCATCAAGCATTGATCTACCACTTCTTCTTCATCAGAAGACAGTTCTTCATCCAACCATTCTTCAGCAAAGAATGCTTTTTGTTCAGTTTGAGACTTTTGAGGGTTGGAGCTGTTGCCTTTCTTGTATTTCAGATACTTGTTTCGGTATCTTTGGGCCCTATCAGCAACTTCTTCCATATGCTCAGTCTGGGCATTCTTTACTTTGCAGTCAGCAGCCATGTGTCCATATTCATTACATTTGAAGCATTTTACCTTTTTCAGATCAAAAGGTTTCTTGCCTTTGTAGCCTGTCTTTTGTTCAAGCTTCATGGTCAACAGGGCAAGCTGACTCTTTAGTTTCTTGACTTCAGATTCGTTTTCAGATTCTGAGTCTGAGTGTGACTCAGACTCAGATGAGTCAGCTTGAGAATAAATTTCTTTATTCCTTCTGCTTGTTGCAACTAATGCAGCTTCTGGGTCCTTTGCAGTTCTTCTATTGTTGAGCTTCTTTCTTTCTTGAGATTCTTCAAAGTTTAACAATAGACCAAAGAGTCCTGGCAGCTTGTAGGTGGACAGCTTCTCACTTACTACAAGTGATGTGATAACAAATTCAAATTTGTTAGGTAATATATCAGCAAATTTCTTACATATATCATCATCATCTTTTGTCACTCCCAGAGCTGACATGTCATTTAGTAGAATCTGAAATCTGGTATGAACATCAGCCAAAGTTTCTTTTTCTTTCATATAGAAATTCTCATAATTTCTAATGAGACTGTTCAGCCTTTGCTCCTTTACAACTGGAACACCTTCATAAGACACAATTAATGTGTCCCATAGTTCCTTAGCTGTTTTACAGCCAGCAATTTTAGAAAAGATTTGTTCTAACACTGCATTTCCTAAAATACTTCTGGCTTTGGGATCAAGATTGAATAAGAGCTTGTCTTGATCTGTCCATTGAGATTTGGCAGTTTGGACCCATCTGGCACGTTGGACAACTTTATCACCTTCTTTCACTTCATCAATCTGTTTACCTGGAATTATGGGTCCTTCAGTTATGACTCTTATCATTTCTTCATGAATTCCAGATAAATGCCACTCAGCCTTAAGCTTCCAATGTGCAAAGTTATGACCATTGAACACTGGAATTCCTTTTCCAGCCATTGTGGTTATGTTTGAAGATGATGACATTGTTTTGAGATTTTAGGTATTGATCGTTTAAGATTTATAAATTTATTAAAATTTAAATCTTATTTGCTCTGATACCAGTTGTTAGGTCTCACTAAGATCCCAAACAATGGCAAATCAATAACAAACAAGTATTTAGACGTTAATTGTTATATATCGATTAATTACTCAGTTTCAGTATATATTATTGCGGAATTATAATATTGAAACAATGAAAATAACACACAGTTATATTTCCGTAAAAGTTGTTTTGATTACAAAACTCAAACTCACTATTTATACACAATATAGTGAGTTTGATAAGGATCAATCTAAGAGTATCTTTCAAACATATAAAAGATATTAACTAACTAGACTGCCTTAATTCACGGCTGACTTCTCTCATGAGTCTGAGTTAGTCAGACTGAGTCACTCAGACTCATGTCACTCAGACTCATGTCACTCAGACTCAGACTTTGTTTAACAGATTTATTAATCTTGGGATAGATCATTGTTTTTCCCAACAGGTAACCTTCGTACTATATTTAATAAAATTAATATATCTTCTATTATAGTTGGTGATGGGAACTTAATTCCCGTCACAAATTCCGGCAATAGCACTTTACCATCTAATTCTCGCCCCTTATATCTCAACAACATCCTTGTCACACCCAATATTATCAAAAACCTCATTTTTGTTCGCAAATTTGTAAATGATAATGATTGCTCTATTGAATTTGACAAATTTGGTTTTTCTGTGACGGACCCTCGGACCCAAAACACCCTCCTAAGATGTGATAGCACTGGTGACCTTTACCAGTTCTCCCACCTACCTTGCCAACTTTTTCCTTTTTAGCTTCAAGTCAAGACACGTGGCATCAACGACTTGGTCACCCAAGAGAGGATGCATTTCGAGTTTTAAGTAGTCATGGTTTTATTTCTTTCAATAAACACAAAACAATTTCTTTATGCAAAGCTTGTCAACTTGGAAAACATGTTAAACTTCCGTTTTTTAGTTCTTTTTTATATGTCAAGGCACCTTTTGATATTATACACTCGGATCTTTGGACTTCACCGATTCCGAGTGTTAGTGGAATAATTTATTATGTTATCTTTTTGGATCATTTTTCGCATTTCTTATGGGTATATCCTTTACGTAGGAAAAGTGATGTGTTTGAAAAAAAATTACATTTACGTGCTTATGTTAAATATCAATTCAAATATGAAATTAAATCTTTTCAATGTGATCATGGTGGTGAATTTGTCAATAATAATATGCATACACTTTTTGATAAAAATGGAATCCTATTTCATTTTTAATGTCCTAAAACATCTCAACAAAATGGCAAATCGGAACGTATGATTCACTCTATCAATAATTTAATTCGTACACTGTTATTTCAAGCGAATTTACCTCCTATTTATTGGGTGGAAGCCCTTCTCATGGCCACTCACCTTTTAAATATTTTTCCTTCCACATCCATTAACAACGAAATACCGTTTACAAAATTGTTTAATAAGCCACCGTCCTACTCACATTTAAAAGTTTTCGGATGTCTTTGTTACCCTCATCTTGACACTAAACACAAATTAGAACCTCGCTCTACTCCTTGCGTATTCCTTGGTTACCCTATTAGTCATCGAGGCTATCGTTGTCTTGACTTAGTCACCAAGAAATCCATTCTTTCTCGCGCCATGTTATCTTCGATGAAACCACGTTTCCCTTTCAAAACCCGATATCTCAAAATACCACACCTACCTACACTTTCCTTGATGACACTAATGATACGTCCCTAGTTGAACTTCTTCGCTCCCTACTCCCACCTCACCCCGCCCCCGCGCCTCACTCTGAACCCTCATCACCCGACCCACCTTCGACACCCCTCTCCCCCGACCCTATGCCTACCCCCTGCCTCTCCTATTCCGCCAACATCTCCTATCCCCCCCCCCCCTCCTCCACCACCTACTCATCTTATGACCACACGCTGTAAGCGTGGTACCTACAAACCTATTCAATGCCTCACCCTTCATACTACTCATCGTTCACCTATCCCCCACTCTCATCTTGATGCCCTCAAAAACCCTCATTGGCGGAACTCTATGATAGAAGAATATACGACACTTATTAAAAATGGTACTTGGACACTTGTTCCTCGTCCCTCTAATGCAAATGTTGGTACTTCTATGTGGTTGTTTCGTCATAAATTTCATGCAGATGGTTCCCTTAGTAGATACAAGGCGAGACTGGTCGCTAATGGTCGTAGTCAGCAGCAGGGCATTGATTGTGATTAGACATTCAGTCCGGTTGTTAAACCAGGCACTATTCGTACCGTTCTAAGTTTGGCCCTCTCTCGTTCATGGCTTATTCATCAGTTGGAGGTTAAAAACGCCTTTTTACATGGCAATTTTAAATACACTGTTTACTTGCATCAACCTCCATGGTTTTATGATTCTCAGCCTCCTGATTATGTTTGTCATCTACAACGATCATTATATGGCCTTAAACAGGCACCTCGAGCCTGGTTTCGGCGCTTTTCCAGTTATGTTGTCACACCCCGCTAAAGCGGAAACACGAGGTGCGAAGAGCTGGAATATCAATTACACGGGTTATAACAAAATATAACGGTTTCAAGTCATCGATATAAAATAAAAGTGTTCACAAGTTCAAAAGACAACCAAGTCGTTTAACGTATCAAATACAAATACATAATGAAAGTTTAAAATAGATTCCCAAGGTAATAAAACAACAGGTCTTTTTCCCAATGCGTATCTCACGTAACCATCCTGACCCGTCCAGGCTATGCACTTCATTCTTACACTTGGTTTCCTGAAACATGAGATAAAGTGTCAACTACATAAAGTAGTGAGTGAGTTACAGTTTAGAAGTTCTCGATAAAAGGTTCCGTAAAGTATATAAGTATAAAGGTTTCATGAATGAAAAGAAGCGGAACGGCGCTTAAATATTATATACTTTAAAAGTTCGCATAGCAACGAGGTGTAGCAAGACCTTAAGTTTGTACAAAGGCAAGTATAGCAATACTTGTAAAATAGTTTGCGGATTAATCGCTAAAAGTGTATATGCGAAATTTAAGTAACTAATGATTAAAACCTTGTATCAACCTCTTGGCATAATATAACATAAGTGATCATACTAAACCGATTATCCAACCGTGAGGCCCCTTACCCCGCACTATCTAAGAGGAGTATTCTGATCATAGCAATATGTACTTAGACTACCATCTAAGTAAGGAACGGTTCTTTCCTAAGTATGGATACCCATAGTTACTAAACGGCTTAACAAAGCTAATAGTGTGAAGTGATTGAAAGAGGGCACTAAGTAATTTTATTTTAAAATGATAGTAGGAACTTACGAGGGTTATATTCTTTTCAAGGGTTGATCACATATACAAGCAATCATAGTTTAGTTCTAGCCAATAAAAGGGGGCAAGCCATAAATTTCATTGTATGCCAATCGGGGCAAATAAAACCATTTACGCATATAAGTTTCATAATTAGTTCAAGTTCATAAAACAAGTAATCTCATGTTTCCCCCAAAAGAGTTATGTAAATATACAATAAATAAGAGGGGATGTAACTCACGGATTGCAAAGATTAACGAGATCGAGAAACGGTCGGAAGCGCGTCGGGAATCAAGGAAGGCCTAAGAGAATGCCAAGATTGATTAAGTATTATGATTACGTTAAGTTAACATATATATATAATATATTATAAGTTGTAATCTTTAGCTAAACTTTAAGTGTCAGGGTTAAATTGTCCAAATATTGTCCGAATCGGTTATCGTCACGTTTAGTTCTAAAAGTGTCCAAAGTTAATGTTATTATTATTATGATAAGTTATATTTTAGCCGCTGAAGCGTTTTATTATATTCTAACGGAATTTGGGCAGCGCTTCCGCACCATAATTTTTATGTCCAAAATAGTCAACACTTTCCCGCTTACAAAACACATACATTTACATAATATAATTAAACGAGTTCATTTAGGTATAAAAAGTCCAATAAATGTCACAAACGTAAGCATTTTACTAAACTCAGTTCCAATAATTTAGTTTCGAAAAGTCAGAACGTGTAAATGAGTTTTTAACGCCAAACGACGATTTCCGGAAAAACTCAGCGGTTCAGTGCGCCGTTCTGGTCCTCTAGGACGGCGCCCTGAACACTTTGGTGCCACGTTGCGTCGTCCTGGGTCAACTGGGACGGCGCCCTGGCGCTGCTGTTTTCTCCAAATTTCGTTTTTCTTGCAAAAATGGTTATTTAGGTTATAGATCTCGACATGCAACTGTTAAAAACTTCATTATTTACCATTTTCACAGTTTGTAAGTAACTTTTGTTCACAAAAACATTGATCTATGTATTATATGGTAAAAAACTCGTTTTTGTATAAAAAGTGTTATAAAACTTTGTAAAAACTTATTTTTAGGTGTTAGATCATCCATGCAAATGTTTATTACAGTAAATATAGTAAAAAGAAAGGTTTCTACCGGATGAAAAGCTTGGATGACGATTTGGAAGAGATTTGATCTTCAAAATCGGTAGAAAATGCTTTTTAACCGAAATGGATTGGTCCTCCTTACTTCCTTGGTTGTTTGAACGATTTTAAAGGTATTTTATGGTGATTTTCGTGGCTGTAAGTCACTGGAAATGGAGGAGTTTGAGAGAAAAATGGTGAAAGTGTGTGTGTGTGTGTGTGTTTTTAGTTATGAAAAATGAAAAGAAAATAAAGGAGGGGAGTAATAATTTAGTCTTGGGGAGTAAAAATCTGTCAAGAGGTGTCAAATCCCGAGTTTGAGTGGTTGAGAGTTTCTGTAAAACGAGATGGAGCTTTAAAAGCTTTGTTTTTTTGAAACTGCGACATCAGGGCGTCGTCCTGGTTTCACCAGGGCGGCGTCCTAGCCCTTTTTCAGTATTTTACTGATTTTTCGTTTTTACGTTTTTGTTCCGTTAGAACTTTTCGTTAAATGAAAGTTTCTGATTTTTGTACGATATGAACTTAGGAAAGTTCCTTAGGTGTTTTCTTGGTATTAGGACTTATATAAATTGATTCCGAATTTGATTCCGACACTGACGCGTTTCCGGTAAAAGTACGGTTAAAGAAATTAACAGATATCTCAAAGATATAGAGTACGAATTTCACCTGAAATTTTGACGGTTGTCACATTCTCCCCGGGTTGAAAAGAATTTCGTCCCGAAATTTAGTTCGCCTCATCGGGTGGGGGAGTCTTGAATAGATGCGGATACTTCTGACGAATTAGGTCCTCACGTACCCATGTGAATTCATGACCACGTCGGGAGTTCCACCGAACTTTGACGATAGGAATGCGACTTTGCCTGAGTTGTTTGACCTCTCGGTCTACAACCTCAAGTGGTTCTTCGATAAAGTTGAGCTTGTTGTCGATCTGGACCTCTTCAAGTGGAATGACGATGGTCTCATCAGATAAGCACTTTTTCAAGTGCGAGACATGGAATACGTTGTGAACGTTGGAGAGAATCTGCGGGAGTTGGAGTCGATACGCTACTGGGCCAATTCGCTCTATCACCTCGAACGGTCCGGTATACCTTGGGCTTAAATTGACGAGCTTCCCGAAGCGAACTACCCCCTTCCATGGCGATATTTTGAGAAGCACTCTATCGCCTACTTGGATCTCGAGGGGTTTCCTTCGGTTATCGGAGTAGCTCTTCTTCCGGGTACGGGACGTCTTTAGCCATTCCCTGATGGTAGTAATCGTGTCGATGGTTTCCTGGACGATGTCGAGCCTTGTGAGTTGTCGATCGTCGGCTTCTAGCCAACAAACGACACTTACGTCCGTATAAGGCCTCGAGCAGAGCGCACTTGATGCTAGCGTGGTAGCTGTTGTTATAGGAAAACTCGACCAGAGGGAGGTGAGCATCCCAACTTCCTTCGAAGTCAACTACACACGCTCTTAGCATATCCTCAAGCGTTTGGATCGTCCTTTCACTCTGACCATCGGTCTGAGGATGGTAAGCAGTGCTAAGGTCTAGTCGTGTCCCGAGCGATTTCTGAAGTGCTTTCCAAAAGCGGGACGTGAATCGACTATCCCTGTCTGAAATAATGGAGAGAGGAGTTCCATGATGAGAGACGATCTCGTATATGTAGATCCGTGCGAACTTCTCCATCGAGTGTTTCTCTCGTACCGGTAGGAAATGTGCAGACTTCGTCAATCGATCCACAATTACCCAAATCATGTCGTTACCCCTTGCCGTACGGGGCAACTTGGTGATGAAATCCATGGAGATCTGTTCCCACTTCCACATGGGAATCTCCGTTTGCTGCAGTAGACCTGAAGGCTTCTGATATTCCGCCTTGACCTTCGAGCAAGTAAGGCACTTAGCTACGTACAAAGCGATATCCTTCTTCATGCCCGGCCACCAATAGTATTCCCGAAGGTCCTTGTACAACTTGTCGGATCCAGGGTGAATAGAATATCGGGAACGGTGGCCCTCGTCCAAAATTAGTTTACGAAGGTTCTCGGACTTTGGAATCCATGCTCGGTTCTTAAAATAATGGATCCCGTCCATTTTAAGCTCGAATTCCGTCTCGTGATTGTGCAAGGTTTCCTCCTTAAGGTTCTCGGATTTCAACGCTTCTCGCTGAGCGCTGGCGATTTGCGTCTGAAGGATGTCTGAATCTGTATTCCTAACGCTCTAACTCGAGATGGTGTTACCCTTTCCTTCCGACTCAGGGCATCTGCCACTACGTTTGCCTTACCCGGGTGGTATTTGATTTCGCAATCGTAGTCGCTCAGCAGTTCGATCCATCTCTGTTGCCTCATGTTGAGAATTTTCTGATCGAGAATATGTTGAAGGCTTTTGTGATACGTGAAAACCGTGCACTTAGTACCATGAGTTAATGTCTCCAGATTTTTAAAGCGAACACGACGGCTCCCAGCTCTAGGTCGTGTGTGGTGTAGTTTTGTTCGTGCACCTTAAGCTGCTTTGAAGCGTATGCGATGACTTTGTCCTTCTGCATAAGGACGCACCCTAGTCCCTGGTGGGATGCATCGCAAAACACTACAAAATTATATGTACCTTCTGGTAGGGTCAAGATCGGTGCATGGCATAGCTGGTGTTTAAGTTTCTGGAAGGATTCCTCTTGTTTTGTACCCCAAACGAAATCCGAGTCTTTCTGAGTGAGTTCGGTTAATGGCTTAGCGATCTTCGAGAAATTCTCGATGAACCTCCGATAATAGCCGGCCAATCCTAGGAATTGTCGAATTTCCGTAGGAGTCGTTGGGGCTTGCCATTTCTCGATCGCTCCGATCTTTGCCGGGTCTACATGAATTCCTTCTTGGTTGACCACATGACCAAGGAAATGTACCTCCCGGAGCCAAAATTCGCACTTCGATAATTTGCCGTACAGTTTCTGATCTCTGAGGAGTTCTAAGATAAGTTTCAGATGTTTCGCGTGATCCTCTTTGTTTCTCGAGTAGATAAGGACGTCTTCAATGAATACGATCACAAATTTGTCCAGATATGGTCTACACACCTTGTTCATCAAATCCATGAACACCGTTGGTGCGTTGGTCAGACCGAAAGGCATAACGAGAAACTCGTAGTGCCGATATCGAGTTCGAAAAGCGGTTTTAGGGATGTCGGTCTCACTGACTCGAACCTGATGATAACCCTAACGGAGGTCGATCTTAGAGAAATAAGTCGCACCCTGCAACTGGTCGAACAGATCATCGATCCTCGGGAGTGGGTATCGGTTCTTGACGGTCAACTTGTTCAGTTCACGGTAGTCAATACACATACGAAAGGATCCGTCTTTTTTTTTTAACGAAGAGAATTGGGTCTCCCCAGGGGGACGAACTTGAACGAATGAGACTGTGATCCAAAAGTTCCTGCAGCTGTTTCGATAGCTCTTGCATTTCCGGTGGTGCTAGACGATACGGTGTCTTGGAAACCGGTGTTGCGCCAGGAACTAGGTCTATCCGGAATTCCACTTGTCGATGCGGCGGTAGCCCGGGCAAATCTTCGGGAAAGACTTCTGGGTGATCCTTGACTACTGGAATATCTTGTACTCGGTTTTCCTTAGGTTTACGTTCGACAACGTGCGCGAGGAATGCATCGTAGTCCTTCTCGAGGTACTTGCGCATTTTCATAATGGATACGATACGGAGTTGTCGTCCAGGTTTGTCTCCTTGAACAACTAGAGTTTCACTGTCTGAGAGAGGAATACGAATACGTTTGTCGAAACAGACGATCTCGGCTCGGAAACGAGATAGCCAGTCCATTCCAACGATTACATCAAAGCTTTTTAGATCGATCGGGATTAAGTCGATGGGGAAACTTTTGTCAGATAGGCATATTGAACATCCTAGAATAATATCCTTGGCTTCGAACTCTTGGCCATTAGTGTATTCGATAGTAAAGCTATCCTTAAGAACTTTAGATCCTAGGGTAATAAGGGGTCTAAATTCTAAGGACACAAAGCTTCTCTCGGCTCCCGAATCGAATAGTACAGAGGCATAATGGTCATTTATACAAAACGTACCCGTAACCGCGTTCGGATCCTGACGAGCTTCCTCTGCTGTGAGTGCAAAGGCACGTCCTCGACCTCGCCTGCCTTGGTTTAGTTAGGCATTCTGAAGTCTGGGACGGGCGTTCCGGAAGTGCTGATCACTCCCACATTCGAAGCACACCGGCTTCTGGCCTGGGTTGGCGGTCTTCTCCGTACAATACTTTCCGTAGTGCCACACCTTCTGGCACCTTTGAGACACCGGGCAGTTCCCTTGGTGGTGGAAGTTGCACTTGTTACACTTGGGGTGTGTCCCAAGGTAAGGTCGGGGTCCAGTTGGTGGCGGTGGTAGTGGTGTAGCAGCCGCTGTCACCGCGTAGTTGCGGGTGGTCTTCGCCTTCTTGTTGCGGTCGCTTCGTCTAGGCGTTTGCTCCGCCTTTCTTTTCTCGCCTACCTCCTTCTTGGAGGATGCAGGGGTGCAGAGAAGGTTACTGGTTAAACGATGTGCCAGGATGATAGCACTTTGGAGCGTATGGGGCTCTCGGGAGAGAACCATACCCCGAATCTTTGGGACAAGACCTGAGATGTAGAGGTCGATCTTGTCCTCCTCTAGGGTTACCAGTCTTGGAACTAGTCGGGCTAGCTCGTGGAATCGGGCAGTGTAGCCCTCGATGTCTTTACCGATCATCACATGATTCCACAGCTCTGCCTCGAGCTTCTTGACTTCCCCTTTCGAACAGTACTCCGTCACCAGGAGCTTCTTGAACTCATCCCAAGTGAGAGCATAAGCAGTTTCCCTTCCTCGGGCTCGAACTACGTCGTTCCACCATGACAACGGCCTTACGTGGGGCACGCACGAGGCGTACTCCAACTTGTTAGCCTCGGCACATCGGCTGATGTGCAGGACCGATTCGATGCTCTCGAACCAGGTCACCAGTCCTATAGCACCAGTGGTGCCGTGAAACTCCTTAGGCTTACACGCCATGAAGCTCTTGTAGTTACAAATTGGAGGGTTTGGGTTGCCTCCTTGTTGTTGCTGCTGTTGTCGTTGCTGTTGTTTTCGTTGTTGTTGCTCCTGTTGATGTTGTTGGTGGTTTTTGACGTTGTTGTTGATGTCGGCCGTGATCTGAGCGATCATGTTCGGCATGGCGGGGCTGAGTTGCTCGGCAACTTGTTCAGCGATGATATCGGGGTTCGATCGTCTGGGTGGCATGATTCTGTAACAGAAAGGAGAAAAGTTTAGAACGCACGAATATGCGCGAGTGATAAGGAGTTTAAATTAATGAACGTCAACAACGATAAAGATAATAGAGTAAACAAGGAAAAATAACAGCACACGCATGATAATGATTCACGCAATATAATAAAAGATTCACAAAATAGAGACAAATACGAATAATAAAAGTAGAAATTTCATTAATAATAAAAGAGTGGATTACAATAGTTCAATACGATAATAAAGGTTCAACTCACAGTACAATACAATAGAATAAGATAAGTAGCTTGAGTCGTGTACAGGGAAAAATACGACTTAGCTTACAGTACAATACATAAAAGAAATGAAATGACTAACGGCGCCTCTCCAGAAAACATCTTTGCCACAATGACCGCGATAATGGTCCCCATGACCAAACACGCCCCCACGAGACGTTGCACGGTCCGTGCTGTCGCTTGAGTCGATGCGATGACTCGCATTGACTGTTCCGACAGCTGGTGTGCAGCATCGGAGACTTCACAAAGGAGGAGTCCCTGTTGTTGGGCCTCCTTGGAAAGTCTCCGGAGCTCGCGGTGGAGGTGCAGGAATGTTGCTGGTGGGGGAGACTGAGGAGTAGGCGGCATCATCGGCCTCGATGCTTCAGCGTCGCGAGCACGCTGCATTTGCTCTCTCTCGAGCTGCCGTTCCCAGGTATAGTGGTCCAACATCGAAGTACGCGGAGCCTCGGCGTACGGGTCTCCGAAAGGCAAGTGAGGAGGAGCGGGTCTGGATGGACCGGGGTTCTGCCCGACCATCCTATCCGGTAGGCGGCCCGGGAGAATGACTAGCTTCCTCGCAGTCATCCTCGTACGAGACCCTTGGTGTTGAGGTGGTGCGGAGACGGGCACCGGGAGAGCGGGTGGAAGTACAGTCCTCGGGCTGGACCAGATACTGCTGGAGAAGGCCATTGAGGTCTCCTCAGTTGGATCGGTGGTCTGGTGGCGCTGGGTCTCAGAGGCAGCACGGTCCTCGGAAGCTTCGCGAGAAGAAGCGGCTCGTGGGATCGAGCGGGACTAGGATCGTGACGGTTATCGTGGTCGTGATGATTGAGACATGACGGATCTGTGAACAAGGAGTTACGTAAGTATGGGGAAACAAAAATAGTAAAGGAAAGTGTAATGAAATGCATGCACGGGTCAATCACGTGAGAATCGGGAATCGATAAGACCGGGAATTTTTGACTCAAAAACCGTTAACAATAGCAATCACGTTCCGTTCTTGCATAATTTATTTTGAACTAGGCATAAGTGATCAGGTCATGCATAGTTAAAAACAATCATGCAATTTCGGAATTAATACACTAAAGTTTTAACCCATAAATGATTTTCCGAAAAAACCTTGGATATAGTTCGGTTTCGAAAATTTTGAAAATTTTTTAAAACCGTTTTCACTATAATCTGTGCTCTGATACCAAGTCTGTCACACCCCGCTAAAGCGGAAACAAGAGGTGCGAAGAACTGGAATATCAATTACACGGGTTATAACAAAATATAACGGTTTCACGTCATCGATATAAAATAAAAGAGTTCACAAGTTCAAAATACAACCAAGTCGTTTAACGTATCAAATACAAATACATAATTAAAGTTTTAAATAGATTCCCAAGGTAATAAAACAACAGGTCTTTTTCCAAATGCGTATCTCACGTAACCATCCTGACCCGTCCAGGCTATGCACTTCATTCTTACACTTGGTTTCCTGAAACATGAGATAAAGTGTCAACTACATAAAGTAGTGAGTGAGTTACAGTTTATAAGTTCTCGATAAAAGTTTCCGTAAAGTATATAAGTATAAAGGTTTCATGAATGAAAAGAAGCGGAACGGCGCTTAAATATTATATACTTTAAAAGTTCGCATAGCAACGAGGTGTAACAACACCTTAAGTTTGTACAAAGGCAAGTATAGCAATACTTGTAAAATAGTTTGCGGATTAATCGCTAAAAGTGTATATGCGTAATTTAAGTAACTAATGATTCAAACCTTGTATCAACCTCTTGGCATAATATAACATAAGTGATCACACTAAACCAATTATCCAACCATGAGGCCCCTTAGCCCGCACTATCTACGGGAGTATTCTGATCATAGTAATATGTACTTAGACTGGTATCTAAGTAAAGAACGGTTCTTTCCTAAGTATCGATACCCATAGTTACTAAACGGCTTAACAAAGCTAATAGTGTGAAGTGATTGAAAGCGGGCACTAAGTAACTTTATTTTAAACTGATAGTAGGCACTTACGAGGGTTATATTCTCCTCAAGGGTTGGTCACATATACAAGCAATCATAGTGTAGTTCTAGCCAATAAAAGGGGGCAAGCCATAAAGTTCATTGTATGCCAATCGGGGCAAATAAAACCGTTTACGCATATAACTTTCATAATTAGTTCAAGTTCATAAAACAAGTAATCTCATGTTTCCCCCAAAAGAGTTATGTAAATATACAATAAATAAGAGGGGATGTAACTCACGGATTGCGAAGATTAACGAGATCGAGTAACGGTCGGAAGCGCGTCGGGAATCACGGAAGGCCTAAGAGAATACCAAGATTGATTAAGTATTATGATTACGTTAAGTTAACATATATATAATATATTATAAGTTGTAATCTTTAGCTAAACTTTAAGTGTCAGGGTTAAATTGTCCAAATATTGTCCGAATCGGTTATCGTCACGTTTAGTTCTAAAAGTGTCCAATGTTAACGTTATTATTATTATGATAAGTTATATGTTAGCCGCTGAAGCGTTTTATTATATTCTAACGGAATTTGGGCAGCGCTTCCGCGCCATAATTTTTATGTCCAAAATAGTCAACACTTTCCCGCTTACAAAACACATATATTTAAATAATACAATTAAACGAGTTCATTTAGGTATAATAAGTCCAATAAATGTCACAAACGTAAGCATTTTACTAAACTCAATTCCAATAATTTAGTTTCGAAAAGTCAGAACGTGTAAATGAGTTTTTAACGCCAAACGACGATTTCCGGAAAAACTCAGCGGTTCAGTGCGCCGTTCTGGTCCTCTAGGACGGCGCACTGAACACTTAGGTGCCACGTTGCGCCGTCCTGGGTCAACTGGGACGGCGCCCTGGCGCTGCTGTTTTCTCCAAATTTCGTTTTCCTTGCAAAAATGGTTATTTAGGTTATAGATCTCGACATATAACTGTTCAAAACTTCATTATTTACCATTTTCATAGTTTGTATGTAACTTTTGTTCACAAAAACGTTGATCCAAGTATTATATGGTAAAAAAAACCCGTTTTTGTAGAAAAAGTGTTATAAAACTTTATAAAAACTTATTTTTAGGTGTTAGATCATCCATGCAAATATTTATTACACTAAATATAGTAAAATGAAAGGTTTCTACCGGATGAAAAGCTTGGATGACGATTTGGAAGAGATTTGATCTTCAAAATCGGTAGAAAATGCTTTTTAACCGAAATGGATTGGTCCTCCTTGCTTCCTTGGTTGTTTGAACGATTTTAAAGGTATTTTATGGTGATTTTCGTGGCTGTAAGTCATTGGAAATGGAGGAGTTTGAGAGAAAAATGGAGAAAGTGTATGTGTGTGTGTGTGTGTGTGTGTGTGTGTGTGTGTGTGTTTAGTTATGAAAAATGAAAAGAAAATAAAGGAAGGGAGTAATAATGTAGTCTTGGGCAGTAAAAATCTTTCAAGAGGTGTCAAATCCCGAGTTTGAGTGGTTGGGAGTTTGTGTAAAACGAGATGGCGCTTTAAAAGCTTTATTTTTTTGAAACTGCGACATCAGGGTGTCGTCCTGGTTTCACCAGGGCGGCGTCCTTGCCCTTTTTCAGTATTTTACTGATTTTTCGTTTTTACTTTTTTGTTCCGTTAGACCTTTTCGTTAAATGAAAGTTTCTAATTTTTGTACGATATGAGCTTAGGAAAGTTCCTTAGGTGTTTTCTTGGTATTAGGACTTATATAAATTGATTCCGAATTTGATTCCGACACTGACGTGTTTCCTGTAAAAGTACGGTTAAAGAAATTAACAGATATCTCAAAGATATAGAGTACGAATTTCACCTGAAATTTTGACGGTTGTCACATATGTTCTTCGTCTTAGGTTCTCACACAGTAAAACTGATTCCTCTTTGTTCATTTTTCGGCGTGGATCAGACATTGCTTATCTTTTATTATACGTGGATGACATTGTTCTTGCGGCTTCATCGACATCGTTTTTGCAGCGCATTATTAGTGCCCTCCCTCGGGAATTTTCGATGACAAATTTGGGCACGTTGAGTTACTTTCTTGGGATCTCGGTCACCCGTAACTCTGATGGTTTGTTTCTTTCTCAGCAGTCGTATGCTCATGACATTCTTGACCGCGCTAATATGCTTGGTTGCAACCCGTGCAAGACTCCTGTTGATAGTGACTCCAAACTAGGACCCAGTGGTCCTCCAGTCTCCGGTCCTAGTTTATATCGTTGTCTTGCGGGGGAATTGCAATATCTCACATCTACTCGTCCTGACTTAACTTATGCCGTTCAGCAGATATGTCTTTTCATGAATGACCCACGTGAACCACATTTACACGCTTTAAAGCGTATCTTGCGGTATGTTTGTGGTACCACTGATCATGGTTTACAGTTATACTCTTCCCCTACTACTCAGCTGACTGCATACTCTGATGTTGATTGGAGCGGGTGTCCGGACTCACATCGTTCTACTTCCGGATATTGTGTATTTTTGGGTGCTAATCTCTTATCATGGTCCTCCAAACGACAGCACACGGTTTCTCGTTCGAGTGTCGAGGCCGAGTATCGTGGGGTCGTTAATGCGGTTGCTGAAACATCTTGGTTACGTAATTTACTGTTGGAACTTCAAAATCCTTTATCTTTTGCATCTGTTATTTTTTTGATAATATTAGCGAAGTGTATATCTCTTCTAATCCCGTTCATCATCAGTGGACCAAGAATATTGAAATAGACATCCATTTTGTTCGTGACAAAGTTGATGTAGGTTTAATCTGTGTTCTTCATGATCCTTCGCGATATCAGTACGCATACATCTTCACCAAAGGTCTACCGTTCCCGTTCTTTTCTGATTTTCGTTACAGCTTGAGTGTTCGTCAACTCCCGCTCAATCTGCGGGGGCATATTAGATAGTTATTAGTTATTTTTATGTCATATTAGTTTAGGCCCATATTGTATTACTAAGGCACAATCCATATCGTATGTATTGTATTTATATGATTATATCCCTTGATGCTTAATGGAAAGACACACAAAATCATTAGTATTCATACCATAATAAAGGGCCAGTTGATATGGTGTCCATATAGTGCGGTATTGGACAACTTCCGGGTGATTGCACCAATGATAGCGAGTTATGGGCATACATTGGATGGCTTGTCTTTTGGAATGTTGTCGAACCTCATGTACCTAACAGAGTATGCAGACAGTTTGCATACGTACAAGGGGTTCCTGATGATTTGTACATAGTTACAGTTCGACAACATAAGAAATTCCACGAAGCTAAGCTTACGGGTGGATGAGGTACAAATTGGATGGAAAAGAAGGAGGTTGACGTAGGGTGTTGGAATAGTAGACATTCAAATGTCTATCAATTTTCTAGACCAGCAGGAGGTGGTGTTCTACCAGGCTATATGCATTGGTTCTATGACCGCACTGTATTACTTATCACGTCTCCGGGTGCACAAAACGCTCCTAACGTGTATCCAGAATGGGGTGGTGTTCAACAAACTCAGGTAATATGTTTTGCGTAATTATTGTATATTATATATTAAATTTAAATTTTTATATTATATTCAAATATTTATATGTATTATATATTTTTAATTTATATATATATATATATATATATATATATATATATATATATATATATATATATATATATATATATATATATATATATATATATATGATATATATTTGTATATTATATTAATATATTTACATTTATTTTGCAGAACGAGGCATGGAGGGGAATCCACGATCGTGCACAACATCACATGGACAGTGGAGTGGTAATAGCGAGATGTGGCAGAATTTTGTTCAAATCCCTACTCATGCTATGAGATATGGACATAATCCGGACTGGATGAATTACGGGTCTCAATAATATGCTTTTCCCCCACCTGCTTATTATCCACGTCCCCCAACTCCTCAAGCTCACACTGGGTCTCAACCCCATTATGGAGGTCAGTTTCAGGGTGGTTGGAGTGGTCCCCAGTGCGGGCAGCAGTTTCAGCCTAGTGGTAGTGGTTCCCAATATGGGCAGCAGTTTCAGCCTGGTAGGAGTGGTTCCCAATATCAGCAGTTTCAGGCTGGACCTAGTGCTAGTGGTACCCAGTCTGGCCTAGACATGATCATTGAATTTCTTGCTACCCCTGACCTTACATGGATTTCGTTGTCACCAAATATTCATGAGGAGTACAGTAACTGGGTACACCAAATTTCCAAAGAGACCCTGATACTGACATGGTTGCACACCGGTCTACCTATGCTGATAATAGCCCGGTTCAAATTCAAAGTTTTGGTGATTTTGGCATGGCACAAAACATAGATACGAACCTGCCACCCAACGCACAAGACCGACGTACAAGACCAACCAGATGTGGAACAGGCAGTCATCTTCTACCACAACCTCCCCGTCGTCGCTAGAGTTTCAAAATTGTGTTGTATTTTTATATGTATTGTTTTTATTAATAAAAAGTTATGTTGTTAGTGTTTTAATAATTTTTTCGTGTTTTAATATTTGTTTTTGTTTAATTTATAACATATAAAAAAAATATGTCTTATAGAGTTATAAAAACATTAAAAAAATTAGATATTTAAAATATACAAAAACAAAAAAAAATATGTCTTATAGAGTTATAAAACCTATAAAACATTAAAAAAAATAAACTCGAAAACAAAAACATTAAATAAAACATATCATAGATTAAAAACATTACACAAAAACCCTTATGAATATAGTCCTTTATATTTGTAACATTAAAAAAAAAACAGTGTTTTAATAAAACCTGTCAAGGAATTGATTCCACTGAACAACTTATTACACTTGTCAGTCAAAAGTTGGTAATAAGCCGGTGTTTCTAACACCGGCTTTTATCCATATCCAAGACCTACGTGGCATTTTCACTGGACCACGTTGAAACCCAAGAACTTTATCTTATCTTATTAGATAACAAGTTGACTGGACCAGTAGGTGAAACAGTGTTTTAATAAAGTCTGTCAAGGAATTGATTCCACTGAACAACTCATTACACTTGTCAGTCAAAAGTTTGTAAAAAGCCGGAGTTACCAACATCGCCTTTTATCCATATCTAAAACCTACGTGGCATTTTCATTGGACCAAATTCAATCCCGATATTATTAGTGTCTAGGACTGTAAACAGTGTTTGGATCACATCATACAGGCCTTAAATAAAGCTTGTGAAAGCATTGATTCCCCTGAACAACTCATTACACTTGTCAGTCAAAAGTTGGTAATAAGCCGGATTTGCCAACACCGGATTTTATCCATATCTAAAACCTACGTGGCATTTAAATTGGACCAAATTCAATCCCGATATTTTTTGTCAGATATTATCAGTGTTCAGGCATTATTTTACAACTCACGTGAAGAAAAGAAAACAAATGTTGCAGAATTTATAAGTACATTCATTATTAGACCCCATGTGATATCAATATTTTTTGAAACATTACATATTTAAAAACATTACATAAAAACATTACATATTTTTAAAAATAAAACATTACATATTTAAAATAAAATATAACATCACCCTACATTGTACGTTTAGCGTAAAGTATAGTAGTCATCCTTCTTCGGAAATTCAATAGTTGTTCATCACATACATCGGTTGTAACTACGTTTGAGGCTTCACCAGTGACTAGGTAGTGAATAAACATACATACATACAAAGCAGAGTTCGCCTTACTACCTGGATATGGACTTACATTTTTCAAATAAATCAATGGCTCAGACCCAGGAGGAGGTACTGGTTCGGCTGTTGCTCTGGGATGTCTTATAGAGTTATAAAACCATAGTATGTTTTTTTGGTAAAATGATTTTAAGTTTCGCATATAAACGGCCGGAGTAGCAGATTTATCACGGTCATAAATGGTCAACTCATTTTTAGCAAGTTTATACTGAATAAGAAACCAATAACTATTGGGACAACAAATTGGAATAAGGACTGAATCAACGTTCTTCCAGCATATATGTGGTTTTATATATCCATGCGCTAGATCAAAGTTTGTTTCCCAATTTTGAAGATCGTAAAAATCTTCATGAAACGATATAGGCACAATTATATACCTGGTTCTTATGCGAACTGCTTCCTTTTCTATTAAATGTCTATGAACCAGTTGTGATCGCCTTATCCATGCATCAACATGCTGAAATAACCGAAAACAATTAATAATATTTATAAAAAAAAAGTGTAAATTACAAACATCACAAACTTACAATTTCCCACAATGCATTATCTTGCATAAATCCTAACAGATCGCCCCAAAACGTTCTAGAACATTTTACATCGGCTGGTAAAACAAAAATTTTACAATATTGGTCGTCTTCATTCTTTCCTCTGTCTCCTTGAAGGAAAAACTCCTCGGCACTTTCAGCTAGTATGATAGATTGTTCGTTGTTTTCGAAGATGTTGACCGCATCTAGACCTTCGTTTACGTTTCAATTTCTATATAAAGTCATTTTTCTCTTCTAGTTGAAGATCAATCCGACTGAGCAACTCTGTACATTTCGACGTATTTTCCCAATCTTTCATGCACTGGAGACAAAGGAGGTTGAGATAATCTTGTTCTGAAAGTAATAGGTGTGGTTACCTTGAAGTGATTGTATGAGTTGGGTTTTTTCATTGTCGGCTTTTTGGAAACTTTTGATAAGGGAGTTTAGTTTTTCGTAACGCTTTTTATCTTCTTCTATATGTTTGAAAACAGTGTCTAGGATATTGGAAGTGTTTGAATACGAATTACTGGAAGAAGCCATGGTTATGAGATTGAATTTGTTGTCGGAGTTGCTAGAGAAATATAATAAGTGGATAGGGTTACAGTAAGTTAATACTTATAATAAGTTGATAACATGTGTTTTTAATAGGCCGGAGTTGCCAACACCTGCTTTTATCCATATCTAAAACCTACGTGGCATTTTCACTAGACCAAGTTCAATCCCGATATTTTTTGTTAGATATTATCAAATAAGGTTATGTACGTGAAACAGTGTTTTGATCACATCATACATGCCTTTAATAAAGCCTGTGAAAGCATTGATTCCCCTGAAAAAGTCATTACACTTGTCATTCATTATTTTGTAATAAGCTTGATTTTCCAACACCGGCTTTTATCCACATCTAAAACCTACGTGGCATTTTCACTAGACCAAGTTCAGTCCCGAGATTTTTTGTGAGATATTATCAGATAAGGTTCTGTACGTGAAACGGTGTTTTGATCACATCATACAGGCCTTTAATAAAGCCTGTGAAAGCATTGATTCCCCTGAACAAGTCATTACACTTGTCATTCATTATTTTGTAATAAGCCGGATTTGCCAACACGTGCTTTTATCCATATCTAAAACCTATGTGGCATTTTCACTGGACCAAGTTCAATCCCAAGATTTTTTGTCAGATATTATCAGATAAGGTTCTGTACGTGAAACAGTGTTTTGATCACATCATACAGGCCTTTAATAAAGCCTGTGAAATCATTGATTCCCCTAAACAAGTCATTACACTTGTCAGTCATTATTTTGTAATAAGTCGGATTTGCCAACACCGGCTTTTATCCACATCTAAAACCTACATGGAATTTTCACTGGACCAAGTTCAATCCCGATATTTTTTGTCAGATATTATCAGATAAGGTTCTGTACTTTAAATATATACTCATTTTTCCCAACTCTCAATCACCTCTCATATCAAACAACTCTCATACAAACCCTCCCATAATCATTTTCCCCAACTCTCAAACAACTCTCATTTTCCCCAACCATGTCTGCATTTTCCCTAATCCTTGTTCACCTAGTTTGTGGAAATGAACTATCATTTCAAAACGGTTTCTTGAGTGGCGATGATTCGACCACCTGTATTGTTTTTCCTCTTATCGGGAGGGTCAATCTTGCAAGTTTTAAAGAGATGGCGTACAACAAATTCAGTTTATGTAGTGAATTTTTTAACTTGAAACTAATCTTGTGGTACACCTACGGAGACCATGTGGTTCAGAGCGACATTCTAGACGATGATACATTTGAAACAGTATATGTTTTGAATGCCACCAACTTTCATTATCAGCCTCAAATACAAGCACAATATCTTCCGGTGGTTCAACAAACCCATGTTACTTTACAGACCAGTTTAGGAATATACAAATACAACATCCTCATTATTCTCAAGAAGGGTTTCCATCATCCTATACCGATCAGTTTCATCCTTCTACTAATGTTGAACAAGACATGTTCCCATCAAGGTATACAGAACAGTATCACGAAGAAGATCGGAACTCGGTTGACGGCCAATACCAAGGCGAACACCAAGGCCACCCACACCATGAACCGGAAGATTGTTTTGCTAAAAACGACCATTTTGATGACGATAACGAAACGGTGGACGAATATACAGCAGAAGACTATGCCCTTCTTGGAGACGTTTCATAGGACGAAGGACGTCATGATGAGCTCGTACCTCGTCATGAAGATGATGAAGTATTCTTGGAATCAAGTGTTGGTTTTGTGGGGGAGGAAGAATGGAATCGTCTTCCATTCGACGAAGATGACGAATCGGTGGACTAATGGTGTGAAGGACAAGACCCACGTCAAGGAATGTGCTTCAAAAGAAAGGCTTAATGTGTATATGCCATTAGGATATGATTTCTTAAGAATAATTGAGAAATGTACTTAAAAGACACAAGGCCAGAGCATTGGAGAGAAATATGCTACACAGAGGGTCCAGACTACGAAAGAGACAAACATCAGTATCCATGTGAATGGACTGCTAGGGGTTCACGTAGAAACAAAAGGGGCATATGGCGTCTGATAGTTTGGAACCCTGTCCACAACTGTGTTGGATCGGTCTTTAGAAATAACAACCAGTCTTTGTCTGCAAGCATGATTGCAACCAAAATTGCAAACCAAATCAAGCTAGACATTGGATACAAAGTAAAACACATCATTGCCACTGCCAATACTATAAAGCTTGGAATGCCCGTAGAATTGCTATTGAACGGCTATATGGAACATGGGAGAGCAATTTTGCCGAGCTGCCGAAGTACATTGAAGAAATGGTCCATAGAAACCCGTGTACCATTGTCAGATGGTTACATGCCCCGAATACAAACCCAGACGGTACAGCCAAATTTAGGTATGTATTTTGGGCTTTTGGACCTGCCATTGAAGGCTTCAAGCACTGTATTCCCGTCGTATGTGTCGATGGGACCCATTTAAAACGAAACTATCGCGGGAAGCTTCTTACAGCCGTGACGAAAAACGCTGACGGGAATATACTTCTTCTTGCTTTCGCCATGGTTGATAACGAGACAAATGAAAGTTGGCGATGGTTTTTGCACAACTTCCGTAATCACGTTGTCGTTCATTCAGAAAGAAAATTGTGTGTGATTTCAGACCGTCGCCCAGGTTTGATCAATGCAGTGGCTGAAATGGATGATTGGTATCATCGATTATGTTTGAGACACATAAGAACTAACCTTATGAAGACGTTTCAAAACCAGAAGTTGAAAAAATGGTGTTGGGAGATCGGCACTATATCGCAGTGGAGAAAGTTTAATTTCGTCGTTGCTAAATTTAGAGGGTTAAACAGGGAAGCTTATATGTGGCTAAAAAATATTGGTTTGGACAAGCGGACATTTTTGCATGATAAAGGCTATGTACGTTGGGTAAACACCACAACAAACATTGTCGAATCATATAACAATGTGATACGCACGGTGCGCATGATGCCTATCAAGGAAGGTATTGAAGGTACATTCGAACTTACCAGAGCACACTTCGTACAAAACTCTGGGAGAGCTAGAGACTGTCATTCACCCCTTTCAACAGCCATCTGGAGACTCTACAATGGTCGGGAATCATATGCCATTCATCAGAGGGTAACATCTTACGATGTCCCAAATGGTGTTTATGAGTGTGAGACAAATGATCCAATAACCATGGGTGAGGGGGAACAAATACGAGGTCCATTTTCCAGCTACGTCTTGTACTTGTAGAAAGTGGCAAATGCAGAGGTTTATTTGTTCTCATGGCATTGCTGTTGATGGACACGTGAATGGTCCTAGTCGAAGAAACCATGAAGCTACACCAATAATGGTTTCTGCCTTCTACAGCACAAAAACGTGGAGACGCAGTATATCCCAAAACGTAGGGGCCTACGTCACGAGGACTACTAGAGAGAAACGAAATGGACCATCGAAGCAGATAAAACCATGATCATTACAAAAAGAGGGAAAAAGAAACAAAGAAGAATCTGTAATGAAATGGGCCAGCCGAGCGGAAGTAGAAGTAGACCCCGAACTTGTAGTGGTTGTAGACAGACAGGTCACAACAGCCGAAGGCGTACGTGTATACGTAACCGACGTTAGTGTGCCATTTTGTATTGTAAATTGTTCATTCTGTATTTTAACTTGTTCAAAACAGTGGGATTAATTGTGCCATTTTTTATTTTAAGTTGTTCATTTTTGCCCAAAAAAATATCTTTTTGCCATTTGGTACATAGCATAAAACACACGAAAAAAGCCATAAACATTAATCTATCTTTTATAAACTCTAAAACAAATACATATTAACAAAACACAATTTGGAAATTTTCATAAAAATCATCAAATTACATACATAATTAACCCTAAACACTAACACTTAACCACTTTTAAAACAAAAAAACTAACCCAAAATGTTTTTTTGCCATTTTGTACATAGCATAAAACACACGAAAAAAGCCATAAACAATAATTTAACTTTTATAAACTCTAAAACAAATACATATTAACAAAACACAATTTGGAAATTTTCATAAAACTCATCAAATTACATACATAATTAACCCTAAACACTAACACTTAACCATTTTTAAAACCAAAAAACTAACCCTAAACCACAAAACCACTAACCTAAACCGGAAACCACTAACACAAAACCGGATTTTTTAAAACCAAAAACCGGCGTTGGGAACGCCGGCTATTGTCACTTCGGATAAAGGGCCAAGGTAGCGTTAGTGCAAAGTCTAGTTGGCGGTACACGTGCAACGCCGGCTTATACCACTTCTCCAAAATTTCACCTGTGTCGTCCGGTGGCGCTAATTCCGGCCATTAGATGTCCATTTCGGCCAAAAAATAAAATAAAACCTAACATAATAGGTATTTTGTATATACATTATGAGTGGTTAAGCGAGTGTATAACTTTAATCCATGTTGTAAGTTTGGCCTTCCAAATTTAATATAATTATTCTTTACATTTTCTATGGCTAATCTTTTGAAAGATATGTAATAAGTTATATATGTATGTATAATGTGCATTCCCACAATGAGCAAACGAATCATAACGACGTGACTAAGTGAGCATTCACGAAAACAGAAACGAGAACATAGTTACAAACAGAAGAAATATGGTTAGGGGTTTATCGTGCTTACCAAGCCGAATTGACCTAGAAAGAAATGTCCATCATCAAACTCGGACAGAGCTTCCTCATTATAATCAAAAGCTCTTTCAATTATAAATACCATGTTATATACTATGATGCATGGAAACGTGAATCAGCATGGCGTACCCGTTTCTGAAACGGGTCGGAAACGGAAACAGCTAGGAAACGACATGAAACGTTTCTTCATACTTGGAAACGTTTCAGTACACGTTTCGGTGAAGTTTCCTCCGAGTTTCCATCAAATTTCTAGGACGTTTCTTCATGAACACTCGCCGGAGAGAAATCCGGTCGAATATGCAGGTTATCAGATGAGGAGGCGAATAAGATGAAGCGGTTGACGTTAGATTGATAAATTTAGGTTAAGTGGTGTTTTTCTTGGGGGGCTTTTGGGTTTTTTTGGGCTATTTTACTAACATAAAGCCTATTAAGAAAATATCAAATTTATCTTAATTGTTTTATTACATTATATATATATATATATATATATATATATATATATATATATATATATATATATATATAATATTTTATATTTGTTGTATCTTTGTCCTATCAGTATCTTGAAATTTTGAGTTTTGCCGTCTCGCGTATCTATTCCTCATACATGTTTAAATTTTCATTATTGGTTTTTGAGAATTTAAAAAAAAAAAAAAAAAAAAAAAAAAAGATCAAACCAGCTTACACTTCTCCAAACTCTTTCTTCACACCAGTTTCTATAAAAAAATAATTAGTCCACAATCTAAATTACATGTCACTGATAAAAGGGTGGATACAAAGCAACAAGCTTTTTTCATTATGAGAACATCTATGAAAAGAACAAAAAAAAAACAATTCAAACTATGGAAAACCCATGTCAAATTTAAAGTTGATTATGAAAAATCATTTGGTGATCATAGACTAAAAGACACGATTCAACTTATCGAAGATAAAATAATGAGGGAAATAGAGGAAAAAATATGCAAAGAAGGGAAATTGCCTTGGCAGTGGGATGTTTATTGTTAACGGTTTTCACGAAAACACATCGTTATCCATATTTAGTAATTCCAACTTTTAATAACCACAAATATTAGTAAAGAAAAGATAAGGGGTTAAGACTATCAATGTGTATGAATCGTAAACAAATTCCAACACGGATTTTATTCTCAATCGATGGGGCAAGAAATCGGAGGGAGAGCGGGAGGGAGGACGGGTGGAGTTTAGAGTTTAGGGAATTGAGAGAGAGGGAAAGAGAGGTCATATTGTTTAATTTTATTAGGGGTAAAATAGTAACTTTAATTATTTAGAATTTAAGGGATTAAGACTTTCATTAAAATAATTTATAATATAGTATAGATTTTATATCCTTTCAAATTTCAAAACCTCTTTACTTTTAATTACGAGCGTACATGCACTCCTGCACTCCGTTGCGGGCATATATTTTCACAAAGAGTTAATTACATGAGTGGTTCCTATGGTTTGACAAAATTTTAGCGTTCATCCCTGTAAGTTTTTTATTACACCGTTCATCCCTAAGTTTATTTTTTGTTGCCCGTACAATCCCTATATTAGATGTCCCGTTAAATATTCATTTAATGTCATTCATGTGCAGGATAAAATAGTCATTCTGACGCTCTCTCTCTCTCCACCAACACCTTTTCCCAACAACTATTTCCACCCTACCACTTATCTCTCAATTTTATGTACAAACAATTAAAAATACAGAGAACAACAACAAAAACATACAAACAATAATGAGATTAATCTTCGTAAATCACTTTGTCTTCTCACCAACCACCACATATTTCGGCAACCATGGCGACGACGATTCATTCAAAACTCACAACTATGATCTCCGTCACCACTTCTACCGCCGCAAATTACACTGAAACGTTCAATAAAAACATTAGGGAAACATTATACTCTTCTATCAATCGATTCGCTTTCAATTGGGAAAAAAAAATTAACGGTTTCACTTGTAATCAGAATTTAACGTCGCGGACGGTGGTGGCTTGATGGTGGCGCTGATTGTAACGGACGATGGTGGCGCTGATGGTGGCGAACGGTGGTGGCGCTGATGGTGGTGGACAGTGGTGAGGTTGTTGAAATCTTAGAACCGAACTTCAATAATTTATAAATTTTGTTTGAAATTATTTTATTTGAATTTTAAGGGAATAAATTAGTTTTTTTTGTTTCTTTGAAAAGAGATTTAATTGTGATTTTTGGTGGCTAGGTTAGGAAGAAGATGAGGTTATTGGATTTAGTTGTGTATAAATAGTAGAAAGTAAAATAGTGAATGAAATTGAGGGTTAAAACTTGAATTTGAGGGTGGATTTGGAACCATTTGGAGTTTGATGAATTTGAGGGGTGGACCGATATGTGGGTTTTATGAAAGAGATAAATATAGGGATAGGTGGGAACTAGGAAGGTCGATATAAAGGGATTTTTTTTTTCTTTTTGAGAAAATAAATTAAAATGACTAATGAATGAGGTGGTGAATATGACGATTATACCCTTATGTGCAACGTACATGAGGGACATTAACGGAAGATTTAATGGGACATTCAATATAGGGATGACCCGGCAACAAAAAATACACTTAGGGATGAACGGTGTAATAAAAAACCTATAGGGATGGAAAGTGAAATGTTGTCTAGGGACCACTAATTTAATTAACTCTTTTACCAACTATTTAATTTAATTTTCTTTTGATATTTTTGTCTTTATAGAGTTTTTTATTTTTTTTCATTTTTAAACTCTTTTCCAATTATAATATCTAATGGCAATATTTTTATATATTAGAATATTAATAGCTAAATGATAGTCTACATAAACAAATTATATATTATTAGAGAAAAATGATAATTATATTATTTATTTTTTAGTTTATCCTATTTTGTATTTTTAGTTTTATCTCACATTAGTTGGTTAATATAATGAAACGTTATAGGAGTAAGTTTACAACCCAATAAGTCAGTAACGCTAATCATAATGTGCCAAAACACGTACATGATTACTCTTTTTACACACAAACAGTCATATATATGTTGCGACCTAAGGTGTTGTTCTTTTTTGAAAAAAAAGTCTTAATAGGCTCTGATCTCTGACCCGGTCAGAGGTTTTAAAAATTTTGTTGTTCTTTTTTTTTTTCAACCAGAGACAAAAAACCTTTTTTTACCTCTGATACAACCCTACATAAAAAACCTCTTTTTACCTCTGATTACCTCTTTTTCTTCACCAGTAAGTTTTCAATCCTTACATTCAAGTAATTTTTGATTTTTTTTTCAATGGTTTGTCACTTGATTTCGTTATATAAATTGATATTGATGATTGTTTGTTAGATTTAGGTGATATAATTTTTTTTAATATGTATTTGTTTTCGATTGCATATAAACTCCTACTATTACATTGACTTTTATGCGAACTTTTCTTTTGTTAATTATTTTTATATCTTCAAATTGAAGTTAGACAATTAGTTTATTAATTTGTTCAATCACGCTCATGCTAAACTTAGAAACGTGATTGAGCGTGCTTTTGGTGTTTTGAAAGCACGTTTTCCCATCTTGAAGAGAATGGCTCCGTATTCTTTGGTGAAACAAAGAGATATTACTATTGCATGCTTTGATATTCATAATTTTATACGAAAAGAAGGATTAAGTGATGCTATTCAACAATATATGATCAATTGTCGAGATCAGCTTGCGGCACAATTAATGCAAAAATGTTGAAAATGTTGTTTAAATCTTATCTTTATTTGAAAAATGTTACCACTATGTTTGAACATTTTCATGAATGTTTTTATTTAAGACGGTTTATAAATGAAACAATTTAGTACTAATATAGTAAAACAGATGTTACGAAGGAAAAAAGAACATAGTATATTGATTCAGATTCAGAGTTTTGGATCACCTCTGATTATTCAGAGCTGGTATTCACATTCAGATGAAAAACCTTTGGTTCAAAAGAATAAAATCCATGAATAATATAACAAATGTTAACGAAATCATGATATATATGTCTACAATATTAGGGAAGTGGGGAAAGACTACAAGAGAAGTTCGGTCCTTGTTGAGTCATACCCTTAGTGATTTCGTCTTCGAAAAAATCTTTCTGTGACCTGGTAGCATTCTTACTATTTGGGATCCCACATGCTTTTCAACACATTATTTTACATGTGGTGAGCGGTTTTTAGCCTCGCTAATTTAACAACTTCATCTCTAAGTCGGGTTTGAACAAACTCAAGAAAAGCAATTCACCTGGATATATGGAGTGGGTTCTACATTAGGCAAAATAGATCAATGTAAAACATTAAATTTCACATGTTTTTTTTTAACGTAAAAATGATGTTTTTTGAAAACGATCTTGGAGACCTCAATGATGTGAGTTAGAGAAAAACACTTAATAATAAACTTTATGAGGGAGATAAAACCAATAGAAACATAGTAGGTGGTTTTCATCTAGATTGTTTGTAAATATCAATACAAACAAATAATGGTTGGCTTTATTTCGTTTTCTGTTATTTTCAAAAACTCTTCAACCTTACCGATTTAGAATCAAGTGAAAATAGATTGAATATTTAACGTTCATCTTGTTTCCGCGACTTTTGATTTGATAAAGTTTAAAGTTTGTTTATTAAAATGAAAGTAACAAAAATAGGACGAAAATTGCCACTTGGGTAAAAGGAAAATGACCATGCGTGTAATTAACTCTTTTAATTAAACGGATGGTCCTTTTCCTCTTACCTAAGTGGCATTTTTCGTCCTATTTTCTAAAAAATTACATGGATAGTCCTTTATTTTGAATTTCTGCACATGGACAGTCCTTTAGTCCGTTAGGGTTAACTCAATTTTGTTAGTTATATCATAATGACCAATTTACCCTTTTGTCTTATTCGCAAAAGACCGTTTTTGTCGTTATAATTTTTTCTTTTTATTTGTTTTATAAAGAATAAAAAAAACATAAAGAAAAAAAACATGGATTTCATAAGCTAAAAAAAACAAATAACCGGAATATGGATAAGAAAAAAAAAACATTGTTTTATAGCAATCCACCAATTCAATAAACGCAGTCATAGCCGGATCGGAGAATAACCGGAATATGGATTCCGACGACGACGAGCAACAACTCCCACTACACCGACTACCGGGATAGGCTGACGTCACTCATGTCCCCTAAAACGACGGTCTTAACCTCGTCGTCCCAATCGCATACTCCGAGCAATTCGCGGAAACGATGGCCTATTTCTGAGCAGTTTATTTAGCAGATGAACGATCTTTTCAACTCACTTTAGAAGTAATTCAATCAAACCCAAGAAATTATACGGTAAGATATTCATTCAAATTTTTTATTTTGTATTTTTTATTTTTTGGGGGTTTTTAGTGAATAAAAATGAGACAAGCTGAAATCTAATAAATTCCATAGCAAAAGTAAATAGTTGTTTACAATTCATCAAAATTAAGTAAAGTGAATGTTTTTCAGTTCAGTTTGCTGGGTGTTTGGTGGGAAAATTTGATAAAGGTGAAAAACAACAAAGAAGGGGAAAATTGATAGAACTGAAAAAGGTTGAAATGAGAACACACGGAAATTACCCCGGGTTTTTTTTTTCATCTCATAGCAAAAGTAAACTGTTTTTTTTTCTTGAATTGGGTTTTTTTTGGGTTTTTAGTAAATCCGGCGATGATTGCGTTTCTTGAATTGGTGGATTGCTATAAAAATGTTTTTTTTTCTTATCCATATTCCGGTTATTTGTTTTTTTTAGCTTATGAAATCCATGTTTTTTTTTTCTTTATAAAACAAATAAAAATAAAAATAAATAAAAAAATTACATAAACGGTCATTTGCAAATAAGACAAAAAGAGTAAAATGGTTATTATGATATAACTAACAGAACTGAGGTAACCCTAACGGACTAAAGGATTGTCCATGTGCATAAATTCAAAATAAATAACTACCCATGTAAATTTTCAGAAAATAGGACGGAAAGTGTCACTTTAATAAGAAAAAAGGACCATCCGTATAATTAACTCTACTTTTTATTTTGTTTTAAGATTTTAGACAAAATATTGTTTCTGTTATAAATGAATATGACTATCCATATTCTTAACCTCTTTTCTATTTAGTGATACACTTATTACTATGGACATGTAAAGCCCTATAAATAGTGGCATCTTGTTATTGTAAGATATATACCTAGAAATGACAAGTACTAGCTTTTCTCTCTAATATCTTTATCTAATGTTTTGCTATTAGGCTATTATTATAACACGTTATCAGCACGAAGCTTTTATCATTCCGGAAGCAATTTGGTTACATGTACGGTAAAACTATTCCTGCAACTTTAAAACTATTATTTAAATTACTTTGCTATATGTTTTCATACCGATTGCATTGCTTATTAAAATATCCACTTATATATTATTTGTTCCTTGCATTTTCCATTTCATGTCAAACATTGCAAAGCTTGATTTTTTGGCCCTAGACATCACTGGAAAAAACTATTTGTCATGGGTTTTGGATGCTGAAATGCATCTAGATGCTAATGGCCTTGGTGATGCAATTAAAGAAGGAAATGAAACATCTGCTCAACAAAAAGCCAAGGCAATGATTTTCTTACGCCATCATCTTCATGAGGCTTTGAAAACTGAGTACCTCACGGTCAAAGACCCGCTTATCCTTTGGAACAATTTGCGAGAAAGATATGACCATCAGAGGACTGTAACATTGCCTAGAGCTCGTTATGAATGGGGTCACTTAAGGCTCCAAGATTTCAAGTCAGTAAGTGAATATAACTCAGCCATGTTCAGAATTACTTCCCATATGAACTTATGTGGTGAAAATATAACTCAAGAGCAAATGCTAGAAAAAACCTTTTCCACCTTTCACGCATCAAACATGGTCTTGCAACAACAATATCGTGAAAGAGGTTTTCAAAAGTACTCTGAATTGATTTCATGCTTACTTGTGGCTGAGCAAAATAATGAACTTCTAATGAAAAACCATGAGACCCGTCCAACCGGCACTGCCCCATTCCCAGAAGCGAATGCGGTGCAATATAATCACAATGGAACTCGTGGTCGCGGTCGTGGACGCGGTTTTGGGCGTGGACGTGGTCGTGGTCGTGTCAATGGTCGTGGTCGTGGGTATGGTAGAGGAAACTTTCATGGTACTCAATTTAAAAGCACAAATCGCCATCAGAAGTGGCAAGACAATGGCAAAGGAAAAATGAATGAACGAGGTGGCAAAACCAAAGGTGTCATAGCCAATACATGTTATCGTTGTGGAGGTGAAAATCATTGGTCACGTACATGTCGTACACCCAAGCATCTGGTTGAACTTTATCAACAATCTCTCAAGAATAAAGGAAATGAGGTTGAGGCAAATTGTGCTTATGAAGATGACAAAGGTGATGGCCCTGTTGGTAATGAAAATCATCCTAATACAACTCATTTGGATGTTGGTGACTTTCTTACATTTGAATGAGTATGAAACCTAAGAATAAATAGCTTTATAAAGCTAAGAATAAGTTGTCCTTGTCGTTGTGTCGTTTTGGATTTCTTTTGGATTTTCCCTTTAATTATCTATGAGATGGTGGTGCTTTTAATTTGTTTTCTTACAAGTTTTTTTAAAAATTTTCATAATACATTTAACTTATGATATTTATTTTATTATTTTCTTTCTCTGAAGAATATGGATCATCTAAAACATGTCACAATTGATGATGAAGAAATGTGTCTAGTGGATAGTGCAACCACTCACACAATTCTCAAGAAAAGGAAATACTTCTCGCACTTAAATAATCAAGAGGCAAATATTAGCACTATTTCCGGTAGTGCAAAATTGATTGAAGGCTCCGGTAGAGCAAGTATATTATTACCGAGAGGAACACAATTTAACATTGATAATGCATTATTTTCTCCTAAATCTCAAAGGAACTTAATAAGCTTTAAAGATATCCGACGAAATGGATACCATATTGAGACTACAAGTGAGGGGAATGATGAGTACCTTCATATTACAAAAATGATTTTGGGTAAAAAACACGTGCTTGAGAAATTACCCGCTTTTTCCTCCGGTTTGTACTACACTAAAATTAATGCGATTGAAACAAATGTTGTCATAAACAACAAATTTATGGAACTGGATGATTTTATCGTTTGGCATGATCGGTTGGGCCATCCTGGATCAACAATGATGCGAAAGATCATAGAAAATTCATGTGGGCATTCTATGAGGAACCATAAGATTCCTCAAATGAATGAAATAATGTGTGTTGCTTGCTCACAAGGAAAGTTTATTACTCGCCCATCACCAACTAAGATAGGGAATGAATCCCTTACATTTCTGGAAAGAATACAAGGGGATATATGTGGGCCAATACATCCCCCTTGTGGACCATTTAGGTATTTTATGGTTTTAATCGATGCATCGACTAGATGGTCACATGTGTGCTTATTGTCAAGTCGCAACCTGGCATTTGCGCGATTACTTGCCCAATTGATAAGATTGAGAGCACACTTTCCAGACTATCCTATAAAGACAATTCGTTTAGATAATGCTGGTGAATTTACATCCCAAACATTTAATGACTATTGCATGTCTATTGGGATAAATGTTGAACACCCTATAGCTCATGTTCACACACAAAATGGGCTTGCTGAATCATTGATCAAGCGACTTCAGATGATTGCAAGGCCAATGCTTATGAAATCTAAGTTACCAATTTCAGCTTGGGGCCATGCTATTTTACACGCGGCAACACTAATTCGCATCAGGCCAACGAGTTATCATACTTCCTCCCCATTGCAATTGGTTTTTGGTCAGGAACCAAATATTTCCCATTTGAGAATTTTTGGATGTGGGGTGTATGTTCCAATTGCTCCACCACAACGCACAAAGATGGGACCCCAAAGAAGGTTGGGGATATATGTTGGGTATGAATCAGCATCTATAATAAAGTATTTAGAGCCATCAACGGGAGATTTATTTACAGCTCGATTTGCTGATTGTCATTTTGATGAATCATTGTTCCCAACATTAGGGGGAGAGAACAAACAGCTGGGAAATGAACTAAGTTGGAATGAATTATCACTTTCTCATCTTGATCCTCGAACTAAAGAATGTGAAACCGAAGTTCAAAGAATAATTCATTTACAAAGATTAGCGAACCAATTACCAGATGCATTCACTGACCCAAAGAGAGTGACTATGTCACATATACCAGCTGTTAATGCTCCTATTAAGATTAATGTCCCGGAAGGACAACCACAAGTTGGTAATGAGTCCAAGGCACGGCTGAAGCGTGGCAGACCTATCGGTTCCAAAGATAAAAATCCCCGAAAGAAAAAAGGAGCAATTAATCAAGATGGCCATGTCGGGGTAACAACAATGCCAGGAGGGTCTCCCGAAGAGACACTAGACATGACGGTTCCAGAAGAACCCCAGGTACCTGAAAACGAAGAGATCTCGATAAACTATATCATGTCTAGAAAGGTATGGAATCGAAATGAAATCGACGTCGATGATGCATTTGCATATAATGTAGCGCTAGAGGTAATGGAAAACGAAGAGGATCAAGAACCAAAGTCTGTTCAGGAATGCAGACATAGAAATGATTGGCCAAAATGGAAAGACGCAATCGAGGCAGAATTGAACTCTCTCTTGAAACGAGAAGTTTTTGGACCGGTAGTCCATACACGTGAAGGTGTCAAACCTGTTGGATTTAAATGGGTCTTTGTGCGAAAGCGAAATGAGAAAAATGAGGTTGTGCGATATAAGGCAAGACTAGTGGCACAAGGGTTTTCGCAACGACCTGGAGTAGATTATGAGGAGACATATTCTCCAGTGGTGGATGCAACTACTTTTCGATATCTTATCAGTTTGGTAATACAGGAAGGGATTGATATGCGTCTTATGGATGTTGTGACAGCTTATTTGTATGGCTCACTTGATACTGAAATTTACATGAAACTTCCCGAAGGATTTAAACTGCCAGAATCCTGTAATAAAGGTTCTCGGGAACATTATTCAATCAAGTTGAACAAAGCATTATATGGTTTGAAACAATCTGGGCGCATGTGGTATAACCGCCTTAGTGAGTATCTGTTGAAAGAAGGTTATAAAAATGATTCTGTTTGCCCATGCCTTTTTATGAAGAGATCCGGATCTGAATATGTTATAATCGCTGTATATGTTGATGATTTGAATATCATTGGAACCCCCGGGGAGCTCCAAAAGGCGGTTGGATGCTTAAAAAGGGAATTTGAGATGAAAGACCTTGGAAAGACAAAGTTTTGCCTTGGTTTACAAATTGAACATCTTAAGGATGGAATCCTTGTGCACCAGGCTGCATACATAGAAAAGATTTTGAAAAGATTTTATATGGACAAATCTCACTCGCTAAGCACCCCAATGGTTGTGCGGTCACTTGATGTTGAAAAGGACCCATTCCGACCCCCGGGAGATGATGAAGAGATCCTTGGACCAGAAGTACCATATTTAAGTGCCATTGGGGGGCTAATGTTTCTCGCAAGTCACACAAGACCAGATATATCATTTTCTTTAAATTTGTTGGCGAGATATAGCTCGTGCCCTACTAGGAGGCATTGGAATGGGATAAAACAAATACTTCGATACCTCCAAGGTACAAAGGACATGGGTTTATACTTTACTAATCCATCAGAAGGAAGTTTAGTTGGTTTTGCAGATGCAGGATACATTTCTGACCCTCATACTGGTCGATCTCAAACTGGATATGTGTTCACAAGTGGTGGTACTGCAATTTCATGGCGTTCGGTAAAGCAAACAATTTCGGCCACTTCGTCTAATCATGCAGAAATCTTAGCAATCCATGAGGCAAGTCGGGAATGTATTTGGTTACGAAATGTGACAAACCATATTCGTGAGTCTTGTGGGCTACATTCAGGGGACGAAGCGCCTACCATATTATTTGAAGATAATGCAGCATGCATCGCTCAACTTAAAGAGGGATACATCAAGGGTGACAGGACCAAGCACATCCTACCAAAGTTCTTTTTCACTCATGACTTGCAGAAGAGTGGTGATATCATTGTTCAAAAAATCCGTTCAAGTGACAATCTAGCAGACCTATTTACCAAGGCACTTCCTACTGCACCATTTGAGAAACTCGTTCATGGAATAGGTTTGCGCAGACTCAAGGAGTTGAAGTGATGTGCTCATTAGGGGGAGAAATACGCGTTGCACTCTTTTTCCCTTCGCCATGGTTTTGTCCCACTGGGTTTTCCTGGCAAGGTTTTTAACGAGGCAACATCCATAAGCGTATTTTAATAACATGTACTCTTTTCGAATAATGGATAGTCAAGGGGGAGTGTTATAAATGAATATGACTATCCATATTCTTAACCTCTTTTCTATTTAGTGATACACTTATTACTATGGACATGTAAAGCCCTATAAATAGTGGCATCTTGTTATTGTAAGATATATACCTAGAAATGACAAGTACTAGCTTTTCTCTCTAATATCTTTATCTAATGTTTTGCTATTAGGCTATTATTATAACAGTTTCTTTTATTTCCAACTACTTGTGTATTAGTGAAATTTATTTTTTACCGTCAACAAATGACATAACAACTTTAATAATTTTCTAGAAATATTCAAAATAATTTGAACAATATGGTCTTTTAACAGTATACGAATAAAAGTTAAAATTAAACGAGTCATTAATAACACTAACATATATATATGAAAGTTTCAAAAGTACCTAAACTTGATTATGAGGTCTATATCACCACGTGGTATGTAACTAAAAAAATTTTTTTTTTTGGAAACGGCAAATATATTAACAACCAAACCCGTCTAGCAAAAAGCTAGAAAAACGGGGAAACAAACACCCAAAACGATTACAAACAAGAGACAGGGTCCGACAACCAAAGGGACCACACGATATTAACAGCACCAGTTCTATACTTAAACCAACTAAAAACTATAGATACAATATTGTGATACACCTTAACTGGGGATAACATAATCCCATTGAAAATTCTGTCGTTCCTCGCCTTCCAAATGCACCAAAAAACGCCGTAGCAAATCGCCGTCAAAAGCATCGATTTCTTTTTAGACCTTCTCCCCCAAATAGCTACCCAGTTTACGACATCACTTATCTTATTAAAAGTGATGATCTCCATATTCAACCATTTAAAAATCTTACCCCAAATCAAATTAGCAAACGGACATGTAATAAGCAAGTGATCACCTGTTTCGTCGACATTGATACATGAGCTACATATTGTCGAATCTATGTCAACACCTCTGATTTGTAAGGCAGTAGCCGTGGGAATTCTGTTAAGCTTAGCTCTCCACACAAAACAGGAGACTTTAATCGGAACAGCTTTGGTCCATATAAATCTACCGTCACAAATCCAATGGTTTGAACGGTCCACTCTTTTTCTGAGGGCACTTGTACAGAAGGTACCGTTGGCTGCAAAGCTCGAATTCCATCCATTGAGGTCCCTGTTTTGACTAATGATGTCCCCACTGGGAATACCAAGTTTGTTGAGCACATTGCCAACACGACAAATCGACCTCCAAACCCCTATTCTGTTGCCAGCGAACATACCACCACTTCTGACCCGCGCAGAATCATGGAGACCTTTAATAACCGAAACCCAGAAAGCAGTAGCTTCAGTCCTATAACGATACCACCATTTTGCCATCAGGGCAATATTAAGCGCCCTAATGGACCCAAGGCCTAGACCACCCACCTCTTTTGGGCTTAAAATCCGCTCCCAGGAGACCCAACTGATATGTTGCTTGTTATTCGTTCCTCCCCACAGAAACTTACGCCTAATACGCTCAAGATTATCCACAACACTAACGGGGGCATTAAAGATAGACAGAAAATAAGTAGGAAGACTACCGAGCACTGATTTAGCCAAAGTGAGACGTCCTCCAAAACTCAAATTGGTAGCTTTCCACGAAGAGAGTTTGGAATTAAATTTATCTAATATCGGCTTCCAAGAAACAATACGATTCATATTAGCTCCAACCGGGATTCCAAGGTATGTAAACGGAAGCACCGCAGGTTCACATCCAAGAGGGTGTGCCCAATATTTTCACCTCCAAATAATCCGCCCCGATGCCAAAGACTTTAGATTTATTGAAATTTACTTTGAGACCCGACGAAGCATAAAAGCATTTGAGAATCCGAGCAAGACTGGAGATATTTTCGCTAGACCATTCACCGATAAAAAGGGCATCATCTGCGTAAAATAAATGTGAAACAATTATGTTAGTACTAGGAATAAGTAAACCTTGGAAGATATTCTTAATTCTCGCTTCCTTCATAGCGATATTAAGACCTTCCATTGCTAAAATAAACAGAAAAGGGGATAAAGGATCTCCCTGTCGGACTCCTTTATTCATGGGAAATTCTTTTGTGGGACTACCATTCACAATGACCGAAGCCATAGCCGACTTCAAACTACCATTAATCCAAGACCTCCACTTATCACCGAAGTTCATCTGCTCCATCATTGAATCTAAAAAGCCCCAGTTTACCGAGTCAAAAGCTTTATTAAAATCAGCTTTAAAAAGTAACATCTTTTTATTTTTAGATTTTGCCCAAGAACACAATTCATTCACGATAAGGGGACCTTCGAGAATGCTTCTCCCCTTAATAAAAGCGGTTTGCACTCCATCAATAACTTCCCCTATGACCGATTCTATCCTAATAGCCAAAAGTTTAGAGATGATTTTAGCAAGAGCTCCGATCAAACTAATTGGTCTATAGTCGCCAAGTGATGTGGGATCCTTTGTTTTAGCCGCTAATGATATAAAAGATGAGTTGCATCCTCTAGAAAACTGACCGTGGGTTTCAAAGTATTTCACAAAAGCAACGATGTCCTCTTTAAGAATATCCCAGTAACGCTTAAAGAATTTGAAAGTGAAACCGTCTGGTCCAGGGGCTTTTTCTGAACCACAGGCCCAAACTGCACCTTTGATCTCCTCGAATAAAAATGGCCTTTCCAATGCTAACCTGCTCGACATCGAAAGTTTCCTAAATTTCTGACTGTGACACTTAGGTCTGATAATCCACTGATCACTAAATTTATTCTTAAAAAATATTTCGACCTCCTTCTTAATAAGATCAGGATTGTTAATCCATTCACCGTTTACCGATAGACCGTTAATCCAATTCTTTCTGTTTCTGTTTCGCACCAATCCATGAAAAAAGCTCGAGTTTTCGTCCCCGTCAATGATCCATTTGATTCTTGATTTTTGCTTCAAATCCATTTTTTTTTGTTTTCTCCATATCAAGCAATTTAGCTAAAATTTGTTGTCTTTCATCTAAGTCCTCCGAAACAAATCCCAGAGCTTCGCTATTTTTATCAATAACATCCAACCGTGCCCTAAGGTTTGAAAGATCAGCCGTATCTTTTGCAGACTCGATCACTCTCCATTTTTTGATAGCCGTTTTTATGAACTTGAGCTTACAAAGAAAAAAAGCATCCGGAGCTCCGTATCCTTTAAAATCCAAGCAAGCTTTCCTGACAATATCATCAAAGTTATCTTTCTCAAACCATGAATTAAATAGTCTAAAGGGGGAGGGGCCAAAATCAAAATTAAATGGAATTAATAGAATAGGGTTATGATCAGAAATGTCCCTGTTTAGCGCGATGGATGAGGCGTGAGGAAAGTAATCCAAGAACTTCGAACAGACGAGGAAACGATCCAGCTTACTTAGTTTTCCACCTGCCTGTTGAAGATATGTAAATTTGGAGCCACCCATTTTTAAGTCGATCAGGCCTGCAGTCGTAATAAAATTATTAAAATCTCTAGCACTCGAAACACAAAATCTGGAATTTAGTCGCTCCTCCTTCCTTCTAACCACGTTAAAATCACCAACAATAATCCACATAAACGAATTCCTAGCCGCCATCATCGTTTGAATAGAACTCCAGAGGGCCGATTTATCAGCCAACAGTTGAGGTCCGTAAACATTAATAATAGCAACGTTTCCCACAATCCCTTTACATGTACCAGCTGTAAGAATGAAGGATCTCGCCTTAATAACTTCGGTAACCTTAAAGTAGTCCGGGTTCCAAATAGTCAGTAGCCCTCCCGATCTTCCGTTGGCTTCCATATTCACGAACTGAAAATCCTCCCTACCCCAACATTCTTCCACCGTTACTTTATCCACTTCGTTGGGAATGTGTGTTTCCTGAATACAAACCATGAGGCATTTATGAGAACGCCTAAGTTTGGGGATGCCATCACGTTTAAAGGACTCGCCTATTCCTCTAGTATTAAATGATAAAATATTCATTTGTCAATAGTAATCTCTCCGGTTTCTCCAACTACCTCTTTGAGGATTAGATTGTCCCTATCTACATCAAACCCGATTAACTTACCAATTTCCGCAGTAATATCCAACTCCGAAGGACTTTTATAATCATGGAAAACCAGCGGAGAAGTGGGGAGAGGGGGAAGGGAATTGATGTCCACTTCATTGGGGGGATTAAACTGGGGTAGATTGTTAGTAGCGAAATTTGGAAGAGGTTGATGTTGCTTCTGGTTCCTAACTTTTCCCCCAATCTTAGTTCTACGTCTTTTATTACATTCACTGAAATAATCTTTTGAATGTGGACCTGTGTTTGTGTTTGATTTACCAGGACCCATCAAAAATGTAAAAGGGCCAAAACATTTTTCTTGGACCAAGTTTTTACAAGGCCCAAAAAAGTCCACTAAAGGGGTAGAATTAGTTACAGTTGGTGTCTCCTTACCGTTTTCACCATCCCCCTTTAATTCCATTCTTGGGACTGTCATATAACCAAGGGAATTAAATTCATTAACTTGTTGGTTTTTTCCACATGACGATTGGGAAACCCCTTGCATATCGTTTAATGTATTCACCTTGAGTCCTGCGCCCTCATTAATGTTCTCCGGCATCGACTTTGCATCTCCGTCGTTATCATTCTTGACCGGAGATATCACTGGGCCTTCTTTAGTTACCGTGTTCTGGGGTATCTCTCCATCTTCCATGACTTCATCTTCCGATTCAGTATCATTAACTTCAATATCATTGCACTCAGACGGAGACCATTGTGTATAGGATTCAATTACCCCTATCCTACTAACCTTGCCATTATCCACTATTACTACTTCTTCGTTGATGAGTTTTCGAGAGTCCATGAGAATGCAAACGTTGAAGGCCGAAAAATCAACTGCCTCTGGTCCGTAATCCATATTGGTGATAATTTTTCCAAAACGACTAAGAATCTTTTCGATGTTTTGGAGGCTCCAATAAGGCAACGGAAGACCCACAATATGCAACCATGCTAATCTGTTTAGCTGTCCGTAGAACTTATCACTGTTTGTTATCGAGATAAACCATTTTCTCCAATTATACTTATTGCTCAAGAAGTTTGAGGCATCCATCCGTGACTCGAAAACCAATCCGAGTCTCAGGCCACCCAGATATTTAGTGCTACATTTGTACCTGTCAAAGGGGAATTGTTTCATCTTAAGAATGTCATGAGTCTCACCAATTAACATAGACCCGGAGGATAATAGAGCCTTCATTTTAGTATCCGGAGATAAAGAACTGGGGGTATGCGAGAGAGGGGGAGGGGGCGGGGGGGCTGAGGTTGGACCAGAGGGATTCGTCACAACAGAGGCAAAAGTTCTGCCGTCAACCGGAGCGCGGGAAAGCAGCGGAGTGGGAGGTTGCTTTGCTTTAGTCGACCTATCAGCCAGCTGGGTGTTGATGGAATTTTGTCTCTGAAATTTAGAGATATTCACCTGCAACTCCTTGTTACTAATTCTAATCCCTTGAAGCTCCATCTCCAATCTTCTTGCGTCCACAATCCCACCAAATCGGATGAAGGCAAAGAGTTTCTTATTCACGTCTCTCTTGGTAGCGATGTAGACGTCAACCACCAAACCGAACTTCGCAAATTCTCTCCATATCACTTCTTTCCTAGTTCTCTCCGGTATGCCGGAAACAAACATCGACACCGTTGTCTCTTTACCTGATGGAGGTTTTTTTCTCCGATCGACTCTTGTCCATTCTCCTCCCTTCATCGGAGAGAAATCTATTTTTTTAGGGTTTTTCACTGAATCAAATTAACCACTTCAAGAGAGGGACAGTAACTAAAAATTAGTTTTGGCTAATACTAAAAGAACAATAAAAAATTTAAAAACTTATGAAAATTGACTTTGTCAATATACCTTATTTATTAAAATTAAAATTTAATAAGACCGGTTAACTTAAATAATCGTTCATCAATCAGGTTTTGGTGGGCAAGAATAAAATAATAATCTTTTATTTAACCGTTGTCTTTTATATTTCGAAACATACATCCTCTGTAAAGACATTTGTTGAATAACATATGTCTAACTGTTTTTTAATCAGAGTTTATAAAGCTATAAAAGTGTCGAACATTTCTCATAATGATAACGTCAAATTAAAATATCAAAATTGATATTCAAAAGTAACCTTTTGGTTGAAAAGATCAAATTTGATTATGGAATTGAATATCTTCATTCATCAATAACATGCACAAATATGCATAAGTGAGCAAAATTTAATTACATAAAAAGTTAGGTCTGCAATCTTTAAGTGACTTTCTACCAGAACATGGTATGGAACTATGGAGTATAACCGTAGACTAATTTGTAGGGGTGTGTATAAGTTGGGTTGGACCGATTTTTATATAAACTCGAACCCAAATTAAAAACCCAGTTCTTAAAACCATAGTACCTGTTCGGTTCAGTTTTTCGCGCTTTTTTTTTTTTGGGGTTTGGTTTCAGTTTTTAAATCACATATGATTTTCAAACGTTTGGTTTTTCGAGTTCGGTATCAGTTTTTTCCAAGTTTTTTAGGAAGCAAAAAATGGTTAAAAACAAGTTACGCTTATTCTAATAGTATGGTACCCGCGCGATGCAGCGGATGAAAAAAGTCATATTCAACAACTTACAATGGGGTAATGATTTATGGTAATTTATCATTTGTCTCGGTACATATATGTGGAGTGTAATAGTTTAAAGTTCGGCCCTTCGGACAATATAAAAAGAATGTTATAGTAACAATTTATGGTTCGATCATTCAGCGATAATAATTATTATGTCATATGATCGATTTTCTCAATTTTTCTCTACTACCCTAAGGAATCTCAAGTTTGTAAGTAAAGAAAAATTTAGATTCCAACGGATTTAAATTTCGTCATAAACTTCAAACAAACATGTTATGGAAAAAGAATTCAATTCAGATTCACTCAATTTTTTGTAGATTTCGTGAAACAAACACCCTCACATAATATTTTACGTTCGGATCATTCAACTCATTTGGGTAATTCGACTCATTTGAAGATTAAGCTCATTTTCGAAATAACAAAAGTCTAATTTTCAAGTCATTTTGTTTTTTTAATAGTGACTTCTAATAATTTCACGTTCGGTCAAAAAGAGAATTAAATATATTTCCTGGATAGTATTCCCGTATAAACCCATGTTTTCCATAAACAAAAACTAATTTTCCTTCAACGATGCAACAACAAATTAAATATCCATTCAGACGCGACGCTTTCTAATCGTTTTTCGTTCTGCTTTTCAAGCCGAAAAAAATATTTTCATTCAAGACATTCAAATTCAGTTTGTTTCCATGAATCCATTAGGTAACACATACTTTCGAATGTTGTAATGTAGGAAAATCAATATGGTAACAAGGTTTATTAACCTTAAAAGTATCAAATGTAATACTACTTAGCTTATTGGTATTAAGACTTATCGGTGACCAATAGAAGAATATATAAACTTCTGATGATAACCATCTTCATAGAATTATAGAGCAACACTAACCACAACAATGTTAACTAACTTTATAAAATTTAGATTATAAATCAAATATTTGAAAATTTACTCCATCAAATAACGTTTAAAGTTAAAAAATAATGGTTATATCAATACAAATTTTATATTAATTAATTTGAATTGCCTTTATTTTCTATGGGTATATATTTTTTATTAAATTAGTAATGGAATTAATTAAAGGAAATTAAGGAAACGTCACTACTTGTAAAGTGAAAATGTTTTATCTTAACTATAAAGATAAAAGATAAAGATAAAAATAGTTATTATTATTTATTAGTTATTGTTGTAATTAAGGAAATGTCACTAATTGTAAAGTGTTTTAAATGATAAATTTTGTGAAAGGTATGAAAGGGTTAGATTAGTAATTTCAATTACTTCAATTTTAAAGGTTTAAGAGTTTGAAGGAAATGCTTTATAATATAGTTAAGATTTGAGTAAATTGCAATTTTTGTCCCTCAAGACTTTCCAATTCGCCGATTTCGTCCCTAAACTTTTTTTTTCTCACAATCTTTTCAATAACTTGTTATTTTTCCGTTTTTTTGTCTCTCCGTGAAGTTACAGTTAGTTTTTACCGTTAAATGCTAACTGAACTAAAATTATAATTTTATGTTATTTATTTTAATTAATTTTTTTTTTTTTGTAAAAATCATATGTGCTTTTTCGTATATAAAATTTATATTTAAAATCACATTTAATTTTTCACATATGTTTTTCGATAACCACCTGTCACCATCGACCATCGTTGTCGCCACCACCACCACCTCCGTTGAAAATCATATGTGATTTAAAAACATAAAATATTGTTAGTTTTTCAACCTACAAAATTTGTATTTTAAAAAAATCACATATGATTTTCTTGGAGGCGGTAAAAAGTTTAAGTTTTTGAATCACATATGTTTTTCAACGGAGGAGGTGGTGGTGGCGATGACGATGATGATTGGGATAACGGATGGTCATCGAAAAACATATATGAAAAATTAAATGTGATCTTAAATATATTTTTTGTATACGAAAAAGCACATATGAGTTATTTATTTATTTTGTTAGCGGCGTAGCTTGTTCCCCGCTTGCCTTCTGCCACTTTGTAAACTCTAATATTTTAAATAAAATTAAATTTACATTTATATTTATATTTTTTGTCCTTTCATTTAGTTCAGTTAATATTTAACAGTAAAACCTAACTGTAACTTGAGGGGGGAACAAAAAAATAAGAATTAATCACCAGAATAATCACCTATCACTTACACTTTACAAAAATAATCACCTGATTCGGGATGAATTTCTCGCGACACTTTATCGTCGCGAAAAGTATATAAAACAAAATCAGACCAATAAAAATCAGACACGTCGTCGCGAAAATGAATATTGACGCAAGAAATGAATAGTGTTTCGCGACGACGTGTCGAATTTTTATTGGTCTGATTAAAATATGTGTACTTTCGTGACGAAAAAAATGTCGCTAGAAATCCGTCGCGAATTAGGTGATTATTTTTGTAAAATGTAAGTGATAGATGATTATTTTGGTAATTTTTTCGTCTTGAGGAACCAAAATTATAATTTACTCATTTAACTTTGACAATATCACATTGTAAAAAAATTATACAACAACTAACAACATGAATATCGAAAAAGCATATTTACATTATTACATTTTATACATGGATAAATAGTCATATGTAATAATTATATTGTGATGGTTCAACTTTTTTTTTATTGTTTATCGAACTTAAAAAGGAAATTATTAGTCATATGTAATAATGTATTAGTATGGTACCCGCACGATTTATGGTAATTTATTATATTCAACAATTTACAGTGGGGTAATGATTTATAGTAATTTATCATTTGTCCTGTTACATATATGTGGAGTTTTATAGTTTAAAGTTTGGCCGTTCGGACAATATAAAAAGAATGTTGTGGTAACAATTTATGGTTCGACCATTCAGCGATAATAATTATTATGTCATATGATCGATTTTCTCAATTTTTCTCCACTACCCTAAGGAATCTCAAATTTGTAAGTAAAGAAAAATTTAGATTCCAACGGATTTAAATTGCGTCATAAACTTCAAACAAACATGTTATGGAAAAAAAATTCAATTCAAATTCACTCAATTTTTTATAAATTTCGTGAAACAAACATCCTCGCAGAATATTTTTCGTTCTGATCATTCAACCCATTGGGGTAATTCGACTCATTTGAAGATTAAGCTCATTTACGAACATAACAAAAGTCTAATTTCCAGGTCATTTTGTTTTTTTAATAGTGACGTCTAATAAATTCACTTTCGGTCAAAAAGATAATTAAATATATTTCTTGAATAATATTCCCGTATAAACCCATGTTTTCCATAAACAAAAACTAATTTTCCTTCAACGATGCAACAACAATTAAAAATCTATTCAGACACTACGATTTCTAATCGTTTATCGTTCTGGTTTTCAACCCGAAAAAAATATTTTCATTCAAGACATTCAAATTCAGTCTGTTTTCATGAATCCAATATGGTGACACATACTTTCGAATGTTGTAATGAAATATATTCAATATGGTAACAAAGTTTATTAACCTTAAATATCAAATGTAATACTACTCAGCTTATTGATATTAAAGACTTATCGGTAACCAATAGAAAAATATATAAACTTTTGATGATAACCATCTTCCTGAATTATAGAGCAACACGAACCACAACACTGTTAACTAACGTTATAAAATTTAGATTATAAATCAAATATTTGAAAATTTACTCCATCAAATAACGTTTAAAGTTAAAAAAAATAATGGTTAAATGAATACAACTTTTATATCAATTAATTTGAATTGTCTTTATTTTATACGGGTGCATATTTTTTTTTATCAATTAGGAATCGAATTAATTAAAGAAAATTAAGATTAGTTTATATGTTATATTCATTAAAGGATATATTACTAATTATACTTCATTTAAAAATTTTAAATTTTAATAAAAAGTGAAAATGTGTTATATATTAATAAAGATAAAGATAAATATAGTTATTATTATCTATTAGTTATTGTTGTAATTAAGGAAATGTCACTAATTGTAAAAACAATTTAAATGATAAATTTTGTGAAAGGTATAATATGGGTAGATTAATAATTTCAATTATCTAAATTTTAAGAGTTTAAGAGTTTGAAGAAAAAGATTTACAATATAGTTAAAATATTGTGATGGTTCAATTTTTTTTTTATTGTATAATTCAACTTAAAAAGGGAAGACTCTCTGATATTTTAAACTAGATTAATACCCCGCTTAACACGCGGGTTTATAACTAAATCTATAAGCCAAAAAATTTGATATGTCGATAAATATCTTTAATATAAAAATTTATTTATTAATATAAAAATTTACATTTATATTTATTGTATAAAAGAATATAAAAAGTTTAAAACAATAATACATAAGATAATGACATCACTATGTAAAGTTTTATCCTATGTGGACTATCTAAAAACTTGCCACATGTGTTGTATGACATCATCCTATACTCTCATTTATTATATTAGAAGATTAGTTTGCCTTTTAAAAAAGGACTAGTATAATCAAATTTGCATAGTAAGACATGGTTTGAATATAATAAAATTCAATGGATAACATTATAATTATAATTATAATTATATTATATTATATTATAATTATAAATATTAAAATAATAATATTTTTAAAAATCTTATTAAAATATTTATATATATTTCTTATGAATAATTAACGAGATTGGCAATATTAACACTTATCATATTAAAATAATAATATTTTTTAATAATTTATTAAAATATTCATGTATATTTCTTATAAATAGTTAACTAGACAGGTAGCCTGTCAGCTTTGGGAAAAAAATTATTTTTATTTTCGAGCTATTTTTATACGACTATAAATTTATATGTTTGTTTCTATGGTTACGCTAATAAAAAAAAATTAGTTACTATTTATTTCGATTTATCATTATTTTTTATAATACCCCTCCACTAATTCAAGTTTATATATTTTTATAAAAATTTTAGCTTTTATATTAGAAATTTACCATATTAAAACATTTATCATATTAAAATAATAATATTCTTCAAAAACTTATTAAAATATTTATATATATTTCTTAAGAATAGGTAACTAGTCAGGTAGCCTGCTCGCACCAACTAACCTGTCAGCTTTGAAAAAAAATTATTTATATTTTCGAGCTATTTTCATACGATTGTAAATTTGTATGTTTTTTTTACGGTAACGTAATAAAGAAAATGACTTACTGTTCATTTCGATTAATTATTATTTTTTATAATAGCGCTCCACTAATATAAGTTTATTTATTTTCACAAAATTTTAGCTTTTGTATTACAAATTTAGCATATTAAAGTAATAATATTTTTCTAAAACTTATTAAAATATTTATATATATATATATATATATATATATATATATATATATATATATATATATATATATATATATATATATATATATATTCCTTATAGATAGTGAATTATAGCATGCTCGTACCAGCTTGCCTACCAGTTTTGAAAAAATATATATTTTTATTTTCGAGTTAATTTTATACGACTGTAAGTTTGTATGTTTTTTTTACGGTTATGTTAATCAAAAAAAATTGCTTACTACTCATTTCTATCTATCATTATTTTTTACAATAACACTCCACTAATACAACTTTATTAATTTTCATAAAAATTTTAGCCTTCATATTACAAACTTTTATATAATATAGATTATTATTATTTTCTTAATTCTTTAATATGTATCTATTATAACTATATATTCTTTCATTTGTAATAATAAGAAAACTGTTATAACTTTTATCGCGACATATTAAATTTGAATGTTTTTTTTTTCATTTACGCTAATCAAATAACATGACGTACTATTCATTTCGATTTATCCTTATTTTTTATAATATCTCTCCACTAATACAACTTTATTTATTTTCATAAAACTTTTAGCTTTTATATTACAAACTTTTATATAATATAGATTATTATTATTTTAATTCTCTATTTTATATCTATTACAAACTATATATTATTTTATTTGTAATAATACGTAAAACTTTTATCACGGCATATATTCTTAACTATTTACGTAATCTGGCAAAAATGTTTTTCCCGCCTCAACGCGCGGGGTTCAATTTTCTCGTTGTAAAATAAAGTAATATACTATTTGAATATAAGGCTATTTGAGTAATATATATATATATATATATATATATATATATATATATATATATATATTTAATATTTTAACAAGGCAAGCGGTCTGGATCGAGTCCAAATGGTTTGGTTTTTACATAGAATCCGAATCAAACCGAAACAGTCGGTTCTTAGTAATGAATCGGTTTTTCGAGTTTTTGGTTTAAGGTTCGATTTCTGCTCACCCCTACTAATATGTACAATCCGTTCAGCATCAAGAGGGCCTATTCAGCTACCTAGAAGCCCACTACTTCCCATCTGGTTTGGGCTTTTAGTGGTAGCCCCACTACTCAGACTTTGGACCTACCTGTGCACTAGTTTTGGATAGTCCCGTCAACAACCTATATTTTTAGTGAATATGTTAATTTAGCACTTAGGGCTATAATTAAGAAAAACAATTTTAATGTTTAATGTCATTGTACCATACTAACTATAATCAGAGGTGTTTAAAATATTAATATTTAAACATTTGATCCGAAATTTTTAAAATCAGATATCCCAATTTCAGATTCGGATAGTGAAATTTCGAAATTTCGGATATCCGAATATCATATCATCCAAAAATAAAAATTATATATTTTTTTTACATTTTAGTTATTTTATGGGTAAAAGGATACATTTTGGTGATGTGATTAAATATTAAGATGAATATATGTAAAGCGTAATTTGCCGTCCTAAGGGGCGGACGTTATTCAATATTTTAGTTAGTAAAATGTATAATCTGAAATTTGGATATCCGACTTTGAACACTCTTAGAAGAAATCGTCTAAATACCTTCAAAATAAATATACCCTAGAAGCAGGAGGTCATTTTTTTTTTTTTTTTTTATCAATTATACATTAACTCTTCAACCGTTTCTAACCATAACCAAATGACTATGTTTAGCATTTTTCTAATTTTAATTTGTTTCTTTTTCATGTTTATATATCAGTCGTCACCCAACCCGACTACTTAACATAACTACGGATAACAATCATCATCCGATTAATCGGATATGCACCCGATTCGGTCCATTTATAGTGGATATGGATGAAGTAAATGGATAATAGATATAGATATAGATGTTCAAATTTTTTAACGGATAAGATATGGATGATATTTTCTCATTTATGGACCATCCGTTTACCACCTGAAATAACAATATACATGTTTATATATTCAAAGCGTACATAATAAGATGAGGTGGACGCGTACATTGAAACATATAAGGAAGTTAGGGGTAACTTCTAATCTCACTTTTCTTTATTATCTATATTCAAAGCATACATAATATTAAAATGAATACTAAACTACAATAACTAATTTAGCTTATAAATTAATAACTCATAATATATTTTTATGTAATGGTCCTCACTATAGTATATAAAAAGTATAATGAAGTTCGCGCTTTGCTGCGGGCTTGAAGTTTCTATTTATTTATTTGCGCTGATTTTAATCTAAATATATCGAGTAAAGATATTTGCTTGTTGTAATAGTGTCTTGCTTGAAGGAAAAAAGATCAATTACATAATTGTGTAAAAAAAAAGCACTCAATTATTTTATGAAAGAAAAACATACTAAATATCAACTCAAAACTGGTCTTTTTATAAAAAAAAAGAATTAAAAGATTAAATATAAAAAATGAAAAATAATAAGAGCACCCGGAGTGATAATGAGTGACAATGTGGGAAAAAAGTTGCTGTCGTGACAGTGAGAATGATGATTGTGAGATTTTTGGTGGTATGATAATGAGGGTTGTGGAGGTTGTGGGAGTTGTGGGACCCAGTTTAATTTTTTTTTTCTTAAAAGATTTAAATAAAATAAATATAACATTTTATTAAAAAAAAAAAAAAAACTACAATAATTAAAATAAAAATACAAAAACATACAATAAAAAAAATTCAATACAATAATTAAAAAAAATACAATACAATAATTAAAAAAAGCTAACGCTGTCGATAGTTATCCGGAAGTGTCGAAATGTAGGCCACGAGATCCTCCCGGAGTGTGTTGTGTGTGGGCCTGTCTCTAATCTCTCGGTTAATCCGGATATGTTCGTTGATTCTCTCGTTAAAAGTTCTCGGAATGGTACCGGAGGAACATACCATTCATCGGCATCGCATATCGACTGTCCGTTGTCTTCAACGATCATGTTGTGTAATATAATAGCCCCATACATAACTCTTCTTAATTTGTTCATCTTGTAAAATCTAGCGGCATGTTTTATAATACCCCAACTACCTTGAAGAACACCGAATGCCCGTTCGATATCCTTTCTCGCACTCTCTTGAAAACGTTTGAATTTTTGGCGAGGTTCGTCAAATGGGTACGAGAAAGCTTTAACAAATGTCGACCACTCCGGATATATACCGTCTGCAAGGTAATATTCTTTAGTGTACTCGTGGCCGTTAAAGGTGAATCTGTAGTCTGGGGATGAGTCGTTGAGCATATCATGAAACAACGACGATTGTTTAAGCACGTTGATGTCGTTGTTCGAACCGGCGACACCGAAGTAAGCATGCCATATCCATAGATCGTACGAGGCAACAACTTCTAACATAACCGTTGGATAACCATGGTCACCTCGTGTGTATTGCCCTTTGTATGCATTTGGACATTGATCCCATTTCCAATGCATACAATCTATGCTACCAAGCATACCCTTAAACCCATGAACCTCATCGTGTTTTTTGATAAACGATAAACATCATCTTGTGTTGGGGCTCTTAGATAAACGTTTTTATAAAGATGGATTACACATTTTAAAAAATTATCTAAGGATTCAGTTGATGTTCTTTAAGACATTTGTAAATATTCGTCGAAGGCGTCCGGAGTAATCCCATACGCCATCATACGAATAGCGGACGTGCATTTATGTAAACAACTAAAACCCATTTTACCCGTTGCATCGGGGCGTTGTTTGAAATATTTAAAATAGTCGGGCAAAGGTTCTACAGAGTAATTAGATATACCTTCGACTATTCGGAGGAAAAGAGGTCTTCTCATACGAAACCGTCTACGGAAATATTCATCCGGGTATACGCTTTTGCCGGAGAAGTAATGTCGTATCACGTTTTCGTTTGCTTCGGCGCGATCGCGGTTGATATAACGCCTTTTCTTTTTCACCGTACGACGAGAACTTTCCGCCTCATTTTCTTCCATCTCAAAAGCTTGTACCGACATGGCTAGAACTTGTAACAATTCGACGTCGGAAGATGACGAATCCGAAACATCGTGATCGGTTGACGAATTCGAACTCATTTTTTGTATATATAGTTTTTAGAAAAATATTGAGATAGAAAGAGACTGAGAATTGGTGTGATTTTTTGGTTAAATTGTGGGGGTATTTATAGGTGAAATTTGGAAATAAATAAATAAATAAATTTAATATAAACGGTAATATTACCGTTTGAATAAAAAAAAAAAAAAAAATCTGTAAAACGACCGTTGTTGGGACAACGGCCGCCTCACAACGAGGCTGACAACGACGCACCCGGAGTCATAACGAGCTACAGAGCTCGTTGTGAGTTCCACAACGGCCCGAGAACCTCCCTACTCCAGGTGCTCTAATAAAGAAGAAGAAAAAAGAATTAAAATTTCTTTTGGAGAGCAGCAGGGTTATAACCTGCATCTCCTGGCTGTATAACAAAAGACCTAACCACCTTGGCGAATTCCTATTTTGTAACAATTTTTGTAAACGTTGAAGTTTATAAAAAATTGTGTAAAAGGAAAAGAAAAATAAGAAGCAAGGATTGAACTCGAGCCCCATGTTAAACAACAAAGGACATAACCATCCAGGAAAGTAAGTTGTCTGTAATAATTTTTGTTAGACATTATTATATTATGTAAAAAAAAAAATCTACATGCGTTTTGTTGACTTATTTTTTCAACTAAAGTAGTTATATTATCTTTTTATTGCCAAAAACGGCAATCTTGTGCCAAAAACGGTATATTTTTTTTCATGAATGTACTATATAATAATTTAAAAATTAATGAATATAAATGTGTACATACAAAATGAGCACATCAGTGTAGTAAATGATGATGCTAAGTTATAAGAAATGAGTTTCATGTTTTATAATTCATTGTTATATGGTGTCGTCATTGTTATAAACTATATATTTCAATATTAGTTTGATGTTTGTATGTTTTTTTAATGATTTTTTAACGGGTATCATTTACCCGCTTTATCTAATGTATATATGTTGGGTATATAGAAGAATATGGATGAAGCATTAAATCTTCAAGGTGTGTGTTTGTATAAGGTTTTAACTCGTAGGAACAAAATTCTACATCCGAGTTAAAACTTGTTTGGTCTGACTGAAGTCAACATTGAAGATTTTAGTTCAGATGATAAATCTACTCTATCCGAGTTAAAGTAAGCAACATTCGAGTTAAAATCAAGATGGTGATAAAGTTTTCATTAAAGTATTTTAGCTCTTAAGATGAAGACTAAGCTTCCGAATTAAAAGTCATCAAAGTCAGAGATAAAGTTCAAAACATTGATTCAAACTTAAATTGAACAGCTTCATAGTTAAATGAAGATGATTACTTATGTGTTTTTTTATGATTAGTGAATATGTTTAGATGTCTACAAATAGGATGATAGGTGAGTTAAGTCATTGGTTGAGTGATCAGATCATTCGGACCAGTTCTCTCTTAGAGAGAGTACCATGAGCTTCTCTCTGTGTAATCTTTTGTAACGAATTTTTCGGCCAAAATTGTTCTATGAAGATATCTTTTTTTCTCTTTCAATTAACCAATTCTCAATTCAATTAAGCTTAGGTTCTATCAAATTGAGAGACGGAATCTCTCAATTTGATCAAACAATTCAATGATTTCATGCGTTCCTAGTTATTAAAATCCTGACAAGTGGTATCAGAGTCGGATAAATCAACTTATTAGATACAATTGATTCCGGTTCATCAATTTGACTCGATTCAAATGATTTTAGTCAAATTATTAGTGTTGTGTTGAATAAATTTATGAATATTGAAGATCTGGCTGGAGATTTGAAGAATTGAAGTTTTAGATCAGGTGATAAAGAAACCTTGATTGTTGAAAATAAGATGATATGATAGTTATGATGATAAAGAAGTAGTGAAAATTACAAGTTAATCAAGGTTTAAGTAACAAAATGTTTTCAATAACATGTTTCTTCAAGGAACAATGGTCTGTTAATCAATTCACTTATTTAGATTTATGAAGAGTTTAAGATTAACTCGGATGAAGATCTGATATGCGAATGATGATATTTTGAGATGATGTTGTTGCTGATTGTGTGATGATGTTGTTATTGGTTGTGATATTGAGTAAGAATATGATTAGATTGTACAAGTGGTGTTGCATATAGTTACATAGAATGATTCAAGTGCTTAAGTGAAGTACAAAATATCTGGAAGATATGTTTCTTCACAATGCAATGAATCTGTTATCATTTAATCAGTGTTTGTGTAGAAGATTCAAGTTGATTTGAAGATATTGATGTTGTTGAAATTTTTGATTGAGGTTATGATTTTGTTAGAGGTAATTCATTTACTAAAGTTATTTAAGGGGAAGATTGTTGAATTGTAGAATTTAAATTATGCAAAATTTACAATGTAGAATTAAAGGGGGAGATTAATGATTTGAAAAAATGTGAAGTGTGAGGGGGAGATTGTTCATGTATGTGTTTCTAACCATGGAGAATCATTTATTGAAGAATCCAAAGGTTGATGAGTTAACCATGGAGTATCATATGTGATTTGATTTGAATATGTTCATAGCATCATCCTCGGGGGAGATTGTTGGGTATATAGAAGAATATGGATAAAGCATGAAATCTTCAAGGTGTATGTTTGTATAAGGTTTTAACTCGGAAGAACAAACTCCTACATCCGAGTTAAAAACTTGTTTGGTCAGACTGAAGTCAAAATTGAAGATTTTAGTTCAGATGATGAAACCACTCTATCCAAGTTAAAGTAAGCAACATCCGAGTTAAAATCAAGATGATGATAAAGCTTATCAGAAAGTTTTCATTGAAGTATTTTAGCTCTGAAGATGAAGACTTAGCTTCTGAATTAAAAGTCATCAACATCAGAGATAAAGTTGAAGACACCAATTTAGACTTAAAGTGAACAACTTCAGAGTTAAATGAAGATGATTACTTATGTTTTAGTTTATGATTAGTGAGTATGCTTAGATGTCTATAAATAGGATGATAGGCGAGTTAAGTCATTAGTCGATTGATCAGATCATTTGGACCAGGTCTTTCAAACCAAGTCTCTCTTAGAGAGAGTACCATGAGCTTTCCTCTGTGTAATCTTTTGAAACGACTTTCTCCGCCAAAATTGTTCTATGAAGATATCTTTACATTCTCTTTCAATCAACCAATTCTAAATTCAATTAAGCTTAGATTCTATCAAATTGAGAGATAATGCATCTCAATTTGATCAAACAATTCACTGATTCATACGTTCCTGGTTATTAAAATCCTGGCAAGTGGTTTCAGAGCCGGATAAATCTATTTATTAGATACAATTAATTCTGGTTCATCAATTTGACTCGATTCACTGAATTACAGAAGTTTGAGTTGAAAACTAAGAAAGGTTATTGAAGAATTTGTGAAAATCTATTTAGTGATTGGAGGAGTTGCTGTTACGGTAATCAATTGGAGGTGATTGAAGTATGAAGCTAATCCACGAGTTATCAATTTATGAAGATTGAAGATCACCGGTGGAGATTTGAAGAATTGAAATTTTAGGTCGGGTGATGAAGAAACTTGTATTGTTGAAAAGAAAATGATTTGATAGTTCTGATGATGATGAAGTAGTGAAGATTACAAGTTAATCAAGTTTTAAGTAACAAAATGTTTTTGATAACATGTTTCTTCAAAGCATAATGATCTGGTAATCAATTCACTTATTTAGATTTATGAAGAATTTAATATTAACTCGGATGAAGATCTGATATGTGAACTATGAGATTTTGAGCTGATGTTGATGCTGAGTGTGAGATGATGTTGTTATTGGTTGTGATATTGAGTAAGAATATGATTAGATTGTAAAAGTGATGTTGGATATAGTTACATAGAATAATTCAAGTGCTTAAGTGAAGAACAAAATATCTTGAAGATATGTTTCTTCACAATGCAATGAATCTGTTTTCATTTAATCGGTGTTTGTGCAGAAGGTTCAAGTTGATTTGGTGATATTGATGTTGTTAAAAGTTTTGATTGAGGTTATGATTTTGTTAGAGGTAATTCATATGGTAAAGTTAGTTAAGGGGGAGATTGTTGAATTGTAGAATCTGAAGTATGCAAAACTTACAAGGGAGAATCAGTTAAGGGGGAGATTATTGATTTGAAAAAATCTGAAGTGTGAGGGGGAGATTGCTCGTGTATGTGTTTCTAACCATGGATAATCATTTATTTTAAATCTGAAGGTTGATGAGTTAACCATGGAGTATCATATCTGATTTGATTTGAAGATGTTCATAGCATCATCCAAGGGGGAGATTATTGGGTATATAGAAGAATATGGATAAAGCATGAAATCTTCAAGGTGTGTGTTTGTATAAGGTTTTAACTCAGAAGAACAAAATCCTACATCCTAGTTAAAAATTTGTTTGGTCAGACTGAAGTTAACATTGAAGATTTTAGTTCGGATGATGAAACTACTCTATCTAATTTAAAGTAAGCAACATCCAAGTTAAAATAAATTTGATGATAAAACTTATCAAAAAGTTTTCAGTGAAGTATTTTAGCTCTGAAGATGAAGACGCAGCTTCCGAATTAAAAGTCATCAACATTAGAGATAAAGTTGAAGACACTGATTCAGATTTAAAGTGAACATCTTCAGAGTTAAATGAAGATGTTTACTTATGTGTTTGTTTATCATTAGTGGGTATGTTTAGATGTCTATTAATAGGATGATAGGGGAGTTAAGTCATTACTCGATTGATCAGATCATTTGGACCAGGTCTTTCAGACCAGGTCTCTCTTAGAGAGAGTACCATGAGCTTCTCTCTGTGTAATCTTTTGAAACGGTTTTTTCCGTCAAAATTGTTCTATGAAGATATATTTTCAATCACTTTCTATTAACCAATTCTCAATTCAATTAAGCTTAGATTCTATCAAATTGAGAGATAATGCATCTCAATTTGATCAAACAATTCACTGATTTCATGCGCTCCTGGTTATTAGAATTCTAACGATATAGATATGATTGGATTATTTTTTTCGTAAATAGATATGGATATGGATGAATAAAAAATAAACAAGTATTGATATGAATATAGAATAGTTTCACCCAATTCATATGGAAATGGATGAATAAAAAATAAACAAGTATTGTTATGAATATAGAATAGTTTCACTCAATTCATATACGATCTATTGTCATCTCTAAACATCACCTATAATCTCGATAGTCTTTTTTTTCCCATAAGCATAGTAATAAACCTAAAGGATGTTACTTTTATTGGTCACTCACCTTATCATCTATCTAAATCAAGCATCAAAGTAAAAATTAGAAACGATGTATAAGATTATGTTTTAGAATATATCTTTTGGTATGATATGAAATACATTAAACATACAAATGAAAAAAAAAATGTTTTATAACATTCGGAGTACTTTTATCTGCTAGCTAGGATACAATTATATTAATCCGCATATAAAAATTTCCCGACAACCATTTACAATGTACATGATTAAACATGGTTGACTTTTTTGTACTAATCATCTACAATCTAATACGAGTAGACTCAAACCAAATTTGCTTGAATACCTCGATGATCAACTCATGATATTCATTAGAATTTAAAGAAAGATAGCATGCAAGTAAATCTTCCAAATCCTTTGAACTCTTTATGTTATTTTCCATTATCATTTCCACCATTGATTCTTTAAAATCCTTACCAGGATCCACCGACGTTTTCACGACCACCATACTATCAGACAAGTTCCGTCGGTTTCCGTAACTTCTTCGACCACCGTTGATTCTTTGAATCCTAACCCTGTTACCTATTCTCGGCGAGTAACTGTTTCCTTTCGCTTTTCGAACTTGTTTTGCTGGTTTGGTTATAATTGGTGTGAGGTCAACTTTCCCGTAAATGTCATCGTAGGATGAGTTTGTTTTGCACGAGCAAGTGTGAGATACGACTTCGTCGGTGTCGGATTCCCCACGATGATTTGGTTTCTTTGCCGTAGAGGGTCTTTTTTGCTTGGAGGATTTTCTTGGCGAGTTAGGAAGTTGTGAATCTTGAGTACTGATAGTCGTGTTCGGTATGGTTACGTTTCTAGTAAAGTAATATGACTTTCTTTGGTCAATATCGTCGGTTGGAGGTTTGGTTAATTGTTTTACGCTCGTTTTTCTTGTAACTTTGTTGCTCGTACGAGTACTCGAATCCTTAAGCTTGTAAAGCCAAGAATTCGGTATCATATTAGAGATTTTAAACCTATAATTCCCCATTTCGAAAAAATGTTCGATACGGGAATGAAAGGTTTATAGAGAGGTTTTGTATAGAAATGGAATAGTTAGGGTAGTGAAGAAAATAAATAGAAAATATGGAAACATGTGGGTCCCATGAGTGTAGAAAAGTCCTACAAGAATACAAAAATTAGTAGGGCCCACCGGCGTTGCTAAGATGCTTTTAGGTAACACTAAATTATCACTAATTGTGATTGGTGAGGATAGATTGTTAAACGGTACACGTAAGCTATTTTGATTTTGAATAGTTATTGTACGAAATGATATGAAAGAAAGTAATGTAGCGTAAAAGATATCCTAATAATTGAACTATGAAATGACTATTTTTAATTGATTTTGTTGATAATATTAGACTTTGATTAATTTTGCAAAATGTGGATTAGACTTTAAAGATAGAACTATATATTTTTTGAAATCCATTCAATTATTTGAAAAACTATTTTCTAAGACTTGTCTATTAAAATACTCCGGTGAACATTTACATTTATTTTCGTTATCATTATTAAGGAGTTATTATTTGTTCTCTTTTTGTATCCGAGATAAATGATAGCAAAGGCAATGGGAAAAACTGAAGAATGACAACATTTAAAAGTTAAAATGTAAAAATTACAAAATATTTTTATTTGAGAAAACCTTACTCGTTAAAAATGAATTATTTAATTGATTATAAGAAACAAAATTAAAAAACAAATGTATGTCGAATTAATTATCAGAATAATCACCTATCACTTACAATTTACAAAAATAATCACCTGATTTGGGTCGAATTTCTTGCGACACTTTATCGTCGCGATAAGTACATAAAACAAAATCAGACCAATAAAAATCAGACATGTCGTCGTGAAAATGTATATTAACCAATGTTGTGAAAATCGCGCCTGAGGCGCGCCTAGGCGCTAAATCGCATGAGGCGCCAAGGCTAGGGATTTTTTTAGGTCGAGTCGCATTACATGCATGAATCGCAAAAAAAGCGCAGCGATCCGGGCTTTTGCGCAAAAAAATCGCAAAAAAATCGCAAAAAATCGCAAAACAATAGGGAATTTGGAGAATTCGACTAAAATCTCTTGTATTAGTTTCATTAAGTTTCTTTATGAAATATTATCATGAAAATGTGGCATTATGCCTTGAATATTGACACGCTTGCTTTATATTTTGGGTTTAGATTCAAGCTTTATTACATATGTATTAGTTATTCAGTATCTCAATATTATTATGTGCTATTTAAATTGCATAATTTTGACACATATGTTATAGAAAAACATAATATATATAGTGCACCTCGTTTTATGAATCCCACGATTTGGTATGCGCCTCGCCTCAAGGCTCATTGATCTCCTTTGCGCCTTAGTGCGCCTTGAGCTTTTCAGAACATTGATATTAACGCGAGAAATAAAACATAATAGTACACATTTACTATTAAATATTAATTTATATAATTATAAACCGTAGGGATATTAAAACTAGTAATTACTATAAAAGAATAAATTTGTATATTACATATGTTGGCTAAATATAGATAATTATCTCTAAACAAGTTAATGATTAAAAAAGTATGACGTTATATCATATTGTAGAGATATAATATAATAGAGAATATATAAAAGAGTAAAAATAAAGTATATATAATATTTCAGTTCAATGGTTGTATAATCTCATTTAAACATTAAATATTTTCATATAAATTTTAACATTTTTATTCGACTTTTTAAATTAATAGACACATGTTATATACTTTAACTAGATTATTATCCCGCGATAGCGCAAAAAAAAAAAAAGTTGAATTATAAATTTTATTTTTATGTAGATTTTAATTTATTATAATAAAATAATGTTGTATGTGTAATACATATATATATTTACGTTTATACACATATTGCTTATAGCTATAATAACATATACACATTTATCTTTATATACATGTTTTGATATTTTGTATTATTATATTTTAGAATAATATTAAGCTAAATTATAGGCCAAATTGAACGATTTTATAAATAAATTATCATTATATTTTTTATTTTAGTAGAGATTGAATGAAAGATATAATGTAATTATATATTGTAAAAGGGTGTAAAATAAAAAATAGTTTTTGAGGACATCATCAATCCGATCTAATGGCTGACATCAAAGAAGTTAATTCATCCAACGGACCTTAACTCGCCATGTGGCATTTAAGACCCCTTTTTTATTATATACTAAAGATTAAAGATTAAAGATGAGATTAAGAAATGTTTTTTGAAATAAAGATCAAATAAAAGTATTTTGGTATTTTTTCTTTAAGTATGAAAATATTAAAGATTGATTAGAAAGGCAAATTGATAATTCAATACTGCCTAAATTTTCAATTTTAAATATATGGTTGATACTCTTTATCTATATCTATATCATACTATCTTATAAAGCATTTGGGTACTTTTTTCTAAAATTTAAATTTAAGAAGAAAATTACTCTTTTGCCCTTATCACCCATATTAATTACATAAATCCCTTGATTTATTTGATTAACTTGATTTAATATTGTTTCCATATTAACTTAACTTATAAAATGGACAAATTAAATTAACTTATAACTACTAAACAAATCAATTTCCCACCAATATATTTTCCTAATTAATAATAAAATTTAAAAAATTAAAAATACAAAACCAAAAATATTGTCACACCCCGCTAAAGCGGAAACACGGAATGTGAAGAGCTGGAAAATCATATCACAGGTCATATAAAACATAACGGTCATCAAGTCATTAATTAAAATAAAAGTGTTTACAATTCCATCCAAGACACAACAATTGAGTACATTGAAACACAATTTAATAGTTCATTTAAAATTCCCAAAATAAATGGCCAAGTCTTTCCCCAATAAGGTCCTCACACGACCGCCTCGACCCGTCCATGCCATGCATCACGTGCTTACACTAATTTCCTGAAACATAAGATAAAGTGTCAACTACGAAAACGCAGTGAGTGAGTTACAGTTTAGATAATCGATCAAAATGTAAGTAAAGTATATAAAAAGTAGAGGTTTCCTTAAAGGAGATTAGCGGAGAAAAGTCGCTTAAAATTTATATACTTTAAAGTCTATGTAACGGGCGTGCAGGTGCCCTAAGTTTGTAAGGACCAAATGGAGTCAAATTTAGTCAAAAAGTAGAAGCGGATAGCAATCGCTAAAAGTTTATAAGTTTATGCGTAAGTAACTAATTAGATTTTCTTGTATCAACCTCTTGGCATCTATAACTTAAGTGTTCACACTAATCCGATTATCCAACCGTGAGGCCCCAACTCCCCGCCTCTCAAACGGGAAATTAAACAGAACTTAGTAATATGTACTTAGACTGTCATCTAAGTAAGGAACGGTTCTTTCCTAAGTATCGATACTCATAATTACTATACGGCTAAGTAGTTAATAGTGTGAAAGTCAGAGAAAAAGAAACATCGGGCACTAAGTAGTTTTATTTAAAAGAGAGAGAGTAAGATCTATCACTTAAGAAACATGTTATAGTTCCATCAAGGGTTGGATACGCATACAAGCATCAATAATTAGTTTAGTCAAGAGAGAGAGAACTAATAAGTTTAAGTAAAATCAAATAATTTACGCATAAGAGATCAATTAGTTGTTCAATAAGTCCAAATACGTCCAAAAGTCAAAGTTTGATAAGTCAAAATCATAATTTGGTAGATCAAAAGTCAAGGTTTGATATTTTGCAATTTATTTCATAAGGCATAAAATGCATTTAATCTTATGTTTCCCCCAAATTCATGTAAAGTATGTAAAAACAAGGGGTTGTAACTCACGGATTGCGAAGAGAACGAGAACTTGGAACTTGGTCGGAATATGTGAGCCGGGAATCACGGATCGCCTATTAATTACCAAGATAGTTTAATTAGTCGTTATATTATTATGTTCTTTATTTAACAATATAGATAACTTTGTTAACTTTAAGTGTCAAAGTCAAGTGTAGTTAAAAATAGTCCGAAAGGTAATTGTATCGTTTTTGCCCAAAAGTCCGATTTACCGTTTTATATTATTAGGCCTTAGGTGTTTTTGCTCGCTGAAGTGACTTACAATTTCTAGGGAAATTTGGGCAGCGCTTCCGCGCCCAAATTTCATGCCCAAAAATTGTACTACCACTTCCGCTCACAAATCACCTAAAACACGATATATACATTTTATAGTTCATTTTAAGTCCAAATGGTCCAACTCAAGTCACCTTTATTATTACTTTCATTTATCTCAGTCCCAACATGATATCAGTAACAAGTCCAGAATGTAACATGTTCTTAAAACGAGTAAAACGACGAGTTTTCGGGGAGACAGCAGCCCGGTGCGCAGCACCAGTCAGGGGGTGCTGCGCACCTCCTTGCTGTTTTCCCGTTTTTGTGATTTCTTTTGTTAAAAACGTATTTTCACCCATGGATTTCGACATGCAACTGGTTAAAACTTATTAAAACATCTTTTTAACAGTTTCTAAGTATATTTGGTTACAAATCCGTGGATCTAAAGAGTATTTATGTTTAAAAACGTTTTTGACCATAAAAAGTCATAGATTTATGTAAAAATACATTTTCAACCGTTAGATCTTACATGCAATTGAATATTTGTGTAAGAATAGTAAAAATAAAGAAATCTACCGAAGGAAAAGCTTGGATGATGAGTTTTTGGTCGGATCTTAGCTCCAAAAATCTTTACAACCGTGGTCCTTTTTCGAAATAACAACACCTCCGAGCTTCTCTTGAGGTTTAGAACGATTTGTATGGTTTATTAATGGGTTTTAAATGGTGAAATGTTTCTGGAAATGGAGTTCTTAGAGAGAAAACTTGAGAGAATAAGTGTGTGTGTGTGTTTTTAGTTTTTGTAAAATGAAAAGAAATGAATTAAGAAAAGTGGGTATAGGGTGAGTTAATCTGGTCTTGGGACAGTATATTTGCAGAAAAGGGTCGATTTCTATTGGTCAAAATGGGTGGTGGTTTGTAAAAACGAGTAAAGGACTAAATCTGTAAATATTTTGAATTTCTGGCGCGAGGTGCTGCGCACCGGGGCATTTTTGCCCTTTTCAAACTTTTCGTTTTTACGTTTTTGCTTCGTTGGACCTTTTTGTTAATTAAAGGTTCTTAAGTATGATTTGTTATGAACTTAGGAAAGTTCAATAGGTATTTTCTTGGTATTTAGGACTTATAATTTGATTCCGGAAGTTATTCCGACACTAGTTCCGACAAAGTACAGACTCAAAAGTTACGAACTAGAATAGAGCGAACGCGATAAATAAGTAACTAACGTTTCGAACAGATTCAATAATTGAACAAGTACCTGAATTTTTGACGGTTGTCACAAATATCCTTATACTCCCGGATTTGTAATTTTTGATTATTGTAGAATTTGCTATAATTACACTTAATTCGTTGAAAATTGGTGAATTGACAACATGAATAATATGTTTTCAGAATTTTCATTGTTAGTTAGTTAGGATAATTTTTAATCATGATTTTATAATATTTCTAGAATCTATAATTTGTTATTCCACATTGAAGTTTGACAAAATAATATTTAAGTAAGCTGTATAATTATTTTACCACATTTTATACTATTTAACATTTACTTTTTTTCATACCAAATAGATAGTTTTCTATTTTTTTCAATTTTCCAATATAATTTTGTCAAATTAACTATACTATCCTATGTAGAATTAAATTCTATACTACGTAGAATTAACTTGCTTTTTTTTCATACCAATATAATTTTGTCAAATTAACTTATAACTACTAAACAAATCAATTTTCCATCAATATACTTTCCTAATTAGTAATAAAATTTAAAAAATTGAAAATACAAAACCATTTCACTATTATAACTTTCCCTCCACATTTTATACTATATAATGTGTTGAAAATACAAAACCGTTTTACTATTATAAATTTCCCTCCACATTTTATACTATATAAATAGAGTTTTAACATTTACTTTTTTTTCATACCATTTTACTATTATAAATTTCCCTCCACATTTCATACCGTAAGAGACAAGACCTTGGATAACAGATGGGTCGTACCATATAACCCAAAGCTTCTAATGATGTTTAATTGCCACATAAATGTTGAGGTGTGCTCGAGTATTGTTTCAGTGAAATATATATTCAAGTATGTCTACAAGGGTCATGACAAACAGGTTGTCCATATCGATCCAGACGCAGAGGGTGTCGTAGTTGACGAAATAAAAAGATATCAAGATGCCCGTTATGTATCTCCTCCCGAGGCGATGTGGCGTATTTTTAGCTTTGCTTTATCTCAAATACACCCTTGCGTTATGACATTGCATGTTCATCTTCCAAACAAGCAAATGGTAAGGTTTAGAGATGACGAGTCGATGATAGATGTTGTCGATAGGGAAAATGATAAGAGAACGATGTTGACCGCATTTTTCGAGAAGAATAAAACGGATGTAGGTGCGAGGCGGTATTTGTATAAAGATTTTCCAAAGCATTACACATGGGATGCGAAATCACAATGTTGGAATATACGAAAAGGTAATCGAGAAACAAGAGGGAGACTGGTGTCCGCTAACCCCGCTGAAGGAGAGAGGTACTACCTTCGATTACTTCTTTCACATGTTCGTGGCCCTACGTGCTGGGAAGATCTATATACTTTCAACAGTGTATTACATCCCACATTTAGAAAAGCGGCTCTTGAAAGGGGATTAATAGAGTCTGATGATAATTTATCGCAATGTCTTGGCGAAGCTTCCTTATTCCAATTTCCAGGTGCTCTTAGAAGGCTATTCGCCACTATCTTGATTTTTTGTGAGCCAGGAGATGTTCGAAAATTATGGGACGACCACTATGACTCGCTTTCAGAAGATTATGGTCAAAAATATCGAAGTGTTGATATGGTTCTTAATATGGTCCTTACTGATGCCAACGTCTATCTTCAATCCATGGGTAAGAATCTAGAAGATTTTGATCTTCCTAAGATAAACTCGAATGTCGACATACAATCTAGAGGATTTCGTGAATTGGACGAGGAGTATTCCATACATGTGGATGAAGAACACTTGCGAGCCCGCGACACTCTAAATCCAGACCAAAAATTCGCGTTCGATGAGATAATGCGTTACGTAGATTGTGACTACTCCGGTGTGTCCTTTATAGATGGACCTGGTGGAACTGGAAAAACATATTTATACAAAGCTTTGTTAGCCGAGATTCGATCACGTGGTCTTATAGCAATTGCAACCGCATCATCCGGTGCCGCGGCTAATAACATGGCGGGAGGGAGAACAACTCATTCACGATTCAAAATTCCCCTCAATCTTGATAACAACTCTATGTGCAACATAAAAAAAACAGAGTGGAACTGCTCAACTACTTCGATGTGCAAAAATAATAATATGGGACGAAGCATCTATGGCAAAGAGGCAAGCAGTAGAGGCGGTAGACAGAACCATGCAAGACATAACGGGGGTAAGACTACCATTTGGTGGGAAAATAATGGTTCTTGGTGGTGATTTCAGACAGGTATTGCCGGTAACGAGACATGGAACGCGCGCACATATAGTAGACTCGAGCCTACGTATGTCGCCTCTTTGGTGTTCTATTAAGAAGATCCCCCTCACTCTAAATATGAGAGCACTGACAGACCCATGGTTTTCGGATTTTCTACTTCGAGTTGGAAACGGAGATGAAGAAACGATTGATGGAAGTTATATCCGAATACCTGATGACATGGTGATACCTTACACAGATGAAAGTACATCAAAAAATGATTTGATCGATGCTATCTTCCCAGATTTGCATATCAATGGTGGTTCTTCGGATTACATCATTTCTAGGGCGATATTATCAACGAAAAATGAGAACGTGGACGAGATTAACGATCAGTTAATAGACAGGTTTTGCGGCGAAGAAAAAATCTACTATAGTTTCGATGAAGCTGTAGATGATACTAATAACTATTATCCGGTCGAATTCTTAAACTCACTAACTGTTAGTGGTTTTCCGCCTCATTACCTTCGACTCAAAGTTGGGTGTCCGATTATACTGTTAAGGAATATTGACCCCTCTAATGGATTATGCAACGGCACAAGATTGATATGTAAAGCTTTTCAGCCAAACGTCATTGACGCGGAAATAGCTGTTGGTCAGCATGCTGGAAAAATAGTGTTTGTTCCCAGAATTCCGTTATGCCCTTCAGAAAGTGACATGTTTCCGTTCAAGCTGAAAAGAAAACAATTTCCTGTCCGACGTAGCTTTGCTATGACAATTAACAAGGCTCAAGGGCAGACAATTCCAAACGTGGGTGTGTATCTACCAGAATCGGTATTCTCCCATGGACAACTTTACGTGGCGCTATCTATAGGGATTTCACGTGGAAATACAAAGGTATTAGTAAAGGGTGCCAAATTTTTTGATCGAGATGGAGTGTACACTTCGAACGTAGTGTATCGAGAAGTTCTACATGACAAATAAAGTATGCATGTGTGTAGTTGTTGAATACCGCAAGTTATGTTTTCTTATGAATATCATATATGTATTCTTTTAGTACCAACAATTATATACTACTCGATTTTTACATCATTCTAAAAAAGTTGTGAACCATTTCACACAATCTATCTTTGCATTAATCTAAGTTATATTTATGATAACCAAAAGTCATCGCTATCCGTTATCCGTTTAAATTCGTCTCGATTGCCAAAAGAAATCAAATTGCATATACATTAAATAACTATAGTTGCCGCTGCAACGCGCGGGTACCCTACTATTATCTACAAAACATTTGACCCTAAATTTTAAAGTTGAAATTTAAGAAGAACAATACTAAAATTCTCTTTATTTACCATCTAAATACAATTTAATTTTTCAACTTACTTTCCTTTATATTCAACTCATTTTCCTTACTTTTCATTAATTACCATCTACTAAATTAAATTACAATTAATTTAACTAATAATTTTTCATAATAAAATTCAATACAAAAAATTTCTTACATCTAATTGCCATATTTAAAATGTGAATTATTTTTTTTTTTCATTATTATAAAGCTTCGCATATAATAAGTTGTTATGTTCAAAGATCTGAATTTGAAAACCGTAACCGAATAATTGTTTTTATAGCCTGGAGATGATGGATGACCTAAAACTTTTACTACACAGTTGATATATGAGTCAAAAAACCTCTAAAAACTATTACACTTAAAATATAGTCGCAAACTAGAGTCAGAAACTATTAAATACAATATGATTGTTGTTATTTGTGACAACCGTCCTTTTTCAGGTGAAAATCCGCATTCTCTATCTTTATCTTAACTCGAATTTATCTCGTTATTACTTGTCTTGTAAACTCGAGCGTGTAGAATCGAACTCGGAATCACATAATCGAATCCTAATACCAAGTAAACACTTAGTGAACTTGTCTAAGTTCCTATCAAAAATAACCGGAAACTTTCAACTGACGAAAGCGCTTAACAATGGAACAAACGAAAAACGAACAAGGCTGAAACAGCCCGAATGCGCCGCCTGTTGTCCATTGGCGCCGCATTCGGGGCCAGTTCAGCAATATTTTTGTGATCTTTAAAATTTAACAAAACGGACCCAATACTTTAACCCACGTTTTGGTCCAGGTTATTTGAGTCCAAGGCCCTTTTAAAGGTCCAGTAACAATACTTAACATCACATATAACACATCACAAACACACACACATTCACCAAACACAAACACTCCTTACACTCTCTCCCTCTCTAGCTCAAGAACACACCCACACACACCATTTAATTACAGTGATTTTTACATCATAAACTCAGAAATATAGCCACATAAAACACACAAAAATCGTCATCAATCAAGGAGGAAGAAAGGGGTTAGCATTTCTTGGGTTTAAAAACCGATTTCTAAGCTTGTTTGGGGTCAAAAATCACCAAGAGAACACTTCCACCTTCTTCAAATCATCATCCATTTGGTAAAACTCTTTTAAATCTTCTGTTTTTACAACATATATTCGTTGCATGTGCAATCTAACAACTAAAAACGAGTTTTCATGATGATTTATGACCATTTATATACAAAAACGGGTTTTTATAAAATGGATGTTTAGATCCATGAATTTGTGGTTAAAAACTCAATATAAACTGTAAAACATCAAGTACTTGGATGTATCTATCATTGCATGTCGAAATCCACCATCAAAATACCAATTTTTAGCATAAAAACGATTTTACCAAAAAGCTGTAAGTCTAGCGAATGCGGCGCATTCCTATGAATGGCGGCGCATTCCTAGATCAGCAGCCAGAAAAATTTGCAATTTTCGGTATAAGACGTGATCTTGAGCTTATTTCTTCAAACCGAGTCAAATAACCTGTAAAGAGCTTAACTTACATGTAAAGGGACTAATTGAACAAGTTTTCATCATTTTATGTTTGGTATAAATATATGAATTTTGGCTATAAAAATTGTTAAGCGGGAAAGTGTTAAATTGGACTTAATGATTTTGGAGCGGAAGCGCTGCCCGATTTTCGGTAGACCAAAAACCAACACTTGTAATAAAAACATTTTGTTACCTAACAAGATTATAAACATGGTTACTTATTAAATCTTGGTATCTTCTTAGGAGTTCCGTGATTCCTACCCATTTCGACCCGTTCCGACCGCTCTCTCTTTTGTGCAATCCTTCGCAAACAGTGAGTTACAACCCCACTTATTTACTGTTTTCAAATAACTTTTGGGGGAAACAAGAGATCTAAACGAACTTGGAACTATTATGAACTTTTATTACTATGGAACTCTTATTGAACGTTTTCTGGAACTTGTATGCGAAAACAGTTTTATTTGCCCATTTGGCATAAAATAAACTAAATGGTTTGCCACCCTTTTTCGGCTAATGGCTTGCCCCCCTTTTTAATTGGCTTGCTAGTTCAAATCTCTTATAAATGTATTACTTTTGCCACACTCGGCATCGTATTTAATTTATTTATTGCCACACTCGGCACTCGTATGAACTTTGATTGATCATATAACTACCATGACTCTTGAGGGATATAACTATTCGTAAGTGACTACTACTAGTTTTAAAATAACATTAGTGCCTAATCTTTTTCGTCACACTATTAGCTTTGTTAAGCCGTTTAGTAATTATGGGTATCGATACTTAGGAAATAACCGTTCCTTGCTTAAGTGGCAACTTAAGTACATATTACTCGATCAGAAATGACTCCCCGTAAGTAGTGCGGGGTAAGGGGCCTCACGGTTGGTTAATCGGTTTAGTGTGAACACTTAAGTTATTATGCCAAGTAGTCGTTATACATGATTTCAATCAATAGTTTACTTACATTGCGCGTATAGAGTTATACGACTTCCGCAACATTCTTTTAAACTACTGTCTTGGTTCGAACTATCTTTTGAGCAACTTTTGGATCGAAACTATTCTTTAAGTATTGTTCCACTTTTATAAACTTCTAAGTATAGATATACTTAACTCAAACTCTTTTTAGTCGAGGACTAGAAAATTGTAACTCACTCACTACTTTATTGTAGTTGACACTTTATCTCTTGTTTCAGGAAATCAAATGTAAGATACGAAGTGCATACGGTGGATGGGTCAGGCATGTCACGTGAAATCAAGAATTGGGAAAAGACCTATTTTATCATCTTGGGAATTTGTTCAACGCTTAATTATGTACTTTCGTTATGCAACTTGTCGAATACTTGGTTATTTCATCTTGTAAACTCTAATTTTCTATTTTAATGACTTGAAACCGTATGTTTTAATTATAACTCGTGTAATGATATCTTTGCTCTTCACACTTCCGTGTTTCCGCTTTAGCGGGGTGTGACAGACTTGGTATCAGAGCACTGGTTATAGCGAAAACGGTTTTGAGAATTTTTCAAAAATTTTTGAAACCAAACTATAACCAAGGCTTTTCAGAAAAATCATTTCACGAGCTTTCAAACTTTAGTAGATTAATTCCGCAATCGCATGGTTTGCTTTTAACTAGGCGTAACTTGATCAACTATGCCTAGTTCAAAATAAATTTTGCGAGAACGGAAAGTAATTGCTATTGTCAAACGGTTTTCGAGTCAAAAAAAAAAAATTCCCGGTCTTATTCCTTCCCGATTCTCACGTGACTGACCCATACATGCATTCTCGTTTACATTTTTCCTTAATTCCTGTACTCACGTAACATATTATTCGCAGATCCGACATGTCTCAGTCGTCCCGTTCACGATCTCAGTCACGACCCCTCCCGCGAGCCGTATCCCCATCGAACGAGCTTTCCGAGGGCCACACGGCGTCCGATAGTCAGCGTCATCAGACGACTGACCCGACAGAGGATACGCCAACGACGATCAGTAGCAGTCACGGATCCAGCCCGAGATCTGTGCCTCCACCCCCTCCACCAGCGCCTGTCACCGAACCACCGCAGCCCCAAGGGCTTCGCGCTAGGTTGACCGCGCGCCAGCAGTCGAGCCTGTTTCGACCCGCACCTCCTCAGTCATTTGTGGAACCCTACGACCCCGCCCTGCGCACTCCAGTAATGGAACGCTATGCGTGGGAACGTCAGTTCCTTGAGGAGCGGCGACGTGCTCAGGAGGCCGGAATCTCCCGACCTATGATGCCACCTACTCTCCAGCCACCCCCACCGGCCGCATTCTTGCACCTGCACCGCGAGGTTCGGGCACTCGCTGAGGAGAACCAGCAACAGGGACTCCTCATCAGCGAAGTCACTGATGCGGCGCACCACTTGTCTGAGCAGGCGATGCGAATCATCGCATCGACTCGAGCCACGGCACGTACTGTGCAGCAACTCGTAGGGGCGTGTCTGGTAATGGGAACCTTGATCGCGGTCATGATGGCCAAGATGTTCCTAGAGAGGCGTCATTAGTCATATTCTTCCTTTTGTATTGTACTATAGGCCGAGTTGAAATTTTCAATGTACACAGCTTCGAGCCATTTCCATTTATTTCCTTATTGTATGGTACTGTACTCCTTTTCTATTATGAACCTTGTACCCAACTTAATTATTAATGAATGAAGCTCTATCCTTTTACCTATTACTGTTACTGTCATGTGAATCTTGTTCTAGGGTTGATTGGTTACTCTTGCGTGTGAATCTTGTCATGTAAATTTCTTGAATCTTTGTCGTGCGTGTACTATATGTTCCGTTATTTTACTCTTGCGTGATTATTATTCTTGTTCATTGGATTACCTACTCATCATACCTTATTCGTGCGTCTAAACTAGTCTCTTTTCTCCGATGTAGAATTATGCCTCTCAACAGAAGCGACGCTGACCGAATAGCCGAACAGGTCGCTGCTCAGCTGAACGCAGCGATGCCTGACTTGATTGCTCAGGTAATCGCCGGGATCAACTACGGAATCTTCGGGGGTGAAAACCCCAACACCATTCACTCGGAGAACAATCAAGACCATAACCTCCCTCCCTTCCTAGCCACTGTAAAGCAAGAGGAAGGTGAAGGCTCCCGAAGCAATAACCTCCTTTCTCCTCCAGCTTCCGTCACACGAAGGAAGAGTAAGAAACGGAAGTCTAGTTACCAAGCAATAAGGAACAACCGCAACAAGAAACCCGCTACCAGACCCCGAGGTTACGCTGGTCCGCACCCCAAGTGCGGTAGATGCTACCTCCACCATGTCGGGGATTGCCCAGTGTGCTACACATGTAACGAATCGGGGCACCTCTCCAGGCATTGCCGCAAAAATACTGATAAGCAAGACAAGAGGTGGGCTTGCTTTGAATGCGGGAGCAACGAACACCCCCGTGTGATTTGCCCCATATTCAATACAACGGAAACTTTCAGTGCTCTCGCAATCACCGCCAAAGAGGCAAGGCAGGGTTCAAATGCCGCGCCAGGTAAAATTTCCCTATAAATGACCACTTTGCTTCCATACTATTTGATTCAGGAGCTGAAAGAAGCTTTGTTTTCCTTAGAACTTAGACCCCTCATTAACCTAGGATCTAAAGTTCTTAAGGATAGCCTTACTATCGAATATGCTAACGGTCAAGAGTTCGAAGCCAAGGAGATAATCTTAGGATGTTTATTATGCCTATCTGACAAAATCTTCCCCATCTATCTAATTCCAACCGAGCTGAAAAGCTTTGACGTAATCGTCGGAACGGACTGGCTCTCCCGTTTTCGAGCCGAGATCGTCTGTTTCGACAAACTTGTCCGCATTCCTCTCTCTGACTCTAAAACTTTAATCGTTCAAGAAGACAAACCCGGACGACGACTTCGTATAGTGTCGTCCATCAAAATGCGTAAGTACCTCGAGAAGGACCTCGACGCATTCCTCGCGCACGTTGTCAAACATAAACCCAAGGAAATCCGTGTACAAGATACCCCAGTAGTCAAGGACCATCCAGAAGTCTTTCCTGAGGATCTACCTGGGCTACCTCCACATCGACAAGTGGAATTCCAAATAGACCTAGTTCCTGGCGCAGCACCGGTTGCCAAGACGCCATACCGTCTAGCACCCCCAGAAATGCAAGAGCTATCTAAGCAGATACAGGAACTCCTGGATCACGGTCTCATTCGTCCGAGCTCGTCCCCCTGGGGAGCCCCAATCCTCTTTGTTTAAAAGAAATACGAATCCTTCCGTATGTGTATCGAGAATCATGAACCTAACAAGCTGACCGTCAAGAACCGATAACCACCCCCGAGGATCGACGACCTATTCGAACAGTTGCAGGATGCATCTCACTTCTCAAGGGTCGACCTCCGCCCAGGTTATCATCAGGTTCGTGTCAGTGAGACCGACATCCCTAAACCGCATTCCAAACTCGTTACGGTCATTACGAATTCCTTGTCATACCATTTGGCCTGACCAACGCACCGGCACTGTTCATGGACCTAATGAGCAGAGTGTGTAGGCCATAACTAGACAAGTTCGTAACCGTATTCATAGACGACATTCTCATCTACTCAAGGAATAATCAAGACCACGTGAAACACCTGGAACTCATTCTAGGACTCCTTAGGGAATCAGGAGTGGCACGTGGAACTCCCGAGATGTAAATTCTGACTCCGGGAAGTACATTACCTTAGTCAAGCGATCGATTAGGAGGGAATTCACGTAGACCCAGCCAAAATCAAGCGATTGAGAGATAGCAAACCCCAACGACTCCTACGGAAACCCGACAATTCTTAGGATTGGCGGGCTATTACCGGAGGTTCATTAAAAATTTCTCGAAAATCGCTAAGCCTCTGACCGAACTCACCCAAAAGGATAAGGACTTCACCTGGGGAGAACAACAGGATGAATCCTTCCAGAAACTGAAGTATGAACTATGCCACGCACCGATTCTGTCCCTACCGGAGGGTACGGATAATTTTGTAGTGTTTTGCGATGCGTCTCATCAAGGACTTGGGTGTGTCCTTATGCAGAAGGAAAAGGTCATCGCATACGCATCAAGACAATTGAAGGTTCACGAACAGAATTATACAACACACGACTTAGAGCTGGGAGCTGTCGTGTTTGCACTGAAAATTTGGAGGCATTATTTGTACGGCACTAAGTGCACGGTATTCACGGATCACAAAAGCCTGCAACATATCCTCGAACAGAAAATGCTCAACATGAGACAACGGAGATGGATCGAACTTTTAAGCGACTACGATTGCGAGATCAAATACCACCCGGGTAAGGCAAACGTAGTAGCTGACGCCCTGAGTCGTAAGGAAAGGGCTAAACCATCTCGAGTGAGAGCATTGGGGATCCAGATTCAAACTAACCTCCAATCACAAATCTCTAAAGCTCAGCAGGAAGCTTTGAAACCTGAGAACCTTAAGGGCGAAACCCTGCACAATCATGAAAAGGAATTTGAGCTTAAACCGGACGGAATCCATTACTTCAAGAATCGAGCATGGATTCCTAGAGCTGAGGACCTTCGCAAGCTCATTCTGGACGAGGGCCACCGATCCCGATACTCTATTCATCCGGGATCCGACAAGCTGTATAAGGATCTACGGGAATACTATTGGTGGCCGGGCATGAAGAAGGACATAGCCTTGTATGTGGCTAAGTGCCTTACTTGCTCGAAGGTCAAGGCTGAATATCAGAAACCATCTGGGCTATTGCAACAGCCGGAGATCCCCATGTGGAAGTGGGAGCAGATCTCCATGGATTTCATCACTAAATTGCCTCGTACGGCAAGAGGGAATGACACAATCTGGGTGATTGTGGATCGATTGACTAAATCCGCACACTTTCTGCCGGTAAGAGAGAACCATTCAATGGAGAAGTTCGCACAGATCTACATTAACGAGATCATCTCTCGTCACGGAACACCTCTCTCTATCATTTCCGACAGGGATAGTCGATTCACGTCCCGGTTTTGGAACGCTCTTCAAAAATCGCTCGGGACGCGACTAGACCTCAGTACTGCTTACCACCCTCAGACCGATGGTCAGAGTGAAAGGACAATTCAGACACTTGAAGACATGCTGAGAGCGTGTGTAGTTGACTTCGGAGGAAGTTGGGACGCTCACTTGCCCTTAATCGAGTTTTCCTATAATAATAGCTACCATGCTAGCATCAAGTGTGCTCCATTCGAGGCCTTATACGGACGCAAGTGCCGGTCCCCGCTGTGTTGGCTAGAAGCGGGCGATCGACAACTAACAAGGCTCGACATCGTCCAGGAAACCATTGACAAAATCACTACCATCCGAGAAAGATTGAAAACCTCTCGTACTCGGCAGAAGAGCTATGCCGATCACCGAAGGAAACCCCTCGAGTTCCAGGTAGGCGATAGAGTACTCCTGAAAATATCGCCATGGAAAGGGGTAGTCCGTTTCGGGAAACGCGGTAAGTTAAGCCCGAGGTACACAGGCCCCTTTGAAGTAATTGAGCGTATCGGCCCCGTAGCGTATCGGCTACAACTCCCGCAAGCTCTTTCCAACGTTCACAATGTCTTCCATGTCTCGCACTTGAAAAAGTGCTTGTCGGACGAAACAATTGTCATTCCACTGGACGAGGTCCAGATCGACAACAAACTCAATTTCATAGAGGAACCACTTGAGGTTGTAGACCGAGAGGTCAAGCAACTCAAGCAAAGTCGAATCCCTATTGTCAAGGTTCGATGGAATTTCCGACGAGGTCACGAATTCACATGGGAACGTGAAGACCAGATTCGTCAGAAGTATCCGCACTTATTCAAAGATCTTCCTTCCGATGAGGCGAACTAAATTTCGGGACGAAATTCTTTTCAACCCGGGGAGAATGTGACAACCGTCCTTTTTCAGGTGAAAATCCGCATTCTCTATCTTTATCTTAACTCGAATTTATCTCGTTATTACTTGTCTTGTAAACTCGAGCGTGTAGAATCGAACTCGGAATCACATAATCGAATCCTAATACCAAGTAAACACTTAGTGAACTTGTCTAAGTTCCTATCAAAAATAACCGGAAACTTTCAACTGACGAAAGCGCTTAACAATGGAACAAACGAAAAACGAACAAGGCTGAAACAGCCCGAATGCGCCGCCTGTTGTCCATTGGCGCCGCATTCGGGGCCAGTTCAGCAATATTTTTGTGATCTTTAAAATTTAACAAAACGGACCCAATACTTTAACCCACGTTTTGGTCCAGGTTATTTGAGTCCAAGGCCCTTTTAAAGGTCCAGTAACAATACTTAACATCACATATAACACATCACAAACACACACACATTCACCAAACACAAACACTCCTTACACTCTCTCCCTCTCTAGCTCAAGAACACACCCACACACACCATTTAATTACAGTGATTTTTACATCATAAACTCAGAAATATAGCCACATAAAACACACAAAAATCGTCATCAATCAAGGAGGAAGAAAGGGGTTAGCATTTCTTGGGTTTAAAAACCGATTTCTAAGCTTGTTTGGGGTCAAAAATCACCAAGAGAACACTTCCACCTTCTTCAAATCATCATCCATTTGGTAAAACTCTTTTAAATCTTCTGTTTTTACAACATATATTCGTTGCATGTGCAATCTAACAACTAAAAACGAGTTTTCATGATGATTTATGACCATTTATATACAAAAACGGGTTTTTTATAAAATGGATGTTTAGATCCATGAATTTGTGGTTAAAAACTCAATATAAACTGTAAAACATCAAGTACTTGGATGTATCTATCATTGCATGTCGAAATCCACCATCAAAATACCAATTTTTAGCATAAAAACGATTTTACCAAAAAGCTGTAAGTCTAGCGAATGCGGCGCATTCCTATGAATGGCGGCGCATTCCTAGATCAGCAGCCAGAAAAATTTGCAATTTTCGGTATAAGACGTGATCTTGAGCTTATTTCTTCAAACCGAGTCAAATAACCTGTAAAGAGCTTAACTTACATGTAAAGGGACTAATTGAACAAGTTTTCATCATTTTATGTTTGGTATAAATATATGAATTTTGGCTATAAAAATTGTTAAGCGGGAAAGTGTTAAATTGGACTTAATGATTTTGGAGCGGAAGCGCTGCCCGATTTTCGGTAGACCAAAAACCAACACTTGTAATAAAAACATTTTGTTACCTAACAAGATTATAAACATGGTTACTTATTAAATCTTGGTATCTTCTTAGGAGTTCCGTGATTCCTACCCATTTCGACCCGTTCCGACCGCTCTCTCTTTTGTGCAATCCTTCGCAAACAGTGAGTTACAACCCCACTTATTTACTGTTTTCAAATAACTTTTGGGGGAAACAAGAGATCTAAACGAACTTGGAACTATTATGAACTTTTATTACTATGGAACTCTTATTGAACGTTTTCTGGAACTTGTATGCGAAAACAGTTTTATTTGCCCATTTGGCATAAAATAAACTAAATGGTTTGCCACCCTTTTTCGGCTAATGGCTTGCCCCCCTTTTTAATTGGCTTGCTAGTTCAAATCTCTTATAAATGTATTACTTTTGCCACACTCGGCATCGTATTTAATTTATTTATTGCCACACTCGGCACTCGTATGAACTTTGATTGATCATATAACTACCATGACTCTTGAGGGATATAACTATTCGTAAGTGACTACTACTAGTTTTAAAATAACATTAGTGCCTAATCTTTTTCGTCACACTATTAGCTTTGTTAAGCCGTTTAGTAATTATGGGTATCGATACTTAGGAAATAACCGTTCCTTGCTTAAGTGGCAACTTAAGTACATATTACTCGATCAGAAATGACTCCCCGTAAGTAGTGCGGGGTAAGGGGCCTCACGGTTGGTTAATCGGTTTAGTGTGAACACTTAAGTTATTATGCCAAGTAGTCGTTATACATGATTTCAATCAATAGTTTACTTACATTGCGCGTATAGAGTTATACGACTTCCGCAACATTCTACTGTCTTGGTTCGAACTATCTTTTGAGCAACTTTTGGATCGAAACTATTCTTTAAGTATTGTTCCACTTTTATAAACTTCTAAGTATAGATATACTTAACTCAAACTCTTTTTAGTCGAGGACTAGAAAATTGTAACTCACTCACTACTTTATTGTAGTTGACACTTTATCTCTTGTTTCAGGAAATCAAATGTAAGATACGAAGTGCATACGGTGGATGGGTCAGGCATGTCACGTGAAATCAAGAATTGGGAAAAGACCTATTTTATCATCTTGGGAATTTGTTCAACGCTTAATTATGTACTTTCGTTATGCAACTTGTCGAATACTTGGTTATTTCATCTTGTAAACTCTAATTTTCTATTTTAATGACTTGAAACCGTATGTTTTAATTATAACTCGTGTAATGATATCTTTGCTCTTCACACTTCCGTGTTTCCGCTTTAGCGGGGTGTGACAGACTTGGTATCAGAGCACTGGTTATAGCGAAAACGGTTTTGAGAATTTTTCAAAAATTTTTGAAACCAAACTATAACCAAGGCTTTTCAGAAAAATCATTTCACGAGCTTTCAAACTTTAGTAGATTAATTCCGCAATCGCATGGTTTGCTTTTAACTAGGCGTAACTTGATCAACTATGCCTAGTTCAAAATAAATTTTGCGAGAACGGAAAGTAATTGCTATTGTCAAACGGTTTTCGAGTCAAAAAAAAAAAATTCCCGGTCTTATTCCTTCCCGATTCTCACGTGACTGACCCATACATGCATTCTCGTTTACATTTTTCCTTAATTCCTGTACTCACGTAACATATTATTCGCAGATCCGACATGTCTCAGTCGTCCCGTTCACGATCTCAGTCACGACCCCTCCCGCGAGCCGTATCCCCATCGAACGAGCTTTCCGAGGGCCACACGGCGTCCGATAGTCAGCGTCATCAGACGACTGACCCGACAGAGGATACGCCAACGACGATCAGTAGCAGTCACGGATCCAGCCCGAGATCTGTGCCTCCACCCCCTCCACCAGCGCCTGTCACCGAACCACCGCAGCCCCAAGGGCTTCGCGCTAGGTTGACCGCGCGCCAGCAGTCGAGCCTGTTTCGACCCGCACCTCCTCAGTCATTTGTGGAACCCTACGACCCCGCCCTGCGCACTCCAGTAATGGAACGCTATGCGTGGGAACGTCAGTTCCTTGAGGAGCGGCGACGTGCTCAGGAGGCCGGAATCTCCCGACCTATGATGCCACCTACTCTCCAGCCACCCCCACCGGCCGCATTCTTGCACCTGCACCGCGAGGTTCGGGCACTCGCTGAGGAGAACCAGCAACAGGGACTCCTCATCAGCGAAGTCACTGATGCGGCGCACCACTTGTCTGAGCAGGCGATGCGAATCATCGCATCGACTCGAGCCACGGCACGTACTGTGCAGCAACTCGTAGGGGCGTGTCTGGTAATGGGAACCTTGATCGCGGTCATGATGGCCAAGATGTTCCTAGAGAGGCGTCATTAGTCATATTCTTCCTTTTGTATTGTACTATAGGCCGAGTTGAAATTTTCAATGTACACAGCTTCGAGCCATTTCCATTTATTTCCTTATTGTATGGTACTGTACTCCTTTTCTATTATGAACCTTGTACCCAACTTAATTATTAATGAATGAAGCTCTATCCTTTTACCTATTACTGTTACTGTCATGTGAATCTTGTTCTAGGGTTGATTGGTTACTCTTGCGTGTGAATCTTGTCATGTAATTTCTTGAATCTTTGTCGTGCGTGTACTATATGTTCCGTTATTTTACTCTTGCGTGATTATTATTCTTGTTCATTGGATTACCTACTCATCATACCTTATTCGTGCGTCTAAACTAGTCTCTTTTCTCCGATGTAGAATTATGCCTCTCAACAGAAGCGACGCTGACCGAATAGCCGAACAGGTCGCTGCTCAGCTGAACGCAGCGATGCCTGACTTGATTGCTCAGGTAATCGCCGGGATCAACTACGGAATCTTCGGGGGTGAAAACCCCAACACCATTCACTCGGAGAACAATCAAGACCATAACCTCCCTCCCTTCCTAGCCACTGTAAAGCAAGAGGAAGGTGAAGGCTCCCGAAGCAATAACCTCCTTTCTCCTCCAGCTTCCGTCACACGAAGGAAGAGTAAGAAACGGAAGTCTAGTTACCAAGCAATAAGGAACAACCGCAACAAGAAACCCGCTACCAGACCCCGAGGTTACGCTGGTCCGCACCCCAAGTGCGGTAGATGCTACCTCCACCATGTCGGGGATTGCCCAGTGTGCTACACATGTAACGAATCGGGGCACCTCTCCAGGCATTGCCGCAAAAATACTGATAAGCAAGACAAGAGGTGGGCTTGCTTTGAATGCGGGAGCAACGAACACCCCCGTGTGATTTGCCCCATATTCAATACAACGGAAACTTTCAGTGCTCTCGCAATCACCGCCAAAGAGGCAAGGCAGGGTTCAAATGCCGCGCCAGGTAAAATTTCCCTATAAATGACCACTTTGCTTCCATACTATTTGATTCAGGAGCTGAAAGAAGCTTTGTTTTCCTTAGAACTTAGACCCCTCATTAACCTAGGATCTAAAGTTCTTAAGGATAGCCTTACTATCGAATATGCTAACGGTCAAGAGTTCGAAGCCAAGGAGATAATCTTAGGATGTTTATTATGCCTATCTGACAAAATCTTCCCCATCTATCTAATTCCAACCGAGCTGAAAAGCTTTGACGTAATCGTCGGAACGGACTGGCTCTCCCGTTTTCGAGCCGAGATCGTCTGTTTCGACAAACTTGTCCGCATTCCTCTCTCTGACTCTAAAACTTTAATCGTTCAAGAAGACAAACCCGGACGACGACTTCGTATAGTGTCGTCCATCAAAATGCGTAAGTACCTCGAGAAGGACCTCGACGCATTCCTCGCGCACGTTGTCAAACATAAACCCAAGGAAATCCGTGTACAAGATACCCCAGTAGTCAAGGACCATCCAGAAGTCTTTCCTGAGGATCTACCTGGGCTACCTCCACATCGACAAGTGGAATTCCAAATAGACCTAGTTCCTGGCGCAGCACCGGTTGCCAAGACGCCATACCGTCTAGCACCCCCAGAAATGCAAGAGCTATCTAAGCAGATACAGGAACTCCTGGATCACGGTCTCATTCGTCCGAGCTCGTCCCCCTGGGGAGCCCCAATCCTCTTTGTTTAAAAGAAATACGAATCCTTCCGTATGTGTATCGAGAATCATGAACCTAACAAGCTGACCGTCAAGAACCGATAACCACCCCCGAGGATCGACGACCTATTCGAACAGTTGCAGGATGCATCTCACTTCTCAAGGGTCGACCTCCGCCCAGGTTATCATCAGGTTCGTGTCAGTGAGACCGACATCCCTAAACCGCATTCCAAACTCGTTACGGTCATTACGAATTCCTTGTCATACCATTTGGCCTGACCAACGCACCGGCACTGTTCATGGACCTAATGAGCAGAGTGTGTAGGCCATAACTAGACAAGTTCGTAACCGTATTCATAGACGACATTCTCATCTACTCAAGGAATAATCAAGACCACGTGAAACACCTGGAACTCATTCTAGGACTCCTTAGGGAATCAGGAGTGGCACGTGGAACTCCCGAGATGTAAATTCTGACTCCGGGAAGTACATTACCTTAGTCAAGCGATCGATTAGGAGGGAATTCACGTAGACCCAGCCAAAATCAAGCGATTGAGAGATAGCAAACCCCAACGACTCCTACGGAAACCCGACAATTCTTAGGATTGGCGGGCTATTACCGGAGGTTCATTAAAAATTTCTCGAAAATCGCTAAGCCTCTGACCGAACTCACCCAAAAGGATAAGGACTTCACCTGGGGAGAACAACAGGATGAATCCTTCCAGAAACTGAAGTATGAACTATGCCACGCACCGATTCTGTCCCTACCGGAGGGTACGGATAATTTTGTAGTGTTTTGCGATGCGTCTCATCAAGGACTTGGGTGTGTCCTTATGCAGAAGGAAAAGGTCATCGCATACGCATCAAGACAATTGAAGGTTCACGAACAGAATTATACAACACACGACTTAGAGCTGGGAGCTGTCGTGTTTGCACTGAAAATTTGGAGGCATTATTTGTACGGCACTAAGTGCACGGTATTCACGGATCACAAAATCCTGCAACATATCCTCGAACAGAAAATGCTCAACATGAGACAACGGAGATGGATCGAACTTTTAAGCGACTACGATTGCGAGATCAAATACCACCCGGGTAAGGCAAACGTAGTAGCTGACGCCCTGAGTCGTAAGGAAAGGGCTAAACCATCTCGAGTGAGAGCATTGGGGATCCAGATTCAAACTAACCTCCAATCACAAATCTCTAAAGCTCAGCAGGAAGCTTTGAAACCTGAGAACCTTAAGGGCGAAACCCTGCACAATCATGAAAAGGAATTTGAGCTTAAACCGGACGGAATCCATTACTTCAAGAATCGAGCATGGATTCCTAGAGCTGAGGACCTTCGCAAGCTCATTCTGGACGAGGGCCACCGATCCCGATACTCTATTCATCCGGGATCCGACAAGCTGTATAAGGATCTACGGGAATACTATTGGTGGCCGGGCATGAAGAAGGACATAGCCTTGTATGTGGCTAAGTGCCTTACTTGCTCGAAGGTCAAGGCTGAATATCAGAAACCATCTGGGCTATTGCAACAGCCGGAGATCCCCATGTGGAAGTGGGAGCAGATCTCCATGGATTTCATCACTAAATTGCCTCGTACGGCAAGAGGGAATGACACAATCTGGGTGATTGTGGATCGATTGACTAAATCCGCACACTTTCTGCCGGTAAGAGAGAACCATTCAATGGAGAAGTTCGCACAGATCTACATTAACGAGATCATCTCTCGTCACGGAACACCTCTCTCCATCATTTCCGACAGGGATAGTCGATTCACGTCCCGGTTTTGGAACGCTCTTCAAAAATCGCTCGGGACGCGACTAGACCTCAGTACTGCTTACCACCCTCAGACCGATGGTCAGAGTGAAAGGACAATTCAGACACTTGAAGACATGCTGAGAGCGTGTGTAGTTGACTTCGGAGGAAGTTGGGACGCTCACTTGCCCTTAATCGAGTTTTCCTATAATAATAGCTACCATGCTAGCATCAAGTGTGCTCCATTCGAGGCCTTATACGGACGCAAGTGCCGGTCCCCGCTGTGTTGGCTAGAAGCGGGCGATCGACAACTAACAAGGCTCGACATCGTCCAGGAAACCATTGACAAAATCACTACCATCCGAGAAAGATTGAAAACCTCTCGTACTCGGCAGAAGAGCTATGCCGATCACCGAAGGAAACCCCTCGAGTTCCAGGTAGGCGATAGAGTACTCCTGAAAATATCGCCATGGAAAGGGGTAGTCCGTTTCGGGAAACGCGGTAAGTTAAGCCCGAGGTACACAGGCCCCTTTGAAGTAATTGAGCGTATCGGCCCCGTAGCGTATCGGCTACAACTCCCGCAAGCTCTTTCCAACGTTCACAATGTCTTCCATGTCTCGCACTTGAAAAAGTGCTTATCGGACGAAACAATTGTCATTCCACTGGACGAGGTCCAGATCGACAACAAACTCAATTTCATAGAGGAACCACTTGAGGTTGTAGACCGAGAGGTCAAGCAACTCAAGCAAAGTCGAATCCCTATTGTCAAGGTTCGATGGAATTTCCGACGAGGTCACGAATTCACATGGGAACGTGAAGACCAGATTCGTCAGAAGTATCCGCACTTATTCAAAGATCTTCCTTCCGATGAGGCGAACTAAATTTCGGGACGAAATTCTTTTCAACCCGGGGAGAATGTGACAACCGTCCTTTTTCAGGTGAAAATCCGCATTCTCTATCTTTATCTTAACTCGAATTTATCTCGTTATTACTTGTCTTGTAAACTCGAGCGTGTAGAATCGAACTCGGAATCACATAATCGAATCCTAATACCAAGTAAACACTTAGTGAACTTGTCTAAGTTCCTATCAAAAATAACCGGAAACTTTCAACTGACGAAAGCGCTTAACAATGGAACAAACGAAAAACGAACAAGGCTGAAACAGCCCGAATGCGCCGCCTGTTGTCCATTGGCGCCGCATTCGGGGCCAGTTCAGCAATATTTTTGTGATCTTTAAAATTTAACAAAACGGACCCAATACTTTAACCCACGTTTTGGTCCAGGTTATTTGAGTCCAAGGCCCTTTTAAAGGTCCAGTAACAATACTTAACATCACATATAACACATCACAAACACACACACATTCACCAAACACAAACACTCCTTACACTCTCTCCCTCTCTAGCTCAAGAACACACCCACACACACCATTTAATTACAGTGATTTTTACATCATAAACTCAGAAATATAGCCACATAAAACACACAAAAATCGTCATCAATCAAGGAGGAAGAAAGGGGTTAGCATTTCTTGGGTTTAAAAACCGATTTCTAAGCTTGTTTGGGGTCAAAAATCACCAAGAGAACACTTCCACCTTCTTCAAATCATCATCCATTTGGTAAAACTCTTTTAAATCTTCTGTTTTTACAACATATATTCGTTGCATGTGCAATCTAACAACTAAAAACGAGTTTTCATGATGATTTATGACCATTTATATACAAAAACGGGTTTTTATAAAATGGATGTTTAGATCCATGAATTTGTGGTTAAAAACTCAATATAAACTGTAAAACATCAAGTACTTGGATGTATCTATCATTGCATGTCGAAATCCACCATCAAAATACCAATTTTTAGCATAAAAACGATTTTACCAAAAAGCTGTAAGTCTAGTGAATGCGGCGCATTCCTATGAATGGCGGCGCATTCCTAGATCAGCAGCCAGAAAAATTTGCAATTTTCGGTATAAGACGTGATCTTGAGCTTATTTCTTCAAACCGAGTCAAATAACCTGTAAAGAGCTTAACTTACATGTAAAGGGACTAATTGAACAAGTTTTCATCATTTTATGTTTGGTATAAATATATGAATTTTGGCTATAAAAATTGTTAAGCGGGAAAGTGTTAAATTGGACTTAATGATTTTGGAGCGGAAGCGCTGCCCGATTTTCGGTAGACCAAAAACCAACACTTGTAATAAAAACATTTTGTTACCTAACAAGATTATAAACATGGTTACTTATTAAATCTTGGTATCTTCTTAGGAGTTCCGTGATTCCTACCCATTTCGACCCGTTCCGACCGCTCTCTCTTTTGTGCAATCCTTCGCAAACAGTGAGTTACAACCCCACTTATTTACTGTTTTCAAATAACTTTTGGGGGAAACAAGAGATCTAAACGAACTTGGAACTATTATGAACTTTTATTACTATGGAACTCTTATTGAACGTTTTCTGGAACTTGTATGCGAAAACAGTTTTATTTGCCCATTTGGCATAAAATAAACTAAATGGTTTGCCACCCTTTTTCGGCTAATGGCTTGCCCCCCTTTTTAATTGGCTTGCTAGTTCAAATCTCTTATAAATGTATTACTTTTGCCACACTCGGCATCGTATTTAATTTATTTATTGCCACACTCGGCACTCGTATGAACTTTGATTGATCATATAACTACCATGACTCTTGAGGGATATAACTATTCGTAAGTGACTACTACTAGTTTTAAAATAACATTAGTGCCTAATCTTTTTCGTCACACTATTAGCTTTGTTAAGCCGTTTAGTAATTATGGGTATCGATACTTAGGAAATAACCGTTCCTTGCTTAAGTGGCAACTTAAGTACATATTACTCGATCAGAAATGACTCCCCGTAAGTAGTGCGGGGTAAGGGGCCTCACGGTTGGTTAATCGGTTTAGTGTGAACACTTAAGTTATTATGCCAAGTAGTCGTTATACATGATTTCAATCAATAGTTTACTTACATTGCGCGTATAGAGTTATACGACTTCCGCAACATTCTTTTAAACTACTGTCTTGGTTCGAACTATCTTTTGAGCAACTTTTGGATCGAAACTATTCTTTAAGTATTGTTCCACTTTTATAAACTTCTAAGTATAGATATACTTAACTCAAACTCTTTTTAGTCGAGGACTAGAAAATTGTAACTCACTCACTACTTTATTGTAGTTGACACTTTATCTCTTGTTTCAGGAAATCAAATGTAAGATACGAAGTGCATACGGTGGATGGGTCAGGCATGTCACGTGAAATCAAGAATTGGGAAAAGACCTATTTTATCATCTTGGGAATTTGTTCAACGCTTAATTATGTACTTTCGTTATGCAACTTGTCGAATACTTGGTTATTTCATCTTGTAAACTCTAATTTTCTATTTTAATGACTTGAAACCGTATGTTTTAATTATAACTCGTGTAATGATATCTTTGCTCTTCACACTTCCGTGTTTCCGCTTTAGCGGGGTGTGACATTATTCAACTATATATTGCCACTCATTTTAACGGGAAGTTCGAGTTTGGACCAGAATCAATGCTTTCTTTAACAGAACATGGTTCAACCAAAAAACTATTAGACCCAACATATACAATCAAATGAGCTTACTACATCACTACATGTATGTGAAATATATGGAGAGAATGAGTTTGAAGATCGATGGTCCAAATAATAAACTATTACACTCAAAATATTAATCGTTAAACAAGACACTAACAAAAATCGTTACCCCATATAAATAAATAAAATGATGGTCCGAAGGGGAGCACCACCATAAACGTTTAGCGTATAATTCATTTTCTGGTTCGAAAGACCGAATAAAAAACTCTTAACACATAATTATTTATATGCTCCGAGTGCCCGAACGACTCGAACCATAACTATTATTTATCTTGAGACGAATGAGAAACTACCATAAATCGTTACTATAATTTTTCCGAATATAATTTTTCTTTACCGCTGAATCGCGCGAGTTTCATACTAATAATATAATATAGATTTTATAATTTGTTGACTTTTATTAAATTGTTAACTTAGTTGACTTTGCTAACTGGATGTTATTGATTAATTGATTTTATTAATAAATGATGCGTTTATGGAATTTCTTACTTAGCTAAGTTTCTTTATTTTTCTTGAATTCATCCATGATCATCCATCCACACAGGACCAAATATGCAACTACGAATGACTTGGTCCTCTCTCCCAGACCATCACTGACCATTGTTGTATGACATGTCAATCAAACATAAATGTTACATTAAGTTCTTTTCCATCTAACGATAATATGTTGCCAACAGCTAGAGGTAAACATGGACGGTTTATTGTGGTCGGTGCCGAAGCTAGAAATTCAACTCTAGAGGGGCCAAATAATTTACCACTAGTGAAGTGAATACGATTGATGAAATTTTTAGCTTTTGGGTGGGCCAATTACTAAAGATTAAATCAAAAAACATAATAAAACATTAAAAAATGCATAAAATTTTAGATTTTATGGGTGGGCCATGGCCAACCGTGACCTCCACATAGTTCCGCCACTGATTGTGGTTATGACCCAAAACCGCCATATAACTAAACTTTTCGGTTAATTGAGAGTCTTATCCGATGATTTTTGGTTGGATCGGTTTTAGTTAGTGAGTTCCTAGGTAGATTTTGGTCCTGGTTTTACTTAACTTTGTGTTACTCATTTCATGTCTTAATGATGGAGAACTACATTTTTTTTCGTGTTGTCAATAAGCTAGTGAAACAACAGATCATTGTTTTGGTAGATGCAAATGGGTAGAGAGGCGCTGGAAGAAAATATTCAAGTGGTGGCGATTTGGTTATTTCAATGGAGGGTCGACCAAAGACATCTTAATGTATGAAGGTAATAGTCGTTTCTCTTCTAAAAGACGTAGGGTCTGAAAAACGGTAGTAAAGATTACTTTAGGCATAATTCGGGGAATTATAAATTATGTAATTTCAAAGCTAGTAAAGCACATCTAGCTGATCTATGAGCCGAGGTTAAAAAATAAACGTATTTTTGGATCAAGCATAGAAAAGGAAACTCTTTTCAAGTACATGGCGTGGTTGATATTCCGCTCCGGAAGATTTCTAACAGTGAGTGTTGGTAGAATTTTCTAACATAGCAAATGCAAATATATAGTTCATGTTTTCTTGTTTATCAACTTTTGTATCAGTGAAGTTTTTCCACCTAATATCCTTCCTTTGTCAATGTCTCATATGGCTATACCGCTATACAATTAAACTTTAGAAAGATTGACTTGCCATTCAAAAGAAGGTTGTGACATAATTTGTTATTTGTTTGTCTGATATTTATTAAAAAAATCTAACCAGACTATGTAAATTTTATTAAATATTATGGAATTAATATTAACAATCATCGTTTGAAAAAAACAAATTATATTTGTTTTATAACGAGGAAAAAAACAAATTATATTTGTTTTATAACGAGGAGGGTTTCCCACGTGTTGGTAGACGGAGGAGCCTCCTTTCAAATAAAACAAAAAAAGGATTTGCTAACCATTGCCCCGGAGGCAATGATTAATTATGATAAAATGTATTAAATGAACTCATAATTTCCATGTTTATATTGAATATATTTTATACCTTCCATGTTTATATAAAATTTTAATAAATTGTTATTATGAAATCATTAATTATAGAATATATTCAGTATAAACATGCAAACTATAAGTTCATATAATGCATTTTATCCAAATTAATCATTGCCCTCGGGGCAATGGTTAGCAATTCCCAACAAAAAACAAAGAAGAAAAAAAACCCAAAAATATTTGAGCAAAGAAAAACATCAACATGTTTTTATAAATTAAACACCAACATAAAGTAAACACTAACTCCGAACCTTTTTGAAAAAACATTAACGGAATAAAATATAATTCAAAAATCTAAACAAAACAAAACACCCTTTTCTTATAAATGTTAAGCCCAATTCAAACTAAACATAATCTCACCTTTTTTTATAAAAGTTTAGACCAACTCAAACTAAACAGAATCTCAAAACTTTCTAAAATAAACAAAAAATTTCGAGACGACTCGAGCCGACATACATGATTATTAGAGTTAGCTTATGAACACCGTCACACGTTATCAAAAAAATATATTACAAAAACCTAAGCAAAATTTTTTTATAAAAGTCAAGACCAACTCAAACTAAACATAATCTCATTTTGTTTTTATAAAAGTTTGGACCAACTCAAACTAAACATAATCTCAAAACTTTCCAAAAGAAATACAAAGTTTTTATAAAAGTTTGGACCAATTCATTAATAATATTTCATATATATAATTTTATATTTAATATATTTTATATATTTAAAATATAATAAATATATATTTTAATGTTTTTCTTTGTACTTTTATACTTTTTTATTTTATACTTATAATTTTCTTTTTCATATTATAGTGGATTCTGTTTTCAAATCTTCCTATCTGTTTTTCTCATGATCAAGACTATTTTATATTTTATAATATTTGAATTAATAAAGTTTATACATAATTAACTCATGATTTTTGGTTATTTAGAAAATGTAAAATTGATGGGTTATATATTAAAAATAGCAATATAAGTGAGGGACTATTTTTATATAATAGATAACTTATTAATGATAGTTATATAAAGAATCTAAAGTTAATAGGTTTTATATTTAAATAGTATATAAATAAGGGGCTATTTTGTCAAGTACGCAAGGTTAGAATTTCCCAAAAGAAATAAAAAATTTCGACCCGACTCGTGCCAACATACATAATTGTTGGAGTTGGCTTATGAACAGTGTCCCACATTATCAAATGTGATTATGTATAATATAATATAATATAATGTTTATGGTTATCTTTAATATATAATAAAATAGAGACCCTAAATGCCACGTGGCGAAGTAATGTCCATTGGATGGATTAACTTCTTTGATTTCAACCGTTAGATTAGATTGATGATTTCATCAAATTCTTTTTTTATTTTACACCATCTTAAAATACATAATTACATTCTTTTTTTAATTCCATCTTTACTAAAATAAAAAACATAATTTTAATTTATGTATAAATCGTTCAATTTTGACTATGATTGACTCTATTGTTATTCTAAAATCTCCTAATAAAAAATATCAAAACACAATTTTAATTTACCTATAAAATCTTTCAATTTTGACTATGATTTCCACTATTGTTATTCTAAAATCTCCTAATAAAAAATATCAAAACATATGTATAAACGTAAAAATGTATATATATTTATAACTATAAAATGCTTGTGTATAAAGGTATGTTATTATACGTATATAACATGGTTTTCTCAAAATAACTTAAAATCTACACAAACATAAAAGTTACGATTTAGTTTTTATCTTTATCCGCGCTATCGCGGGACAATATTCTAGTAATATAATATAACATTAATTTATATAATATTCTGTATATATTATACAGAGTATAGGGAAAAGATCATTAAACATCAATAATTTTTTAAGGTATAAAAAAATTCAATTTCCACCATTTATTTAATTTCAATCCAATAGTTTAGATTAAGAACAAAACTCAATTTCAACCTTTTTTTTTTATATTAATTTATCTCGCAAACCGTTAATTGTTAGACGAAACAAATTATGTCGTTGCGGCCGTCATACTCTCCTCTTTAATTAAAACAGTAGTCATATATAATTTCAAAGAGTTTTATTTTATGGGTTTAAAAATAGGTATTGAAATTGTAAAGTTAACATCATATGTGATATTAACATATATGGGTTAATATCAAAAAAAAAAAAAAAGTTATATAATGTGTAATTTATCTAAACCAATAAAAAAAAATTGACAACTCTAACACTAGGTTTAAAACACACAATTTTTTTTTTTTTTTTTTTTTTTATTAAATAAACTTCTACAACATCAACGGTTTCCTACATTTTTCACATATCTTACATGAAATAAAAGTTATTGTTTTACTTTAACCAAAATAACATTTCTTAACGTTTTAAGCGGAAGCTCATTACAAAAGGTTTAGTTTCTTTTCAAGGTCCCCATCCCTTCTTTACATGCTTGCCTTGCGATTTGGAGATCTATTTTACCTACAAATATAACATCAACAAAATACATTAGGGCTAAGCTAGTGAATATACTTAGTCATATATTAAGAAATTTCTAAGACTATTTAAAGTCTTATCATTCTCTTCTTCCAACTATAAATAGTTGGTTCTTACTTTTTTCCGACTATTAAAAGTCAATTACATACCCTCGCGGTATATATAAAGTTAACTCTACCTTTTTCCCGACTAATGAAAGTCGATTCTACTTCTTGCCAACATATAAATGTCTTCTCTATTCATCTCTAACTTAATAAAAGGTTAGGATATCATTCCCATACTTAAATTACTTTAAAATTCACTCAAAACTGGTCTAGGTTCCAGATGCGGCGCATTTAACCCAACGAAAATCAACCAAGGCCACTGAGCTCCAGATGCGGCGCGTCTGGGCCTTGGCCTGACTGATTTTCGTTTCCGATGATTTCCTGCACTTATACGTTAGTTTATGATACTTCTAGTTCCTATTTCCGCTAACAACTTAATGATATTATGAAATAATATACTTGTGAACCTCAAAAGTGTTAATACACCAATTATAAACATATAACAATATGAAAATGAGTTTCGTATACTCACCTTTGATGTCGAAAGTACGTTTACTACCCTCTCGTCTCTTTCCCTTTTCCTTTGTGTTTCAAATCTGAGTTTACAAGACCAAAACCACCATATTTTTCAATAACTCATAATAAAAACATAACCAACAACTTCATTACACATCTTTCTAAATAAAAATCTTAATATCAACTTGTTTGGCCATTTTTACCCATCTTGTCACATTTTGGGTCTTTGACCCGTTAAGCCTTTTAGTACACATAGAAGCATTTTCAAATTATCATCTACATTATACTCATAATAAATACATTGCATAAAATTGTTATTTCTTCTCCTTAACCAATTTCTACCCATTTGCCACTCTTTGGGTCTTTTGACCCGTTTGGCAATGTAAATTAGAAAATTACAACATCATATACCATCTCAATCATAAAACTAAAACATATGATTCTAACATTAAATTAACATATAACAAAAGCTCAAATTAACAATTTTCTTCAATTCTCATGATTATCCCCAATTATTAAAAACCTAATTTTACCAATGAAGCATTTCTACTTTCAATTAGACATCTGATTAAAACTATAACACATAAGACAAACTCAAATTCATCAAATAATATCAAGTGTATAAATTTACCTTCTTTTCTCCAAATACCAATTAAGCTAGATTTCTTTATCTCCTACTCTTAGCTCTTTAGAATTTTCACCAAATAACATCAATTTGAGTAATTTACAATTTCTTCTTGCTTGCTCTCAAGAACACACACACAAAACATACTAAAATCCTGCATTTGACACCTCATTGTCCTACTCATACTCAAAATTTCGAATTTGCTCTTTAGTCTCTCAATTTTCCAAGTTTTACTTAATTTCCATAATTATTAACATTGTTAACTTTTTAAATATTTTCTAACCAAAGTTAACTATTTTTCTTACCATTCTAGTCCTTTATATTTAAAACTTCTAAAATAAACATAAATATAAAACATATTTATCATAAATAAATAAATACTTACAAAATATTCTAAATTCCGAGAACCTGGATGTTACAAATTATCCGTCATTCTAAAGATTTCGTCCCCGAAATCTACTTTTCAAACAATTTGGGATAAAAATTCTTCATCTCACTTTCCGGCTCCCAAGTGAAATCCGATCCTTTTCTATGCTTCCATTGAACCTTAACCACATTGATTTGCTTATTTCTAAGTTATTTTACTTTCCGATCAAGAATAGCTACCGGTTCTTCAACATAGTTCAATTTTCATCAATTTCTATATCATCTAGCGGAACAAAAGATGTTCATCCGCAAGACACTTCCTTAGGTTTGATACATGGAACGTAGGATGAATCTTATTTAAACTTTTTGGCAATTCTAATCGGTAAGCAACTTTTCCGATTCTTTCCAAAATCTTAAATGGTCCAATAAACCTTGGGCTTAATTTTTCTCTCTTTCTAAATCGAATTACTCCTTTCCATGGTGAAACTTTTAACATTACAAAGTCACCAACTTCAAATTCTATCGGTCTTCGTCTTCTATCGGCATAACTCTTTTGTCGATCTTGAGCTATTTTGAGTCTTTCCCTAATTTGATCTATCTTTTCCGTTGTAATTTGTACAATTTCTTTCTCTCCCAATTCTCGTTGCCCAATCTCACCCCAACATATAGGTGTTCTACACTTTCTTCCATACAACATAGTGTAAGGTGCACAATCTATACTTGCTTGATAGCAATTGTTGTAAGAAAATTCTACTAATGGTAAATGATCATCCCAATTACCTCAAAAGTCTATTACACATGCACGAAGTAAATCAACCAATGTTTGGATAGTTCTTTCACTTTGCCCGTCGGTTTGAGGGTGATAAGTCGTGCTAATATTAAGTTTCACTCCTAATTCTTCTTGAAAACCCCTTCAAAAGTGAGAAGTGAAGCGGGTATCCCTATCCGATACTATCGAAATCGGAACTCCATGCCTTACTACAATTTCTTTCAAAAACATTTCCGCCATCTTCTCCGAAGAAATAGCTTCCTTAATTGGTAAGAAATGAGCACTCTTTGTTAATCTATCTACAATCACCTAAATGGCGTCATTCTTTCTTCTAAACTTTGGTAATTTCGTCACTAAATCCATGGTGATATTTTCCCATTTCCAAACCGGTATTTCCAACGGTTGCATCTTCCCATAAGGCTTTTGGTGCTCCGCTTTAACTTGCAAACACGTTAAACATTTTTCTACATATTTTACTATATCTCTTTTCATACCAGGCCACCAATAGTCTTCTTTAAGATCTCAATACATTTTTGTACTACCGGGATGAATAGAATATTTTGACTTGTGAGCTCCGTCTAATAAAATCTCCTTACAATTCGACGTATTAGGAATCCAAATTCTTCCAAATCTAGTCTTTAAACCTCGACTATCATTCGTCAAATTTTGCACTTGACCCACAATTCTTTCTCTTTTCCAATTTTCTTCCTTAATTGCTTCCGATTGAGCCACTTTAACCGAATCAAAGAAATTTGCATTAATAATTAAAGCTAAAGAGTGAAGTTTCATTTCCGGTTGTGAACTCTTTCTACTTAACGCATCCGCAACAACATTCTCTTTTTCGGGATGGTAACGAATATCAAATCATAATCCTTCACCAAATCTAACCATCTCCGTTGTCTCATACTAAGATCATTTTGAGTAAAGAAATATTGCAAACTTTTGTGATCCGTATAAATAGTACATCTTTCACCATAGAGATAATGCCTCCATATCTTTAAAGCAAACACAACCGCCGCTAACTCTAAATCTCGCACCGGATACTTCTTTTCATTTTCTTTCAACTGTCTCGAAGCATAAGCAATAACTTTTCCATGTTGCATCAAAAAACACCCTAGGCCGGTATAAGAAGCATCACTATAGACAACCAAATCTTTCGTTCCATCCGGCAAAACTAATACCGGTGCTTCACTTAGTTTCTTCTTTAAAATCTGGAAGGCTTCTTCTTGTTTTTCTTTCCATTCAAACTTCTTATTCTTTCTAGTTAATTCGGTAAAACTTGAGGCTATTTTAGAAAAAACTTGAATAAATATTCGATAATACCCCGCAAGACCAAGAAAACTACGGATTTCCTTCACATTTTTTGGAGAATTCCAATTGATAATTGCCTCAATTTTCGCCGGATCTACTTTTATACCTTCTGCATTTACTACATGACCCAAAATTGAACTTCTTCTAACCAAAACTCACATTTAGAAAATTTTGCGTATAATTTTTCTTGCCTAAGAATTTCCAACAACTGTCGCAAATGATCTGCATGCTCTTCTTTATTCTTTGAATATATTAAAATGTCATCAATAAATACCATAACAAATTTATCTAACATTGGCTTACAAACTCTATTCATTAAATCCATAAAAGTTGCGGGAGTATTTGTTAAACCAAAAGGCATAACCAAAAATTCATAATGGCCATACCTCGTGCGAAAAGTTGTTTTCGGTACATCTTCCTCCTTTACTTTCAACTGATGGTAACCCGACCTTAAATCTATCTTTGAAAAGAACTTTGCCCCTTGCAACTGATCGAATACATCATCTATTCTTGGTAACGGGTATCTATTCTTGACTGTTAACTTGTTAAGTTCTCGATAATCTATACACATGCGCATACTACCATCTTTCTTTTTTACAAATAAAATCGGTGCACCCCAAGGGGAAGAACTAGGACGAATAAAACCCTTATCTAACAATTCCTGTAACTAACTCATTAATTCTTTCATTTCGGATGGAGCTAACCTATATGGATCCTTTGCTACAGGTGCAGCACCAGGAATCAATTTTATTCTAAACTCTACTTCTCTTTTCGGTGGTAAACCCGAAAGATCTTCAGGAAATACATCTACATATTCGTTTACCACATCTACTTCTTTTAAATCCTTTTTATCCTTCTTTTTATCTATCACATATGCAAGGTATGCATGACAATCTCGGGACACATACCTTATTACTTTCATCAAAGAACAAACTGAAATTTCGCCACTCTTTTTCTCCCCATAAATAATAACTTCTTTTCCTTCTAAATCAGTGACTTTAATAATTTTGATCTTACCTAAGATGATAGCATTATTCTTCTCTAGCCAATCCTTACCAATTACAACATCAAACTCTCCCATCACCATTGGAATCAAATCTATCGTAAATTTTGTTGACTCTATCTCTAATTGATTATCCTGATAAAATTCTGACACAAGAACAATTCTATTATCCGCCACTTCTACTTCTAAAGGTGTCACACCCCGCTAAAGCGGAAACACGGAATGTGAAGAGCTGGAAGATCATTACACGGGTTACATAGAACATAACGGCAATCAAGTCATAGATTAAAAATAAAAAGTGTTTACAATTCAAAACAACCAAGATGTTTAGTACACGAACACATAGTTTAAAGTTGCATTAAAAATTCCCAAAAGTAATGGTCAAGTCTTTTCCCAATGAGGTCCTCACACGACCGCCTCGACCCGTCCATGCCATGCACTTCATACTTACACTAATTTCCTGAAACATAAGATAAAGTGTCAACTACGAAAGTAGTGAGTGAGTTACAGTTTAAGTAGTTCGGCAAAAATATAAGTAAAGTATATAAAAGTAAAAGTTTCCAAAAGAGGGTTAGCGGAGAAAAGTCGCTTAAAATTTATATACTTTTAAAGTTCAAGTAACGGGCGAATCGGTGCCCTAAGTTCGTAAAGACTAAGTAGAGTCAAATTTAGTCAAATTGTAGTTGCGGAATCAATCGCTAAAAAGTTCGTAAATTTGTGCGTATAAGTAACTAATTAGATTTCTCGTATCAACCTCTTGGCATCTATAACTTAAGTGTTCACACTAATCCGATTGTTCAACCGTGAGGCCCCTCTTCCCGCCTATCCTACGGGAAGTTGTTCAAGTTCTTAGTAATATGTACTTAGACTGCCATATAAGCAAGGAACGGTTCTTTCCTAAGTATCGATACCCATAATTACTAAACGGCTTTGTAGTTAATAGTGTGTAAAGTTCTAGAAAAGTAGTTGGGCACTAAGTAGTTTTGTTTTAAAAAAAAATAGTTGTTGCGTCACTTAAGATCATGTTATAGTTCCATCAAGGGTCGGTCCGCATACAAGCATCAATAATTAGTTTAGCCGAAAAAGGGGGCAAGCCCGTAAGTTCAGGTAGAGTAAAAGTGTTTTACGCATAAGAGTTCAAAGAGTTTGTTCAAAAATAGTTCCATAAGTTCCAGAGTCAAAATAGTTCAATAAGTTCCAAAGTCAAAATATTTCAAATAGTTCCAAAGTCAAAATAGTTCAATAAGTTCCAAAGTCAAAATAGTTCAAATAGTTCCAAAGTCAAAATAGTTCAAATAGTTCCAAAGTCAAAATAGTTCAATATTTGTAATAAGTCAAAGTTCATAAAGTTGCAATTTGATTCATAAAGTTTTCAAATACAATTAATCTTATGTTTCCCCCAAAATTCATGCAAAATACATTTAAAGAAATGAGGGGTTGTAACTCACGGATTGCGAAGAGTAAGATACGGAAACTCGGTCGGAAATGGAAGCCGGGAATCACGGATTGCCTAATAATACCAAGATGGTTTAATTAGTCATTATATTATTATGTTCTTTATATAATAATATAGATTAAAATTTTATTAAACTTTAAGTGTCAAGGTTAAGTATTGTTAAAATAGTCTGAAAAGGTAACTGTCACGTTTTTGTCCAAAAGTCCGATTTAACGTTTTTGATTATTATGTCTTAAGTGCTTTTGTTTGCTGAAGTGGTTTACATTTTTCTAAGGAAATTTGGGCAGCGTTTCCGCGCCCAAATTTCATATCCAAAAATGTACAATCACTTCCGCTCACAAATCACCTAAAACGCAATAATATACATATTATAGTTCAATTTAAGTCCAAATAGTCCATACATGTCTCAAATATTATTTATGTTACATATTCAGTCCCAAAAGTCATTGTATCAAAAAGTCAGCGGGTCAACATAGTCCAAACGTGCTCAAAACGACGAAAACGACAAGTTTTGGAAAATCAGCAGCTTTGTGCGCCGCTGTGAGCACCTCAACGACGCACAGAAGCTGAAAATGTTGCCCGCTGCGTCGTTCTAAGCCTTAGGACGGCGCACATGACGCGGGTTTTTGAGTTTTTGTTGCAAAAACGTATTTTAAGCCATAGATTTCGACATGCAATAGGTTTAAACTTATTAAAACATCATTTTAACAGTTTATAAAGCATTTTTAGTTACAAAACTGTGGATCTAAATGTTATTTCGGTTAAAAACGTTTTTGACCATAAAAAGTCATAGATTTGCATAAAAAACTTATTTTTTAACCATTAGATCTTATATGCAATTGATTATTTGTATAAAAATAGTAAAGAGACATAAATCTACCGGAGGAAAAGCTCGGATGAAGAGTTTTCGGTCGGATTTATGCTTCAAAAATCTTTACAAGATTAGTCCTTTTTCGAAATAATGACACCCCTTGCTTTCCTTGATGATCCAAACGGTTTGTATGGCTTAAAAGTGGATTTTGATGGTTGAAGTTACTGGAAATAATGAGTTTTTGGAGAGGAAAGTTGAGAGAAAATGGTGAAAGTGTGTGTTTTTGGTTTGTAAAAGTGAAAATGAAAAATGAAATAATAAAATGATGGTATAGGGAGTTGGGGTCTGTCAAAAGGCAGTAATGAGAGCACAAAATCGAGATTGATTGGTGGAGAAAGTTGAGAAATCGATAGATGCAAAGGTTTTTTGAATCTGTTACAAAAATCGTCCTCCAGGACGGCGCACATGGCCTCTGTGCGTCGTCCTGGACCTGTTTTGTAAGAAATTTTGTGTTTTGGGTGATTTTGTACAATTGTTTGGTTGGACCTTCTCGTTAACTAAAGTTTTAAAGTATGTTACATTATGAACTTAGGAAAGTTCATTAGGGGTTTTCTTGGTATTAGGACTTATTTAATTTGATTCCGGTTGTGATTCCGACGTTGTCGCGGTTCCGATTAATGAAAAGTTAAAGACTAGATAGACCGAAAGAGACATAGAGTATTAAATGCACCTGGAATTAGACGGTTGTCACATTCTCCCCGGTTGAAAGAAATTTCGTCCCGAAATTTAGTTCGTCCCATCATGAGGAAGTGTTCTCGAATAGATGTGGATATTTCTGACGGAATTGTTCTTCACGCTCCCATGTGAATTCGTGACCACGTCGGGAATTCCACCGAACCTTGATTATCGGAATACGGCTCTGTCTGAGCTGTTTGACCTCGCGGTCAACAACTTCGAGCGCTTCTTCGATGAAGTTTAGCTTGTTGTCGATTTTGACCTCGTCAAGAGGGATGACGATGGTCTCATCAGACAGACACTTTTTCAAGTGTGAGACATGGAACACGTTATGAACGTTCGCGAGAGCCTGGGGGAGTTGGAGACGATAAGCAACGGGATCGATACGCTCAATGACTTCAAAAGGACCGGTGTACCTTGGACTTAGTTTGTCGCGCTTTCCGAAGCGGACTACCCCTTTCCAGGGCGATACTTTGAGGAGCACTCTGTCGCAAACTTGGAACTCGAGGGGTTTCCTTCGGTTTTCAAGGTATCTCTTCTGTCGGGTACGTGATGTCTTCAGTCTTTCACGAATAGTGGTGATCTTGTCAATGGTCTCCTGGAAGATATTGAGTCTCGTAAGTTGTCGATCGCCAGCTTCTAGCCAGCATAGCGGTGACCGACACTTACGTCCATAGAGAGCCTCGAATGGTGCGCACTTGATGCTGGCATGTTAGCTGTTTTTATAGGAGAACTCGACCAAGGGAAGGTGAGTGTCCCTACTTCCTCCGAAGTCGACTACACATGCTCTCAGCATGTCCTCAAGTGTTTGGATCGTCCTTTCGCTCTGGCCGTCGGTCTGAGGGTGGTATGCAGTGCTAAGATCTAGTCGCGTACCTAAAGATTTCTGAAGGACATTCCAAAAGCGGGAAGTGAATCGACTATCCCTATCGAAGATGATGGAGAGAGGTGTTCCATGACGAGAGACGATCTCGTTGATGTAGAGTTGAGCGAATTTCTCCATCGAGTGATTTTCTCGGACCGGCAGGAAATGAGCGGATTTTGTCAAACGGTCCACGATTACCAAAACGTGTCGTTACCCTTAGCTGTACGGGGCAACTTGGTGACGAAGTTCATGGAAATTTGCTCCCACTTCCACATGGGGATTTCCGGTTGCTGAAGTAAACCTGAGGGCTTTTGATATTCCGCCTTGACCTTGGAGTAAGTAAGGCACTTGGCTACATACAAGGCGATATCCTTCTTCATGCCCTACCACCAGTAGTACTCTCGGAGGTCCTTGTACAACTTGTCGGATCCCGGGTGGATGGAGTATCTAGATCGGTGGCCCTCGTCCAGAATGAGTTTGCGAAGATCTTCATATTTTGGAATCCATGCTCGACCCTTGAAGTAGTAGATTCCGTCGGACTTGCGTTCGAATTCTTTTTCATGGTTATGAAGCGCCTCGGCCTTAAAGTTTTCGGGTTTCAACGCCTCTAGCTGCGCGTTTGCAATCTGCGTTCGAAGGCTCGTCTGAACTTGAATACCCAATGCTCGAACTCGAGATGGCTTTACCCTTTCCTTCCGACTCAGGGCATCTGCTACTACGTTTGCTTTACCCGAGTGGTATTTGATCTCGCAATCGTAGTCACTCAGCAGTTCTATCCATCTACGTTGCCTCATGTTGAGCATTTTCTGGTCTAAAATATGCTGAAGGCTCTTGTGGTCAGTGTAGACCGTACACTTTGTGCCATACAGGTAGTGTCTCCAAATTTTCAAAGCAAACACGACGGCTCCCAACTCTAAGTCGTGCATTTTGTAGTTCTGCTGGTGAACTTTCAGCTGTCTGGAAGCGTAAGCGATGACCTTGTCCTTCTGCATTAGAACACACCCAAGTCCTTGGTGGGAGGCATCGCAAAATACTACAAAGTTATCCGTGCCCTCTGGCAGGGATAGAATCGGTGCGTGACAAAGCTGGTACTTGAGTTTCTGGAAGGAATCCTCCTGATGGTTTCACGATCTTCGAGAAATTCTCAATGAATCTCCGATATTAACCAGCCAATCCTAGGAACTGACGGATTTCCGTCGGGGTCGTCGGGGCTTGCCATTTCTCGATCGCTTCAATTTTGGCTGGATCTACATGAATCCCTTCCTGGTTGACCACATGACCAAGGAAGTGTACCTCTCGGAGCCAGAATTCACACTTCGAGAATTTGGCGTACAATTTCTGATCTCGGAGGAGTTCTAAAATACGCTTAAGGTGTTTCGCATGATCTTCCTTGTTCCTCGAGTAGATGAGAATGTCGTCTATGAATACGATTACAAATTTGTCTAAGTATGGTCTACACACTCTGTTCATTAGATCCATGAACACAGCTGGTGCGTTGGTCAGACCAAAAGGCATGACAAGGAATTCGTAATGGCCGTATCGAGTGCGAGATGCGGTTTTCGGAATGTCGGTCTCGCTGACACGAACTTGGTGATAACCCGAACAAAGGTCGATTTTGGAGAAGTAAGTTGCACCCTGCAACTGGTTGAAGAGATCATCGATCCTCGGGAGAGGGTATCGGTTCTTGACGGTCAGCTTGTTCAGCTCTCGATAGTCAATGCACATGCGGAAGGATTCGTCTTTCTTTTTAACGAAGAGGATTGGGGCTCCCCAGGGGGACGAACTTGGGCGAATAAGACCATGGTCTAAGAGTTCCTGCAACTGTTTCGACAATTCTAGCATTTCGGGTGGTGCCAGACGGTACGGTGTCTTGGCAACCGGTGTTGCGCCAAGAATGAGGTCTATTCGGAATTCCACTTGTCGTTGAGGTGGCAGTCCTGGCAAATCCTCGGGAAAGACTTCGGGATGATCCTTGACTACTGGAATATCTTGGATTCGGGTCTCTGAAGGTTTACGCTCGACGACATGGGCAAGGAATGCGTCATTGTCCCTCTGAAGGTACTTGCGCATTTTGATGGAAGATACGATGCGAAGTTGTCGTCCAGGCTTGTCTCCCTGAACAACGAGAGTCTCTTTTTCCGAAAGAGGGATACAGATGAGTTTGTCGAAACAAACGATTTCTGCTCGAAAGCGAGATAGCCAATCCATTCCAACAATAATGTCTAAACTTGAAAGCTCGATCGGAATTAGATCAATGGGGAAGATTTTATCAGATAGGCATAGTGAACACCCTAAGATTATGTCCTTAGCTTCAAACTCCTGGCCGTTAGCATATTCGACGGTAAAACTATCCTTAAGAACTTTAGATTCTAAATCTATGAGGGGTCTAAATTCTAAGGATAAGAAACTTCTCTCAGCTCCTGAGTCGAATAGTACGAAAGCAAAATGATTGTTGAGGGAAAACGTACCAGTAACTGCGTTGGGTGATGTGCGAAATCGAGTATATTTAAAAACAAGAAATACTTACGACTCGACTACACAATCTTAGGCAGTGGACCTAATCAAGTATAGTATAGTTTTAGGTAAATCAGGTTCGTTCGCAGGGACTGATGGTTGAAATATAATTAATAATTAACAAAACAAAAAGTGGATTTTTGTGACCGAATTGTCACGGTGCTTAAACTACTAAATTAAAGAAACTAATTGATTCAGATGAATCGCTGAAAAGATTTTGTTTGTAAATGATTGATGAAAAATACATTCACTTGGACTTGATCACAATTACTACCGTTATCACTTAATTACTAACAATGTTGAACTACTTAAAAGTTATTTAACTTGACCTATCGATTCCCATTAAAACTTTAATCGTCTCATGTATAGTTACCACTCTCGTGTATAATTTCTACGTTTGACAACTAAGCAATAAGTACCTAAGCCGATTTTATGATTTAATCTTATAAAGCTTCCTCTCGAATAACTTCTTAATTAACTAAACCGATCTCTCTTAATCTAGTTAACTAACAACCACAATCACGTTTTTATTGTTTAAATCTTTAATACTAGTTCCTCTCGAATACTAATATCTTTAAACTAATTATAGACCGATTAGTTATTTCATAAACTATTTTGTAATGTCACAAGTTCCTCTTGAATACCTATGATGAATTACTAACAGTTTATATAAAAGATTAAACAAGATTCAAAAACTGATTACAATTGGTTTTTCGATTAAACATAAAATCCAATTCAACATATACGTAATTAAACAATAACCTACATAATTGATCACATCATCCAAGTGAACGTTAAGAAATTTAGCTACTCATAATAATAAAAACGCAACACAATTGAATTGAATGAAACATATTTATATTAAAAGTAGTAACGAAATGGATTAAAGTACCAATGATCCGAATGCTTAAACAACGAAATTAACGAGTCTAAAAATACCAAAATGCTCCAAAAATTCGTGGTCCAAAGTTAGGGTTTCAATACTCTAAAACTTGCGTATGATAATGATTTGATTAAAACCTAAAAACTCTTTTATTAAACGTCAAAAACAGCAGCAGCACGAAATACCCGCGGGACGGGCGTCCCTCGGCCATTTTTCAGTTTTGTTGTTTTGCTGCTCGTTTCCGCTTCATCTCTCGTGACCAATTGATTCTCGTCTCAAAATATAACGGGAATACAACATCGACCCGTTTTCTTCATTTTCAGCTCCAATTATGTCACTTCCGCTCCAGAACTTCGGTTAATACCTGTATAACATTTTAATACCAACATTGCCCGAAATTCCCACAATCCGTTATGTATTAAACTTTAAAAAGACAAATATCGCATATAATAATATGATTAAAAATTGCGATATCATTGGGGTCCTGACGTGCTTCCTCAGCCGTTAGTGCGTAAGCGCGGCCTCTACCTTGCCATCCCTGGTTCCGAGGAGTTCGATTAAGCTTAGGGAAGGTGCTCCGGAGGTGTTGGTCGCTCCCGCACTCATAGCATGTCAGTTTCTGGGCTGGGGCGGTTGTCTTTTCAGGGCAGTACTTGGCATAGTGTCCCACCTTTTGGCACCTTAGGCATAACGGGCAGTTCCCGAGATGATGGAAGTTGCACTTGTTGCACTTTGGGTGTGGTCCGGAGTAGGACCCAGATCTAGCAGGTGGTGCTGGTGCAGGTGCAGGTGCGACAGTCACGGCGAAATTGTGGGTGCTACGGGCCTTCTTGTTGCGGTCACTTATCCTTGGGGTTGACTCGGCCTTTCTCTTCTCACCTGACTCCTTCTTGGAGGATCCAGGAGAGGTGAGGAGGTTGCTGGTGAGGCGGTGAGCTAGGATGATTTCACTCTGGAGAGTCTGAGGCTCGGATAAGATGACCATGCCACGGATTTTCGGAACCAGACCAGAGATGTACAGGTCGATTCGGTTCTCCTCAGGGGTTACCAGTCTTGGAACCAGTCGGGCGAGCTCGTGGAACCGGGTGGTGTACTTCTCGATGTCGTTACCGATCATCTTGTGGTCCCATAGCTCAGCCTCGAGCCTCTTGATTCCCCCTCTTGGGCAGTACTCCTCTATGAGCAGGTTCTTAAAGGTGTTCCAGGGAAGAGCATAGGCATTGTCACGTCCTCTGGTTTGGACAACGGTGATCCACCAGGACAGAGCTCGGCCATGGAATACGCAGGATGCGTACTCCACCTTGCTTGCCTCAGCACATCGGCTGATGTGTAGGACAGATTCGATGTTCTAGAACCACTGGAGCAATCCTACAGCACCAGTTGTGCCGTGAAACTCCTTTGGCTTACATGCCATGAAGCTCTTATAGTTGCATGGAGGAGGGTTCGGGTGTTGGTTCTGGTTCTGATTCTGGTTTTGATTGTTCTGCTGTTGCTGCTGCTGCTGCTGTTGCTGTTGTTGGTGGTGGTTGTTGACATTGGCATTGATTCCCGTAGTGATCTGGGCGATCATGTTGGGTATTGCCGCGCTCAGCTGTTCAGCAACTTGCTCGGCAATGATGCTAGCATTGGTGCGAGGAGCCATGATTCTACAATCAGAATAGCAGATTTAGTTTAGCACACACGAATGGAATATGATAAGAATGTAATTTAGTGACCATAGATAATTATAGCACGAGATTAAGATGAATGATCAAGTAGTACACGTATGATTATGATTCAAGAGATAGAATTGTAATGATGGTCACATGTACAAGATTTATATGATAAGATAAGTATAATGATAAAAGATAGACATTCCATTAATAATAATTAAGTTTGGTACAAGTACTGAATGAGAAATACTATTACAATACATAAAGGAAAGGAAATAAAAGTCTAAGTCGTGTACAATGAGAAAATTACGACTAGACCAAGTACAGTACAGTGAAAAGAAATAACTAATGGCGCCTCTCCAGAAACATCTTGGCTGCCATAACCACAATCAATGTGCCCATTACCAGACACACACCAATGAGGCGATGCACGGTTTGTGCCGTAGCTCGGGTCGATGCGATGAATCGCAACGCCTGCTCCGACAATTGTTGTATAGAGTCAGTGACCTCAGTGATAAGGTGCCCCTGGTGCTGGGTCTCCTGTGCCAGTCCCCGCACTTCGCGGTTCAATTGAAGGAACGCGGCCGGTGGGGGAGGTTGAAGGGTAGGAGGCATCCTCTGCCTCGCGGCCTCGACGTCTCTGGTGCGCTGCATTTCTTCGCGCTCAAACTGCCTCTCCCAGGAGTAGTGGTCCATGGTAGGGTTCCGTGGGACCTCTGGAGGGTGACCAAAGGGTAGGTGTGATGGAATAGGTTGGGATGGTCCTTCCTGGCGCGCAACCATCCTATCCGGCAGACGGCCCGGGAGGATGACCTGCTTTCGCGCGGTCAACCTAGTGCGCGTGCCCCGGTAGTGGAGTGTGGCGGAAACGGGTACCGGTGGAGGGGGTGGTAGCACAACCCTCGGGCTGGACCCGATGCTGCTAGAGATCGCCATGGAGGTGTCCTCCGTAGGATCGGTAGTCTGATGGCGCTAGCTCTCTGAGGCGGTGCGGCCCTCGGTAGGCGAAGCGGCTCTAGGTAGGGAGCGGGACTGTGAGTGTGACGGTGAACGTGAACGTGAAGAGTGAGACATGACGGATCTGTGAATAATGAGTTTCGTAAGTACCAGAAGATATAAAAGAATAATAAAGGAAATGTGTAATGAAATGCATGTACGGGTCAGTCACGTGAGAATCGGGAAAAGACAGTACCGGGAAATTTCGACTCAAAAACCGTTAACAATAGTAATTTTGTTCCGTCCTTGCATAATCCATTTTGAACTAGGCATAGGTGATCAGGCCATGCGTAGTTAAAGATAAACATGCAATTAGGAAATTAATTCTCTAAATTTGAACCCATAAATGATTTTCAGAAAATGCCTTGGTTATAGTTTGGTTTCGAAAATTTTTGAAAATTTTTAAAACGTTTTCTTTTCTATAACCTGTGCTCTGATAGCAAGTCTGTCACACCCCGCTAAAGCGGAAACACGGAATGTGAAGAGATGGAAGATCATTACACGGGTTACATAGAACATAACGACAATCAAGTCATAGATTAAAAATAAAAAGTGTTTACAATTCAAAACAACCAAGATGTTTAGTACACGAATACATAGTTTAAAGTTGCATTAAGAATTCCCAAAAGTAATGGTCAAGTCTTTTCCCAATGAGGTCCTCGGACGACCACCTCGACCCGTCCATGCCATGCACTTCATACTTACACTAATTTCCTGAAACATAAGATAAAGTGCCAACTACCAAAGTAGTGAGTGAGTTACAGTTTAAGTAGTTCAGCAAAAATATAAGTAAAGTATATAAAAGTAAAAGTTTCCAAAAGAGGGTTAGCGGAGAAAAGTCGCTTAAAATTTATATACTTTTAAAGTTCAAGTAACGGGCGAATCGGTGCCCTAAGTTCGTAAAGACTAAGTAGAGTCAAATTTAGTCAAATTGTAGTTGCGGAATGTGACAACCGTCAAAACTCAGTTCGAGAACACTAACTTATAACCTCGATACGCTATACTTGCTACTTGATATAACTAACTTTATGTGTTACGTGGTTACGTAGACACGACCCTTTAAGCTAAGCTCGATATAACTCACACAAAACTTTTTAACGTAGGTTTACGTTACTTAAACTTTAAACGTGTGTGTCTCGGGAACGGACTCGGAATCGGAACCAAACCAACAATTGAACTCTAAATACCAAGAAAACATATAATGAACTTGCCTAAGTTCATAGCAAAACAATCCTAATCGCCAAACGAACGCAATTGCTTAACAAATACGCTAACGAAAAACGAACAAAACCAGAAAATAGGCCCGGTGCGCCGCACCTAGGCCTTGGTGCGACGCACCAGATGGCTGGACGGGTTTTCTTGATGTTTTAAGACCCAAAATCGATTATACATAGGCCCAATCATAAGCCCAACTCGTTTAAAGCCCCTAACATCACAGATTTTTGGCTTATACCCCTTTCCTTATCTCATTTTAACAAAAACACAAACACACACATTTACACACACAAAAACACACTCTCTCTTTTATCTCCATTCTCTCTCAAGAGCTTCATCTTTTCCAGAAAACACAGCCACATAAACCCACTAAAATCCACATTAAAATCGTTCTAACAACAAGGGAAAGCAAGGGGATCAAAGCTATTTCGATTACAAAACGTTTTCTACACTTTTGGAGCTCAAAATCCGCCTAGATCATCATCCAAACACTTTCATCCGGTAGAAACTCTTCCTATATACTTATATTACTATAATAACCAATTGCATGTATGATCTAAGCCCAAAAATCAAGTTTTGATAAAGTTTTATAACCATTTTAATACAAAAACGGGTTTTCAATTAATGATGCTTAGATCTTCAAATTTATGGATAAAAGTTACATATAAACTGAGAAAATGATGATTATTAAGGTTTATAACAATTGCATGTCGAAATCTACCATCAAGATAACCGATATAACCACCAAAAACGATTTTTGGAGAAGTCCAGCAAGCAGGTGCTGCGCACCTGCTAACAGGTGCTAAGCACCGAGCAGGTGCTAAGCACCGAGCTACTGGCAGCTCCAAAAATCGTTGTTAACTTGATAAAAATCGCCACTTTGAACTTGTTATCTCGAATCTGAATAAAAGCTATTGTAATAAACAAATACTTGTGTTTGGGATGACTTATTTGACATATTACATTTAGATTGAACTTGGTGAATTAGCTTAATAAGTGTTATAAATTGTAAGCGGGAAAGTGGGAAAAATTTGGATTTAGAAACTATAGCGCGGAAGCGCTGACCAAATTTCGTTAGAACTTTATAAAACACTTCAGTGGCTAAAACATAACTTATCACATTAATAATAACATTAACTTTGGACACTTTTGGACAAGACGTAACAATAACAATTTTGAACGATTTCGGACACAACAATTTTTGTCACTAAGAGTAAATCAAAACATTGCTACTTGTAAAACATTATACGATATACGAATAACAAAGTTAACTAATAACATCATACTTACCCTAGAATTTGGCACATATTAGGATTCAGGTGATTCCGAGCACCTTTCGAGCTATTCCGAGCATGCTACGATCTTCGCAAACAGTGAGTTACAAACCCCTACTTTTTAAACGCTTTTATTACATTTTGGGGTGAAATGCGAGTCTTAGGCTTAGACATTATGTTTGAGCTGAAGCAAACTATGAAACGCTTTATTACTTGAACGCTAAACAAAAACGATTTGATATGCAATGCTATTACGAAAACACTTGTATACTTTGAAAGCTATTTTGAATTACTTTGATATTTTGAATACTAAAACGAATAACTATTTTGCCGGCATTGTTGAGGGTTTTGCCAACAATGTCGAGGACACGAAAGCTATATTTGCCAATGACTAAAACATTCGATCGTCATGTTGCGGACTTTGTACAACATGGACGTGAGAAACCATTGAAAACTCCCAAAAACTACCAAGGACATTAGTTGCTATTAATCCCTTTGGAAAGGACCGTTAGTAGATATGGATAGCGCTATTAGGGTAGATTGACCCTCACCACAACGACCTATAACGATGGTGCATAATACTAAATGGGTAGGCTTTAGGCTTAGCAACGATCATTGGGCAATACTAGGATTGTCACATAGTCGCGCTATGTGGTCAATGCCTACGAATACGAAAACTAAACTACGCATTGCTATGCGTCAATCTTTTGAAAGCTATACTTTACACATGGTTATGCGACCACTTTTTGAATACTATACTTTTCGCATGCTTATGCGACAACTACATGAATGCTATATTTTTACGCATTGCTATGCGTCGAAACTTGATTACTTATACTTTACGCATTGATATGCGTCAACGCTTTGATTACTTAAACTTTGTAGCTCACTAACTACGTCTCCCGTAGTTAACACTTGACTCGTATTTTCAGGTTACGATTAAGCTTGCTGATGACTTTATGCTTTGGGCTGATGACTTCAAGAATGGGAAAGGGTTCGGGTGGCTTGGCTATGAACAGTTAACTTGTATAAATCGGATATGCAAACGATGCTTTTAACATTTGTAAACCTTTGAAGCTATGTTTCTTTTAATATAATTTGGTGTGAAATTATAAACTTGTGTATCGAATGCTATTGCTCTTCACATTCCGTGTTTCCGCTTTGGCGGGGTGTGACAGACTTGGTATCAGAGCGCAAGGTTATAGTGAATACCGATTTTTCAAAAAATCAAACTATAACCAATTTCTAAAAACGAAAGATTTTATTTAACCAAAACGTGAAGGCATTGTTTAACTTGAATTATTCGTAGCCTGATCACCTATGAATAATCTGGACTAAATCATGCCGGAACGGGATTGGTAAAACATTAAACGAACCTCCCCGGGAATTCTTGAAGTCAGACCCACACAGACCTAGATGCTATACTTAAGATACTCTATGTGCTCAGCTTTTTACTAACGCTAACATGAGCCGTATCTTCGAACTAACTCGTTATCGATCTAGACTTCGCCGAGAGGGAAGAGTTAGCTACGTTCGACTCGAAACGCTTTATGCTTTAGACTTATACTAAGATAACACCGAGACTTAGTGGGAATTTGATCCCATTCACCTTTCTATGATGGGATGTAGGGAATGATTAGAACTGTGTTAGACAACGAGGTAGATACCCGACGCATACTCTTGAAAACTCACATTTCCCTACGAACCTGATATACGATACTGATACGTTATCAAGGTATAGGAGCGTTGAATTAACATTAACGAAAGCCATTCATACAATCGTAAACTATTGCATTACCGTATAACAACTCGGATCTGGACTGGTTTATACTGTCCCATGCCGACTATCCCTCCCGTTCTTTAGGCGGAGACAACACATTCTCGACTATCGACACCGTATACACTGATCCCACTAATATTTACGCGATACCTTTTTATGACAACTGGGAAGTATTCCCACATCACACATGAGTGTAGTGCAACTCGACATACTAAGTGATGCACCCAAGATATCCGATAGCTAAGGACTGACACTGGAAGACATGATGGATTCATGCGACAAGTTTACGGATCTCCAGAAATGATCCAGAAGCCGATGTATAATGACACTTGTATTCGCGAACTATTACTCGACATACTTCATACCAAATAAACGATACCTAGGGTAGTCCAGACAACGCGATGCTAGTTATGGAATTGCTACACGAAAGAGTTTTGAAAATCACTTTTATTGCTCGCTCGCCTTAGTACACCCAATATAGTAATCTTCGGTCGACACGAATTCTTAATCTAAATCGCATGATATGCCCCTAGCATAAACATGTATGCCGCATACCTTACTTTCATTTAGTGACATTATAATCATGCGAAATAATGTACAATAATTGATGGTACTCGATTAAAGGACTAGCATCTATGAAATCGCAAGGATATCGCAAATTTATTTAGGGAATCGTTGGTCAGTGTGGATTCCTAGACTCGAATGCAAATCTAAGGTAACTCCAAAACAAGGTAGGTTTTGAGAGTATATCCTAAAACGAAGGATCATCACGAAGATGTGATCACATTCCTATGTTACGGTAAACCACGGAATAGTCATTTGTCAAACATGTTGAAGTCATGTCTCTACAAGGAAATCATCTAAACATCTACTCTACAATAAGACCTTATTCATACAAGGCGACATGGGGAGGAAAAGGCGAAACCTTATATCCGAAAACACTTACGACCGAGGTTATGGCTCGTTGCCATTTAACCAAGAAGGTGCCCAAGAAAACCGATTGTAGTAAGGGAGTACCGGAAGTAATTCCTGGTGACTTGCCCGGACTATTACTAGTCCATTAAGTAAACTTAAACATTAAATCAATACTTGGCCCAACTCTCGCGGCCCGAGCATCATACAAGTTAGAGCCTTGGCGGTAGGAAAAGAGGAAGCGAGATACGACCCCCGCGTAGTTGCGGCTTTGACGCAACAATAGAAATGGATTGGTTGACCATCCAAGATGCGAAGATATTTTGCTTAGATAAGACGATTCAGATGCCAATAGGAGATGGGAAGTAATTAATAGTACAAGGAGATAGGCCGGGGCAAACTTCGAAACTTATACCGGTGATGAAAACGCGCAAATACTTGAATAAGGGCTTCTTTACATTGTTAGTAAACGTAAAGGACAAACAAACACAAGTAGCAGACCTTAAGGACATGCCGATAGTTAGAGACTATCCGGAGGCATTTCCCGAAGAACTACTAGAACTACCACCACTGAGGCAAGTAGAGCTTAGAATCGAAGAAATTCCTGGAACGACAAGAGTGGCAAGGACGCTATACCAACTAGCTCCGACTGAAATGCAGGAATTATCCAACCAAGTTTAGGAATTATCGGATAAAAGATTTATCCGACCAAGCGTATCACCACGGGGAACGCCGATCCTATTCGTTGAGAAGAAATATGGATAGTTCCGCATGTGTATTGATTACCGAGAATTGAATAAACTAACCATCAAGAACCGATATCCTCTTCCACGAATCGATGACCTTTTCGATCAACTACAAGGCGCGACATACTTTTCAAATATCGACTTAAGGTCTGGATATCAACAAGTCCTTGTATTCGTCGACGACATCTTAATCTACTCACGTACCAAAGAAGATCACGTGGAGCACTTAAAACTGTTATTGGAATTACTCAAGGAACAACAACTCTACGCAAAGTTTTCTAAAGGCAAATTCTGGCTGCGTGAAATAAAATTTCTCGGTCACGTAGTTAATGGATCCGGAATCCACGTTGAATCATCAAAGATCGAAGCTATAGAGAATTGGGAAACTCTCAAGAGTCCGACAGAAATCCGCAAATTTTTAGGACTAGTCGGTTAATACCGATGATTCATTCAAGACTTATCCAAAGATAGCTAAACCCCTAACAAAGTTAACGCAAAAGAACGAGAAGTTCAACTGGGGAGATGCACAAGAACAAGCCTTCAATATCCTAAAAACGAAACTATGCAATGCCCCAATTCTAATTCTTCCTGAGGGAAACGAACACTTTATAGTGTATTGTGACGCATCTAACCTAGGAGTAGGTTATGTATTGATGCAACAAAATAAGGTCATAGCATACGCATCGCGACAACTCAAGAAACACGAATTCAATTACGCCACTCACGACCTAGAGTTAGGGGCGATAGTTTTTGCCCTTGAAATCTGGAGACATTATCTCTACGGAACCAAATGCCCGGCATACATGGATCATAGGGGTTTACAACATATACTAGATCGGAAACTATACAACATGAGGCAAAGGAGATGGTTGGAACTCCTTAGCGACTACGACTGCGATATTAAGTATCACCCTGGCAAAGCAAACGTCGTAGCAGATGCCTTGAGTAGGAAAGAAAGGCAACAAACAACCCGAGTGCGTGCATTAGGAATTTACCTTAAACCCGACTCGAGAACGCATATAGCAAATGCTCAACATGAGGCTTTGAAAGCAGATAACATAAAGGTCGAAACTTTGCACAAACACAACAAGGATTTTGTAAGGAAAAGCGACGATGTCTACTAATTTAGGGATCGAGCCTGGATTCCTACGACTAACGAATTGAGAAAGACATTATGGATGAAGCACACCGAACACGATATTCCATTCATCCAGGGAAACGCAAGATGTATAAGGACCTCAAGGAACATTATTGGTGGCCTGGAACGAAAAGAGACGTTGCCTTATACGTAGAGAAATGCCTCACTTGTGCGAAAGCGAAGGCTGAATACCCAAGAGCCATCCGGATTACTTCAGCAACCTGAAATTCCCGAGTGGAAATGGGAACAAATCACAATGGACTTCGTCACAAAGTCACCTCGAACATCAAAGGGTAACGACATGATCTAGGTCGTAGTAGATCGACTAACGAAGTCAGCATACTTTATTCCCATCAAGGAAAGTTTTAACGTGGAAAAACTTGTCCAAATATACATCAACGAGGTGGTGACTCGTCACGGAATACCCACGTCAATTATCTCGGACAGAGATACTCGCTTCAATTCCAGATTTTGGAAGGCATTCCAAGAATCTTCTGGCACACAATTATATTTAAACACATCTTACTATCCACGGACCGATGGTCAAAGCGAGCTTACAATACAAATCTTAGATGATATGCTAAAAGAATGCGTTATTGACTTCGGAGGAAGTCAGGATAATCATATACCACTAACAGGATTCTCCTATAGCAATAGTATCGCGCTAGTATCAAGTGTGCGCCTTTTAAACTCTTTACGAAAGAAGTGCGAATCTCCACTGTGTGGTTAGAACCAGGAAATCGATGACTAATTAGCATGGATATAGTACAAGAAACGATTGATAGATCACAACGATAAAGGAACGACTAAGACTACTAGAAGTCGTCAACCGATTTGAACGGATGTGCGCAGGAAAGACTTAGAAATTCAAGTCGGCAACAAAGTACTTCTTAAGGTGTCACCTTGGAAAGGTGCAATACGCCGCGGAAAACACTAGAAAACTGAACCCCAGATACGTAGGACCATTTAAGGTACTCGAAAGAGTAGGTCCAGTTGCGTGTCGTTGGGAACCACCACAAGAGCACGATAACACGCATAACACTTTTCATGTGTCGATACTGGAAAAGTACTCCTCGAACGAAACACTCCTCACACCTATAGAAGAAGTACAGCCAGACGAAAAGCTCCAATTTATCGAGGAACCGATTGAAATCATAGATCGCGAAACTAAGAAACTGAGGCATAGTAAAATCCCCATAGTGAGGGTACGTTGGAACGCAAAACGAGGCCCCGAATATACCTGGGAACGATAGGATCGAATGATGCTTAAGGATCCTCATCTCTTCACTTCTCCCACAACGATTACTACAAGTTGAAATTTCGGGACGAAATTCTTTCAACGTGGGGAGAATGTGACAACCGTCAAAACTCAGTTCGAGAACACTAACTTATAACCTCGATACGCTATACTTGCTACTTGATATACCTAACTTTATGTGTTACGTGGTTACGTAGACACGACTCTTTAAGCTAAGCTCGATATAACTCACACAAAACTTTTTAACGTAGGTTTACGTTACTTAAACTTTAAACGTGTGTGTCTCGGGAACGGACTCGGAATCGGAATCAAACCAACAATTGAACTCTAAATACCAAGAAAACATATAATGAACTTGCCTAAGTTCATAGCAAAACAATCCTAATCGCCAAACGAACGCAATTGCTTAACAAATACGCTAACGAAAAACGAACAAAACCAGAAAATAGGCCCGGTGCGCCGCACCTAGGCCTTGGTGCGACGCACCAGATGGCTGGACGGGTTTTCTTGATGTTTTAAGACCCAAAATCGATTATACATAGGCCCAATCATAAGCCCAACTCGTTTAAAGCCCCTAACATCACAGATTTTTGGCTTATACCCCTTTCCTTATCTCATTTTAACAAAAACACAAACACACACATTTACACACACAAAAACACACTCTCTCTTTTATCTCCATTCTCTCTCAAGAGCTTCATCTTTTCCAGAAAACACAGCCACATAAACCCACTAAAATCCACATTAAAATCGTTCTAACAACAAGGGAAAGCAAGGGGATCAAAGCTATTTCGATTACAAAACGTTTTCTACACTTTTGGAGCTCAAAATCCGCCTAGATCATCATCCAAACACTTTCATCCGGTAGAAACTCTTCCTATATACTTATATTACTATAATAACCAATTGCATGTATGATCTAAGCCCAAAAATCAAGTTTTGATAAAGTTTTATAACCATTTTTATACAAAAACGGGTTTTCAATTAATGATGCTTAGATCTTCAAATTTATGGATAAAAGTTACATATAAACTGAGAAAATGATGATTATTAAGGTTTATAACAATTGCATGTCGAAATCTACCATCAAAATAACCGATTTAACCACCAAAAACTATTTTTGGAGAAGTCCAGCAAACCTGCTAACAGGTGCTAAGCACCGAGCAGGTGCTGCGCACCATGAAGCAGGTGCTAAGCACCGAGCTGCTGGCAGCTCCAAAAATCGTTGTTAACTTGATAAAAATCGCCACTTTGAACTTGTTATCTCGAATCTGAATAAAAGCTATTGTAATAAACAAATACTTGTGTTTGGGATGACTTATTTGACATATTACATTTAGATTGAACTTGGTGAATTAGCTTAATAAGTGTTATAAATTGTAAGCGGGAAAGTGGGAAAAATTTGGATTTAGAAACTATAGCGCGGAAGCGCTGCCCAAATTTCGTTAGAACTTTATAAAACACTTCAGTGGCTAAAACATAACTTATCACATTAATAATAACATTAACTTTGGACACTTTTGGACAAGACGTAACAATAACAATTTTGAACGATTTCGGACACAACAATTTTTGTCACTAAGAGTAAATCAAAACATTGCTACTTGTAAAACATTATACGATATACGAATAACAAAGTTAACTAATAACATCATACTTACCCTAGAATTTGGCACATATTAGGATTCAGGTGATTCCGAGCACCTTTCGAGCTATTCCGAGCATGCTACGATCTTCGCAAACAGTGAGTTACAAACCCCTACTTTTTAAACGCTTTTATTACATTTTGGGGTGAAATGCGAGTCTTAGGCTTAGACATTATGTTTGAGCTGAAGCAAACTATGAAACGCTTTATTACTTGAACGCTAAACGAAAACGATTTAATATGCAATGCTATTACGAAAACACTTGTATACTTTGAAAGCTATTTTGAATTACTTTGATATTTTGAATACTAAAACGAATAACTATTTTGCCGGCATTGTTGAGGGTTTTGCCAACAATGTCGAGGACACGAAAGCTATATTTGCCAATGACTAAAACATTCGATCGTCATGTTGCGGACTTTGTACAACATGGACGTTAGAAACCATTGAAAACTCCCGAAAACTACCAAGGACATTAGTTGCTATTAATCCCTTTGGAAAGGACCGTTAGTAGATATGGATAGCGCTATTAGGGTAGATTGACCCTCACCACAACGACCTATAACGATGGTGCATAATACTAAATGGGTAGGCTTTAGGCTTAGCAACGATCATTGGGCAATACTAGGATTGTCACATAGTCGCGCTATGTGGTCAATGCCTACGAATACGAAAACTAAACTACGCATTGCTATGCGTCAATCTTTTGAAAGCTATACTTTACACATGGTTATGCGACCACTTTTTGAATACTATACTTTTCGCATGCTTATGCGACAACTACATGAATGCTATATTTTTACGCATTGCTATGCGTCGAAACTTGATTACTTATACTTTACGCATTGATATGCGTCAACGCTTTGATTACTTAAACTTTGTAGCTCACTAACTACGTCTCCCGTAGTTAACACTTGACTCGTATTTTCAGGTTACGATTAAGCTTGCTGATGACTTTATGCTTTGGGCTGATGACTTCAAGAATGGGAAAGGGTTCGGGTGGCTTGGCTATGAACACTTAACTTGTATTTCGGATATGCAAACGATGCTTTAAACATTTGTAAACCTTTGAAGCTATGTTTCTTTTAATATAATTTGGTGTGAAATTATAAACTTGTGTATCGAATGCTATTGCTCTTCACATTCCTTGTTTCCGCTTTGGCGGGGTGTGACACAGAATCAATCGCTAAAAAGTTCGTAAATTTATGCGTATAAGTAACTAATTAGATTTCTCGTATCAACCTCTTGGCATCTATAACTTAAGTGTTCACACTAATCCGATTATTCAACCGTGAGGCCCTTCTTCCCGCCTATCCTACGGGAAGTTGTTCAAGTTCTTAATAATATGTACTTAGACTGCCATCTAAGCAAGGAACGGTTCTTTCCTAAGTATCGATACCCATAATTACTAAACGGCTCTGTAGTTAATAGTGTGTAAAGTTCTAGAAAAGTAGTTGGGCACTAAGTAGTTTTGTTTTAAAGAGAGATAGTTGTTGCGTCACTTAAGATCATGTTATAGTTCCATCAAGGGTCGGTCCGCATACAAGCATCAATAATTAGTTTAGCCGAAAAAGGGGGAAAGCCCGTAAGTTCAGGTAGAGTAAAAGTGTTTTACGCATAAGAGTTCAAAGAGTTTGTTCAAAAATAGTTCCATAAGTTCCAGAGTCAAAATAGTTCAATAAGTTCCAAAGTCAAAATAGTTCAAATAGTTCCAAAGTCAAAATAGTTCAATAAGTTCCAAAGTCAAAATAGTTCAAATAGTTCCAAAGTCAAAATAGTTCAAATAGTTCCAAAGTCAAAATAGTTTAATATTTGTAATAAGTCAAAGTTCATAAAGTTGCAATTTGATTCATAAAGTTTTCAAATACAATTAATCTTATGTTTCCCCCAAAATTCATGCAAAATACATTTAAAAAAATGAGGGGTTGTAACTCACGTTTTGCGAAGAGTAAGATACGGAAACTAGGTCGGAAATGGAAGCCGGGAATCACGGATTGCCTAATAATACCAAGATGGTTTAATTAGTCATTATATTATTATGTTCTTTATATAATAATATAGATTGAAATTTTATTAAACTTTAAGTGTCAAGGTTAAGTATTGTTAAAATAGTCCGAAAAGGTAATTGTCACGTTTTGTCCAAAAGTCCGATTTAACGTTTTTGATTATTATGTCTTAAGTGCTTTTGCTTGCTGAAGTGGTTTACATTTTTCTAAGGAAATTTGGGCAGCGCTTCCGCGCCCAAATTTCATATGCAAAAATGTACAATCACTTCCGCTCACAAATCACCTAAAACGCAATAATATACATATTATAGTTCAATTTAAGTCCAAATAGTCAATACATGTCTCAAATATTATATATGTTACATATTCAGTCCCAAAAGTCATTGTATCAAAAAGTCAGCGGGTCAACATAGTCCAAACGTGCTCAAAACGATGAAAACGACAAGTTTTGGAAAATCAGCAGTTCTGTGCGCCGCTGTGAGCACCTCAACGACGCACAGAAGCTGAAAATGTTACCCGTTGCGTCGTTCTAAGCCTTAGGACGGCGCACATGACGCGGGTTTTTGAGTTTTTGTTGCAAAAACGTATTTTAAGCCATAGATTTTGACATGCAATAGGTTTAAACTTATTAAAACATCATTTTAACAGTTTATAAAGCATTTTTAGTTACAAAACCGTGGATCTAAAGGTTATTTCGGTTAAAAACTTTTTTGACCATAAAAAGTCATAGATTTGCATAAAAAAACTTATTTTTTAACCGTTAGATCTTACATGCAATTGATTATTTGTATAAAAAGAGTAAAAATACATAAATCTACCGGAGGAAAAGCTTGGATGATGAGTTTTCGGTCGGATTTACGCTTCAAAAATCTTTAAAAGATTAGTCCTTTTTCGAAATAATGACACCCCTTGCTTTCCTTGATGATCCAAACGGTTTGTATGGCTTAAAAGTGGATTGATGGTTGAAGTTACTGGAAATAATGAGTTTTTGGAGAGGAAAGTTGAGAGAAAATGGTGAAAGTGTGTGTTTTTGGTTTGTAAAAGTGAAAATGAAAAATGAAATAATAAAATGATGGTATAGGGAGTTGGGGTCTGTCAAAAGACAGTAATGAGAGCACAAAACCGAGATTGATTGGTGGAGAAAGTTGAGAAGTCGAGACATGCAAAGTTTTTTTGAATCTGTTACAAAAATCGTCCTCCAGGACGGCGCACATGGCCTCTGTGCGTCGTCCTGGACCTGTTTTGTAAGAAATTTTGTGTTTTGGGTGATTTTGTACAATTGTTTTATTGGACCTTCTCGTTAACTAAAGTTTTAAATTATGTTACATTATGAACTTAGGAAAGTTCATTAGGGGTTTTCTTGGTATTAGGACTTATTTAATTTGATTCCGGTTGTGATTCCAACGTTGTCGCGGTTCCGATTAATGAAAAGTTAAAGACTAGATAGACCGAAAGAGATATAGAGTATAAAATGCACCTGGAATTAGACGGTTGTCACAAAAGGATATTCTAGCTTACTAAGGGGCTTAGAAAACTTCTTACAAAACTTACTTGATACAAAAGATTTATTTTCCCCCGAATCAAATAACACATAAGCAGGTTGAGAGTTTACAATAAAAATACCTTAAACGAAATCTGTCGATTCTTTTGCTTCTACGAATGTGATTTGAAAGGCACGACTTCGGCATTTAGTTTCTTCGGCTTTCTTCCCACTACTTCCTCCTTCAAGTAAAAAGGAGCTTTCGGTCCCGTCAACAGCTTCTGATTTTGCGCCAATTTTGGGCACTCATTTTTAAGATGTCTCGGGTCTTTACAATAGTAACAAATCCTTATCGGATTAGGACATTTACTACTAATGTGACCCAACTTTCCACATGTATAACAACCCGTCTGACCAAATTTGCATTCCCCAAAATGGTTCTTACCACATTTTCTACATCCATAATCGTTCCTCGATGACTCTTTTCTTTCAAATCTTCTTCCCGAACTCTTTCCCTTCTTTTCAAATCTTTGTTTCTTTAACGGTTCTTGCACATATTCCACTTTACGTTTCCTCTTCTCTTCTTCAGCTCGGTCTGAAATTTCTGATTCCCTTCTTCTTGCAGCCTCAACCATATCCTCAAAAGTTCGATGATTATAAGTTGAAACGTGTTCTCTAATGTCTGGATTCAAACAACACATGTAACGATCCATTTTCATCCTTTCAATTACCACATATTCTGGACAAAACCCCGCTCTATCTAAAAATTCATTGGTTATTTCATTCACAGTCTTGCTTCCTTGTTGTAACGCCAAAAACTTTCGTGTAATTTTGTTCACTGCCGAAGGTGGACTAAAATACTCCATAAATCTTTTCTTGAAATCTTCCCAAGTCATTTTCACGATCCCATAAGCCGAGAACAATCTTACTATAGACTCCCACCAACTTTTAGCTTGATTGCGAAGTAAGTTTGATGTATAAATAACTTTATCTCTATCCGCACACTTGCAGGTTAAAAACGCACCTTCTACTTCCATAGCCCATCGCATACTAACAATAGGGTCAATTTCTCCAAGAAACATGGGCGGATTACAACTTGCAAAATCCTTATACGTACACCTCTTCTTGTAACTTTTTGTCGATTCTTCTTGATGATCAGAATGACTATCTTCACTTTCTGAATCTTCCTTCTCTTTTTGTTTTAGTTCTTTTTACGCAAGCACGCGGCCTATCTTTTCATCGATGAAGTCTATCCGAACCGAATTAGCACTTCTCAGATCAGGCGAGGCCTCTCCAGCTCTACAACATCATCTCTAACCCGCTTAATTATAAACGGTATTGCTTTCTCAAAGGCTTGGCTAATCTCCTTAGCCACTATTGTCTGCATATCTACTTCTTTTTGACCGTCATCATGATGACTACCACCTTCTTCCATTTCTACCAACTGAAATTAAATTCAGTTAATAACATATAGAACTATAATCTATACACAATTATAGTTTATATGTCATATGCATACTTTCTAACTTTCTTTGTCCCTTGTCCTTAATATACTTCAATCATATTGGATATACCTAACATGTCCATAATTAGCGTTGGCCAGACGTTAGTTTTAAACATATTAACTTATGTACACCCAATACCATCAATGTATATTTTAGACTAAGGCATTCTATTCTTTCTTAACAATAGATCTTTCTTACTTTTATTTCTTCCACAAGGCAAGCTTCTTCCCCTTACAAAGCCTCAACTTGGGTTCAAGTATCAACCGAGATACTCGACTCACACAAGACAAGGCTCTGATACCAACTTGTAACACTAGGTTTAAAACACACAATTTTTTTTATATAAATAAACTTCTACAACGTTAACGGTTTACTACATTTTTCACATATCTTACATGAAATAAAGGTTATTGTTTTACTTTAACCAAAATAACATTTCTTAACGTTTTGAGCGGAAGCTCATTACAAAAGGTTTAGTTTCTTTTCAAGGTCCCCATCCCTTCTTTACATGCTTGCCTTGCGATTTGGAGATCCATTTTACCTACAAATATAACATCAACAAAATACATTAGCGTTAAGCTAGTGAATATACTTAGTCATATATTAAGAAATTTCTAAGACTATTTAAAGTCTTATCATTCTCTTCTTCCAAGTATAAATAGTTGGTTCTTACTTCTTTCCGACTATTAAAAGTCAATTACATACCCTCGCGGTATATATAAAGTTAACTCTACCTTTTTCCCGACTAATGAAAGTCGATTCTACTTCTTGCCGACATGTAAATGTCTTCTCTATTCATCTCTAACTTAATAATAGGTTAGGATATCATTTCCATACTTAAATTACTTTAAAATTCACTAAAAACTGGTCTAGGTGCCAGATGCGGCGCATTAGGGCTCGATTGCGGCACATTTAGCCCAACGAAAATCAACCAAGGCCACTGAGCTCCAGATGCGCCAGGCCTTGGCCTGGCTGATTTTCGTTTCCGATGATTTCCTGCACTTATACATTAGTTTATGATACTTCTACTTTCTATTTCCGCTAACAACTTAATGATATTATGAAATAATATACTTGTGAACCTCAAAAGTGTTAATACACAAATTATAAACATATAAAAATATGAAAATGAGCTTCGTATACTCAGCTTGATGTCGAAAGTACGTTTACTACCCTCTCGTCTCTTTCCCTTTTCCTTTGTCTTTCAAATCTGAGTTTATAGGACCAAAACCACCATATCTTTCAATAACTCATAATAAAAACATAACTAACAACCTCATTACATATCTTTCTAAATAAAAATCTTAATATCAACTTGTTTGGCCATTTTTACCCATCTTGCCCTTTTTGGGTCTTTGACCCGTTTAGCCTTTTAGTACACATAGAAGCATTTTCAAATTATCATCTACATTATACTCATAATAACTACATTGCATAAAATTGTTATTTCTTCTCCTTAACCAATTTCTACCCATTTGCCACTCTTTGGGTCTTTTGACCCGTTTGGCAATGTAAATGAGAAAATCACAACATCATATTCCATCTCAATCATAAAACTAAAACATATGATTCTAACATTAAATTAACATATAACAAAAGCTCAAATTAATAATTTTCTTCAATTCACATGATTATCCCCAATTATTAAAAACCTAATTTTACCAATTAAGCATTTCTACTTTCAATTAGGCATCTAATTAAGACTATAACACATAATCCAAACTCAAATTCATCAAATAATATCAAGTGTATAAACTTACCTTCTTTTCTCCAAATACCAATTAAGCTAGATTTCTTTATCTCCTATCTTAGCTCTTTAGAATTTTCACCAAATAACATCAATTTGAGTAATTTACAATTTCTTCTTGCTTGCTCTCAAGAACACACACACAAAACATACTAAATATCTTGCATTTGACACCTCATTGTCCTACTTATACACAAAATTTCGAATTTGCTCTTTAGTCCCTCAATTTTCCAAGTTTTACTTAATTTCCATAATTATTAACTTTGTTAACTTTTTAAATCCTTTCTAACTAAAGTTAACTATTTTTCTTACCATTCTAGTCCTTTAATATTTAAAACTTCTAAAATAAACATAAATATAAAACATATTTATCATAAATAAATAAATATTTACGAAATATTCTAAATTCCGAGAACCTGCATGTTACAACAACTATTTTTTATTCCGTTATTGAACAAATGTTTAAACTCGTAATGTTATATCACATGTGGTTTTTACATTAAATGTAGATTTAAAGGCATAAAATCATTATATGATGTATAACTCAATTAGACGGATAAAAAGTTTCACGAAATCATATTTGATAGTACCAAAATCACATTGATTTAATGTAAATAATATGTGATTTTATAATACGTAGTATATCAAAACTAATAAGCCAATAACTCAAATGATTTTAACTTTTAATTTGAATTTTAAAACACAAAAATATTATATGAGGTATAATATATATGAACCTAGAAAAAAAATATAATTTCGACGAATTTTTATATTTAGGTTTTGGTCAAATGTTGATATTTGTAAGGTAATATCAATGTGATTTGAACACTAAATGTGAATTTCAAAACCTAGATATTTTATGTGATGCATATTTAACTAGACCTAAAAAGAAAAACACAAAATATTTTAGTCAAACTACTATTATCACATGTGATAAAATAGTGATTTGTCAAAAATATCAATTGGGTACTCTATAGAATAAGGAGATAATGTTTGTTTTAATTGTTTAATTTATTCGTTTAATACATTCATGTTTTTTGAGATAATAACTTTTAAGCAAAAAAAAAAAATAGTAAAGTAGATTTTGAAATGGAGAGTTATGATTAATTTCTTTATAGTTAAATTTTTAAATGATAACTAATAAACTCAACTCGTATAATATAATATAAATTGATTTTGTAGGAAAACAAAATTATAGGTAACCTTTGAAATAGAGATATGAGAGTAAAATGAAAAAAATAATTAAAACATGAGGTAGAATGACCCGAACTACAGATCTAACTTTTAAAACCAAAGACACTTCCTACCTATGCTATTGCTATCTTTACCCAATATTCAGGTATGTAAACATTGAATATCTGTTAATTTTTCCTTTACAAAATCTTTTTGCGAAGTCTGGATTTTGCTTATGGAGTAGGCAAATGTTTATGAAACACTTACATGCACACACTACCCGAAAAAATAATAAGATACCATAGACAATGTCACAATTTCACAATATCTTCATTTAGAAGGCTTTAGTTTTACATATAAGATTCACATAAAATATTTCTGCGTATGAAACAAATATAATCTACTTTATTCACACACTATAACACCATAACTGTTCAGATGATTAAGCAAGAGAAGCCACTAACTATTACATAAATCATAAAAGAGATATTAACCCAAATACAATTTGTTACTCTAATTGTTAGAGCTTTTATGGAAATGCAAAAAAAAATTAAAATTTAGGTAAAAACAGTCGTATATATTGTTGTTAAACATTAAAGAGGTTTTAATATTCATTGCTCCCGGAGTGACAAATAAGACCGCTTGATTAAACTCACTCCTTCGTTTGAGGTTTTCATCATCTACTTTCACGGCATACAAGGATTTTAAACATTGTCCTAATGTTTAGTCACAACATTTGTTTATCAAATCTATCTATACTATTATATAAACCAAATTTGGTATTCAACTTTTAAAATACTCTTAAAACTAAGTTTTTAAAACTTGGTTTTAATGAGAATTTATAACTCTCAAATAAATTGTCAAATTCATAATCATAATTATTTAAATTTCATAATAGTTTAATAAATTATATGATAAATTTTTAATTTAATAAAAATATAAATAATTACTTTTGAAAAAAAAAATAATGCAAATATTTTGAATTATAAATGTTAATATTTAATTGCATACTTCTAATTATATACATCTATACTATTATATAAAGCAAATTTGATATTTCATTTTTAAAATACTCTTATAACTAACTTTTTAAAACTTACTTTTAATAAAAATTTGTAATTCTCAATAAATTGTCAAATTCATAATCATGATCAAAATTTAATAATTGTTCAATCAATTATATAATAAGTTTTTAAATTAGTAAAAATAAAAATAACTATTTTTTTTGAAAAGAAATGATATATGTGCAATGTGCTAAGTACAATTATTATATTATATAATTAATAACAATTGTTAGTTATTCCACAAAATTTTAAACATTTGCTGTAAACTTTCTCTAATAAATAAAGTTTCATTTTACTCACCACCAATGTCGGATGAAAATAAAAACACCTAATTAATTTTTATCTTGAAAAATAGTATGTAATTTACTTACATGAAGTATAATTAAACATCAAATAATTTTTGCCATTTAAAACTATTATAAACTTGAGACCAAATGAAACAATCACAATCTTTTATTTTAAAAACTCACTTTAATTTATTTTTGTTTTAACGTTAATTATCTTAAAAACCGAAAATATATTAAACGAATATATTACTCCATTAAAACGATCATTATTTTCTTTTTCTATAGAGCACCCACTTTATGTATACTTTTGAAGAAAAACTTTTACGGGTTTTTGACGGGTTTTGGAAATTTTTAATTATAAAGTCAGTGTTTTATCACATTTGATATTAATAGTTTGACTTATGATTTTGGTGTTTTTCTTTTTTATTCTAGTTAAATATACATCATATAATATATTTAGGTTTTAAAATTCACATTTAATGTTAATATCAAATGTGTTTTTACCTTACAAATATTAACATTTGACCAAAACCAAAGAAAAAAGTCTTCAAAATTCGTTTTTTTCCATGTCTATATAGATTATAACTCATATAATATTTTTGTGTTTAAAATTTCACATTTAAAGTTAAAATCGTGGTGTTATTAGCTTATTTATTTTAAAGCTCTACCTATATATAATATTACGTAGATTTACGTTAATGTCACATGTGATTTTAGTACTATCACATTTGATTTCGTGGAATTTTTTATAGGTTAAATTTAATTATATATCATATAACGATTTTAGATCTTTAAATCCACATTTTATGTTAATAGCACATGTGATATAATCTTATGAGTGTAAACATTTGTCCAAAAACGAAAAAATAAAAATTGTCAAAATTATATTTTTATTTTTTCTAGGTTTAGATAAATCATACATTATGTAACATTTTTTGTTTCTGAAGTTTATTCGTTTATGTTAAAATCACATGTAATATTAACGTTACAATTTCAATACCCATCCGAAAATCGAAAAAATAAAAGTCGTCGAAAGTATATATGACCACTGCTCTAATTAAAGAGGAGAACACGACGGTCGCAACGGTGTAATAGATTTGTTTAACGATTAACGGTTTGCGAGATAAATTAATTTAAAAAAATAATATTTTAAAAGTGGATTTTGATTTAATCTTAGCCCTTAGAATGAAAATAAATGGATGGTGGAGATTGAGTTTTTTGGTCCTTAGAAACTTATTAGTGTTTTTTGATATTTTCCGTACCTCTAGAATAGACAATAAAAAGAAAATGTGGTTCCTTTAATAGATAACTAAATTATATTTAATATATTTTTGGGCATTTCACCCGGTGTCAATCATAAATATAGTGCTAATTTGAGTATAAACCAACAAATAGTTAAAACTTATTGATAACAGAAATCAACAAATTGTACATAATATAAATGTGTAAATACCTAGTAGATTAGTGTTAGAACTATAATGTGAAATCGATAATCGATCGATTGCAATTGATAACCCGTGAGAATCGAACTTGGTATCTCTTGTAATGTCTTTAACAAAAGCGCAACCCGTGAAAATTGAACTTGGTATCCTTTATTTTGATATGAATTTAATTATTTCCAGATTACCACGAATTCAATTAATTGAAGCTCGGACAATTGGAGTGAATGATTTAATCAAATTAGCAAGAACGACTTAACAATTGAGTACCTACTCATGAACAACTTAAGAGGGTTGTTTATGTTCGATTCATTCAAATTAGCAAGAACTACTTAACAATTGAGATCCTACTCATGAACAACTTGAGAGGGTTGTTTCCAACATAATTTGGTTCAGTTTCTGACTAACTCTCTAAATGAATTTCTACTTATAGATACACTTTGCACAACATACGCATAACTACACACTATGGGTAGTAATGACTAATCATATCACGCCAAGTGACAGGTATTACCCAGCTTTAGATAACTAACATAAAAACAATTCTTTTGGTACGTATCAACTACTTTCCTCTTCAAAACATCTTTTACCCAGATGGTAGTTAAGCCAACATCAAAATCTGGGCACTTACCTTCGTGTTAGATTCATCACTAAATCCTCGCAAGTTCTTTATTCGAGTATTAGTTTCTGAAGGGAGTTTAAAAGTTCATTCTTTGCCACAATAGTATCACTTCTACTTTTTATCTTTTTTTCTAAATGAGTTGGAAAATGTTTTTACAGGTTCTTTAATAACATCAAAGTTAATTTGTCAGCTCCCATAGCAACATAGTGTAAACCATTTAGTGTTGTGATGGTGTATAGTGGTCTTTAATGATAGAGTGAGTACAACTCTTAAGATTAATTAATAAAGAGATTGTGTTTACCTTGATTTAGATTTATAAGATTAATTGTAAACTTTAGGAGGTCAAGTGGGGTAATTTGAGGGAACTTGCTTATATTTATTGATTGAATCGTACTTGCGATATATAACTAATTTTTATTAGGTAAAAAAAATTTCATTATATTCCTGAAATTTTTCCTAGATCCGCCACTGCATCTAACTATGTTTTACACTATAACGAAATTATATTGAGAACAACTGTCTACTCTTAATCCGTCATGGTGTCACCGCTACGAGAGATGTTAGCATATGGAACCTAAGATTTTTTTTATTTCTTATATAAACTTTTTTGAACAAGTAAGATATTCTTCCTATAAAAGCACATTATCAAAATTGAACCTTAAATTTTTTGTATCTTAAATAAGAGTTCATTCAAATTAAATTACTCATCAAACCTAATTATGAAAATAAAAATGAGATTTTTGAAATTGTTTCAAGCTCTAGAAAAACTAATATTGCTTTTCTTAGAGCATTGCCTATAATCTATTAAACTTTTTATAGAGGAAGTGAGTTCATTAAAGTGCTACTACATTATCACTAGAGATGACAATCGATATTTGATTGTTGGATATCCATCCGATCCGATCTACGTATAGTGGATATGAATATGGATGTTGTAATTTTCGATGGATCGGATATGAGTGACAGTTTTCCATCCATGGATAACCCGTTATATATATATATATATATATATATATATATATATATATATATATATATATATATATATATATATATATATATATATATGGGTGGGGATCGGGTAAGAACAACCCTTAACGTACAAACGGTAAGAACCATTTATGGTCGTCCGATTAAAAAGTAGATGCATTTTACCTATTAGATGCATTTTTCTATAACTAGATGTAATTTAAGTGTCAGATGTAATTCAAGCACTAGATGTATCTTCCAAAATATATTTTTTTTATATCCTTGAACAACATTAAGCAAAAACTAGATGCATGTTTAAAAAGTAGATGCAATGAATATACTAAAACAATACTTAAACGAAAAGATGTATTTATCTCCAAAAGAACAAACATAAAGAAGATGAAATGGCAATGCATACATGAGTGTGTAAAATTAGTAAAAACAACACAAATATATCAAACCTCAAATTGTTTAGATATATAACATTTTCCATGTACTTCTCTGTCGAAAAACACAAAAAAGTGTTCAAACATACGAAATTAAATCAAATAATGAAAATTAAAAAAGCACCTAATAAAATGCATCTAGCTCATCTTCTCCATTCGAATGCTCTGTAATTTTTATTTTCCAGAAACCCTTGATTTTTTTTATCAAATTTCATGGGTCTTGAATTTGATTTTGGATTTACATTTCAAAGATGGTTTAGATCTAATTTTAAGATAAAGATAAACTTGGTTTTGAATTTTAGGATTAAGAAGAAGATGAGATCGACGGAGGTCGTTGGAGCCCCGGTGTAGGAAACTTTTGAAGAAGATGAGATCGACGGAGAATGGAAGTCTGAGATTCGTTCTTACCGTTCGTATTATTTGAGGCGTTCGTACATGATCCCTTTACGTATATATATATATATATATATATATATATATATATATATATATATATATATATATATATATATATATATATATATATATATAGGGTGAGGTTCGGGTAAAACAGCCCAAAGTCTAGGAACGCTAATTAAGAACCAATGCTGACCGTCCGATTAAGTGATGATCATCAGCAGTAACCTTACTACTGATCCGCAGAAGGGTACCACTGATCAGTAGAAGGGTACTACTGATCAGTAGAAGGGTACTACTGATCAGTAGTAAGGTTACTACTAATCAGTAGTAAGGTTAATGTTGATGATCATCACTTAATCGGACGGTCAGCATTGTTTCTTAGCGTTCCTAGACTTTGGGTCGTTCTTACCCGATCCAGTTCCTATATATATGTATATATATATATATATATATATATATATATATATATATATGTATAAGGTTTATTAGCGGGCTCTTTCAAATCCGTGACACTTTTGTGACCGCTATATATATATATATATATATATATATATATATATATATATATATATATATATATATATATAAGTATATATATATATATATATATAAGTATATATATATATATATATATATATATATATATATATATATATATATATATATATATATATATATATAAGATCTTGATCCGTTGAGTAATGTATTTTCTATGAGAAAGAACATCGATTCAACAGAATTTCATTTCGATTCAAAATTTTCGAAGAAAAAAAAATTCATAGAAAGTGTTAATCGAAGTTAGATTTCGTAATATAATAATTATCTTTAAGGATATATATTAAATCTTAACTATATAAAAATAATATTTTTAAAAATATAATATTTTGAATCAAAACTAAAATTTGTTGAATCAATTTATTTTCTCGCCTTCTCACAGAAAAATCATTTCTCACATGATCTCTCTCTCTCTCTCTCGATATATATATATATATATATATATATATATATATATATATATATAAATATATATATATATATATATATATATATATATATATATATATATATAAATTAAAATGGACTTTAATTTATACTAGCTTAAAATGAACACTAAATTACAACTTTTACTATAAAGTAAGATAATTATCTCTACTTTTATATAAATCATATTAACCTTTTCAATTTTATGTTTAGATTTTAAAAAGATAAAATCTTAATCATTGATTTGAAATGAATGATGATAATCAATTCAATCTTATCCATTTTTTTTTTTCTCAAAAGTTATAATTTCATTGAAAATAATGAATGATATTCTTAATATAGCTTAAATGTTCTTAATAATGTTTAATATAACTTCAAAATATAACCGTTCATTTATTTAAAAAATAGTCAAAATGAAACTTATATGATTAATGAATTTATAGAATACACTTTATTGAAATTACCTTTTTAAATTAATCACAAACTAAGTAAAATTTACTAGCAGCGTGGGTACGCCACTACTAAATATTAATATAGTTATTGTATAATACATCTTAATTACAACATATAATTTAATAGTTCGCAACTCCGTACTTAGTTAGTTTTTATAAATATGTTTAACAAAATTATCACTTCAATATTGAACAGACATACAATTATAACAAAAAAATTTCATTTATTGTATTGTAATCGTATATATGTGATAAAGTATACGTTTCAATCATAATTTGAAGTTATTTTCTAAAGAAAAACTTTTTTATGGTATCCAGTGGATATCCATTTACCCTCTTAATCAAATGGATATGTATATATGGATGAATGTATTTTTTTTAAATGGATATTGATGACGAAAATATATATGGATATGGATACGACTCCACCCGATCCATATCCGATCCATTGATATACTAAAAGGAAATTGAAGAAAAAGAAATGATATGATAGTTTGAAGAAAAGAGTAGGGGTGAGCAAAAACCAAACCGAAAATTCGAGAAAACCGATAAAAACCGAACCGTAAAACCGGTCCGAATACAAAAACCGATGGTTTGGGTTTCGATTTTTGAGAAACCGAAAAAGACGGTTCGGTTTGGGTCGGAGGGTAAAACCAAACCGAAAAAACCCGAACCGAACCATTAGATGTATGTCAATTTTAATATGTTCACTTTTAGTAGATATTTTAAAGAGTTAATTACATAATTGGTCCCTGTGTTTGTTCCAAAACAACGGGTCCAGTCCCTGGGTCGCAATTCCTTCGGACCCAGTCCCTGGACCCTATCTTTGGTTGCACGTTTGGTCCCTTCCGCTAACGTTCGTTTATTTTGGTCGTTAAGTGAGTCACGTGCTTCTCACGTGAGGGGTATTATAGACATTCTCTCTTTTACAGGGATCAGTTACGTAACTTAGAAATATCATATTTTAATTTGTTATTTTTTTTTTCTAAATTCATAAACAACAAACCAAAATTTCAGATTTCATCTCTCTCTCTCTCTCTCTCTCCTTGTAGGGTTACCTCCTTTCACAAACCCTAATCACCCTGATCTCAGAATTCAAACTCAATCCCAGATTCTCAAATCACCACATAAAACCTATAAATTTCACCAAATCAGATTACATATAATAAAAAAACAATTTAAACCCCCTTAAATATACACTCATCAATCAAAGCATCATCACAGATAAACAACACAACAAATTTGCAAACTTGATCGAAATAATCTAAAAAACTATAAGGTGTGAGGGATTATTTATTTAAACAGCTTATCGGATAAGATTTGCTTATTTAATACAGTAAAACTAGAAATTTACCCTGATCTCGCAATCGCATTCAACATCGGTTCCGGATCATCTCAAACCCCAAATCACCATAAGCACAATCAGCAACCGCCGGCGATTTCAACGCCATCGTCTCAGCATAATTCCGGCGAGTTTGACTCGTCGGAGTTGAACAGAGATGAGCCAGCTAGGACTTTAAAAACGGCTACACACAATTAATCATCCCAGGCTACACACAAGACAATTGTTGGTGTGATAAAATGTTTGATAGAGATTTGGTTGTGTGGAATGCGCCTCCCAAACCCTCCGCCGCTCACCACCACCACCATCATGCTCCGTCGCCACAACAACACTTTCAAACCACCCCATCGATCCAACAACCCCTCGAGTTCCCCACTACTCAGGTTCCATCACTTTTTAAATACACCCCCCTGTCTCATCTGGGTTAATTTTTAATTTTGATTTTGTTTTGTAATTTTACAGAAAATCAATGGATTTGGTAGTGGGATCGGAATAGGCAACACGGTTAATATTGAATCCTGCGCTTCTTGGTCTTACAGTTTTAATTTTGATGAGTTTCTTTATATGTGATGGCGGTGGTTTGTGGTGGCGGTGGTTAGGGAGGGAGGCGGTGGTGAGATGAAATCTGGAATTTTGATTTGATGATGTTTATGAATTTAGAAGAAAAAAATAACAAATTAAAATATGATATTTCTAAGTTACATAACTGATCCCTGTAAAAGAGAGAATGTCTACAATACCCCTCACGTGAGAAGCACGTGACTCACTTAACGACCAAAATAAACGAACGTTAGTGGGAGGGACCAAACGTTCAACCAAAGATAGGGTCCAGGGACTGGGTCCGAAGGAATTGCGACCCAGGGACTGGACCCGTTGTTTTGGAACAAACACAGGGACCAATTATGTAATTAACTCTATTTTAAATTTTTAATCTTTTTATTTTTTTCCTTTGTCTAAAATTATAAATCATCCTAATTAATTACTCCCTACACACACAAACTCTCGATGCTAATAGTGAAGATTTAAAGTTTTTTTTTCTAAATTGCCAATCTCATACTTATCAATATGTAATCTTTTGGTGTCATATAGATCATATTAATCAGCAACATATAGGTTTATTTCTTCAATTCTGATTATTTTTTTGTAGCCATGTAGACTATAGTTTACTAAACCACATATAGTATTATTTTTTTTCTTCTTAATTTTGTGTTTAAAGTTTTCCGACTCATATCATTATGTTCTAGTAATATACACAACTTCATGTTATAAGTTGTGAACTGCTCCGCCAATTATTGCGTAACATAGGCTTCTATTTGAGATTTATTTCACAATTTTTTCTTGACAGATCTATGAATTTGCCTATGTCCAAAAACCGAAATAAAAAACCAAAACGAACCGAAAAAAACCAAAACCGAGAGGAACCGAACCAATGTAGAAACCGAACAAAATGGTTTGGAACTTTCAGAAACGAAATTTCGGTTTGGGTTCGGGTTGAGGTCGAAACCGACCCAAACCGACCCATGCTCACCCCTAGAAAAGAGTGTTACATATATAAGTTTATATGCAAAATTTATCAAAACTATTTCTTTCGTATATATGTTGTTATTAAATGTTTAATTTGTCCTTGATGGATCAAAAGATAAATCTATCACAAAAATGTAAGGACTCTTATTAATTATGAATAAGATTAAAAATTTCTCCAATATATGTTTAGTAATAAAAAAAACTTATGTTCTAAAAAGATACCATTAGAAAAGAATAACATGTAAATAGAGAAAAAAAATATATGAAAATTAGTTTGGGAAATATGATTTTCAACTTGTTATATTTCAAGAATTTTTAACAAAATAATATAATTTTGATTGGTTTTACGTAACATTTTGATATTAACTTTTTCCTTTATTTTGATTTTACAGATTTAGTTAACAAGAGTAGGCTAAAAAGTAAAAACAAAAACCATTTTAATATCAGAAGGAAGAAAAATAAATTGGGCAATTTTGTATTGAAGTGTTAAAAACTAAATACACGATGTTGTCATGTTACATTTTGTCTACATTTGATGTGGCTTCATCGCCACATTTCTGTTTGATGTAAAATTAAAAAAACAAACGAAACTATGCAATTTGATTACATAATCCCCCAAAAGAATCAAATGAAAGTAGAATTTTTCTTTTTTTTACCGAACCTTACTCTGGCAAGGCTACTCGTATCGTAGTTGTCGAACTTGCAGCTGTTGTTGTCGAATACGCTGCTGTGGCATTGCCATACAATCCTGCAGCCCATCTTCGGAGAATCCTTAATAACGTGGCTGCCTTTCTTCGGCCTCTCCCTGTACCCATCCCCATTACTTCCCAAATCACTCTCTCGATACCTGGAATTGCAGCGAGCTCTGATACGACCTCTGAGCCTCCTTTGCGGCAAACATTTACAAGTGTTGCTGCAGCACTCTCTTGTGCCCGCTCTGTTCCATCCCTCAATATCATTGCCAATTTCTTTATCACATGGAACATGGCCGTGATTGCGGCTAATCCTCCTTTCTTCACAACCGCCTCAAGAACCGTAACACCTTCTTCTGGTAAACCGTCCATTAATTCACTAGCCATTTCCACCACTCCGACCTCGATCAATTTCCCCACGGTCTCCCGGTCCCCTGCCAAATTCAAAATCGCAACCAATGCGTCTCGTTTTGAACTAGTTGGTCCGTTTTTAGCCAATTCCATCAAACCTTTAATCACACGTGATTTCCTTCCTAGCTTTTTCCGATACGCGTGAACACCGGTTAAGCTAAATATTGTAGCGGCCGCGTTTCCTTTCGCCTCCCAAGTGGCACCTGTTCGTAACACCTCAATAACCCCGTTTAAAACTCCGTCTGTTTCCATTATCCTTGTCTTGTTTTGGTCAAGTATAGACAAGTTTAATATCGTTGTAACGGAGTTTACTTGTAGGCTCGGGTGTTCGGATCCTAAAAATTTAACCAATAAAGGTAAACCATCAGCCTCGGCAATACATGCTCGGCTGTTGGAGTCAGTTTTTGCCAACACCCGAAGCTCGTGAACAAACCTATTCACCGTATCTAACGATTGTGACGCCCGAGCCTTTTCAAGTAAAAACGACACGGTCATCTTTGTAGCTTCGAATAAAGTTTTGTTTGTAGTAACGCCGTTAACTTTCTCCTTTACCTCCGTTGATTCAAACGGAATCCTATGCTCACGGCACCACATTACTATCAAGTTACGCAAAGCTCGATTAGGTATCATTTCCATGTGGTCGAGAGTCTGACCTGTTTTCGGACACGTAGTATGTCCCGATTCAATCCATAAATTTATCGACGCCCGATCATACGTTTGACCCGTGGATATAACGACCGGATCCCGAACCAAGTCTAAAGATATCGGACATCGAAAATCCGCTGGAATCGTTAAGTCCATCGAGTTACTCGACTTATTCCGCTCCCGGGATATCTTCAAAGGCGATTCACCATACAACACGCACTTGGCGTAACGTACAAGCCCGATCAACGACACGATTTCCGCTTTGGAAGCCTCATCACCTTGATTCCTAACTTCTTCTTCCAATATCTCGATTTCGTCACAACAACTACTCGAATCATTCAATTGTAACAACGTAAACATCTCCTTGAGCTTCGACTCCTGAGGAACAATTTCGCTTTTAATCCTATCAAGTTTTTCCAACACATCGTTTCTAAGACGAACATCCTTTTCTTCAATAAACATATTCGTTTTCGAACACTGTTTTCGGATTAAAACTACCAACTCTTCCATATCTTGGCTTAAACACATCTCCTTAACCGGAAATATATCAATCAAAGTCGATAATTCGAGCGTAAGCTCATGAAACTTATTCGCTACGGACTGCTGTTGAATCAACAACCATAACTTACTACCATTGCAGCAATCCTCAACTAATGTTTTAATGCTTTGTAACACGATAAACATTTCTTCGAAACATAAGATTGCCGAAGGCGGAAAACAAACATGTTCAACGATTAACTCCTCAAGAAGCAAAGTCAAAAGCTTCGTTTTTCGAATAATCGAATTCGAAGCCTTGCGTAACACGAAAGGAATTGGATGTAAAGACGACGTCTCTTTCGATCGAAGTAAAAGCGATCGGAGTAGCCGTTCATCTGAATCGATGAAAGGCGTACTCCTCTTCTTTTTTGGCGGTAAAGTTTCCGGTGAAACTGCCATAATAATAAAATAAAAACGAAAATTTGGAGATCGAAAAATTTGGTATGGCGGTGAAATTAATGGTTTTCTGGTAATCGAATCTTTGAATTTAATTTCGACAAAGAATCCGGGAAATTATTGTAGTTGTTGGTGATAGCTGTTATGCTTTTTTCTTTCCTAACTTTTATTATTATTCAAAATAATCATAAGTTTTTATATTATGGGGTCATCTCAGCTGGAAAATGGCTGTTTGACGAAGTTATTTATTGCGTATTATTATTATTTCTTTCTTTTCTATATAACACTATATAAATATATAAATATAATAGATAATATATAATATAATTTATTTATGTGTTTATTATATAAACAGTCCCTAAAGTTTATTCAAATTACAAATTTTATCTTAAAATTCAAAATATTGTATACATTGTTTAGTTATGGAAATTAACTATCTTTTTCGTCCACAAATAGGATATTACTTAAAACTACCATTAAAATTAGTGTTAACTACTTACATATTTCGTCCCTGAAATAGTTGTTAGTTAGAAATTAGTAAAGTTGTTAAGATTCCACCTAGACCTTAAAATATCACGATTTTACGATCTTATTTACTAAAAACGATATGACTCTTTGTAAGATCTCTAAAGAAATAGGATCTTAATAAGATCCCAACATTGATCATAAGAACGCAGGATCTCGATTCTATTCGATCTTACTTTGGTCGAACTATAGAACAAAAAAGAATATAAATTAACTAATGTGTTCAAATAACCTAAAAAACAAATCGTATAACCAGTTAAGGTTTGTTAGCAAAAAAGTAATTATCATATATATTTTACCTCAACCAACGAATATATGAAACAAAATTAATACTAACTGAATTAAGTAATCTAAATTTCTATGAATTTTATTAAACTCGTTTTATCAATTTACATATTAACGATTATTACATAATATTATTATTTGATATGGATTATATTATATGAATATGATTAAAACTTAATTTTAGGATTTTATGATCGTGATTCCGATCATGATTCGATCTTTGAATCCCGATTTTGTTGAAATAAAAACAATCCATAAAAAAAATTCCGATCTTAACAATCTTAGGAATTAAACTGAAAAGGGAAATTACTTTTGTATAAACGATTTATGCAAAAACATTTAAAGAATTACCGATAAAATCAATTTTAAGTATTAACATATTTCGTCTCTATAGTTGATCTCCTTTAGATATTATGGACAAAAAGGTAATTAGTTTTTGCAAATAAATGACTTTTGCAAAATTTTAAATCTAAGAACGGAATTTGTATCTTCAGTTAAACTCTAGGGACGATTTTGTATTGAACTTTCTATTTAATAGATGAGATGAGGTGGTTGAGGACTTGGAAAGTGGGTACACCAAACAAAACAAAGAAAATATTTGGGTCACCGTAATTGTATGATGGGGTGGTGGTGTTTTGGGTTGTATAGCCGTCAGCCGCCGGCAAGAAAATAAGTATGTAGGACATATTATTTATTTTATAATCGGCCACCAATTTTGTTTTGGTGTTATCTAATCGGTACTTATTTTGACCAATGACCAAGTTTTGGTTTTCAGTTTTGACATTTGTGAATTTTGATTTAGTCAAATTGGGACCGTGGTGAATTAAGTTGTAATTCATTGTTATCCTTCCTAATCTTAAATAGTTGACTTATTAAACTAGACAGTATGTCGTAGGCTTGTGATTTAGTAATTCTTTTGAGTTGATGTTCGTTTTAGTAGAAGAATTAAGAAAATGCAACGACTCTTTCATAAATAACTTTTAATCATATAAAATATTTTTTCTAAAAAGTGTTTCCTAATCCTAATAGATAAAATAGTCTTTCGAAAGTCTCTCAATGTGTTTAACAAGATCATCTCGAAAACTATGGTACGATTTATGATTCGTATTCCTTTGGTCCCTCGGATTTTGATACTTAAGTCTTTCTTAAAAAGTTCATTGATGCCTTAGTAAATGGGTATTATCACAGCCGCTATTATGATACCAATTGCCTTAATAGTCATATATTGTGTAGTATGATTCAAGTATCCTTAAATTGTTTATCTTATGGTACATTGTCATAATTTTTAAAAACTAAAAACACCCTAAAGGCTCTTTTAACATCTTTTTCATGGAGAGGTTTTGTGATTCATTTTAGGTAGAAAACGAATTAATAAAAGTAATTTGTTCTAGCTAAATTTTGTAATTAATAAAATAAAGAACAAATAAGAAAGTTTGTAGAAATCTACCAAATAAACATCAAATAAAGATGAAAATGTTATTTTGATCAAAAAATAAAACTCAATGGAAGAATATAGAAGTATGTTTGTCCTTTTTGACAGAGAATTTTATACATGAGAAGTGAATTATGAAAATGAAAGTCAATTTCATTATTTATAGAATCCATATTCGAAATGGAACCTTGTGTGGATTGGATTTGACAGATTGACCCATTACCCAAATCCATGTACGTCTTATTTTAGACCGTCTGTTTTAACCATTTAGCATTTTAAGCCCAAACAAATTTATTCTTCTTATTTTCTATTTCAAGGAGTTATTTTTTAAACTACAATTATTGCACACATAGCCACATAGTAGAACATATTATACACATTGAAAATATATACAAGTAAAAACATTCGAATCTTGTACGATATATACCCGAAACCGGAAGTGATCATTCTTACCATCCATCGTTACAAACCCTCTCAAAATGGACAAAACAACTTTTTCACACGATTAAATGCAAAAATCTATCCTATCCATCATGTTTACTATTAAAAATGACCAAATACCGCATCTAATAAACGTATAAATATGCGATATCAATCACGATCTCGTATCTCTTTCATAACTCGGATTTGATGTTGGCACCTTTCCTGTGAAGTTCGTTGTTCTCTTGGTATTGGAGTATAGTATTCCTCACAATCGCTGATATTAGCGGCATTGACTTCGATAATCATATGATGCAAGTATACATGACTCGCTTTAATTTGTTTACATCGTAGTATCTTGCGGCAGTTTTTAAAACCCAAAATCGCCCTTGTAGCACGCCAAATTCTCTTTCAACATCCTTTCTTGCAGCTTCCTGAAATTTTTTGAACTTCTTTCGCTTTTCGTGTGGTGGATGAGAAAATGATTTGACAAACGTCGCCCACTCTGGATAGATTCCATCTGCGAGGTAATAGCCTTTTTCATAGGGAGTGTTGTTTACCACAAAATTAGAAGGTGGGGCATTGTCGTGGAGGAGTTCCCTAAATAGAGGCGAGACATTCAAAACATTGATGTCGTTGTTAGAGCCCGCGACACCAAAATAAGAATGCCAAATCTACAAATCATATGAGGCAACGGCTTCTAGCATTACAGTTGGGTATCCATGATCACCTCGTGTGTATTGGCCCTTCCATACGTTTGGACAGTTATCCCATGCCCAATGCATACAATCAATACTCCCAAGCATCCCAGGGAACCCATGTATTTCTTCATGTTTTGCATAAATACGTTGAATATCGTCTTGTGTTGGCTTTCTTAAGTAAACGTTTGTATATAAATCGATAACACATTTACAAAAGTTATCTAAAGCCTCGTTTGATGTAGATTCCGCCATGTGTAGATATTCATCAAATGCATTGGAAGTGATTCCGTATGCTAAAAGACGCATGGCAGATGAACATTTTTGTATAGCGGTAAAACTTGGTTTTTTAGTAGCATCTAATCGGGATGTAAAATAGGTAAAATGACTAGGAAGAGGTACTTAAGAATAGTTAAGAATACCGTCGACTATTAGAAGAAATAGCGGCTTTCTCATCCGGTATTTTCGTCTGAACTGCTCCGCTTTGAAAATGCAACCTTCGTTGTAATAGTCTGCCATAAGTCGTTCGTTTGCCCCTATTCGATCTCTTTTTTATAAATCTTCTTTTACCCCGAGCGTTTGAGGTTTTGATAGCTTCCTCTTCATCGTAATAAGCCTTTCCGGCCATTGCCGCCATCATGAAAATTGTTTCATCATCATAATTGTCGGAACTTGACAAATTCATTTTGAAAGCCATTTTTAAGATAAAATAGAATAACAGATTGTGGTTTTTTGAGTTTTTAGAGAGAAAGAAGATGATTTGGTGTATGATTTTGTGTTTGTAGTTGGGTTTGGGTATACAGAGTTGGTTAGAAAAAAAATAAAAAAATAATAATAACGGCTACGATAACGGTCAAAAGAAAAAAAAAATATTCAAACGGGCTAACGGCTCTTTTTTTAGAAATTTTAAAATATTTTTTTTTATTCAATTAACGTTTAAAAAAAAATACCAAAACGCGCGTTACCACTGTAACATAACGGCGACAACGCCGTCCATAACGCCGCCCTCAGCCATAACGACGTTATGGGGGCCAAAACGCCGGCTATAACGCGCCATTGGGAGCGCTCTAATAATGTTATGCTACTAGACTGCTTTTTATTTCAATGTTACTTCATTATAACATAATTCATCTTTGTTATCATATCATTTCTTATGTTTATAAATAAATGTCTTGTTAAACAGTTATATCTTATGAAGTCGACATTTTGTTTTAAAGAATTAACATGTTAATCAATTTATTATTTTCATACTAAAGCTTCTTTGGTTTGACGGTATGTGTAATTGTAAGTGTATTTATAATAAATTGTGTTCCTTGCTAATATTATTTTGATATGTCAGTTATATATAGAAAATGATTATCAAAGTTTGGTTATTTATTATCCAACATATTTACCTACTTTATTATTTTAACTTAAGAGCTAAAAATCAGTTTTGGATTGGGGTCCTATGAAGTTTTGGGTTGAGGCCTGAGGGGCTTAGCAGACGGGCTAAAATAATTTGCATAGATTACCAAAACCTTTCGTAATTAGTTTTGTTCACTTGATATTGCTCATTTCTGGAGCACATTTTTTTTTTTTTTTTTTTTTTTTTTTTTTTTTTTTTTTTTTAATAATAATATTGGGTTTTTAGGAAAAGAAACAATTGCCAAATATGTTTTCTACTTTTACAAATTAGTTAAATCTCAAGCGCAACTTCAATTAGTTACGCTAAATTCATCTTAACTTTATGGTTATTTTCTAAAAGGTATTTTTTTTTTTATATAAATCTATTTATGGTTATTTTCTCATCCTTGTTTATTTTATTAATAAAATAAAAAGTTTTGAAAACAACAATATTATAGATTGTGGTTAAGAAATCAAAACAAAAACTAGTTACTTATTCATTATCAATAACAGTCTTCTAAATTTAAAAAGAATTGCTTTTGTATTTTTAAAAAACTATAACTTTTTAATGAATGTCTAAGTTTCTATATCAGAACCTTAGCGGTCACTGTTATCAATAGTCACAAAGAGTTTTGTATGAAGTTGTAAATAGGTTTGCAAGATGGATCTACATCTATTAAATATTCGTGACTCGAGTAAAACATCAAACATGAGTTGTTATCATGTTTTAATGGAGGGGGCCGGAAGAATATTCAATTTCATTCTGTTGATAGTTGCATTTTTGGACCAAATGCATCACTTCTGTATGTATACCAATTAAATATCGTGAATTGATGTTATTGTGTAAAAGACAGTGTTTCTTGATTTCATGTGTACTCTGTTTCAAATTCGTGAATGTTTGTTTATTATACGGGTCATGTCATAGAGACCCCTCTACCACACATGTCATACTCTCCCTACCTTCCTAAACTACTCACATCCACATATTTCTTTTATTTGTTTAATATTTTAGTGTTTCATTAATAATTTTATTTTAACTCATTTACTTTAAATAATTTAACCATTATTTTAAATAATAAGAGCACCCGGAGTGTGTGTGTGTGTGTGTGTGTGTGTGTGTGTGTGTGTGTGTGTGTGTGTGTGTGTGTGTGTGTGTGTGTGTGTGTGTGGGGGGGGGGGTGGTTGTCGCCTCACAACGACCGTTGTGGTCGTTCTCCACTCCGGGTCGCCTCGTTTTGGAGCTTCGTTACCACCACAACGATCCGTTGTGTTTTTTTTTTTTTTTCTTTTCTTCTTTCTCTTCTTTTTCTTTTCTTCTCTCTTCCTTTTTTCTTTTCTTCCTTCTCTTCTTTTTTCTTGTTTTCAAATAGATCGTTTTTTTTATTCAAACACATTAACATTTTTAGTATAAAAAGAAACTAAAATTATTTTATTGTGTTTACGGGTGTTTTGCATATAAACGGAAAACATATTATATAAAAAAAACTACTGTTTATTTTTTTTTGTCCTATTTACCAAATATTTTTAGTTTTCTTATATATTATAAAAAGAAAATAAAATTATTTTATTGTTTTACGAGTATTTTGAATAAGGTTTTTTCCAAATTATACAGTAAATATTTTATTTAACCACAATTTCTAACATAATTATTTTGTTAACATGACTAATAGCTTTCTATTAATCTTTTTATATAAGTTATATGTCATTTGTTAATATCATTAGAGACATTTAAGTCCTATTACCCCTAGCTTACAACCATCAGCCACATATTCTTTTTCTTTTTGCATTACGTCATTATTTATGTCAACTTTATGTCTAATCGTTTTTACGTTTCAGAATTTTGATTCCTTATGTTTTTTTTTTCAAAAGTCTACAGAATCTGACGATTTTTTTATTTATAAAACCACATTACTTTTATACAAATATTTCTCTCGTTTGTTATAAAAAAATGTTAAATTATTAGGTTTTATAAACAAATACTGTCGGGTTTTTAATATTATTCAACAATATGAATAACTCTTCGTTTCACACAAAACAAATATTACAGTTACACATACAATCTTTTAATTATTATTTTCTTGTTAATTTTTTGTTAATAAACATATAACAATAACGAAAAGTTCAGAAATTTATTTATATCATTTCTGGTAAAAACGAATGTTGCAAAACAGAAAAATCATGTTTTATCGTCCATTCGATTTTACCAAATATGTGAATAATAGAATATGAATTATACCGAATATGTGAATAATATTGTTTTTTATTATAACGAAATGTGAATAATACTGTTTTTTTATTAATACATAATTTATTTGTTAGTTATATCATTATACTCTTTTTTTATTATACCGAATATGTGAATAATAGAATACGAATTTTGCATTTTAATACACAATTTATTTTTTTTGTTAAATTATGTATAATTTTTGTTATTTTATGATACTTAAAAAATTAAAAAAAAACGACAAAAAAAAAAAAAAAAAAAAAAAAAAAGTCATATCTATGACACATATGTGTCATAGATGGGACACAAATGAGGCAGGGGTTGTTGGAATAACCATTTAGGGGTGGTAATCTAGAGCCTATTTATGCAGTTATTGTTAAATAAGTTTATGGTCAAATCTTTTTTACTTATGCATGTGTTAATATTTCAAGAGGACTTGACTACTTATGTCAAAAGATTCTAATTTTATATCAAATAAAATATATTTCTTTTTATAAACTTTTAAAATGAAATATCTAAATTAATAATATGATAACATATAAATTAGTGTTTTAAAAATATTATTAAGTTTATAAGGATTTAAATTTAATAGTACAAAAAACATGTTTAAATCTCAAACATTAAACAACAAGTGATAAAATATAAAGAAAAATTAAATAAAACCTTATTAACGAAAGTCTAAATCAAACTCTTTATCATACTACTAATAAATATGTAAGATTTAATATTTTCGTTATGATATAACTAATAAAATGACTATTAAAATAATTTTTGCATAATTAAAAAGAATTATAATTAGATATCATACATTAACAACTAATTACCAAAGTTAGAAACTATTATATATTTAATCAAATAATATTTTATAAAATAAAATAGGATAAATTAGTGACTTAATGGGGAGAAGTATACTCATATGACTTTTTCTATTAAGTCATGTTATCTAGGTTAAGTTAAAAACAAACATGTCCATCATAATTTATTATATTAAGACAATTCCATATTAAATCTATTAAATCAAAATCAAACATCATCTTAAAGTATTAACCATCTTAAAGTATTGGGTAGTAAAAGTAATGGAGTATTATACTGGCCATGTGTATATACTTGTGAGAAATTAGAGTATTATCTTATGCTTTTTTTTTTGTTAAACTAATAACATCATGAATCATGATTATATTTCTTAAGATTATCCTTTCTTTAAATCATGTTGACAATATATTTCTTTTCTTATTTCAAGGTTATCTTTAATATGCCCACCCCTCAACTAATTCAAACTTTTAAACATCTCATAAATAAAATATAAAATATCTGCTATCAATTTAACTGAAATTAACAATAATGACTATTGATACCAATAAAAATACCACTTATTAAAAAATGTATATATGCATAATATAATATATAAAATATATATAAAATTTTGAATACGAAATTCGGATGAAGTTATTATATGAAGGAAGTTTACTGTAAAAAAAAAGTATAGGAAAATTTGTATGATTAATTGGGTGTGTTTGGTTTAAAGTGGTTAATGGGAAAGGGAATATAAAGGAAAGCAAATAGTTATTATCATTGCATTATTAATGGTTGGTAAATTTATAAATATATCGTCAATACAATGAAATGGATTAATAAAATCATTTTTACCTCATTATCCCCAATTTAGTGGATAATGATGAATTGGTCAATATTAAGTAATCATTAATTACATATTAAGTAACCAACCACAATGAATGATAATTATTCTTATTACCCATCATGTATTCCCCTCTACCTAATACACCTTAAATCAATGGTTAAAATAAATGATATCATTATTTTAATTAATTAAAAAAAAAAGGCTAAAGAGGTAGAACGGGTAATTCTCATGGAGAGATTAAAAAAAAAAGGCTAAAGAGGTAGAGCGGGTAATTCTCATGGAGAGAACTAGAGTGAGTTTCTCCATAAAATTAAATAACCAAAAACCTTCAAAATTTTTAAACTATCATAACTTTTGCATTAATAAATTATTATTTTTAAATTACAACATTAGATAATAAAGTTAATCTATAATATATACTAAAAGAAACATAGTTTGATACTATTACTTTAGATGTTATATAATATCATAATTAACTATTTTCGTTTATACATTTTCATTTTAAATACAATTTTAACCCTTCTATTTTAATGCATATTTAAAAAAAAACAGAGTTTGACACTATTATTTTAGATGTTAAATATTTTTATCTATTAAACTTCTTTATAAAAAGATACACGATTTTTTTTTCAATTTTTTCAATTTTTTTTTTTTTGTTTTTTTTTTGGTTTTTTCTTTCAAAGAAAATAAAAAAATATAACCGTAAGAAGAAAAAAAATTAGTGTTAACATACAAAAAGAGACATTTTATATTTTCGTTTTTGTTTAACAATAAACGAACACTAGACTAACAAAAGTCTTTAATTTGACCTCTAAGATTCTATATATTGTACGAGTTTGAAAGCATTATAACAAATAATAAAAGTGAATGTTGACATACAAAATAACAATTTTGTGTACTGATACATACAACCATAATAGAATAACAAAGGATTCAAAAAATCATATTCTGAAACTATTTAATTTGACCTTTAAGACTATGTCATTAAATAAAGCAAAATTGAATAAAAAAAAGTTATTGAATACCTACTTCTACCAACATGACATAACCTAAGATGTAATTTAAAATTTGATAGACTATAATCATCTAAAACATTCAAATGATTCACATATAAAACTTATTAGAATTCAACCCTTTTATTGAATTTATAAACACCAGACCACATTTTTTTTAATAGGTTATAATTGTATTATTTTCGACAGAGTTTTCCACATATATAAATTAAAAGTAAAGTTGAAATACATACATATAACGAAACAACAAATATATGATATCACAACTCATATTGTCATATATTGATAATGATACACGATGTTCCCTCCGTTTCTACATATTATATTTGTATTTTTTTTTAATAAAATTATCCGCTTATACACGGGAAATAAACTACTTATTTTTAAAATGTCACCGGTCATGATATAGTTTTTTCAAAAAACGAAGAAAACAATTGGTTGGATTTTTATAGTTATAATTTTATTGCATCATATTTGTATTATATAAATTCGTTGCATCATATTTGTATTGCATCATATGTATAAGTTATTGCATCATATTTGTAGATTGGTTAGTATTGTATGTATATAGTTTTGTTACACAATATTTTATTACCTAAAATTTATTAAATCGTATGTATAATCTGTTGCATTATACTTAAATTGATTTGTATCGTATGTATAATTTTATTGCATCGTAATTTTATATATTGCATCATTGTTAAATTATTTAAATTATTATTATAATTGTGAATCAATAATGTCATACATTACTATATTAATCGAAATTTACATCATTGTATCATTATTAAAGTTTGTTGCATTATAATGTAAAAAATTTGTTACATTATATTTATTGCATCATATTAAGAAGTTGTTGCATCATATCAAAAAAAAAAAAAGTTCAAAATTCTTTTTTTAGGAAAAAAAAAAATTTGAATTTTTTTTTTTTGGAAAAATGTTAAAATGAAAACTAAAATTAAAATTAAAATTAAAATAAAATAAAATAAAAATAATAAAGAGAGTGAATATGGATATTTGAAATACTCATTTTATCTTTGGAAAGATGGGAAAGTATGACACATTGACACTTGTCATCTCAAAGATTTTTTCTATTTTTTTTTTTTTGGGCTAATGTTCCTTTTTATTAGAAACTCACTCTACTAACTTATATTTAAGTTTTAATACGATATTTAAAGAATAGTTATAACTCTTACATCTAAAATAAGATGATAAATATATAAAACTATTTTGATATTTTGGTTAAAGATGATTTTTCCTATAAGAGCATATTCAAATCTTGAATTTCACGACGTTAAGACAGGTTTTGGCGTTGTTAACGATTAGATGAGAGGTTTTATCGTAGGATTATAGTGAACGATTTACATCTGTTACAAGGTTATGTGTTTTTCTTTTAACTGAAATATGAAAAATAATAATAAATAAGTTTGTCCAAAATTTAGTTTTATGGTTGAAGGTAATTTTCAAAATAATGTATCTTTTAATATATATTAATGTGACAAGTTGTTTAGGTGTCATGGATGTTATGATTGAAAGTGTTCTAGCAATTTAGATTTGATATAGCGGTGTAACATCGTCTAGGTAGTTTGATTTGAACATCAATATAATTTCAATAATTAGCCGCTAACAAGTTACTAGAACAAAGTGAACAATTACAAAATGTTGGAATTGGAGGAGCTTGGGTTACGAGTTTATTCAATCAAATTACGTTAAATCATTTTCATATCTATCGGTCAACTAAAAGAAAAAGTATAGCATTACATCATTTATGAGGATATCACTTCTTGGTTTCTTTTAAACGAAAATTACCTCGTTCCTATGCATCCAAATTAATCAAGAAAAATGATATAAAGGCCTAATTATATACGTCTTGGTATGAACCTAAAATTTTGATTAGATAATGAAAAAAATGATTGGTTAAGAAAAAGAAAGAAAAATAGTAGAATGTTATGTGTCAAATTATGTATTGATTAGGCATATCTTTAGGTTTATATTTTGGACATATATATCAATTGGTTGTGTAAATCACAATCTCAAACCGGTTGATTTTTTCTTTTGGAAGATGTGCCATTTCTTGAGCCCAAAAGATTATTTAACGATTTTGAACAAAGTTTTGGGTTCGTCAACTAATTAATATTTTCCTACACAGGTGATTAACGACATGAGACGAAAGAAATATAAGTTATCGTAAGTAAATTAAAGAAAAGAGTTGACAAAATTCATTATGTAGTATAATATTACTTTTTTTACAAATTGATGTATGACTTAATCCAATATTGGTATATTTAACCTAGAAAACATTAAATCAAAACCGAAATAGAAAAGCTTTAATTAATAATTAAGACATATCAATATAATATCATGAGAATATCCGAAATATTCTATAAATTAAATAATGATAATTATATCTGAATGATGTTGAAAGTTAAAACATATAAAATTATAAATTTAGTATGTTGGTAAGATTAGCTACAAGTATGTTTAATGGTTAATATCTAAACATTGTACTTAGAATCGGAAGCTACAGCTTGCAATTTATAAATGCGTTTAACAAATAACTAAACTTTAATATTAAAATACAAAACGACTTAAAGATACATATCAATAACATGCCATAAAGTTAATGAGAGTTATTCATATAACTCTGGATATTACAAGCTAAAGTTCTTTAAATAATCTATTATTTATGATTGTGTGATAATAAAATTATTGGTCTCATATTATTGATTTACTTATTTGTGAAGATACATGTTCCTCCGCAATTTAAGCGCAAGTAATATAACGGCTCGAATTAAAACGTAATTAGGAAAATGAAAAATAAAATAAAAAGTAAAAACCTTCATCAAAAAATATTTGAGTCTAATCAACTTTATAGGGTTTTTTTTTTATTATTCTTTTTGTGAAAAAACAACTCATGGGTGCCAAGGCTAGGGTGTTAGCTAGATATTGAGGTGTGAAAGATAGAAAAAATAGAAATCGAGGTAGAGATTATCGGCGGCTCATGATGTCCGATAAATGTCTTAAAGATAAACACATATTAGAATTTGAAGAGATACATAGGTTTTAGAAGAGGGATGAAGATAGTAGAAGATGTGACTAAAGAAGATGGTCTTAGATGGTAATGTCAGATAATAAACTCGTAAGTTTTCATATTATTAATCAACTTATTAATAAACATACATGACCCTAGTAGACGCTAACCCTTTATCGACCTTATAAACTAACATATTATCTAATAACGACCAACTTTTTTTAAATGAACTTTAAAAATATATAATCCTAATAAATATTTAAGCTAAAAAGTAAAAACCTCTTATACAAAAATCAATCAAAAAGAAGCTTTATAGTGTTTTGAGTTGTTTGAATAATTCGTGTAAGTAGATAACTCAAAAATAAAGTATTTTTATAAACACGTAAAAAGCACGATCCTACTACTTTCGATGTCAAACAAGACATACCCATCAACACGTTTATTAAATCAGGAAAACGAGTGAAGAACCTGACTTGGCACAAAATCACAAATTCTTATAATAAAGATATTTTAAAATAAAGAAGTAGGATTTCTTTTTATATAAAGCCATGTTCATGTGTCTATCTATCATTCATTATTAGTTCTTTGTATAGTTGTTTAACTTTTCTTCTATTCCAGTCTGGAGGATAGCTCTCTTCTACTTTGATTTCTTCTTCTTTTTATATAAGGTAGCTATTGACGATTTTTTATTTTTTCGTTTTCCATTCATATGTGTATCTCTTGATTACCTTTGATTATTTTGTTTATAGACTTTTTTTACGTGTAGATCATACATAAACTTGGGTGAGAATCTTTCATTGCCTTCCAACTAGTTTTTTGTTGATGGATTGCAACGGGAGCGTTTTGATGCAACGTTACGAGTTAGGAAAATTGTTGGGGCATGGGAATTTTGCAAAAGTTTATCATGGTAGGAACCTTGAGACAGGGGTTAATGTGGCGATTAAGGTGCTAGACAAAAAGAAGGTTTTGAAAATTGGGATGATGAATCAAATCAAAAGAGAGATCTCGGTAATGAGATTAGTTAAACACCCGAATATAGTTCAGCTATACGAGGTTTTGGCTAGTAAAACCAAGATTTATTTCATTTTAGAATACGTGAAAGGATGTGATCTCTTTGAGAAGGTGGCGAAAGGGAAAGTTAAAGAAGATAATGCAAGAAACTACTTCCAGCAACTTATATCTGCTATTGACTACTGCCATAAACGAGGCGTGTATCATAGGGATTTAAAACCGGAGAATTTATTAGTAGATGATGAAGGGAATTTGAAGATTTCCGATTTTGGATTGAGTGCTTTGGCTGAAACAAAAACTCAAGACGGTTTGTTGCATACAAGCTGTGGTACGCCTGCGTATGTTGCTCCTGAAATCATTGACCAGAAAGGTTATGATGGGGCTAAAGCGGATATTTGGTCTTGTGGGGTGGTTTTGTTTGTGCTTTTGGCTCGTTTTCTTCCCTTTCATGACTCGAACCTCATGGAGATGTACAGAAAGATCACAAAGGCCGAATTCAAGTTTCCAAATTCGTTCCCAAATGAAGCCAAAAGTTTAGTCTTAAACATTTTAGATCCAAACCCTTTAACCAGGATCTCCATAGCAAAAATAATGGAAAACCCATGGTTCAGAAAGGGTTTGGTTTCCGAACTACCAGAAACCAAAGAAATAGTTTCTCGTAGTTTGGAAAACCAGTTTGATTTGTTTGAAGAAGCACAAGATTTTGAAAAGGCCGGTGACTTAAATGCATTTGATATCATTTCCTTTTCACGCGGATTAAACTTGTCTGGATTGTTCAATGACAATGCCGAAGACGAGAAAGAAATGAGGTTCATTTCGAAACAGACAGTCACAAACATCATAATAAAACTAGAAGAAATAGCCAAAAGATTAAAGTTGAAAGTGATAAAAAACGATGGAGTTTTTCTAAAATTGGAAGGATTCTCAGAAAGCAAGAATAGTGTCTTGGCCATTGATTTAGAAATATTCGAGATTATACCTAATGTTCACCTCATCGAGGCAAAGCGCTTCGGAGGTGATATACACGAGTTTTGTGAGATCATTCACGAGCATATAAGACCGGTTCTTTAGTCGTCCTAGGAAGCGGGTGAGACAACTAGTTAGAATGAGTTATTCATTGCTGTAAATTAAGCCAGATAAAATGTAATTTCTAACAAGTAAAAGCAATGCAAATTATTGGATTCATATGTTTCAATCATGGCATATAATTATTTTCCTTTTGGGTCCATGAAAGATTTTATCATACACACAATTTCGGTGGCTGAAATAGAAGAGAAACGACAATCACATATGAGACTTTTTTATATATTTTTCAAGTTACAATATTTGAGGTTGAAATAACAAAACTTTTTACTTTAATGACTCTTTTTGTTAAATATATATATATATATATATATATATATATATATATATATATATATATATATATATTCAAAACTTCTTACTTTAAATCTTAAAGGGTTAAGGTCGTTTATTACCAACAAACTTGTCACGGTATTTCGTTATAACCCTTGATCTTATTTTAATACTACTGTAATCCTTGAACTCTCAAATTACTTGTCGATGTACGTAACTATGAATTTGTTACCTACAAACGATCTACATGGCGTGCCACGTCACCTTTTTTTACACGCCGGATGCCTAGTCAGCAGCACCACTAGTTATTGGAACTCAGATTTTTTTTTCTTCCCCAATTCGATTAAGCCCTAATTTGAATTTGATGTACCTATCATGACACTACCTCCGCCTGACGCTTATAGTAGTTATGGTGGTTCTTAGGTAAAATACGATGCGATAAAAGCTATATATTTTTTATTTTAGTTTTATTTATTTGATTAAATGGTTAACAACTATCAAAAATTGTCTGTTTACATATTGATGGAAGTGGTTATGGAGCATATGGTATCTACTCCGGGCGCTCCAGATAAATGCGTAATTTTTATTTTGTATTCATTTGTAACTTAACATCTGACATCTAATATTTTGAATTCTAATAATGTTTCCTATTTCCGACCCTTTTTCCCCATCAAAACAGTTATGAACTATGATCCCGATGACATCCTGTTAGAACAGAAGAGCATTCAGACAACAAAGTGAGAACGTTATGATTATCATTGTATTTATGGCCTTTAATTTAGCTATCGGAAGTTTTGAACTATATGTTTTCGATTATTGTTACCTGGATGGTTTGTACTTTGTATTATAGTGAATTCTTTAATTTCTTTTTAATGTTTATGAAAACATCAATAATGAACCATTTTTGGTTGTTTCCCTTTTTGGACAACAATATGTTTTCGTTGATAATTATTTTTGTCATGTTGATAATATTTCTGGATTAGGGTATGAGAATGTTATCAATTCGTTAAATCTTTCAAAGGATGTAACTTTTTTGTAAACCATATCGGAGATATAGAGAAGACCCATTTTAATACAGGACTTTTATCAATATTGGATTTAAAAACTATAGCGCGGAAGCGTTGCCCGATTTTAGTAAAACCAAATACAAACACTTTATAACATAATCATTTCGTTGACTAACGATTGTATAAACTAATAAATAATGAAACTTACGCCAAAACTTGGTATAAATTAGGATTCCGGTGATTCTGAGCACTTACCAAACGTTTTCCGAGCATACGTTAGATTCTTCGCAAACAGTGAGTTACTGAACCCCTATCTTTTAAACGTTTTATATACATTTTTGGGTGAAAATACGAGTCGCATACTTAAAACGTTATTTCAATCATATACTTATACATTATCGATGCTTGACACTCAAACTTATTTGCTTATCGTCTTACACATGTGGAATGTTCCACCGCTAAGGTAATGACGCCATAAACTTATTTTGTCAGTGACCGTGTATGGCTGTCATATGTTATCGAATTATCTAATATATGGACGTAAGGCCACTATAATGCCCGTTACCACTATTGGTTGCTATTAATCCCTTTGGAAAGGACCGTTAGTAATTTATGGATAGCGCTATTAGGGTAGTGAGACCCTCACCACAACGTCAAATAACGATGGTGCATAATTATTAACCGGGTAAGCTACGGGCTTAGCAACGTAACTCATTTATCACTGGGCAATACTAGGGTCATCACATAGCCGTACACTATGTGATCGATACCTACATACACAAAACTTATTCCTATTTTTATGCTAATGATTGATGCGTTAAAACGTTATATGCTTTTACAATATGTTGTAGCTCACTAACTACGTCTCTCGTAGTTAACATTTTACTCGTGTTTTCAGGAAACGAGTAAGTAGTGGAGACGCGTATACTTGGGAATAGCTTATGGCGGGTTTGGTTTGACGATTTCAAGAAGGGAATGATTCGGGTGGTTTGGATTCGAAGACTTTCTGAAATCATATTGTAAACATAAAATTTATATCGATTGTAAAACATAAACGTTGTTCTATATTACATAAAACTTTGGTACATATCTATACACTTGTGTGATGACAACCTCGCTCTTCACGCCCCGTGTTTCCGCTTTAGCGGGGTGTGACAGACTTGGTATCAGAGCCAAGGTTTAAGTGAATACCGATTTTAAAAAAATCAAACTATAACCAGTTTTCTAAACAAAGGATTTTATCAAACCAAAACGTGAAGGCATTGTTTAACTTAAATTATTCGGAGCGTGATCACCTACCAATAATTTTGACTAAATTATGTTGGAACGGAATTGGTAAACGAACATTCCTAGCTATTCTTGAAGTCTGTCCCGTGTAGACTTAAGATACACTATATGCTTCAGCTTATTACTAACTCTAACGTAAGCTTTAGTATCGACTTAACTCGTTCCCTCTCTAAATTATGCCGAACGGGAAAGAGTTAGTTACGTTTGACAACAACTTCAAACCTTCGTACGGCTCACTTTCGCGATCTAGGAACCAAGATTCGGTTCCATTAGCGACTACGACTACTACATCTATACCTACTGCTATATAGCTTAGTATGGATCTAAATCCTATTCACCTTTCTATTATGCGATGAAAGGAACGAACATAATCGTAAGAGATAATGAGGTATATACTCGACACGTACTTATGAGGACTCACATTTTCTTGCAAACTCGATATACATTCGTAAGAGATAATGAGGTATATATATATATATATATATATATATATATATATATATATATAGCTAAGATTAGGTAGAGTAGTTATATATTTGTTGTAGAGTAGTACAATGTTTATAAACATTGTACATGGTGTCACAATCACATAACTACCTATTTGTCTAAAGAGAAAGAACGATAATAGTGATTTATCAAAACTCTTACATATAGCAATTCCACAACTAATATCTAGTTCTTCCCCAATGTACCACCATTTATTTGGTATAAAGTATATCGAGTTATGGCTTGTGAATACGTATATCTTAATTCATAAACTCCTAGATCTTCCTCGAAGATCCTTAAACATGTTACCTGAAACGGTCATCTTTTTCCAATGTCAATTCTTAACTACCGAATATCTTGGTTGCAATGGATGGGTATAATCGAGCGTAAGATATAGTAATTTTCCGTTACACACATCTTCATAATCTCAAATATAGGATATATATATAACTACTCTACCTAATCTTAGCTATATATATATATATATATATATATATATATATATATATATATATATATATATATATATATATATATATATATATATATATATATATATATCCATATTATATATAGTTACTTCTTTTTCTGCAATGGATGGGTATAATCGAGCGTAAGATATAGTAATTTTCCGTTACACACATCTTCATAATCTCAAATATAGGATATGTCCTAGCGTAAGCATGTATATTTCATATCTTACTTTTATTCATTGACATTATGCGAAGTAAGGTACAATTATTGATCGTACTCGATTAAGGGACTAGCGTTTATTGAACCGCGAGGATATTGTAAACTTATTTTGGGAATCGTTGGTTAGTATAGACACTTAGACTTGAATATGAATCTAAGGTAACTTCAAAACAATGGGGGTTTTGAAAGAATATACTAAAACAAAGGATCGTCAAGAAGGTATGATCACAATCTTAAGTGATGGCAAATATGGAATAGTTATCTGTCAAACACGTTGAGGTTATTTCTCTACAAGGAAATCATCTAAACTCCTTTGTTTTACGATAAGGTTTTATTCCTACAAGGTGGCATAGGTAGAATAAGGTTGAACCTTGTATCCAAAAACACTTACGACAGAGGTTATCGCTCATTACCCTCTAATTAATCAAAAAAGTGCCAAAAGAAGTTGATTAGTAGTAAGGAAATACCCAGAAATAATTCTTGGTGACTTGCCCGAACTATTACTAGCCTTTTTAATAAATTTAAACATTAGCTCAATACTTGGCACAATCTATGTGGCTCGAGCACCTTACCAATTAGTACTTTCGGGATTATTTGAAACTCCTATTCAACTGTGAAAAACCTTGGAGAAGGGATTAATTTGGTCAATTCTCTTGCCTTAAGAACCCTGATTCTAAAGGAAGAACGAATCTCTCTGAGAACACATTAACCACCGTAAACTCGATAAGTCTATTATCAAAAACCAATGTCCTTTATCTAGGATTAAGAATATATTTGACCAACTTTAGAAGTCAAGTATATATTCTAAGATTAAATTTCGAATGGATCTCATGACCGAATGGACAAGCCATATTAGGACAAGTTCGTGATCATGCTTACTTATAACATTTTGATATACTCATTATGAAAGAAGCAAATCCTAAGGATATACCAACAGTTAGAAACTATTCAGAAGTGCTCTTCGAAGAACTACCAGAACTAGCACCTTAGAGACAGGTAGAATTTAGGATTGATTTAATTTCTGGAGCAGCACTAGTGGCAATGACACCATATCAACTAGCTCTGACAAGAGTGCACAAATCATCAAGTCAAATTCGGAAATTGTTAGATAAAGGTTATATCCGGCCGAGCTTGTCACCATGGGAAGCGCCCATTCTATTGTTTTAAAGAATTTGATTGATAATTTCGTATAAGTATCGATTACCTTAAGTTGAATAAACTAACTATCAAAAATCTATTCCTTCTTCCAATAATCGACGATCTATTCGACCGTTTACAAGGCGCAATCTACTTCTCAAAGATCAATTCAAGATCTAGATATCATCAAATCCTTGTTTTTGAAAATAATATTCCAAAAACCGCATCTCGTACTAAGATATAGACATTTCGAGTTCTTTGAAATGCTATTTGGACTCTCCAACGCACCGGCTACATTCATGGACTTAATGAATAGAGTTTGCCGACCATATCTAGGCTATTGATGACATACTCTCGTAACAAAGAAGACTATGCAAAACATATGAAATTATTGTTGAAACTACTTAAGGAAAATATCTTTATGCTAAATTTATAAGTGAAAATTCTGACTGCGTGAAGTCAAATTTCACGGACTTGTAGTTAATGAATATGAAATTACGTAGATCTATAGAGAAATGGAAAACTTCAAAAATTCCGACATAAATTCGCCAATTTTTAGGATTGGTTAAGTATTATCGGCGATTCATACAAAATTTCTTTAAGATAGTCTAAACCATTGATAAGGTAACTCCGAGAGATGAGAAATTTAATTTGGGGAATGGCAAAACAATATTTTTGAGGTTCTAAAAACAAAATTGTGAAACATTCCTATTCTATTTCTTCCTGAGAGAAATGAGGATTTCGTTGAATACGGGTGCATCTAACCAAGGGTTAAGCTGTGAATTATTGCAACAAAACAAAGTCGTAGCATATGCACCTCGACAATTAAAGAAGCATGAAGTCAACTATGAAACTCATGATTTGAATTTCGGAGCAGTAGTCTTCGCTCTCAAAAATCTGGATACATTATCTCTATGGAATTAAGAATGCATTGTGTTTACGGATTATAGGAGTTTACGATATATTCTCGATCAAAAGTTACTCAACATGAGGCAAAGGAGATAGTTAGAACTCCTTAGCAACTACAATTGCGATATTAAGTATTAGCCTGGTAAGCAAAGGTGCATAGCTGATGCCCAACGCCAATCATTGGAAGCAGAAGATATAAAGGCTGAAACTTTACTTGAATACGACAAAGAATTTGTATTAAAGAACGAAAATAATTATCATTTTAAGGAACGAGCATGGATTCCCATAACTAGTAACTTGCGAAAGACCGTTACGAATGAAGTATACTGTACACAATATTCCATCCATCCAGGGTCTAGCAAAATGTACAAATATCTCAGAGAGCGTTACTGGTAATCCGGTATGAAAAAGGATATAGCTTTACACTTAGAAAAATGCCTAACTTAAGCAAAAGTTAAGGCAAAATATCAAAAGTTGTAAGAATTATTTAAGCAACCCGAGGTTCCTGTATGGAAATGGGAATAAACGTCAATAGACTTTATTACTAAACTATCTTATATGCCAGTAGGCTATAAGATGATATGTATAAGCATAGATCGACTAATGAAATTTGTAAACTTTATTTCCATCAAAGTAAACTATAGGAAACTGGAACAAATTTTACATCAATTAAGTAATGAGATGTTATGGAGTCCTTACTTCAATCATTTTGAGTCTTGATAGGAAAATCCTTAAAGGTTCTAGAAAACAATTCAAGATTCACTTTGCACTCGGTTAAACATAAGTACCGTTTAACATTTGTAAACCAACGATCAAGTGAGCGCAAATTCAAACTTTAGAAAATATGCTTCGAACGCACGTTATTGGTTTCGATAGTAGTTGGGATAGCTACATACCCCTAACAGAATTCTTATGCTACGGCGGTTACCATGCTAACATCAAATACGTTACTTGCAAGGCTTTATATGCCTATCGCCAATATGTTGGTTAATATCAGGTGACCGACAACTAATTAGCATGGAAATAGTTCAAGAAACTATTGACAAAGATCATCACAATCAGAGAAGGTCTAACATTATGAGAACTCGCCAGAAAGGCTGCACAAATGCACATAAAAAGTCTTTAGACTTTCAATCTGGAAACAAAGTACTACTTAAGGTATCACCTTGAAAGGAAATAGTATGCTAAGTAACCAAATCAAGTTAAGTCCAAGATAGAAAGGACCATCGAAGTTATCGGTCCTGTAGCTTCTCATTTAAAGATGCCGCAAAAATCTTGGCAATATAAGTAATACTTTTCATGACTCAAACATGAAGTAATTTCTATCAGACGAATTACTCCTTTAGAGGAAGTGCACTTAGATGATAAACTCCAATTCATTGAAACCATATATCGCGAAACTAAGAGGCTAAGGCATAGCCGAAATTTCATTGTAAGAGTACGTTGGAACGCAAGGCGTGGCCCTAAGTACATATCCTCATCCCTTCACTTCTCCCACAAGTAATATAATAAATTTCGGGTCGAAATTTTTATAACGGGGGGAGAATGTGACAACCGTCTTAAGCGTAGGTCGAGTTTGCTAACTTTTGACCTCGATATCATATGTGATATAACTTTTATGTGATACATGGTCACGTAGATATAACTATTTGATAAACTAAGCTCGTGGTAACTCATACAAACTTCTTAACGTAGTTTACGTTACTTAAACATTAAACGTGTATGTCTCGGAATCGGAAATCGGAATCAAATCATTAAATGAATTCTAATACCAAGAAAAACATAATAAACTTGCCTAAGTTCATTGCAAAACAAACAAGAAGGAAATCGGAACAACGCATGTTCGTAACGATAACGAAAATACTAAAGGACTATATTTATAATAATTTTTAAGTAAAAGTAACTTAAGTTGTTAAGTTTGTGGTTAAATAGAAGTAGCATGGAAAGAGTTATTGTCAAGAGGACTAACTTTGTAAATAATTTTGTATTTTAAGCTAAAATAGTCATTAAGGCAAAATCAAGGGTTAAAAGTGTAAATATGGAAATTAATTCCTTACTTAATGGATAAGGAAAAGGAAACAATGGTATATGTGTGTGTGTTCGGTGAGATAAAGAGAAGAAAGGAAGAAATAAGAAACTATAAGTCGGTTGAATCTTTCGGTGGCGATTCGGTGTTCATTTTTTGTCGGATAAATAAACGGAAAGGCTCAGGTAAAACTCGTTTAAAAAGCTTATTTATAAGTTATTATAAATAACTTTCGCGGTGGTTCATTTCGGAGTTATTCGTAGCCGCATTTTATAGGCTCAGGTAAAACTCGTTTAAAAAGCTTATTTATAAGTTATTATCGATTAATATGATACTAGGATAAATTTTGTTGAGTTTGGTTAAATTTGGAAAAATTGTAAATTGGTATTTTTCAGGTTCAGAATCGTATCAAACTCGCTGTAAAACATCTTTTTGGTGTTCGTAAAAATTAGATTATATATCGTTATAAAAATCGTAAGCGGGTAAGTGTTTGGAAAAATATTGGATTTAAAAACTATAGCGCGGAAACGTTGCCCGATTTTAGTAAAACCAAATACAAACACTTTATAACATAAGCATTTCGTTGACTAACGATTGTATAAACTAATAAATAATGAAACTTACGCCAAAACTTGGTATAAATTAGGATTCCGGTGATTCTGAGCACTTGCCGAGCGTTTTCCGAGCATACGTTAGATTCTTCGCAAACAGTGAGTTACTGAACCCCTATCTTTTAAACGTTTTATATACATTTTTGGGTGAAAATACGAGTCGCATACTTAAAACGTTATTTCAATCATATGCTTATACATTATCGATGCTTAACACTCAAACTTATTTGCTTATCGTCTTACACATGTAGAATGTTCCACCGCTGAGGTAATGACGACATAAACTTATATTTCCAGTGACCGTGTATGGCTATCATATGTTATCGAATTATCTAATATATGGACGTAAGGCCACTATAATGCCCGTTAACACTATTGGTTGCTATTAATCCCTTTGGAAAGGACCGTTGGTGCATAATTATTAACCGGGTAAGCTACAAGCTTAGCAACGTAACTCATTTATCAATGGGAAATACTAGGATCATCACATAGTCGTACACTATGTGATCGATACCTACATACACAAAAGTTATTCATATTTTTATGATAATGATTGATGCGTTAAAACGTTATATGCTTTTACAATATGTTGTAGCTCACTAACTACGTCTCGTGTAGTTAACATTTTACTCGTGTTTTCAGGAAACGAGTAAGTAATGGAGACGTGTATACTTGGGAATAGCTTATGGTGGGTTTGGTTTGACAACTTCAAGAACGGAATGATTCGGGTGGTTTGGTTTCAAAGATTTTCTGAAATCATATTGTAAACATAAAATTTATATCGATTGTATAACTTAAACGTTGTTCTATATTACATAAAACTTTGGTACATATCTATACACTTGTGTGATGACAACCTCGCTATTCACGCCCCGTATTTCCGCTTTAGCGGGGTGTGACACGCCCTTTTAATTCCCTTCGAAGCGACCCCACTTCTCTCTAACATAAGTGATTCGTTAGAAATCATTATACCACGTATGGTTATTTCTTAGAATCATTAAAAGCCGTATGCTTATCCCTCACCTTGTCACTGATCTTAGGAATGGACTAGGAACTTTGTGAATTTGTGAACTCCCTTAGATGATTTAGTAGGTAGATAAACCTCCCCCCACAGTGACCTCCATTCATTCATACAACTAGGTTGTCCTATTGAACCCAGATCTTGGGATCTCCGGTCAACCGGGTTAGGTTTTCTTTGCATAAACTTACTCATTCAAGTGCTTTAGTCCCATTCCTTTTGACGACTTACTAACTAACTCTCTGGTTAAGCATTTCGTAAGCGGATCCGCTATGTTATCCTTTGACTTCACATAGTCAATTGAGATAATTCATGTTGAGAGTAGTTGTCGTATCGTGTTATGTCTACGTATGTCTACGTCGAATATGTCTTGACTTACCGTTATACATTATGCTATGAGCTCTGCCAATTTCCGATTGACTATCACAATGTATACATACGGCCGTTACCGGTTTAGGTCATCTTGGTATGTCTTCTACAAATTGACGCAACCATTCTGCCTCTTCTCCACATTTATCGAGGGCAATGAATTCAGATTCCATCGTTGATCTTTCTATAACCGTTTGTTTGCAAGATTTCCATGCTACAGCAGCACCTCCAAGTGTAAACATGTATCCACTTGTTGATCGGGAATCTTTTATATCAGAAATCCAGTATGCATCACTGTATCCTTCGATAACAGTTGGATGTCTATTATAGTGTAGTCCATACTCTCGCGTGTATCTTACATACTGAAGTAATCTTGTCATACCTTTCCAATGATCAGAACTTGGGTTGCTTGTGTACCTACTTAGCCTACTAACAACGTATGCTAAGTCGGGTCTGGTACAACTCATCAGATACATTAGACTACCAATGATTCTTGAGTATTCTAGTTGGGAAACACCTTCACCTCTATTCTTAGATAGATGTTGACTGGTGTATATTGGAGTTATAGCTAGGTCGTAATCCTCGACATTGAATCGCTCTAGAATCTTGTCCATGTAATGTGTTTGATTTAACACAAGACCATTTTGGGTTCGTGTGATCTTGATTCCAAGAATCATATCCGCTAGGCCCATGTCTTTCATGTCAAATTGTGATTTCAACATATCCTTTGTTGATGTTATTATCTTATCGTCACTACCCATGATAAGCATATCATCTACATAGAGACATAATATAACATAACCATTAGGTGTGTCTTTCACATAAACACATTTGTCACATTCATTTATTTTGAAACCATATTCTAACATGTTGTGATCAAACTTGTGATGCCATTGTTTGGGAGCTTGCTTTAGGCCATATAATGACTTAAACTTTGTTCTCTTGTCCAGGGGAAATAAAACCCTCAGGTTGTTTCATGTAAATTTCTTCCTCTAAATCGTCGTTTAGGAAAGCAGTTTTTACATCCATTTGGTGAACTTCCAAATTTCTTATGGAGTAAATAGCAAGTACCATCCTAATGGAGGTGATTCTCGTTACAGGAAAATACTTATCAAAATATTCTAGACCTTCTCGTTGTCTATAACCTTTGATCACTAATCTTGCTTTGTATTTATCTATACTTCCATCCGTCCTCATTTTCTTTTTAAAGAGCCATCTATAGTCTAGTGCATTGCAACCCTGAGGAAGGTCTACTATTTCTCACGTATGGTTTTGTAAAATAGATTCTATTTCACTTTTGATGGCTTCTTTCCATTGAAGTGCTTCCGAAGAGGTAACCGCTTCGCGGTAGGTTCTAGGTTCATGTTCCACCATGAATGTGAGGAAGTCAGAACCAAAGGATTTCTCAACCCTAGCCCTTTTACTTCTTCTAGGCTCAACATCTTCTTCCACATGTTGTTCTTGTCTCTCACTTTGGACAAACTCATCAACGAGTGTAGAAGAACTCCCAATTTCCTTGTTTAGACAGGGAAATATATTTTCAAAGAATGTAGCACTCCTTGATTCCATTATCGTGTTCTTGTGTATATCGGGATTGTTAGAATCATGCACAACAAATCGATAGGCTCTACTATTGTGAGCATATCCAATAAATATGCAATCCACAGTTTTAGGCCCTATCTTTAAGACCTTAGGTGCTGGCACTAATGCTTTGGCTAGACACCCCCACACTCGTAGGTATTATATGATGGTTTTCTTCCCATCCAAAGTTCATAGGTTTCCTTTTTATTCTTCCGAGGTAGCTTATTTAAAAGATAAGAAGCTGAAAAGATAGCTTCCCCACATGTTTGGACTAAGTCTAGAACTTATCAACATGGCATTAACCATTTCTTTCAAGGTACGGTTCTTTCTTTCGGCGATACCGTTTTGTTGAGGTGAATAGGGGGCGGTGAGTTCATGTCTAATACCATGTTTCTCAGAAAAGTTAGCAAATGGTGACACATATTCACCTCCTCTATCACTTCTAACAACCTTGATTTTCTTATTAAGTTGATTCTCAACTTCATTCTTGTAAATAATGAACTTATCGATGGCTTCATCCTTACTTTTAAGTAAGTATACATAGCAATATTTTGTGCTATCATCGATAAAGGTGATGAAGTATTTGTTTCCACCTCTTGTGGGAACCTATTTTAAGTCACACACATCAGTGTGGATCATATCAAGGGGTTCGATTATTCTTTCAACCGATATAAACGATGATCTTGTTTGTTTGGCCTCAACACATGTTTGACATTTATAGTTTGAATCAATGTGGAAAGATGGTATGCATTTAAATTTAATTAACTGACGAATGGAATTAAAATTAACATGACCGAGACGTGCATGCCAAATATTAGAAGACTCAACCAAGTAAGCGGAAGTAGTACCAATTTTATTAATATCACGCTTAATAACCATTACATTCAATTTGAACATGCCATTAAGGACATATCCCCTACCAACATACACACCACTTTTGGTCAACACGACCTTATCTGATTCAAAACCAAACGAAAACCAAACTTGTTGAGAAGCCAACCCGACACAAGATTCTTACGAATCTCCGGAATATAGAGCACATTTCTCAAAGTGAGCTCCTTCTCCGAGGTCATCTTGAGTATCACGGAACCTTCCCCTTTCATATCGGCTGTAGCCGAATTTCCCATGAACAACTTCTCACCAGTCTCAACATCCTTGAATGTGGTAAACCAGTTCTTGTCCGAGCAAACATGACGGGTAGCACCCGTATCAATCCACCATTCCTTTGAGTTTGATCCCACCAAGTTAACTTCGGAGATCATATTAGTGACATCGGTCACCATGGCAGCAAGATCTATGTAATCATACACAATGTTCAAACCCAAAAACTTTTCGGGTTTTTCCGCATGATTAGCAACGGTGTTCGCAAGTGGTGCTCCCACAATTGGAGTTACCGTTAAAACGGATGTTGAGGTCACAAGAGGTTGAGTCGACATTCTGAAATTCGTAAATTAAAGAATTAGACAACTCGCTTTATAACAATAAATAATAACAATAATAATAATCTGTTTTATTGTTATTTTTCAAAACCCGTTCTGTTTTTACAAAACTGTTTTAAATTCAGTCTGCAACGTAACTAATAGTTACGTGACTAAAAGTTACGCTAACGTAACTAACAATTACGCTATGTAACTAACGAACGTAACTAACAATTACGTGACTAACAAAAGTAACTAACAGTTACGTGACTAACAAACGTAACTAGCAGTTACATGATTAACAATTACGCTACGTAACTAACAAACGTAACTAACAGTTACGTGACTAACAAACGTAACTAATAGTTACGTCACTAATAGACGTAACTAATAGTAACGTGACTAACAGTTACGCTAACGTAACTAACAGTTACGCTAACGTAACTAACAGTTACGCTACGTAACTAACAAACGTAACTAACAGTTACGTGATATGTATAACAACGAGAACCGTAATAACTTTTCAGAATTTGTTATTCTAAACTTGATCCACAACCGCTTTTAAACAAAACGGAAAGAAATTATATGGATATAAGAAGTTCCAAACTGATCTGAAGGACAACGATTAGAAAATAAAACTGTTTTTCAGATTTTCCGTTCACTGATTTCAAACCAATAATCTGTTTTAAACGTTAATAATCTGTAATGTATATAACAACAGTTTCGCTAACGTATCTAATAGTTACCCTACGTAACTAACAGTTACGCTACGTGACTAACAGTTACGCTTCGTAACTAACTAACGTAACTAACAGTTACGCTTCGTAACTAACTAACGTAACTAACAGTTACGCTAACGTAACAAACAGTTACGTAGAATAAAAACAACCATTCAAAACAAAACTTGTTCCTGATGACCGGAGGCTGTTTTTTCTTTTTTTGCAGAAAAAAATCGAAACAAAACTAGTTTGAGTCCAATTTTTTCTGATTATAAAAGGTATTATAAGAAGAAAATTTGTTTGAAGATTGTAGGAGCGATACCGTTTATATTCAAATAAAATGAAATACAATTACAGCCAAGGCATGTGATAATCACAATTCCCTAAAAACAAATTTCGCGTATTATCACACGGTTTGTTTCCCAGGGTACAATGGCTAAACAGTTTATATCGAAAACTGTCGGAGCAACTACTAGCCTGAAAATTCAATCGATTATCGTTGTTACAGTAAAATTGATCGAAAAAAGTGTCTGTGATTTAGCCAAGAAGTTCCATTTTATAGCCAAAAAGGAAACGTTCGTGATTAATTCAGTTTTAATGGCATTAACGAGCCATTAAAACGAAACTGTAACAGTTTAAGTTAGCGTAACTGTTAGTTACGTTAGCGTAACAGTTTTAGTTACGTTATTGTTAGTTACGTTAGCGTAACAGTTTCAGTTACGTTAGCGTAACTGTTCTGAATTAAAGCAAAAAACACCCATCTTTAGGTATCGATATCTCATTCACCTTAACTCCGTTTTAGACGTATAATATATTGTTGCAAAGCTTTTTCTAAGGGATACACATTCATCTTAAATATTCTTCGTGAATATTAAATATGCATCACTTTATAAACGTCCAAAGTTGATGAAAAAATCATATTTTTATCAACATTTTCCAACAATTATTAGCTTGAATTTTGATATAAAACTGAATTTTAAAACCGATCTAACCGAATTGTAATTTAGTTCGGTTCGGTATGGATCTTAAGTTTGTTTGGATGGTTCAGATTCATATTTTAGGAACCGAAATCCAATCGGATTCATCTAATTGATTTGAATCAAACCGATCCATCCAAACGAACATCCCTACTCATGTTCCATGGCTAAAATGGAAGAGAAAAGGCAATCACATATGGGATTTTTTTTTGTTTGTAGTTACAATATTTAATGTTGAAATAAGTAAACAAAGTTAAGAAAATCTTTAAAGTCTTTGTAGATAGAGATAAATAAATTTCTAAATGCAAACATTACATTACATGGGTTATATATATCAACTGAAGATGCAAATAGTGTTGGCCTTTTCTATTCGACCATAATGAAGCTTCAAGGGACACACTAATCTCAGTTGCTGATTTTGCCTTACTTTGAAATGCTGTTAACGAGTGCAATTTAATTGGTAAAGATTTGGTCAACTAAAAATAGGAAAGGAAAAACTATTCGGTGACTTACCCATATCACTTTATTTACTAGAACGTGACAACGTCGTATGTTTGGTATAACTAGAGGTATTCAGTTATAATATGTAGTTTGAAACTAGAAAGTAGAAACTAAAGCTTTTATATGATACGAGGCTTTTTATTTTTCTAAAAACTAAAGTTTTTCCAAACTCTTTTTGTTAAATAGCTTTTCGTTTGTACTCTTTCTTTTAAACATACAAATTCAAAACTTCTATTCTTAAATCTAAAAATATGAAGCTTCTAAAAGTCCCTTTAAAGTTATATCAAACATATAGACATATGGTATATAGATCGTGATTCTACTATGTTTATATCGAAATGTCTACACATAAACCTTGACAACTGTCTTTATGGTAAACCTTTAATATTTTTTTATTAAACAATGCCTCTTAAAAAAAACAAAAATTGGTTTTCAAAATTATAAACAGAAAAATGATTTACAGTTTGTACCAAGATGATTTACAGTCGTTGATTCGTTGATTGAATGGTGCACAAGTAGGAGCTTTATCAATTGACAGACGTGGTAAGAAAAAAACTTGATGCAATGTAGACAATATTGACAAAAATAGTAGAGTAAATTACATAGATCGTCCCTAAGGTTAATACGGAATTATGGATTTCGTCCCTAACTTTGAAAAGTTGCATGGATCGTCCCATTGTTTAAACTAATTACTCATTCCGTCCCTAATTTCAACGTCAGTTAATTTCCACCGTTAGTCTGTCCCACGTATTAAACACGTGAGGGGTATTTTGGTCTTTTCGCCGTTTTCAATTATATTACCCTTTTTTTAACCTAACACTTCATCTTCCCTAATTTAACCTCTAATCAAAAATACCTAAATATAAATGAAACTAAAATGAGGTTGTTGTTTAGATTGATTCAGATGTTTGGCAAGTTCTCGTGACAAAGTTCGGTAATAATATTAGTAAGAAATTAGAAGCGGTTACTAATTCCGTACTAGTCAAGGCTGCTGTTTAGTTTGAAGGTTCTATTCGGGCCTTTAAAATGAAATCCGTATGATTTTCAAGGTTGCTGTTTAGTTTGAAGGTTCTATTCGGGCCTTCATCTTCTTCACTTCATCATCTCCGACATCCACCACCGTCATCTCCACCCATCCTCCGCCGTCATCTCCGACATCCACCGCCGTCATCTCCACCCAGAATCGTTTATTCTCTCCATATATCAAAAACCCAGAATGGGATTTCAAGATTTCTTGAAAAAAACTTGAAAAAAATGATAAAAATCAAATCTTGAAGTCAAAATTAGGGATTACAGGAATTAAGGAGTCAAGATGGAGATGGGATTACGGATTACGAGAATTGATTTGGGGGAATTGAAATGAAAATGGGATTACGGATTACGGGAATTGATTTGGGGGAATTGAAATGAAAATGGGATTACAATTCAAATGGGGGAATTGAATTGAAATTAAAATGAAATGAAAATGAAAACGGGAATTGATTTGGGGGAATTGAAATGAAAATGAAAACGTGAATTGATTTGGGGGAATTGAAATGAAAATGGAATTGAAATGAAAATCAGACCGGGAAATGACTAAAATGCCCTCACGTGTTTAACACGTGAGGGAAGGCTAACGGTGGAAATTAACGGACGTCCAAATTAGGGACGAAATGAGTAATTAGTTTAAACAATAGGACGATCCATGTAACTTTTCAAAGTTAGGGACGAAATCCATAATTTCATATAAACCTTAGGGACGATCTATGTAATTTACTCAAAATAGTAATAACATAGGCGAATACTAGAGTACAAAACTTGAACACGTTACATAATTGACAAACTAATTGCACATGACACTCTAGACACTTGGATATGTGTAACACCAAACTTGCATATCTATACTACCTATAAAGCATTTGAATCATAATTCCTAATGTTGAAATTTAAGAAAGAAAAGACATAATTGCCCATTATTTAATTAATAACAATCTATTTATGTTAATCTGCTAGACTTTTATTATTAATTTTTTTTATTCATTTATGAGAAAAACATATTAAATTCAAAACACAATAAATGTTCAAATTTAAAAAAAAAAGTTAAACTAGAAAACGCTGAAAAATCTAATTACTATTTTTATGACCCACATAGCCGATATATTATATACAATATATATCACAAAACGAATGAGAAACTATCTAAAATTATTATCAATATAATTTTTTTTTCGTATTACATACTTTTTTCTCGCCGCAACATCGCGCGGGTATTTTACTAGTGTGCTATAAACGCCAAAGAGGTAGTATAGGTAGTAATATTCTAGTGGTACTTGTCCGAATGATAATATTAGCGCTAACTGGAGTTGAGCAATATCGACAAAAGTGGACCATATCGTTTTTGTTTCCACATAGTCAGTGATAGCGGTGATTGCACCGTGAAATCTTGTGAAGTACATACTACATAGTATGCGTGACAATATTTGGTTGCTAGTGGACTAACCCTCATGTGGTTATTTTAGCAATAATCATTCAAACGGTTAGACGAGAGTAGAACTATTAATAAGGTTAATTGTCTAAAATTCTTATATAATTGTTGCTTTGTCCATTTCAGACCATTATATAATTTTATTCACTAACCGGTCATTATAAGTTAAGTCGAGAAATTGTCTCATTTTGATTTTGATTTTCTATTTAAGTTACAAAATAGTCATTGAAGTTTGTATATACTTTCAAAGTTCCTCCTTCCTTGCAGATAACGTTTCTCATTTCATTATTTACATTCACTTTTAGTTCTTAGTCTTTCAACTTTACAACTCATTTCTTAAATTTGTTAAAATGATCATTTACCATTTTATGAACCATTTTATGTCTCACGATTGGTATATCAAATTTCTCACTAATTTTTATTTTTCCCTCACGATTTTAAAAGTTTCGGGTTAATCTACTAAAACTATAATTAAAAAAAAAATCAAAATCAAAATCCGTTACAAAAACTCAACTTCCCTAAAAATGGAAGACAATTACGTGGTTGATGAGAACACGAAGAAGATGATAAAATAAAACTTCAAAGACTACAAAATCTAACAAAATTTGAAGGTGTAATGAGAAAGAGTGTTGACACGTTCTATATTAGCGTTTATAATAAAATATAAATTTTGATAATTATAACATACTAATTGTTACATTTAAGGAACGAGACACTAAAAGTTTAAGGAGTTTATTTATGCTATCGTTGATTAGTTACTTTCTAAACTTTAGAGAAGTGACGCTTGTTTTTTTAGCTTCACGAATGGAATACACTATGTAGTTGTACATGTTCATGGATACAGAGTTAACTTATTAAACTTTGAATTTACTAAAATATTATATATAACTATTGCTGAGAAATGGGTGAGAGTGAAAATTAAAAATAGAGTAAATTACATAGATCGTCCCTAATTTAGAGTAATTACGGATTTCGTTCCTAATTTGGATGTCCGTTAATTTCCACCGTTAGGGTTCCCTCACGTGTTAAACACGTGAGGGTATTTTAGTCTTTTTGCCAATAAAGTCAAGATTGTGTACCAATAAAGTCAAAATCAAAAATCTCTCTTACAATAATAAACACACACACACACAATCCGTCATCCCCAAATTCAAATTCACACACACACACTTTTTCACATGCTTGAAACCATCTTCAGGAGTAATTAACCGACGGCATCTCTTGAAACCATCGACGATTAGATGGCGATCTCTTGAAGAAATTAACCGGTACAGACGACATCTTGTTCCTAAACCTTGGATGCCACCGCCGCCACAACCACCTGGGTTCCGCCACAGCCAGTCGTCGCCGCTACAGATGGCGCCGCCGCCTCTATTACCGGTGAATGGAAACCTAGAAGTTAACATAATCATATTCTCTGATTTTCCTAATTTGTTTCGTTACTATGCAGATTCCAAATTCTAGGGCTAATTGGATATCTCTGTTTTAGAATTAGTTTTCAATTTTACGGGATTTTAATTAAGCATGTTTAGATGGATTTAATAATTGAGTAATTGTGTTTCAGAATTTAGATAGCATATGAGAGACGGATTTGGTTTGCAAATTTTTCTATTTTATTTATTTAGTTCTTGTTTTGATAAGAGTTTTTATAATTTTTTAACTTTGGGGAAGAATTGTGGCAAAAAGACCAAAATACCCTCACGTGTTTAACACGTGAGGGAACCCTAACGGTGGAAATTAACGGACATCCAAATTAGGGACGAAATCCGTAATTACTCTAAACTTTGGGACCATCCATGCAACTTTTTAAACTTAGGAACGATAACCGTAATTCCATATAAACCTTAGGGACGATCTATGTAATTTACTCTTAAAAATATATATGTATTCATTATATTGATGCAATTTTTAATCTAAAGCATTTTAACTATGTTTTTTCTCACCTAATATAGTTGTCTTAATCTTAACTCTTTCTTTTAGAATAATAAACACATGAATTTTATAATTTTAAGAAACTAATGATAACCGATTGTTTAAAGTTTAAACTACAACAAGAAAGAATTATTAAAATGTGGAAAGTTTGTTATTTACTTAAGGAAATGTGGGATAAAAATTATTAGAAACTTAACCAAAAGTAAGAGGTCAACAACAATAAATATTAAAATCTCTCTTTTATTAATATCTATATGATCCTATATAACAATCTACCGTCCCAATTTTCTTTCATGTTCACGATTTCCATTTCTCATTGATTTTCATATATAGTAATAAATATTTTCTTCTAATCTTGAGGTGTTTTTATGGTTAGCAAAACATTAGAAAGTTGCTAATAAGCTGTGGACGTGAGAAAGGCATAACACAACCTTGTTGGAATAAACTATTTTCTATATCTACAAATAAATTTTAGCGAAATTGTTTTAAACATTACTTATGGATATTAAAAATCGAAGCATAGAAAGTAAACGATAGAATATATTTAAGGAGAAATTATATAATTGTTGATAAGTCTAAAAGTGTAGAAAATATTGAATCGGATTTGTGGAAAAATATTACTCCGATCAACTGAAAAATATTACAATCAGAGACTATTTGTAGGGAATTATGGAAACCATAATTACATAATTAAACCCTAAATTATTTATTTTAACATTCTCCCTCAAGCTGAATAGTGGGATTCGTAATGCTCAACTTGCCAAGACAATGAGCGAAAATCTTTCCGTTAACCGCCTTTGTAAGAATATTTGCGAACTGATCTTTGGATTAAACGAAAGGAAGTTCGATAATCCCATCCTCAAGTTTTTCTTTGATAAATGTCTATCAACTTCAACATGTTTTGTTCGATCATGTTGAACCGGATTTCCGGAGATCTGGATAGCAGCTTTGTTGTTACACATAATCTTACTAGCTTCCATTGGGGAATATCCAATTTCTGATAGTAGTTTTTGTAGCCATAGGACTTCTGCTAGACCTCGTGCTACCCTCGAAACTCAGCTTCAGCACTTGAGAGAGCGACTACCTTTTGCTTTTTACTTCTCCAGGTAACAAGATTTCCTCCCACTAGTGAAAAATACCCCGATGTAGACCTCTTATTACCTTTGTCGCCTGCCCAGTCAGCATCAGTGTAAGCATCTATTTTCATGTGCCCATGTGATTTGAACAAAACTCCATGTCCAGTGGTTCCTTTGAGGTACCTAATAATCCGTAAAGCTGCTTCCATGTGTTGAACTTGTGGTTGGTGCATGAATTGACTTATAAATATGCAATAGCTGCCGAGTATGAGCTAAGTAAATGAGTTTTCCCACCGTTCGCTGATATCTTTCTTTGTATGTCTGTTCAGCTTCATCTTCCATAAATAATTTCTGGTTGGCAATCATAGGAGTATCAACGGGTTTTGAATCTAGCATTCTCGTTTCTGCTAGTAAATCGAGAATATACTTTTGTTGACAGATGAAAATGCTTGACTTGGACCTTAGTACTTCGATTCCAAGAAAATACTTGAGTCTGCCCAAATCTTTCATTTCGAATTCTTTAAACAGGTTGTTCTTTAATTCTGACATTTCCTCCGAATCATCTCCTGTAATAATCATGTCATCAACATAAATTATTAAGCAGGTTATGAGTTTACCTCTCCGTTTTAGAAATAAAGTATGGTCGGAGTTGCTTTGATTATAGCCATATTTCTTCATTAATGTGGTGAACCGACCAAACCAAGCTCATGGGGATTGTTTTAAACCATACAGTGATTTCTTTAGCCGACGGACTCTTCTAGACTCGGAACTATCATGGATTCCAGGTGGGTTTTCCATATAAATTTCTTCCTTTAACTCTCCATGTAGGAAAGCGTTCTTAACATCAAACTGGTGCAATGGCCAATCCTTGTTTGCTGCAACTAAGAAGAGAACTCTAATAGTATCGATTTTTGCTACCGGTGAGAAAGTCTCGCAGTAGTCTGTTCCATACGTCTGAGTGTACCCCTTTGCAACTAACCGAGCTTTATACCTTTCGATTGTCCCATCGGGTTTATACTTGATAGTAAACACCCACCGACATTTGAAGGGTTTCTTTCCTGGTGGCAATTCACATTCTTCCCAAGTTTCATTTCTTTTTAGAGCTTCTAGTTCAGTACCAATTGCTTCCCTCGATTCCTTATACTTAAGTGCTTCTTCAACGCTGGTCGGTATTCTTTTAGACCAGATGGTGTTTGCAAAGGACTTGGCTTCCAGGTTAAATTTCTTTTTGCGATATTTGCAACTGGATATCTTGAACCTCGTGAATTTTTTTCAGGTGAGTATCTGTTGGGTGGAATCCCCCTAGTTGATCTAGGAGGAAGATCATATCGAGCTGGTTCAATCACACTCAGAATTTCCATTTCAACCTGTTTCTCATCATCACACATATCAGAATTATTTGAAATATCCGGAGATTGGGAACCACTTACCTCGGATATCAGTTGAGGAGGATCATTATTATTGGCAGTGGTACTGTCTTCAGGACTATCAGTAGGAACGGGTGTATGAGAAGGATAATCATACACTCGTGGTGCCCAACTTATCCATCTTAATGGGTCATCGTCATTTTCCCCTTGACCATGAAGATGGGTGTGATAAAAGAACTCAGTTTCAAGAAAGTCAAAGTTCATTGTTGTGAACATGTGACACCTACTCGGGCTGTAACACCGATATCTGTGTTGATTTAAACCATACTCCAAAACACACATTTCTCTGCACATGGATCAAGCTTTGAACGCTCTATTTTTGGTATATGGACAAAAACAGAACATCCAAAAACTCTAGGTTCGAGGGTTAGAGTGGATGGTAGTTTATGGAAATGTGACAATGTTTGGAGAGGGGTTTTTAAGTTTAGGGCTCATGTTGGAAGACGATTAACAAGATAAGTTCCAGTTACAAGGGCTTCTGGCCAAAACGTCTTTGGAACTTGGGATTTAAGCATAAGAGCACGTGTAATTTCCAATAAAAAACAATTTTTTCTTTCTGAAACCCCATTTTGTTCAGGCGTGTGACTCTTGGCCAAAATACACGTGTCACACTGAAAAACTTTATTCTTAGGAAATAAATGAGGAAATAACTGACGTAAATAACCAGTGGACGGATGTCCAATCTTCGATGTCATAACCATGCTTTCCTATTGTTTGAACCATTAGTAAGCATAACAGAGCCTTGTTGAGTAACTTCATCTACGTAATATAGTCCTTGTCTCTCAGTATCACGTCCAATGATCTTCCTCGTCCTGATATCCTGCAAAATGCAAAAGGTGGGGTGCATTAATACCACACAATTTAATTCCTTCGTAACGTGACTAACGTATAATAACTTGTGAGATAAGGATGGCACATAAAGACATTTAGAGAGTCGTAATTCTTTTGATATTTCAATAGTTCCCCCTCCTTTAACTGGGAGAGTTTCCCCATTAGCTCTGTGAATTCTTGTTTTATCAACTCCCGAGTTTGACGTTAGATCGGTTATATCAAACATCATTGTATCAGTGGCAACACAATAAAAAAAATACATGAATTACACTTGGCGTTTTTGGTGGCAACATTAACTTCTCCAGATCGGGAAAAATATTCCTCCTTTTTTAAATCATGCGCGTTTAACATGTCGAGTAAATTTTAAGTAAAACTTTTCGGATTTAAAAAAGTATTATTAACCGAAGAGATTGTTTTGGACAAATCATTAAAAGGAGGGTTTGGCTTAAAACTACCAAACCCTATACCTGTTTCGGATTCGCCGTTGACGCTCTTTCCTCCGCCGTTAATCTCTCCGCTACCTATTGCGGCGGCAGCTTTTCCAGTCTTGGATGTTTTGTGGTTGTCATTCCACCATTCTCGGTATCCAACGATTTTAAAGCATTGTTCTTTGGTGTGTTTCGACATACCACAATTTTCACACTTGACCTTGCTCTTATCCACCTTTGATTGAGTTCGAAAAATGGTTTTTCTGACCGATGGTTTTTGGAGACAAGCCCCGCTCCATCTCCGGTGGAATTGAGTCCGACCGCCACATCCATATTCGCTTCATGATTACCTTCAATAATGGCTTGGTGAGCTTTTTCTTTTTTGACTGTAGCATAAGCGGTTTCTGGGGATGGAAGTGGATCATACCAGAGGATTTCCCATTTAATAGGGTCGTACCTCCGGTCAAGGCCGTTTAGGAATTGGAACAACTTGGTTTCGGAAATGACTTTGTTATATGTTGCTATGTCGGCGGTGCAAGTCATCGGGTTTGGATCCCTGCGATCAATTTCTCCCTAAATTCCCTGCATTGCTATCCAGAACTCTTCCAAAGGTAATTGGTTTTGTTTAAATTCATTGGCTTTGACATGGAGATCGAAAGTTTGCAATTTATCTTTACCGCTGCTGTAAGTAACTGCCAGGGCTTCCCATAGTGACTTTGTTGTGGGAAGTTCGGTAAGATTGCTTGCAATGCTTGGTTATATCTTCTAAATTAGCCACGAAAATACCACGAGATCGTTTTGTTCCCACTGATCATATGTGTCATCAGTGATGGCAGGAGGATTTTGGGTAAGGTGGTTAAGATATACTTTCGATTTCCCCCCTATGGATACTCGGATCATTCGAGCCCATAACGTGTAGTTATTGCTGGTCAAATTTAGGCTAATGTTGAGTTGGTCGGAAGAATTTGGTTTTGGGTTTTGAAATTGATTTTGAGCTCCATTTCGAAACAAGTTTGCTAGTTGGATGGCGAGATTATTATTGTCTGCCTCAGCCATCGAATTCGTGTAGGTTCACTGATGTATTCGAACACGCTGTATTCGAATGAGTGAGTCGTGTATGACTACTTTTTGTTCGAATGAAGAGTTTTCTGTTCGTGTGAGTTAGTCGAATGCCAAGGGAAGTTAGTCGAATGAGTCCTAGTCGAATAGCGTATTCCAACCACCTAGTTGAATGAACTAGTCGAACGTGTTGAAATACTAGTCGAATGGACTAGTCTAACGAGTTGAAATCCTAGTCTAATAGACTAGTCTAACAAGTTGAAATCCTAGTCTAATGGACTAGTCTAAGAAGTTGCAAATCCTAGTCTAACGAGTTGAAATTCTAGTCTAATGGACTATTCTAACGAGTTGAAATCCTAGTCAAATGGACTAGTCTAACGAGTTGAAATCCTAGTCTAATGGATTTAGTGGAATGAACATGTACTTTTGAAAGTAACATACTCTGATACCATGCAGAAAATATTGAATCGGATTTGTGGAAAAATATTATTATTGATCAACTGATGGATTTAGTCGAATGAACAGGTACTTTTGGACTAATAAGCAATATACAAATATTCAAATGATGAATTTAGTCGAATGATGGATTCAATATGTGTGAGACTATTCAGTTGAAATCCTAGTCTAATGGACTAGTACATTTGTATATTTGTATATATCTACATTCCTATTAAGACATTTAACATCATCATATGGCTTAATTTGTTATTAAATAAGTTTCTTCTTTCCAAGATCTTATTTGTTACGCTCGTGAGTAGAAGGAATTATGGTCAACACTTGGGCGTTTAATTGGAGGCCGTCGTAGGTAATTTTGGTTACGTTGTTAAGTGTTAACATGTCTACATGACTATTGGTTATGACTTATGAGCCAAGTTCGACTGACAAGCTTGTTTTTGAGTGACATTAAATGTTTCTAGAACGAATGGTTATTCAGGTTTGAGCGTGTGTTATGGAAGTCGTATTCACCGAGCACATTTACCAAAACATCCAAGTATAGTGTATATAAGGTGTACCCGAGTAATGTATGAGTATAAAACTAGTTATTTTAGTTTATTTTTTGTTTGATTATTATTCTAATTCTATTATGTTGATGAGTACGAATGGTTTTGGTCTTGATTGGACTAATAAGCAATATACAAATATACAAATGTACTAATTAAATTATTTATATTAAATTAAATAAGAGCGGTTCTTTTGACGTCATAGGAAGCCGATAAGACAAATAGTTAGGGGCGTTTGTTTTAGCTTATATATTGCGCTTATTAGCTTATGTAAGGTGAATATACCTTTTTTAGTATTTGTTTAAGCATATTAACTTATGTAAGGCTGTTTTCATAAGTCTATATATTGTAGCTTATTAGCTTATGTAAGATTTTTCTCCTTATTTTATATAATAAGTTAATAAACAATGTCAAACACTTATCAAATATTTATAAACTTTTATGTTATAAGTCATAAACTACTTATATAGTATAAGGTTACACAAACACCCCCTTAGAATGAGTTATTTGTTGCTGTGATTTAAGCCATATTATGTAAAAATTAAGGGGTGTTTGTCTAAACTTATCTAATGTGTTTAAGCTTATGTAATATTAGTATCTTATGGCTTATAATATATAAGTTTATAAAATTTTTATAAGTGTTTGGTTTAGGTTATTAGTTAATCATGTAAAAGAAAGGGGTAAATCTTACATAAAATTATAAACTATAAAATTTAGACTTATGAAAAAACCCACATACATAATAAGCTAATTAATAAACTTAAACAAACTTTAAAAATAAGCTTATATATCTTATATAAGCTAAGCCCATTCCATAAACTAAAACAATTAAATACAATGCAAATTATTAAAATTCATCTGTTTCAATCATGGCTTATAAATTATTTATGTTTTAGGTCCATGAAGATATTATCACACATTTTCTATGGCTGAAATGGAAGAGAAAACACAATCACATATGTGAATTTTCTTTTCTTGTTATCAATATTTAATTTTGAAATAATTAAGAAAAATTAAAAATATCTTTAAAGTCTTTGTAGATAGAGATAAAAAAAAAAAATTAAATGCAAACATTACATAGGTTTATATATATTAACTCAAGAAGAAGTCGGCATGTAATAGTGTTGGTCCTTTTTATTCGACCAAAACGAAGCTTCAAGGGACACACTGATTAATCTCATATGCCGATTTTTCCCAATTTAAAAAAAAATTGTTAGCAAGTGAAAATTGGTAGAGACTTTGGTCAACTAAAAATAGCAAAGGAAAAACGGGTTGTGAGTTACTCAAATTTTATTATTTATTAGAACGGGACACTGTCGTATGTTTGATATGACTAGGGTTATAAGTTATATTTACCGTCTCTATATATAAGTTGCATGTGGCATATGTTTGGGAAGGTTTTTTAAAGAACTTCTAGGCTTCAAACTTTTAAATTAAAAATAAAAGACCCATTTGGTTACAAAGAGCTTTAAACTTTTAATCTAAAATAAAAACCCAAAATCAAAACCTCTTTCAAGAAGCTTGAGGCTTTAAAAAAATAAAAGCCTTGATATAAAAGCTCCAGATTCCCGTCTCTACGTACATTCTGTAGTTACAACTTTTAACCCAATTTACGTCAAACATATCCCGTGGTGGTTACAAGTTGTAGGTTGAAAATGGAACTTTTATTTATTTTACTATAAGCTCTTACCATTTAAACACTTTTTAAAATACCTTTTTGATTGGCCTATCATGGGATTTTTGGTACATGAGGATAAAAAGAGGAACAAGGGAACAATGGGGTTTTCCATTATTTGTGTTTTATTCTCTTTCCACTAAGAACGGTGAGAATGAGGCCCCGTCTTTTGCTTTCATTTTCTAAGTGAATAAAAGACATCAACAAAAAAAGAAGAATATATAAATTGAAACGTTGTGAAATCATTTACTTGATCTTCGCCATTTTATCCCTCTATGTTGGTTGATTTCAACTTCATTTTTTGTTCGACGACTATAGTTTTGAAGAAAGTTGCTATATTTAAATGATTCGAAATGGTCCGTTAAACTAAGCGGTGTCTATATATGTTCACTTTTGAGCTTGTTATTTTAACTTTCATGCATTTTATTCCTCGAGCATTATGTGTGGTAGGCTATCGTTTAAGTAACACTTGTCTAGAATAATTTGCTAATAACTCATGGTTGGACTAATGACTCTCAAGCCTCATCTTTCTCTCTTTGTTGAAGAAAATGAAGTTTTTGACGTGTTTTTAATGAAATACAAATTGAACTATTGTTTATCTACTTAAATAGTTAATTCAGTTGAATGCCTCGTTTGTTCACAGTTTTGTAAGAACGAGGAAAAGATAACTTTTTTTATTATTATTATTCTACGGTTATTGTATTTTGTAGATGTCTTGGTTCAGGCCGCTCCGAAATATGTGTAGGGTGTATGATCGTACAAGGCTCTGAGGTCGGAATGAGCCTATTTTATTTTGTTATACGTCTATATATTTGTAAAAACTTAATAAATAATAAAAACATTTATATCCATGTGGCGTTTTTATAGAAAAAAATGTTATATATGTAAAAAAAATTTGTAAGGGACACATATTTTAAATTCGTACAGGGTCTTCGTATAGTCGGGACCGACCCTGCCTAGGTGCTAAACAGTGATATGTATTTTTTAGAAGCCTAATAGGAAGGTGATTATTACATCTTCTAAGGTGAAAGACCGAAAGATATTAAGTTTGATTATTGTTTGGAACATTGTACCGGCTTAAAAAGTCACTATTTTAAAAAAAAATAAAAAACATATGTGAGGACATTATTGTAATAACCAATTGATATCGCATATTTATATAGTTATTTCTATGCGATATTTGATCATTTTCATATTTAATCATGATGGATAGGATAGGGTTTTTACATTTAATTGTGTGAAAAGTATTTTATTCAAGTGACAGGTTGAATATGATCGGAAAGTGGACATTTGGACGAAGAAATGCAAGTAAATGAAAGATATGGAATTAATATTGAGACATGCACGTGGGTTTGGAAAACAAATATTTATTTGTTTGGTAACTTTGTTTTACGGGTGGAAGAAAAAAAAAAAGGGGGAATATGCTACTACTCTCTATTTCACTAAGGATAAGGATAAGGATAAGGATAAGGATAAGGATAAGGATAAGGATTCACTAAGGATAAGGATAAGGATAAGGATAAGAACAACATTCTTTTTTAATAGATTTGTAATTCGACTCAAACACGAATTCTATCTAGTTTTTGCCTATAAATACAACCCCAAAACATCCAGAAAAATCATTCAATCAATTATTATTCTAAGTCTCTGGAGCTGTTATTTACGTTTAGAAGCAGGATTAAAAGCTAGGAAGATCATCTTTTCGGCTAACGGCGGTCACGACGCGTTTTGCAGAAATTCTTCGTTTGTTTCTTTTTAGTTTGAATTATTTTTCCAGCATGCTTTCTAACGATTTATTTGCTTTTTCAGACCTAGTTATGAGTAGCTAAATTCTCGTTATGCTTGTTTGAACAAAGGATCCTATTTGAAGTTTATTTATCGTTATCGATTGTTTATGTTTTTGTGTTTAATCGTTGATCCTTAATTGCTTAAATTTTAGTATATTATAAGAGTTGTTTATATATAATTTGTTTAATCAACATTCTAGGTATTCGGAAGGAATCTAGATAGATTAGATAGGTTGTATGAATTAATCGGTCGGTCTATAATCGGTTTAAAATTACTAGGATTCAGGAGGACTTAGTAATCACAACTTAGGTAATTAAATTTAAGTGAGTAAGTCTATTTGTTAAGATTCGGAAGGACTTGGTAATTAGAGGAGTTATTCGGGAGGAAACTCTATAAGATTAAATCACTAAAAACGGACTTGTTGCTTATTGCTTGGTTATTAATAGTTATTACTGTATTCGGGAGGAAAATGGTAATTAAAGATAATTAAAGTTAGTGAAAGATTCGGGAGGACTTTTATTATATTTTAGTAGTTTTGAAAACAATCGATCTCGTAAAATTAACGGAAAATAGGTGAAGTGTCAAACAAGTATATTTTCTCATTATTTGATTATATCAATCACTTTTTCGATAGATTTTTGTCACACCCCGCTAAAGCGGAAACACGGAATGTGAAGAGCAAAGATATCATTACACGAGTTATAATAAAAACATACGGTTTCAAGTCATTACGAAATAATTAAGAGTTTACAGTTTAAAGATAACCAAGTATTGAAAAGTACATCACGACATAACATAATAAATTGTTTGATAAAATTCCCAAAAACATATTCAAAATAGGTCTTCTCCCGATTCATGACTTCACGTGACATGCCTGACCCATCCAACTATTGCACTTCGTGACTTACACTTGATTTCCTGAAACAAGAGATAAAGTGTCAACTACATTAAAGTAGTGAGTGAGTTACAGTTTTCTAGTCCTAGACTAAAAAGGTTTGAGTTAAGTATATCTATACTTAGTAGTTTCTAAAAGTAAAGTAAGACTTAAAGAATAGTTCGAACCAAAACAGTTGATTAAAAGATAGATGCGGAAGTCGTATAACTCTATACGCGCATAATAAGTAAACTATGATTGAATTCATGTATAACGACTACTTGGCATAATATAACTTAAGTGTTCACACTAAACCGAATTTCTAACCGTGAGGCCTCTTACCCCGACTACAACGGGGAGTCATTTCTGATTGAGTAATATGTACTTAAGCTGCCGCCTAAGAAAGGAACGGTTATTTCCTAAGTATCGATACCCATAATTACTAAACGGCTTAACAAAGCTAATAGTGTGTTGTGAAAATTAGGCACTGATGTTATTTTTAAACTAGTAGTAGTCACTTATGGTTAGTTATATCCCTCAAGAGTCACGATAGTTATACGATCAATCAAAGTACATACGAGTGCCGAGAGTGGCATTAAATGAGTTTAATATAGTTTTGAATCAAGAGCCGAATAAAGGTGGCGAACCATTAGTTTATCATAGGCCAATCGGCCATAAAACTAATTGAGTATAAGTTTCACAAAAACGTTCAATAGAGTTCATAATTGTACAAAAATTCATAACAGTTCATTTAGACCTCTTGTTTCCCCCAAAAGATATTTGAAAACAGTAAATAAGTGGGGTTGTAACTCACTGTTTGCGAGGAAGAGCTAAGCGTGCAAGGAGTAATCGAGACGGGCCGGAATCACGGGAATCCTAATGAAATACCAAGGTTTAATGAGTATTAATGTTTATGTGTTTATATGTTAAGTGTTGGGCTTAGGTCTAATGAAAATTGGGCAGCGCTTCCGCGCCAAAATCATTAATTCCAAAATTTGTACACTTTCCCGCTTAACCAATTCAATAACCATGTTTCATATTATTTCCAAGACAATGACATATACAATTTGCTCATTTAGTCCATTTATAGGTGAGTTATCCTTATTACAGGTTATGGGCATAAATCTCAGTTCCGAAAATAAGTTTAGATACACGTTTAAAGTTACGATCCAAAAGGGTTTAAACTTAGTAAATGTGCAGTCTGTCAGCAGCATGACCGCGCCGCGGTGGGAGGACTGCGCCGCGGTCAAAGGTTTTACCTTGACCGCGCCGCTGTGAGGCGACTGCGCCGCGGTCACTGTGACAGTTTCTTGGTCAAGTTCGTTTTTGAAGAAATCTGATGTTTTTGAGTTAGATTTTGACATGCAACCAGATCTAAGCTTAGGTAATTGATGTCTAATAGTTTATTTAGTGTTTTTAACCATAAATTCAAGGATCTAACCATGCAATTTGTAAAAACCCGTTTTTGTTCATAAATGACCCAAAATCTTCATATAAATTCATTTTTAGGTGATGGATGATACATGCAATGAACATATATTGTAAAGACAGTAGATTAGAATGATTTATACCGAGAGTAAAGTGATTTGGAGATGGTTGGAGTGATCCCTTAGTGATTTTAACCCAAAAAGCTTGTAAAAATGGTCTTTTAACCCAAAGAATGCAACCCTTTCTTCCTTCTTGCTTTATGGACGATTTTGTTGGAGTTTATGTGGATATAGTTTCTGTATTTTGATGGTGAACTTTCTGTAAATGAAGGTGGAGTGAGTGTGTGTTCTTGAGTTTTTAGCAAAGGGAGAGAGAGTGGAGAGTGTTTGATTATTGTGTGTGTGTGTAAATGTGTTTGTGTATGTGTTTTATGTACTCAAGATTGACTTTACTGGACTCAAAGAAGGCTTTTATCATGATTAACCCGGAGCCAAATAGTTGGGCTCGGTTTTGGGTCCATTTGGTTAAGTTTGTAAAATTAACAAAACTGCTGCCTGCGCACTCCACCGCGGCGCGGTGGCCTGACCGCGGCGCGGCTGGAGTGGCAGACTTTTGCCTTTTTTGTTTTTCGTTCGTTAATCGTTTCCGTTCATTTAAAATAGGAACTTAGACAAGTTCACTAAGTATTTACTTGGTATTAGGATTCATTTATGTGATTCCGAGTTAGATTCTACACACTCGAGTTTACGAGACAAGTAATAACGAGATTAATTTAAAGTTGAGTCAAAGATAGAGAATGCGGTTTTCACCTGAAATAAGACGGTTGTCACATTCTCCCCGGGTTATAAAGAATTTCGTCCCGAAATTTAGTTCGCCTCATCGGAGGAAAGATCTTTGAACAGGTGTGGATACTTCTAACGAATCTGGTCTTCACGTTCCCATGTGAATTCGTGACCTCGTCGGGAATTCCACCGAACCTTGACAATAGGAATACGACTTTGCTTGAGTTGTTTGACCTCTCGGTCTACAACCTCAAGCGGTTCCTCGATGAAATTAAGTTTGTTGTCGATCTGGACCTCGTCCAGTGGAATGACAATGGTTTCGTCCGATAAGCACTTTTTCAAGTGCGAGACGTGGAAGACATCGTGAACGTTGGAAAGAGCTTGCGGAAGTTGAAGTCGGTACGCCACTGGGCCGATACGTTCAATTACCTCAAAGGGGCCTGTGTACCTCGGGCTTAACTTACCGCGTTTCCCGAAACGGACTACCCCTTTCCATGGCGATATTTTCAGGAGTACTCTATCGCCCACCTGGAACTCGAGGGGTTTCCTTCGGTGATCGGCATAGCTCTTCTGCCGAGTACGAGAGGTTTTCAATCTTTCTCGGATGGTAGTGATTTTGTCAATGGTTTCCTGGACGATGTCGAGCCTTGTTAGTTGTCGATCGCCAGCTTCTAGCCAACAAAGTGGCGACCGGCACTTGCGTCCGTATAAGGCCTCGAATGGAGCACACTTGATGCTGGCATGGTAGCTGTTGTTATAGGAAAACTCGACTAAGGGCAAGTGAGCATCCCAACTTCCTCCGAAGTCAACTACACACGCTTTCAGCATATCCTCAAGTGTCTGAATCGTCCTCTCACTCTGACCATCGGTCTGAGGGTGGTATGCTGTGCTGAGGTCTAGTCGTGTCCCGAGCGATTTATGAAGCGCGTTCCAAAACCGGGACGTGAATCGACTATCCCTATCGGAAATAATGGAGAGAGGCGTTCCGTGACGGGAGACGATCTCATTAATGTAAATCTGTGCGAACTTTTCCATTGAGTGGTTCTCTCTTACCGGCAGAAAGTGTGCGGACTTAGTCAATCGATCCACAATCACCCAGATTGTGTCATCCCCCCTTGCCGTACGAGGCAATTTAGTGATGAAATCCATGGAGATTTGCTCCCACTTCCACATGGGGATCTCCGGCTGTTGCAATAGCCCAGATGGTTTCTGATATTCAGCCTTGACCTTCGAGCAAGTAAGGCACTTAGCCACATACAAGGCTATGTCCTTCTTCATGCCCGGCCACCAATAGTATTCCCGTAGATCCTTATACAACTTGTCGGATCCCGGATGAATAGAGTACCGGGATCGGTGGCCTTCGTCCAAGATGAGCTTGCGAAGGTCCTCAGCTCTAGGAATCCATGCTCGATTCTTGAAGTAATGGATTCCGTCCGGTTTAAGCTCAAATTCCTGTTCATGATTGTGCAGGGTTTCGCCCTTAAGGTTCTCAGGTTTCAATGCTTCCTGCTGAGCTTTAGAAATTTGTGATTGGAGGTTAGTTTGAATCTGGATTCCCAAGGCTTTAACTCGAGACGGTTTAGCCCTTTCCTTACGACTCAGGGCGTCAGCTACTACGTTTGCTTTACCCGGGTGGTATTTGATCTCACAATCGTAGTCGCTTAAAAGTTCGACCCATCTGCGTTGTCTCATATTGAGCATTTTCTGTTCGAGAATATGTTGAAGGCTTTTGTGATCCGTGAACACCGTGCACTTAGTGCCGTACAAGTAATGCCTCCAAATTTTTAGTGCAAACACGACAGCTCCCAGCTCTAAGTCGTGTGTTGTATAATTCTGTTCATGCACCTTCAACTGTCTCGATGCGTATGCGATGACCTTTTCCTTTTGCATAAGGACACACCCAAGTCCTTGGTGAGACGCATCGCAAAACACTACAAAATTGTCCGTACCCTCCGGTAGGGACAGAATCGGTGCATGGCACAGTTCATGCTTCAGTTTCTGGAAGGATTCATCCTGTTGTTCTCCCTAGGTGAAGTCCTTATCCTTTTGAGTGAGTTCGGTCAGTGGCTTAGCGATTTTCGAGAAATTTTTAATGAATCTCCGGTAATAGCCCGCCAATCCTAAGAACTGTCGGATTTCGGTGGGAGTCGTGGGGGCTTGCCATTTCTCAATCGCTTCGATCTTTGCTGGGTCGACATGAATTCCCTCTTGGTTGATTACATGACCAAGGAAGTGTACTTCTCGGAGCCAGAATTCGCACTTCGAGAATTTGGCGTAAAGTTTCTGATCCTTAAGGAGTTCGAGGATGAGTTTCAGATGCTTCGCGTGGTCCTCCTTGTTCCTAGAGTAGATGAGGATGTCATCTATGAATACGATCACGAATTTGTCCAAATACGGTCGACACACCCTGTTCATCAGATCCATGAACACCGCTGGTGCGTTGGTCAGACCAAATGGCATGACGAGAAATTCGTAATGTCCGTATCGGGTTCGGAAAGCGGTTTTTGGAGTATCGTTTTCACTGACTCGAACCTGGTGATAACCCGAGCGGAGGTCGATCTTAGAAAAGTAAGTTGCACCTTGCAACTGATCGAACAGATCATCGATCCTCGGAAGTGGGTATCGGTTCTTGACGGTCAGTTTGTTCAGTTCTCGGTAATCGATGCACATTCGGAAGGATCCGTCTTTCTTCTTAACGAAGAGAATTGGGGCTCCCCAGGGGGACGAGCTCGGACGAATGAGACCGTGATCCAGGAGTTCCTGTAGCTGCTTAGATAGCTCTTGCATTTCTGGGGGTGCTAGACGGTATGGCGTCTTGGCAACCGGTGCTGCGCCAGGAACTAGGTCTATTCGGAATTCCACTTGTCGATGTGGAGGTAGCCCAGGTAGATCCTCAGGAAAGACTTCTGGATGATCCTTGACTACGGGAATATCTTGTACTCGGTTTTCCTTAGGCTTACGCTCGATGACATGCGCTAGGAATGCATCAAAATCCTTTTTGAGGTACTTGTGCATTTTAATGCTGGAGACGATGCGAAGTCGTTGGCCCGGTTTGTCGCCTTGCACGACAAGGGTTTCGCCGTCTGGAAGAGGGATACGAATAAGTTTGTCGAAACAGACGATCTCGGCCCGGAACCGAGATAACCAGTCCATTCCGACTATGATGTCAAAGCTCTTCAGCTCAATTGGAATTAAATCAATGGGAAACGTCTTATCAGATAGGCATATTGAACATCCTACGATTACATCCTTAGCCTCAAATTCATGACCGTTGGCATACTCTACGGTGAAGCTATCCTTAAGAATCTTAGATCCTAAATTAATGAAGGGTCTAAACTCTGAGGATACGAAGCTTCTTTCTGCTCCAGAATCGAACAATACAGATGCATAGTGGTTGTTTACAGAAAACGTACCGTTCACCGCATTTGGGTCCTGCCGAGCCTCCTCGGCTGTAAGTGCGAAAGCACGTCCGCGACCCCGCCCTCCTTGATTGGGTTGGGCATTCTGAAGCTTAGGGCAAGCGTTACGGAAATGTTGGTCGCTTCCACACTCGAAGCACACCGGCTTCTGACCCTGAACCACAGCTTTCTCTGAACAGTACTTGGAGAAGTGCCCCACCTTCTGGCACTTTGAACATACCGGGCAATTCCCGTGGTGATGGAAGTTGCACTTATTGCACTTGGGGTTCGTCCCCGTGTAGCTTCGGTTCCCAGCTGGTGGTGGTGGTGGTGCAGCAGTTACCGCGTAGTTGCGGGTGGTTTTCTGTTTCTTGCTATTTCTCCGGGGGTTGTGATCTGCCTTCCTTTTCTCTCCCTCCTCCTTCTTGGAGGGTGCTGCAGCGGTGAGGAGATCGCTGGTGAGTCGGTATGCCAGAATGATTGCGCTCTGTAAGGTTTGAGGTTCAGCAGAGAGAACATTTCCCCGGATCTCGGGAACTAGACCAGAAACGTAACGGTCAATGCGGTTTTCCTCGGGGGTTACTAGTCTCGGAACTAGTCGGGACAGTTCATGAAATCGGGTGGTGTACCCCTCGATGTCATTCCCAACCATCATGAGGTTCCACAGTTCCGCCTCAAGCTTCTTGATTTCTCCCTTAGGGCAGTACTCAGCAATCAGAAGATTTTTGAATTGTTCCCAGGAGAGAGCATAGGCGGTGACACGCCCTCTGGTCCGAACCACGTTGTTCCACCATGAAAGAGCCTTCCCATGTAGTACGCATGAGGCGTACTCTACCTTGTCGGCCTCGGCACACTTGCTAAAGTGCAAGACTGATTCGATGCTCTCGAACCAGGACACGAGTCCTACAGCTCCGGAGGTGCCATGGAACTCTTTGGGCTTGCATGCCATGAAGCTTTTGTAAGTACAAGTGGGAGGGTTTTGGTGCTGGTGATGATTTTGGTTTTGGTGGTTGTTGTTGTTCTGGTTTTGGTTGTTGTTCTGATTCTGGTTGTTGTCTTGATTCTGGTTGCTGTTCT